>WACJ01000202.1:707372-1414744 GCA_008973525.1 Stenopsyche tienmushanensis
TAGATAATATTTTCTTTAGGATTAGAATCAAATAAATTAAAACGAACCTGGATGTCAAAGCTTATTAATTGGACAAATTGTTCTCTTCTATTATTCTAATGCGTATATAGATAAAAATCTCTTTAATCCGTGTTTAAATTAATAATTTGATCATTTTCAATCTGAATTTTTTGACTGAAAATGAACGTTTGTAAATGACTTGAATTATAGCAAATTTTCGCAATTCTTACATTAACGCCAGAGAAAACTTTTGATCATAACGCATTCGAACTTGATTCTTATGTATTTATGTTATGGAATGAAAATTTACGGAACGTACCGAAAAAATATGATGATCCTAATCTGAATGATAATAACCGAAGGATTACGATAATCATAAATACCTTCAATATCGAGCGCATGAAGAGGTGAACGAAGATGATATTAATAATGACTTTTCCACAAGTGATATCGAAGGAGATTTACTTTATAGCAGACATAGTATATAACATAATATTTTGTTTAAAGCATATCTTAATATTATCAAAATTACGATAAAATATATTATTTTTGCGTATTTTTTTCCTTGTTTCAATATTAGAACATTTGCATCGATTCTTCCAATCATAATCATGGTTTCTGCAATGTTTTCCATATCAATTATTATAAGTGGTAGTATGAATGCGGCACTATCAGTACTTTTAAAATGTTTTTGTGGAATTCATGACATTTTAATGTATCAAGAATGCTGACTTGTAAATATTTTTATTATGGTATATTTAAAAATGTCTGGCAAATTTGTGATTAATTGTAATGTGTCATGTTTAATCGTGTTTTCGTTATATATTTTTTTGTTTTTCAATTTTTAAATGTGCGAAGTTGGAGTGGAAGATATTAGGGCTACCGGACGACAATGTCGTTTTTAATATACTTGGTTTTAATGGCCAGTTTGTTGAGAAACTGCGTGTCAATTCCCTATACCTATAGTGTCAATTACTACTATTGTTATGTATTTGAATTTATTAAAGAAGAAATCACTTCTAAGTGCTTCAATTTTAGCCTTCTGACAGTTCGTGCGGCACCCATTTATCCAGCACTTTTACGACATTATTTTTGCCTTCATCATCATTTCAGGTTCATCTTTATTCGCACCCGGATAATCGAGAGTACACTGTATAGACAACTTCTGGTATCATTATCAAGAATAATTTGTTTCTGGTTGAGCTCAATTCGGCAATTCCATGCGGTGCAAACTGTTAAAATATAAACGCACAATTAAAGAAATAACATCTAAAATCCAATCTGAACTCTGTTCGCCAGTCTTCAGACATGGATGAATCAAAAGAGACCATTATAGTAAACGATGTGCACTTGGCACACTATGTACGTACAATAAGTGAACGTGATCTTAATACGCTAAATGAGATGATCGTACATGATAGTGAACATAAATTATTTTCGATGACGTATCAAATCAAATGCGGAGCCAAGAGTTCAATGTTAGCACAAAAATAAGCCATGATTAATCCAGACGTAAAAATAGCAACGAATCGACATAGCCATTGTTCGATCTCTATCGAAAATAATTTTCTACGTGCAGGAAACGAAATTCTGCAAATTGGTACGACTGTTTTGCGACACAAAAAGCACCCAAACAACAAAAAGCGAATTTTTCATTTGAGTTCCGGAAAGGCGTTCAAGTAAGCATGGATGAGTTAACTCGTCGTTAGGCCACGACCGGAAACTGTAGTGTTACGACAATGCCCTAATGATGATTACGCGAAATTGCCATTTTTTTTTCACGAAAATGGACAGTTATTCAACAACGGCACCGTTGGAACGAAGCCTGTGATCTTCCTTGTTAACGACCGTTTTAATAAGAAATGTTTACTGTGCTTTACGAAACCTATTAATTTAGACGAGCAACGGCAACGTGAACAAACAACCGGAGCCACTGGAAAATACAACGTATTTACGTGCATATTTTTTTAAAAGTGGTCGTTGTTATAATTACATGGAATATCGTCATCGGCACGGAACCCTTGATCTATTTTTTTAATACAGTTTCAGCATTTTTATCCGTGTGCTTCAATTTTACATGGATTTGTTAAATTTATTGAAATAAAAAAAATCAGTGATTATTTGTAATGAGTGCATTAAAATATATTGAATTTAGCTTATGAAACTATCATTTAGCTTATTATTAAAGCTGCTCGGTTTTCCTTTTGTCATATATCTTTTATATTTTTGAAGCGAATTTTACATCCATTTCTATAAAGCAATTTTTTAAGTCAGTGTTTATACATTGTAAATCATGAAAGTTAAAGTCTACCACGATTTCACCGTTTAGAAATCTGAATAATTGTACGTACATACCGACATTAAATTAAAATCTACAAAGCTGCTTTTATGTCTACAAGTAGTTTACGTTAATTATTGTTAAATAAACATCGTCTTTTTTAGATACAATGTAGCTAGGGCTTCGGTAGACGTGGCTAAAGTTGCCGCATATAAGCAGGTACAACATAGTTTCGGTTTTGTAAGTATATGACATTTATATAATATTTATTTAAAGGTATTTAAAAATGCTATAGATCACGGTAGACCGTTGTTTTTATTACTTATAAACAACAAAATGAGAAAGAATCAGCTTTGTAGGAATAATTACACAAATAATATGAATAACAAATGAGTTCATTGATATAAGTGAATCTGCATATCATCATATAGTATATGGTTCCCAACCTGGGGGTTGCGACCCCCCAATGGGGTCTTTACTACCTTACCATCTTGGCTAGCAATGAAATAGAGAAGCTATAATGCATATTGTACAAATTTGTTCTCAGTCATGAATCTATGAAGCCTTCAAAACTCAAACGTCACTCAGAGGCGAAGCATTCAGAACACACTAAAAAGGATTTGGAGTTCTTTCGTTGATATGAAACTAGTTGCAAACATCAGAGACTTGATCGAACAAGACATTTTCAACAATGGTTCACATCATCACAGCATCTGTGCAAGCATCATATGAAGTCGCATTGGAAATTGCTAAGCAAAAAACCCTAGATATTAAAGAGTAGATTTTGAATGAAATAAAGGTTTCACCATTGTCTTCGTTTCAAGTTGATGAATCAACAGACTCGTGTGCTCTCATATCAAAGAAGAGTTCCTATTTTGTAGTGAACTTGAAACTACTACAAAAAGTATACATATTATAGAGAAGATAAATACCATTTTTGAGACTGGAAGATTAAAGTGGAAAAAACGTATGTGGGGTTTGTACGGATGGTGCATCATCTATGCATCTATGCAAAATCGGGCTTTCAGAAAAAAAGTAAAAGATGTAACTCCCCAAGCAAAATGCGTGATTAACCGGTATGCCATTTTCAGTAAGACTCTTCTAACTCCTCTGCAAGAGGTACTTCATTCGTTGATAAAAATCGTAAATTACATCAAATCTGGAGCTCTTAACACCCGTCTGTATAGAAAGCTGTGCAAATACATATATTCTGATCACGATACTATTCTTTTCTACACTGCAGTGCGCTGCTTGTCGAAAGGAAGTGTTGTGAATCGCGTCTGAATTGAAAGATGAAATTGAGTTGTTCCTGGAAGTGCAAGAAAAATATGACATTTTGGTAAACTTTATCGACAAAGCTTGGCTGAAAAGAGTTGCATATCTAGTAGATGTATTAGAACAGCAAAATAGGCTTAATCTGGAACTTCAGGGAAAAGAAACGAATATAATCGCATGTCATGATAATCATTTCATTGCAATGTTTGAGATAATCTACAGTGTGTTAGATGAATCTGAAGGCGAAATGAATTAAAATTTTCAGGAGGAATTTCTGGGCATCTCGAGTCCCTTGAAAATGAACTTCAGCGTTACTTCCCTTAGCTGAAAGAAAAATAAAATACATTGATAGGAAGTCCATTTTCTGCTACCCTTGAATTAATCACCAATCTCGATGAATTACAAGATGACTTTTTGGATTTGCGGAATTATTTCTCGGCACGTAACATGTTTAATGAGAAATTGCTCACACAATGCTGGTGTGGTATATATCATTCATACCTAAATGTGACGATGCTTTCGAGTTTTAGTTCCATTGTGTCTACATATTTCTGGGAGAGTGGATTTTCAACTCTTCTTCGTTTAAAATATAGAAATAAATTAAATTTTGAGAATGACATGAGGTTGATTGAGGATATGAGAATATTAAAAATGCCCTTTTCAATTGCATTGGGGTTATTGGATCTTGCTTTTTGTTGAAGGATCTGGTCCAATGACACAACGCCTTCTTGACTCTTGAGTTGAGGTCTGATGCGACGTGCATTTTGCATGTATTTTTTAATTGCGTGGCTTTGCATTTGTTCGCCACCCGAAAAAGGCTGGGAACCTATGGTATAGTCATTGTCGGTATCTCTTTGATGTGCATTTAATACTTAAGGCTGTACACATGGAGCGCCTGTCTGAAGCCGTATCAAATATTTGCTGTTAATTCCGAATTCAGCATGATTCAAAAGTCAGTGTTTCAAAAGCTGCATTGTGAGTTGGTACAAACAATCAATAGTATGATCGTTCATGCACAACTAACACAATGTATTGTTATTGGTCTTTTTTAGGATAAATTCAAGGCTTCCAATGAAGCAGATGATTGAGAGGCAAAAATTCAAATCTGACTGGTACCACGCTATGTATTTTTTTTGTAATTGCAAAACACAATGAAATTCAATAAGACCAAAAATATTTTTAAACAACTCCAAAAATATAATTTAGAAAATATCCTTGAAACGTAATCATGTGGGAGATTGAATATAAATATGCTAAAAAATCGGAAAGCTTGAATAGATCAATTTATTAATTGCGTTTAATAATCATAGATACAGAAACAATTAAAAGGTAGTATAAAAGTATATAAAACTTTAATCACATTCAGCCTACATTTATTATTTGTTTCGATATAAATAGATTGTCTTTTATGTTTAAAGTATTTTAAACGGATTTTTTTCATTTTCTTTATGATCCTTGTTGAGTCAGTTGATGCATTTGAATAGTCAAATGCATCATTACCTTTGTTCGATTAGAGCGAAAGAACAATATCTTTAATGCATCATGGTTTGCTATTGTCATTATGTAAAGTAGTACACATGGACAGATTTATGAGTAAATATAAAAAAAGTCATATTTGTCTTAAATCGTCGATAAGAATTGATAGCCGGAGGCTAAAGACAATTGAAGAAGGACTGTCACTCAATTTATTGGGGTCATGCACTAAGTGGTCGTTGGCACACTATAGTTTATCGCTTGCCCACAATTGCCAAGTATGAATACTTTGGGAGGGATATAATAAATACTAATTACGAAGAAATTGAAATTATTGCCGGGTGCGCTTGAAGATATCTCTGCTTCCCACTTTAATTATCTTCAATGAGTAAGGAGTACCAGATGTTCAGCTCGGGACATATGTTTCCGTAATGAAGATCGTAGGATAATCTCGCGGGGAGCTACGTCCCGAATTATGTACATTCTGAATGCATTACAAAAGTTAACAGACTTGTTAGAAAGCAATTGACATGGGAAAACCATTTTCAAAATATCATATAATAAATGCTAAATTCAATGAATAAATGATAAAAGCTAAATTATAAAGCAAGGATTTATATTTTTTTCGAGTTGCGATCTATTTTTCTTGTAGCTAAGTAACCAAAAGTGCAAAATGTATTCTGATGGATTATGCTTGAGGATTAGTCCTTTCAGCTTTGTTTGAAAGTCTAGCTTTAAATTAGTATAGCTATGGTCGATGAATAATACATGATGTTTTTCCACAATGTTATTCATATTTTTCATATTAGGAAATTCTGCTTAGATTACTTTTTTAAACGCTAAATTTTTGCGGTCATTCATATTTTGTACTTTGAAACATGATATTTAAAAAAAATATGTGGAAATATACAAATTTAAATAATATAAAAAATGCAATATTTCGAATGCAAAATTACAATATCAAATATATTTTTGGATCGTTATGATTTTGTCAAAGATAAATGTTGGTGTCTTAACTACCGGAGCCGATGGAATGGAAAAAGAAAATGTTTCTGCCTTAAAAGAGATAAGGAGGCTTGGGTGGTAAAACAAATATGGGGTGTATATAGGATTTATGGATTTTACAGGATGTGTGGGCTTTATACGAAACAAGCAAAGAAAGCAAGTCATATATATATCAAGTACTTTTGGATCTTGAAATAGAGTCAACTTTTCTCGACCACATGGCAACCGAAGACGAACAATGGGTGTTATATGATAATAAATGACTTAGAAAACAGTGGATATCCAAAATACAAGTTCGGATCCCCAAGTCGATTTACTGTTAAAAAACACATTTGGTGGAATGGGGAAAACTTAACCCTTCTATCAATGAAATGGTTTAATGTACTCCCGTTAATTAAATAGATAAACAAAGAATCGTACGAAATATACTAATCTGGTTTTTCCAAACATATGATCCAAAAAGGATTTCTTAAAAAACAAGTAAAATGCATGTGAGCATAAGAAATATCATAAATCATTTTATGGAAGCAAAACTAATATTAAAAAAACCCATTGCAAAATCATAATGATCTGGCCAGAACATCTTATCGACAGAAAGGTTAAAGGAATTGCACAAGATGAAAGCATTTCATCTGGTACAAAAACTACAACTAATTTGTATAAAATCCAATTAAACTTATTTTTCAGATCTTGTTTTGTCTGATTATCATCTTTCGTTTTACACGAAATTTTCTGATTTTTCAAAGGAGTGGTGAAACTCGAATAAAGACGCCACTCCAGAACAGTACACGAAGCGTTATATAAATAGCAGTCATTATTAAAAAAATGTCGATGTATCGTGTTGATAATATTCCCGTAGACCAGGGGTCGGCAACCTGCGGCTCGCGAGCCACATGCGGCTCTTTGGACGTGAAGCTGCGGCTCTTTATCACAGTTTTACTCCAAGCATGGCATCTACTCAAAAAAGGAGAAGAATTGAAGAAGAGCATCGAGAATTCAATCGGGATTGGACGAAGTCGTTCGCTTTCATATTCAACTCAGATGGCCTCCCATCTTGTCTCATTTGCCACAAAAAACTTGCACACAATACGAAATCAAATTTAGAGAGAAACTTCACTACAAACCAGAAATCTTGAAGAAAAAAAAACCAAAGATTTGCCAATATCCGCTAAAACAGTACAAGATAGAATAGCTAAAATGTCTTCAAATGTAACATATTTGCAGGTGGAAGACATTCAACTGGCTTCTGCTTTATCACTTGCTATAAATGAGTATTGTGACATAAAAGACACAGCAAACATGGCTCTTTTTGTCAGGTAAAAAGAAAAACTTCTAGGATTGCTACCGCTCTCGGGATAAACTAGAGGGGAAGATATAGAGAATAACGTGCAAAAATGGCTCGAAGATAATAAGATCAATTTAAATAAAATCTTTTCGATAGCAACTGATGGAGCCAGAAGTATGACAGGAAATATAGGGACAATAACGATTCTTCAGAGCAAAATAAACTACGAAATACTTACGTTTCACTGCATAATACACCAAGAAGAGCTTTGTGCCCAAAAATTTCCGGCTAAAATAGTTCAGGTCATGACTTTGGTAATCTAGATTGTTAACAGCATCTTGTCAAAAGCACTCTACCATCGTCAGTTTAAAGAATTCTAGAACGAAATGAATACTCAGTATTCCGACCTCCTTCTTCAGAATAAAGTGCGATGGCTTTCCAAAGGTAAGGTGTTGAAACGTTTTACTTTGTGCTTGGATGAAATAAACACATTCCTCAAAGAAAAATATATTAATCACCCTGAATTAGAGAACGACAAATGGTTGCAAATTTTTTTCTTTATAGTAGATATCACGGCGAAATTAAATGATCTGAATCTAAAACTGCAAGGAAAGGAAAACCCAACCTATGTTTTAATAGAAGAGTTGAGTTGTTTTGATGAAAAAATAATTATTTTAGCAGAAGATATTCAGAGCGGTTAATTACTTCATTTTCATTTTCTAAAGCAATATCGCACTAAAACCAGTGCGATTGTTGACACAAATTACTTCAGCACAGTTATAAAAAAAATTAAAGATGAGTTTTCTGACAGATTTCAGCAATTCAAAACCAACAAAGCCATTCTAGCATTCATAGTAAGTCCTCTCAACACAAATAGTAACGAAATCTACATTGAGCCATTTGGAGTTGATACTGATTCTCTAGAAACGCAATTGATCGATTTAAAAAGTAAAGCTTTGTGAAGTGGAAAATTTACAGAGTTGAAAAGCAAGTCTGAAGAGTTGGAGGTCCAGAAATGTATGTACGTAACGCAATAAAAGTGGACAGCTTTAAAAGAAATGCCGCGAGTTGAGGCACTTATATTCGATGCATGGAATAGTCTTCTAGATTGCTACAGTGAGGTGAAGAATTTGGCATTTGGAGTCCTGACTATCTTCGGATCGACATATTTGCAAGAGTAAGGCCCGATTCACACCACGGTGCCGCTAACGGCTCGATCCCGCTCTCGGTCTCGGTCCGGTCAAACACTTTCACACAAGAAACGGAATCGGAACGATCCGATAGTGTGAATACTCTGACTGTTTCCTGTGTAAGAACATTAGATCGGACCGGGATCGGACCGAGATCGAACCGTCAACGGCACCACAGTGTGGATCGGGCCTAAGCGTTCTCTTGCATGAATATAATTAAAAGTAAAGTAAGAAGCCAACTAACAAATGAAAATTTAGAGTCGCGTTTGAAACTTAAGGCCTGATCCACACTGTAGTGCCAGTAACGGTTCGATCTCGCTCCGGTCTCGGTCCGATCAAATATTCTTACACAAGAAACAATCAGAGTATTCACACTATCGGATCGTTCCAGTCCCGTTTTTTGTATGAGAATATTTGACCGGACCGAGACCGAGAGCGAGATCGAACCGTTACCGGCACCATAGTGTGGATCAGGCCTAAAACAACAATTTATGAGCCAAATTTATCCAAACTTTCTAAAACCATGCAAAACCATCGCTCCCATTAAATTTATTTGCTCAAATGTATGTTATTGTTTTATTTATTTCTAAGTACAAATTACATTGCTTAAAAAAAATTCTACTTGAATAACCATGCAAAACCATCGCTTCCATTGAATTTGTTTGCTCAATTGTTTGTTACTAAGTACAAGTTAGTGTTGTAAGTAAATGTTTAATTATTTTGATTTTTTAACTTAATAGGTGTATAATAGGTGATTATCTAATAATACCATATATATATTATCTAATAATACTATATATATATATATATATATATATATATATATATAAATTATTTTAATTATTAAAATATTAATAAATAGCCGGGTGTTCGATCGCGTTAAGGTTTTTGGTAAAAAATTAAAAAACGAATTTTTTACCTTATCCGATATTTCGGACCACTCGTCGGGTCCTTTACCAAAAACCTTAACGCGATCGAACACCCGGCTATTTATTAATATTTTAATAATTAAAATAATTTAAATATGACTCGCGTAAATCTGAAAATTGAGAATGGACCCGACGAGTGGTCCGAAATATCGGATAAGGTAAAAAATTCGTTTTTTAATTTTTTACCAAAAACCTTAACGCGATCGAACACCCGGCTATTTATTAATATTTTAATAATTAAAATAATTTAAATATGACTCGCGTAAATCTGAAAAACTCTAATATATATATATATATATATATATATATATATTAGAGTTTTTCAGATTTACGCCAAAACCAAAAATGTGGCTAAGATATGTGGATGACACCCTCGTCATTTGGCCACACGGACAGGCTGAGCTTCTCAAATTCCTCACTTTCCTCAACTCCAGAAATGAGAACATACAATTCACCATGGAGACAGAAGAAAACAACAAAATCCCATTTCTGGATACTTGTGTTATAAAAAATCCTGACGGATCTTTCGGTCACACAGTCTTCAGAAAAAGCACACACACTAACAGATATCTTCATGCCACTTCTCACCACCATCCTAGGCAGATCAACTCTGTGATGAAAGCGCTCATAGAGAGAGCGTTCAGATTGACAGACAGCGACCACATAGAAGAAGAAATAAAGGAAGTAAGCCAAGCTCTTGCAAAAAATGGATACTCTCGGAGACAGATTAAAAAAACTATCAAAAACATTAATAAAAAACCTCGAGATCCACCCACCGATTCAGAAAAACACATCGTTCTTCCTTACATAAAAGGCACGACCGATACCATCAGCCGTATACTCCGGAAACACGGCATTAGCACTACCTTTGAGACGGATAAGAAGATAGGAAGTCTCTTGCCCAACAAAAAGGATAGGGTAAAAAACGAAAACCAAGGAGTATACGAGATCCCATGCGCAGACTGTGAGATGTCTTACATTGGTCAAACCAATAGACAAATAAATCACAGAGTAAAAGAACATCAAAAATCAGTTTCGCAATTGGACTATAAATCGGCACTAACGGAACACGTGATGAAGAACGATCACCACATCGATTTTGCTGGGACAAAGACATTAGCGACCATCGAAAACTTCGGGGTCAGAATTGTAAGAGAAGCTATAGAAATAGAAAAAAGAAAAAGCTCCGCAATCAACCGAAGAGACGATGGCACTAGCGTACCCAGAGCTTGGCTACCAATTTTATCCAGACTAAAAACACCACGAACCATCCCAAAAAATTCGACAGTGCAACCAACCGTCAGACAAGCGACGGCGCAAAGTGGCCAATCATCGCGCTCTGGCAACACTGGACGGAGGATGGTCACCAGGAGCATAACAAAAACGACAACGGCGGCAGTCAATCCTTGAGAATGGACCCGACGAGTGGTCCGAAATATCGGATAAGGTAAAAAATTCGTTTTTTAATTTTTTACCAAAAACCTTAACGCGATCGAACACCCGGCTATTTATTAATATTTTAATAATTAAAATAATTTATATATATATATATATATATATATTAGAGTTTTTCAGATTTACGCGAGTCATATTTAAATTATTTTAATTATTGAAATATTAATAAATAGCCGGGTGTTCGATCGCGTTAAGGTTTTTGGTAAAAAATTAAAAAACGAATTTTTTACCAAAAACCTTAACGTGATCGAACACCCGACTATTTATTAATATTTTAATAATTAAAATAATTTATATATATATATTATCTAATTTGTTGTTAAAAAATACTACTTATATATGAATAAATAGATTATTTTTACCAAAAAACTTTATTTATGCGAGTACTATTTATTGTTGGCAAGAAAAAAAATTGTGGCTCTTTAAACACTTGAAATTTGTAAATTGTAATTTTTGGCTCTTCCGACCCAAAAGGTTGCCGACCCCTGCCGTAGACGATAAGAGCGAGTCTTTGGGTTCGACCAAACGTCTTGGCCGCGGGAGACTTGATCTTTTCGCGGCCGGTTTCTCCGATCTTGTAATCATGGTTTTCATCTTGGCGTAATGATATAGATATGGAACCAACAATAGTGTTTTATTCGCCTCGTCTCTCTAATATGTGGACCTCTTCTACGAACCGATAGCGAACGGACACAGGAAGGTCGTCCCCATCCCTATGTTACATAAGCAATTTCGGCTAAATGTAACATTTATATTCTGTACAGGTAGGCTTCGATTTACGACGGTCCGCATTTACAACCTTGTGTTTGTTTCTTTCATACATGTAATTTCCGATCGTATTCTTATTATAAATAATTAAATTTCATAATTTTGAATAAAGGTAACCTTTTTGTTGTTATTTTTCGTTATTTTTTAATTAAACTCTTGTATGAAAACTACCCGTATATGTTAAAAATCATAACAATTAATCCATTCATTTAGACGATGACGCTCTCTCATCAATGCTATACACAAGGGATAAGTAAAAATTATATATGTAATGAGAATAGCCTTGTTCGTTTAGTATTTATTAGTAACTGGCGTAAGTAGTCCATCGAAAGCATTTGGCAACAGTACATTTCGTTGCCCAAGATGTCATTTGAAAGCACTTTTTGCGTAGCACCATGACAATTGTGCCCAAAGAAAATCTTGCAACAATTCATGCTAATCTGAAAAAGTCGGATTAATTTTGTAAGACCATTCGCCTTCATCGACCGTGGGCAAAATTCGCGCAAATCTAGGTCGGAGTACCACATCTAAGGCCATTGATGGACCATCAATCAGTTTCGCACCAAAACGGGCGTATCTATTTTGGTTTTGTTTTTCGTCCAAAGGTACCTTGATACGACAACAATAGCTTCTGTTTTTAGCGGCGGCTTCATCAATTTTATTGTTATGGAGTCTCCGACCTCCATGTCCTTTAATCTCATTGAATGGAGTATTCGGAACGACGATTTCATGCTGCCGAATTGAAATGCATCCACTTAATCCGTTACTCTATTATATTATACTCGTTCGTTGAGAAAAACAATGACTCTTTTACATTGTAATGGTTTAATTCACGAAGGAACCGTACTTTTTTTGAATAACCTTTCAAAGTAATTAATTCGTAGTATTCATTACTCTAAAAATTGAAATTACTAGGCAAAGCGATGTGTGTCCCTGGCATATAATTGTTTTTCGAAAAATACGCGTTTAGATATAAATATTGAATTCGTATGCAAATTTCGACCAATTTAAATTTATATCGATTCTTTACGTGTCAGACGATTTAAATTGGTTTACATTACTCCAAGATGGTATTTTAAATATAGGATACTTTTTTTACAAAAGCAATGAACGTATAGCATTGAAAGTGGATGTTAAACAATAAAAACGCATAAAATGTACATGGACCCATGGACATGGATTAATATCATGCAATCAATCAATCATACGTTGCATTTTTTTTTAACTAGCAATTTAATATGTTTTTGTCAATTTTAAATTTATTCTTGTATTCTTGAAATCTGAGATTGTTTTTCGATGTAACCGCTTTTGGTCTGGGTGATGGCGTTGAGTTCACTGACGAACGTGTCGCACTCTACAAGAATGTCGTTCTCCGGAATACGTTTCCATTTTCATTGAAGATTCGCTTTTAAACTATCTAAACCCTGTTATTTTAAGTTATCTTGGCATCAAATTGACTTTAAACTAAAAGACGTTCAATAGATCCAGGTCTGATGAATATGGAGATCACTGTTATTGTTGAATGAAGCCAAAATCATCCAGCTGCATAGCGGCTCAAATTATGACCTGAATATATACCTATTTGCATATGGCTAGTCGTTGATTCAAACTCTTCTGAGAAGATGAATTGTTCGCAATACTTTTCAAGATGAAGCCAAAGTCGACAATTTCAGTGAGAATAATAACGTCCCTGTTTTGGTTTATGAGATTTTGTTTAATTCTGATATCTGCCTTCCGAACCAATTACGCAAAAAGTTGCTATTCTGTTCGAGTCTTTATAATTGCGTTTCTCGAATACATTTAACCCATTCGGACCGGAGAGCAGACATGCTATAACTTTTATATTTGCAGACCCACTGGGCTCCGCAGACTCCAGTTTGAGAGCCGCTGCTCTAAACATACATCTAATATCAATAGAGAATTGATAAACTTTGTTTATCCTTCATAATCTTGCATGCTATGTATCAATGCTCTTTCAATGGAAACTAATTCTAGCCATTACGACACCCATGTACAAATCTAATACGTCCGCAAAGGGTTAGGATGTTTTTTCACATTTCTTTTAGATTAATTTTAAAATTAAGAACCTTCTCAAAATACACTATTTGGACAAAAACTATGTTTCATGTTCGGAATTATTATTTTCCCAGTATTATTTTTCTTACTGCTAAAGAGCGTGTTCCGTGGGTGTATACATTTTACTTGCATGTCAAACCTTCATGATTTAGTGTGAATCATCATTGTGCATTTATAAATTACGAAATATTCCGAGAGTGGTAACCTAAAAACAACCCCCAACCTTATCCTAAATAAACATTTGTAGGTCATATATTATTAAGCAGAAAAGTGCATAAAAGGATGCAAATCGTTGAAATAAAGTTTTTTTCTGTTGATGGATATAAATCGACTTTATACTTCATACTACTTTTACAAATCATGACTTGCTTGTCATTCGCTATCTCTTACATAGCCGACCCTATCTAACAATATGGAGCACCATGAACCTTTAGGAACAGAACAAGAACAAGATATATACGGCCTTGCGGAGAAGCATATGAAGAACTTCAATTTGCAACGTTAACAGTATTGTCTTCCGTTAGTTTCTATATCGTTTTCAAATCGCCGAACTGAGAAGGCCAACCTGAAATGGGAAACTTAAGTATCATGTATGTCTTCACCCTAGCTCAGCAACGCCCTAGCGAGGAAAGGGGGTGTTGGACTCCTTGTACTCCATTAAGCCCTTTCCAGTAGAGTCAAAAAGGTCGTCTAAAGTAGTTTTCCACCATCTCCCTAAGAGAACTACTCAGTCTTTACAAACACTCTCTATAGAGACGATCGCGAAAGAGATCGTCAATACATTCATTCAGGATGCCTGTTGGTTAAGCGTTCGAAATAAAAACTCGGTGGTGATGCTACCGTCAATATCGAGCGAATGAGGAGGTGAATATATGATACAGACGAGATGGATGTAACCCCTTCCTGTGAATGGATATTGAAGAGGTCCATAGTTCTGCAGTGGACTGTTTGTGGCTGCACTATGATGATGATGATACTTCATAAATGCAAATTAAAATTAAATATGAAGAACAATGGATGCACAATCGAATTATGCATCTTTTACGATTGATCTATAAATTTGCGTCGATTTATTATGCACGGGATATAATTTCAAATATGAATTTTAATGCTGTGTTGTGATCGCGCTAAAAAGTGTTTTTGCCACGCAAATTATTAGATTTATTGTAGTGGATCGTAGAAAATTAAATTCATATTATTATCCATATGCAATGTGGTATCTAATTAATTGGCATGCATTATTGGTATAGCGTGATGTGGTTCAATTAATTATTTAAAAACTTGTTGAAAAGTAGACCACAAAGCAATATCATTTGTAGTCCATTATTGATCATGCAATCAATTAAAAAAAATGATATCCATTGGTAAATAATAAAGTGAGGGTGCAAAGATATATTTTACGCATTTCTAAATAACGCATTGTGTAAGTATCGACAGAATTTTTTCGTCGTTGATTTGATCGTATATCGTACGAATTTGAGGCTTTTAGAAATTGTTGTGCGAACTGGTACAACCAGTTTCAATTGTATAATTTACAATAGGTCGAACTAATCGATTACCTAATCTGGGTTATACGCATTAAAGTGATGATGTAGTACAGTGCATCGTTCTAGTTATATCCATGACAAATCGTCCGATGAAAATATGTTATTATTAATAAATTTGCATTAAACTTGGAGGAGAAGCGATGGTAGTTTACCTGGCTACTTAAATCTAAGGTTAAATATAAACTGGGAGATTAATCTTCTAGTAGGCGAAAGGCGATAATCGTTAAAAGGACCATGCTCGATTAATTTGGGTAGGCTTAATAAAATGCTTTTGACGTCACAAAGTGACGTCATAGGGTATTCTTTTTACGATTTTCCGAATGTGAATTTGGGAGACTGTGATTTTCCTGGAAAAGTGCTTATATTGATTGTATACGTCATAGAGGCTTTACGAGGATTTCCACGCGTTCTTGGTCACAATGGAAAATAGGATGGTAATACGGTTGCATTAATCAGTTGACGTGCGATTTAGATTAATATTCCAGGATATTCCATGTCTTTTTTGTGGCTCAAAAAATTAATAACGTGATACATCGAGCAACATATTGTTTTTATCAAAAAAGCGTCACACACATAATCAATTCACTTCCGAATCACGTTCACCACTCCAATAATGCATTTACATAGCAAATTATCGTTATTATTTTTTTTTATGAAAATGACAACCAAAATGAATTTCATACGCTTTTATTACGCGGAAGCGGAAATAGATGCATTAAAGCGCAAAAATACTTCCGGAACTTGACAGTAAGAAAATTGGACTATGACGTACGGTGTTTATTAATATGAGTATAATTTTTGTCAGGCCATTATTTTGTAATTTAGCTCTTTAAAAGATTTCTATATTTACTTTTTATTACTAAATTTATCAAAATTAGAGAGCTATACCATAATAGAGCTTGACGTTGAATTAATGAGAGTATCAGGGAGCCAAGATGTCGGCACTAACACTTTAGTGTTGGAAACGATTTTCAACCCCTTTGATGCTATGATCTTTAGAGAAAATAATTTCTTTTAATATTTTGCATTTTTTCAACAAAATCAATAAATCCTCTTGTAACATAAAATGATCAATCAAAACCAATAGATTTAGCACATGTTTTATTCATTTTAATTGTTCTCGTCATCTCGTCTCGCATCGCGCTCGTATTTAACAAATGGTGCTAAAACATAAGGTTTTCAGTAGTATAAATAATTATTTTTTTAAACACAAGAGATTATACAATTACTATATGGTTAGATCGTCCAGTTGTTCGTTGAGCTGAACAAATTGGCAAATATTTGCGGATGGTCTTTGTGTGATGGTGCAATAGTCGAGTTTTAACTGGATATATCGCGCGCATAATCAAATAGGCAAAACAAACACAAAGTAATTCAATCATATATTTTATCATCTCAACGCAATATTTCAAGGATGTTTGAACTGTAATCGTATCATTTATCCGGGTCCACATAACGGCTTAAGTGCTTATACGGCACAAAGTGGATTTAGTGGAAGTTTTCACGAGAAAATATGAGTGGTAATACTTTCAGAAGAAAGCTTCGGGATGGAGCTGAAATATGCCATAAAGTTGTTCATATCATCCGCCATAAACGGGACTTTATCGAGTTGCTGAACTGTTATTATTTTGGAGTGGAAACAACGGCTGATGGATGAGTGTCTTGTTTGTTCCGATCCTAGCACATACATAACGGTCAGCGGCAAGGTCGCTCTAAATTATCCGGATTGATTGTCGTATGGGGTTTTTCTTTTTATTTTCTATTATCCTTTTATGTCGGATAAATGAGGATGTTCTCGACGAAGACACGGTTGTCACTTTATTGACTGCCACTTTGTCAATTGACAGAATGTAAATTTGCCGTGTGGACAGGCGAGGATCTGATCTCCATCGGCGAGAAATGGCGCAGTAGATATGATGTCCAGTCGACTTTGTGTGGTTATAAATAACTAAGCCAATGTGAAAGACGTGTATTGATTACTAAAATATTGTAGGCACATCATGTTTCATGTTAATCGGATTAATTGTATTCATAATATTTTTATTGGACTTTCATTCTGTCGAAAATTAAAAATAGTTAAAAAAAATTTTTATGCACTGTAAAATTTTAGTAGAGTTTGAAGTTGTTTTTTAGTAATGTGTTGTTTCGGGACGTAAAATTTTCTTATTTCTTGGCATGATAGTGCTCGTATACATGAGAATATTATACTTCTGTCTGAAAATTGTATTTATTACACAAACTAGATGTTATTCTGAAGAGCCCTATAAGCTTTAGATAAATATTTGGTATTTAAATCATTAAACATAACTATTTGAGTCACTCGTTCTGTAGTAAATATTATTAAACGGATTATCATTTAGTTTTGTCAAATGATTCAGTTTTAACATTAATTTTGTTACAATTTCTTCAAAATGATTTTACGCTATGTTCTATAATACATGCAAATATGCTTTAAAATTGGCGATCTTCTCGAGAAAGCAGTTGAAGAAGAAACTTCCTCTAAATCCAATCCTTTCCCTCCCTTCAGGCATTATCCCCTGGATATCTTGATGTTTTGTTTGATTCTCGTCTCACCTGGTATCTTCACGGCAATCAAATATCCAAGAAAGCATGTGAAGCCATGACTTCTCTCTTTCCTATCCTCAATCTCAAAAGTAAACTTTCCATCCGAAATAAATTATTAATTTATAAATCCTTAATTCGTTCTGTCATGACATATGCCTCTCTTGTATGGGGATACCAGCAGAGCAACAACCCCAAACTGCAGACAGTACAAAACATTGCGATACGTAAGGCGTTTAGGGTTTCCTGGTATATCCGAAACTTCCAACTCAATGACCACATGGTCAAACTCTCCTACAAATTTAACAACTCCCTTTCCTCGGTCCAAAATCCAATAATCAAATCCCTCTCCTCATTCTCGAGCAGTTGGATAATGAGATCTTATCGATATCCCAAAAAAGGGATCGGATGGTATTATGCTAAATTGGACCCATAATGTACAATTTAGCATAGCATAGTTAGATTTAGTCTAGACTTTTAGTTAAATAAGTTAAAATAATTGTTACTATCATTGGTTCATAAGTCTATTAATTATTTCTAGCTTATTTAAATTTCTTCATGTTAGTTCTATCTCTTCTGGTAATTATGTTAGTACTATCCAACGCAAGTACTATTCCGAGCTAACATCAACACAATGTATAATATTAAACAAATTGCTCGCGACTAGGGAATTCAATCTCGGGATCTCGGATAGTTTTAGGTACTCATGAATTATGGGATTAGTAAACGTAATCCCGAAAAAATCGGGATTGAAATTGTTACCTAACAGAAATGGTACACTTCACCAGCACGTTAAAGGCTATTAAATCGAGACATTCTCTCCGAAATCTGGACGCTTGGAAACAGTGGCGTAACTACTAATTGGCGAGCTTAGACAACGCCTTGGGGCAGTAATTGTCTAATCTATGTATACGTATATACAGTACATATATTTTATTCAAACTGTTATATTAACCTTTCCCTACCGGTGATGTATTTACTACATCTCGACTCTAATAATGCGAATATTGATATGAAATATAATAGATACGGGGTCCAGAATTTTTGTATTCCTCCGTAATATAATTACGAATCACATCAAAGTATTATAGTATATAAGTATTCATCCGAAGCGACTAAAATAAATAATTTGTTAGGAAATCCGGAATTTTGCGAAATTTAGTTCGTGTCTCAGCAGAAAGGAATTTTATCAGTCAAATAGGTGGTATTATACGAAAATGGGGAATCACGCGGTCATCAACTCGAACTAGCATTTAAATATCTGATGACGATACCTCCAACGAGTGTAGAGGCTGAACCCTGAACATTTTTAGCAGCAAGTTGTCTGGATTCCAAAATCAGATCCAGACTAAATAACGAAACTCTCGATGTTTAATGTTACTTCGGGAATATTTTCAAAGCAATATTTGAATTTTTCAGTGTTTTGTTTATCTATTTTTTAATTGTATTTTTATATTTTCTTAAATAAATAAAATTCTTTCGTCTTCAAATTATTTTTTATATTAAACAATTGGACTCATTAATAATTTTTGATCAAATTTATCAATGTAATTTCTTAAACTATTGAAAATCCAAGTCCCCGGGATCCCGGGACTGATCCCGGGATGGTCTAATGCAATCCTGAAGTCCCGGGATCGAAATTTTGGCTCGAGATTGAATTCCCTACTCGTGACACAAGGCTTGATTACATATTCAAATTGACTCGGAATACTCCGCCTAAGTATTTTTGATCATTACTCAAAGGGTTAATAATAGATGCATCTTTAATTTGATTGAATCTTTAAAGGGATTCCACAAATTTATATGCAACTCTTAAATATGGATTTACTTATGGCTCTATATGTATTCATGCAAAAAAATAAATGCATGCAAATGCAATTCTATGCATATTGGTGTCATCAAAAAAAAATCGGATTTGTATGATTTTATGGCCTATTTGACACTCGTGTATTTCACCCCAATCAGCAAGTATGATTTTTGTCGACATATTGCAAAAATATTAATTGTCTCACAGTATGACGACGAAGAAGGTCGAGATGCAATAGATCGATTTATAAATTTCGTATGGACGCGTCATGGTTTCACCACTTGTCTATGTTGCCATGTGGTTAAACATTGTTGCATAACGTCGACGATTGGACTTAAATGCATTCACTAATTCCTTCATTGGATTATTGGTTCGTATCGTTTATTATACGCCATATGGATGATGCCATTTACGTCACAAGTCAATATTTGGCCCGGCGTACACGTGTTAACATAAAAAAACGTTTTTCTTGGGAAACATCTTGAAATACTCTCAAAGAGAAAAAAAACCTGTCGTTTAATAAAGGTTTTCATGATTTGTTTAAGTTGTATCGAAAAATTGGGGAAACGTAAGTATTGAAAACTAATTAGGTCAGATTTTAAGCCACATAAGGATTCATGTTGATGTTAGCCGTTAACGATACAAACAATTCTTACAGTTTAATTAAAACGCGCCTTGATTCTGGCAGGTTGTTTGTATGGATTATTCAGCACCCTTCGAAGGGGGATGCTGCAAAATTCATTATGGCGGGGTCGAGAACCTGCCTGGAGGTCGACGCTCTTCGATTTGATCTTGTTCAGAAATTGCAATGAAATTTATAAAAACGCAGACGATATTACTTCTCAGTCGCAGACGATAAAAAAATGAATGAAAGCACCGCATAAGAAATTTAAGTGCTAAGCAGATGTATTGGATATCAATCATATTTTTGACGTGTAATTTTATTATTAAAAAACGTTGATGCTGCAGATCATAAGACGAAATATATCGACCACGATGTAATTATATGATTAAAAAAATCGATAAACGATTTAAACTGTTTTTTCCTTTGAAATTCTGCTAGCAAATTTGATACCAAGCTATATAAATGGCGTGCATATGCGTGTGCATGTTGTTGAACATGCAGGCGTGCTTTGCGGGAAGCAGTTGAAACGACCGACTCAAAGATATGCCGACACAAACGAATTGTTTTTAATTTAGATAAAAAATATTGGCATCGTATTCTAAATGTGTTTAATGTTTGATTTATTATGATAATTAAGAAATTCATACAAAAAGAAAATATTCATCTCCATGAAAATATCATATGGAGATCGTTTGCGTCACACTTACGGATATTACACAATAATATAAACCGGAACTAAATATCAATAATATTATATGTTGTGCAATCAATTCTTTTCTTGTTTAACATTAATAACATTAAAAAATCCGCATAGTTATCTGGATGATAATTTGAGTTCAAATGTCATCCAAAAATATATTTAAATGCGTAAAAATAAGATGTCTCTTCTTCGCTTGCATATTTCATCATTATCTTCTTTTATGAGTAATATGAATGAATTACGCGACATTTCATCATTGATCTATGTTGAGAAATTTAAAGCGCATTTATCGTTTACCAAACCTACTGTTTCTAATTTTAAGATGAACTTTTATTAGCTCTCAATATTTAAGTTTTTTTTGTATTCCTATACACTGCCATCTAAATTCGTGATTTATTTACCATTCACACTTTATTGTTTTTATTGGATTTCGACTTTTATTTCAATCTTCATAATATTTTAACACATGTCATCCTGATCTTAAAATATTAGCAAAAAGTGGACTATGATAGTAGCTGCGGATTAAATTATGATATTTGCTGGATCATGATTTCTTGTGACCTCTTGCTGCTTCAAATTGTAGATGAAATTCCTTGATAATGATTATTAAATATAATATAATTATCATCATTTTTCTTGGATTGCAGTGGAGAGCTTCTTAAGATGACCATGCAGATTTCCTTGGAAAGGACTTTCTGAAGTACACAGAATCCATTCCAGCATTTCCTCGTAAAGACAACGCCATACTGGATTGAAGATATACGAAAATCTTGAAATCGTTCCTATATTAGCAATGGCGTATTTCTGTCATTGTGATTCTTATTTCTTCAAATGCGAGAATTGGATGGCTCTCACTTTCTGTACATCCACCGTCTCAGCTCGATGACTTTAAAAAGGAAATAGGCAACGGACGACAATGAAATCGGTTTTTCTTTTCAATCGAAAATATATTCTCATTTAAAAAGGCAATATTTCAGAGGGTTCCGCTTGGGTGCAAGCATTTGTTCAAGTCGTATTTTATTTTGTTCCTTTTACTGTTTTCTGCGCTCTGCTTTGGATTTTGCACAATTCGAGTCTTCATCTCTTAAATGTTTTCTTGGAAAATTGCTATTAGTCGATTGTGAGAGAATTTAAATTTATTCTGCCAATTGTAAAATAAACTGGCAATGAAATATAAATTATAAATTATAAACATCTTGGGGTCATTAACACTTGATTTGGTATATTGAATACATCATATTTAGGGTTTTGAACCGTTATTTAATTTCAATTTTTGTTTCGGTTCAATTTAAAATATTTTTATCAGTTCAGATACGATTTTCGTTCTGAGAAAAATAATTGATTAAAGGTACAACAGTAATGTTACATGGAACTAGAAGTATATAAAAATCATGTTTATCATATAATTTTGTATGTTTATCATATAATTTTTAGTAATTTAAAATGGAGAACTCCGCGTTTATCCCATAAAACAAACTGAAGAATATTCCTACGTGTTAACTCTGACGTGGGGGTTGAAATGGGTTTAGTAAGAAGCGTTTATATTTCCGACTTACAGAAATACTTTCATCCATATCATACTTCATCCATATCAATATTATTTATTAAAAGAAAAGATATTGACTTGATACTTATTGGCTGGAAGTTTGGGAGTTCTAGCTTATACAATAGTACATAGCATAAGGAAACAAACTGAAATCTCTGAGTCCCAGTTTGGGTACATAAGCAAATATATAGGAAGAGATAACCCTAAACAAAATACACAATAATGACGTAAGATTGCAAGCTTGGAATTTGGGTTGATAACAATATTATCTGAAGTATTGATTTAACGGGAAAAATAACAGGGATGAACATAAAGCAAAGATTATAGTATTATTAGATTAATACAATTAAACAAATTCTGTATGAAAATGGTAAAGCTCTCATATTATATTAACACAAAAATCAACCAAAATCTCTTTCGTGTAAAACTAATTCAACTATGTAGAGCAGTGGTTTTAATCTTTTTGAAGTCACGGTGCATTTTTAATCATGGGAAAAAGTGTCTAAATTCGTAAGTCTTTCTCGTTTTTTAGTTTTCATATTAGTTGTTGATGAGAAACCAAGTTCACACAAATATGATGTCGAAAACTAACAATATTTTCAGTAGTTTTGTGTGAAAAGCTGGACATTCCTCATGGATAGAAATCCAAAATTCCTCCATGGTCATTTCGGAAAATTTAATTATTAGAGTACGATCAGTCGACAATGAGACTAATTCTTCTTCTTCAGCGTATGAAAACTCACAATACGATGTATCAATGGTAGCAAATGGATTTCGTATCCAGTCATAATTTTCTTTATTTAAGAAAGGAAAATAATGTGCAATATTTTCTTCTAATAAAGTTAAATGTTCTATTATTGCGGAAATAATTCACTCAGGAATGTTTTCGTTAAGTGAAAGAAACATATCTACTTTTTTTCGATTATTTGATTTTTCCAGAGCTATTTTTTTCCGAAATCATGTCATTTTGTCAATGGATATCTAAAAAAATCCTTGAATGCTTGTGTTAACTTTATTTAAAGAATTAAAAATATCTGCTAAATATGCCACTTTAGCACACCAATCATTATTCTGAAGATGTTTTACAAAATCATCTACACTTTCATTTCGAAAAAAGATAAACAATTCATTCTTAAGTTCTATGTATTTATCAACATAACACTTTAGCTTAGTGTATAAATCAGTAAAGATAAATAAAATCGTGATCAAATGATGATAACGATGTCTTTCGATAGTCTTGTGAACTGCAAATTCTTAACGTCTGAAGAAATTAATTGTTCAGGATACAAAGTCGCTTCAATACTGGTTGATCGTTATCTTCGCTGTATCTAATTCATATGGAAAACTAATAGTACTGTGTAATTTTTCCGCATTTCAATTACATCAAGGCTGCCTCTTTTCCAATAATTAAGGCTCTTACTCCATTAAACAAGCATGCAATTACTACCATGCAATTACTATTCTAATTTGCATTGTATAACGCGTTGCTGGACATAACCAGTGGCTAGATTTGCGTTGACAGGCATGCATTTATTTCCAAGGAGGTCAATAGTGCAAGGCTACTTGACCGACTGGACGAAATTCTAACGATAGGTAGTAATTGAAATAAAACATGTTCACTAAAAATAGATCCGCTATCTTCTCCACGTGTATCTGGCACAGCATCTCTCGTACCAAACGAGAAATAAGAAACTGACAACTAGATGAATGGTGCTGTTTGAGTTGTCACCATAGCTATCGTCTCTCGCGGTATTACCTCAAACTCTATTGCGTCACTTCCTAGAATAATCCAGGATTCAGGGGTAATCTTCTGAATAAATGGGGCAGTATTTAGTTTGAGTGTCAAGGGCGGATATTTGATCATAATGCTCGGATGTGGGATGTGGAAGGTAATTGAATACTGCATAATTTAGTTTATTTATATAAATAACTACGCGGAGAAGTTAGTTCTTGTCCGGGCTGATTTATAAGCTTTGTCGTGATAAGTAATGTGGAAAAGACACGAAAGATTCTTGTCAAACGCTACCCAAATGTATTGCTAAAGTTGCTGGCGTGTCGAACGATATTAGTTGGTTGCCATTTGAAAATTGGCAGATAACGTCGTGTGTATAAAATAAATTATGTGCAAACGAACACTGCTGAAAATTGGCTTAATAAGAAGTAAACACGAATTTGATTTTAACAATATAACGGCCAATCAAACATAAACGAGATTTTTAAGCGGCATGCTATTTGAAAGAAATTAGCATAATTATTTGCCATAATTTTTGTTATTTTTAAAACTCACTTTTTATAAAAAAAAACTAAGTTTAAAATCAATTTATATAAAAATATCATATTTTACAATAATTTGATAGATCATAATCTTGTTGTATTTTCGTGATGAAGACTTATCAAACTTGTTTGAATTGGTGGCTTATTATTTTAGTTTTTAGATTAATCTGTTTAATTAACAGCAGTTGTTGTTTATCATATAATTTTAATAATCTAAAATGGAGAACTCTGCTTTTATCCCATAAAACAAACTGAAGAATATCCCTACGTGTTAACTCTGACGTGGGGGTTGAAATGGGTTTAATAAGAAGCGTTTATTTTTCCGACTTACCGAAATACTTTCATCCATATCAAATTATTTTTTGTATGTATATTTTAATGATTAATAGCAAAATAGCATTAACAAGAACAATAATAGATGACACATTTTCCATAATTAAGTAACATTGTCAATTTTCTTCTGCATTGCGCTTTTCATTTTATTATGCAGTACAATTAACAGTGATACTTAAAAGAAATCAAAATTAGTTTGTTTTTCGTTTTATGGATGTCTTATAAGATGATTCAGATGTTCTAGAAGATATCAACTTTATTACCTTTTTATTGAGAGAAAAAAACAAAATTATTATGCAAAATGTGATGATATGTTTATGGTTAAGATGAAGAAATTATGCTATTGTAACATAGGAAATTGCTGATATAAAATATCATAAAAGTGATAAGCATACGTCAAACACATTACAAATTTGAAGAAGCAAGAGACAAATACTTTCTAGAACAATGAAAAAAAACTGCTAATTGCTGCGAATAAATTGAATTTAATATCTAATGACATTAGCCATTAGCTGAAGGTCTTTGATGGGAAATTAAAATCTGATCAAGATAAAGACAAAGCCAGATAATCAGACAGGTTCAATATTGACAGTGATGGTGGAAAGCGATCAGTCTATCTTAGAAGATCAGAACAAGCTCTTATCAAAACCAAGTGTATGAAGCACTCTTCATTCATAATCCTGTGGATAATAATACGTTGCTTCTTAATGTTGATTTTTTTTAGATGATATGACATCTTGTAAAAAAGCGAACAGTATCAAGAAATGTATATTTATTTATTTATTTATAAACCTTTATTCAAAAAAATATAATATGACAAGGTAAAATGGTGTATCAATATACACAATTACATAAAAAATGGATTAACAATTTAAGTCTTAGATTACTATCCTTATCTTAATTACAAGTATATAATTTAGTTATAATAAATTTTACATAATAAGAGTTAATTTAATTTTTGTATATATAGGGGGAAAAATAGGAGACATAAAACCCCTTTGCGACATTCCTTAAAAACTATCTTACAAACTAAACAAAATAAATAATTTAATCAATCAATCATATATCCTTCATACGTCGCACATTCATGACTATCAACTATAGTAAAATATGTTTAGGCATTTTGTGAACGTATCTAAAATTATTGTTTTGAGTGGTATAATCGCCGAGTGTAGATATGAGATGATTGGTGTGATTTGGAATTTTTGAGTAAAAATTGAGTGTTAGCTTATGAAAAAAATTCTTTATGAAAGGAAGCTTAATTTTATTGTGAAAACGTTTAAGATTAGTGTATGGAAATACGTTGAAAGCAATTTTTATGGCTTTGTTTTGTACGATTTGAAGTTTATTGTAGTTGGTGTTGCATATGTTGCTCCAGACGGGAGCGGGGTATGTGAGTGTAGGTCGAATCAGCGTTTTGTATAATAAAAATTTGTTAGAGGCCGAGAGAGCACTGCGCCGACGAAATATGGAGTGCAGCGCTCCCATAGCTGCTAATCCGCGGGCACGAGTCACCGACACCTGTGCTCCCCACCTCAGTCTTCTATCTAAAGTCACCCCCAAGTATTTCACTTGGGGTTTCCACTCGATAGAGCTGGACCCGACGACTATTGGATCAATTCGAAGATTTTTCCGTTTCACGGAGAACAAGATAGCTTCGGTTTTTTCTTTATTTAATTTGAGTTTCCAACGATCGAAATATTTAAATGCAGCTTTTAGCGATCGTTGGAGGTTTCCGACTATTAGCTTGTTGCTCCGAGAGAAATGTATAGAAAACAACTGAACTGAAAGGTTTATTTAATTCAGATAATAACCTGAACTTGAACTTGAAAAATATATTTGAAGACTTGCGAGATAAATTAATAATATATACCGTATAAAATTAGTTTGATGAAATATTTAACACATGCGATTAAAAAGACCCGGCAGTCATTAGCTACATTGATGCCGAACGCAAAGATGATTGTCCGGATTTTGACGTTAATGGATCTAATGATTTAATTAAGAGCATTTGTGGACATTTACCTTACGCCCATGTATAATTTAATGACTTTACGACATGAACAACCCTTGTCATGCCAATATAAATTCCAATTAAAATGAAAAATATGTCCTCCGTCGTATTTCATGCTATCAAATTTCTCAGTAAATTTAAACATCCCCGACAAGCCGTCCTTTAAGGTTACACCGAGGAGGCACATAATTAATATGTCAATTGTATCATAGCTAATTTATCCAGATTAAACAATTTAAATTCCAATTAATTCAGGTATTCAATTTCTTATCGTCCGTCCGTGGCGCCCTCGGGGAAATGAGGAGTCTGCAAATTAATCAAATATCTGCGACCTCTATTTGAGAGGGTTGATTTGTATATCGAATGGCTCTTGAGTTAATTAAGGTGTTGTAGTATAGATTTTTTTGTTTTTATCTCATGAGTGTATTGTGTGTTCAGGTAAGATAGGTATTGTGGAAGAACAATAGCCTGGAATGAACCTGTCGTACAGGATCGAGTATGCTCTGAAGATTCTTAACCCTCGACACTTGAACATACTAGGACTCTATTCAGCTGCCTTTTAACGAGAGTATATGTATTTTTTTATTGTATGTTTAAAAAGTATCTTTAAAATCGAGCGATGTTTGGGTTTGTTTCATTTTTATGACATATTTTTGCCTTTCCACAGAACCATCATGACAAATAATTGCAAAAGTTTTTGTCGCTCTTTATGTTGTGCAAAAGTATGGCAGTGTTTCCCGAGTTCTTTCACCTCTTTCTATAAAGCAATAAATCAACTATATAAGCGTCTTCTAGTGTACTTTTTGAAGAAAATTTTGAAAGGAAATTGTTTTCCCTCGAAAGAGAACTTTAAATGAATTGCACTAAGTTTTTTGTTTGGTTTACTTTGAAAAGCATTTTGTTATATTACACCGAATGCTCAAGCAAATGAGCTACTTTTGCCGCAGGCGGGTCATGAACTGTCTGTCTTTAAATTATGAAGACAATCACTTTACAACGGGACCAACTTTCGACAAGCTGTGCGAAAATTAAATATAATTTTTAGCGTCGGTTGAGGAACAAACCTAACAAACGTAACTACAGAGTGTGCAAAAATTGCAGTACGCAAGTTGAATAAGAAAATTTCATGGGAGCTTAATATTCGGAGTTCGTTTCGTGTCGTGGCATTTTCTATAAAATAAATCTACACTTGAATATTCTACACAATGCTTTGAAAGTGAACGGTAATATAATAAAAGACGCAATCTAAATTATGTGCATATTAATACACTATTATCCTTTTGTAATGCGAAAATTTATATAGATGAAATATATAAATGTATGTTCTTTATAAGTGCCTTTGACCTGGATGAAGATGTTGAGTATGGTAATGAATGAGTCCCACACTGCACAGGTAAAACTCTACTCTAATCTACGGATATTTGTACGGTGGTATTGAGTCTTTTTGGAGAATCCAAAGACCATAATTAATTATTAATATTAACATTGACCATACACATTAAACGCTTGGTACAAAATTACAATAGAAAGCGATCTTCGGTGGAATAAATCGTGACCTGAGCAGGTCCTCGTTATCTAATGGTCATTCGTTGTTTCAAACAAGACTTTAGTTTGCTTATCTTTAAAATCTCATAAGGTTTTATCTTAATCTAGTTCATTTTCAAATAGCGTCAAATATAATGAATTATTATTTTTAAAGATTTGGATGACATTTCAGCGTTTAGCTTTGGATTTTATATATTCGAACCATCACTACACATAACTAAATACTATTGGGTTGTTATTGACATTTTCGCAGTCACAATGTATTGAAATAGGTCACATTTAACTTAATACACCCAAGAAGAAGATAAATTATATGAAAATTACCAATTATAATATAAATAGTACATATACAGGGTATTTGGCACATGGACAGACACATTTTTTTGGAAGTTAGAGGGTCTTTTGCTACATTTCGCATATAGATCCTAAGTTTCAGGGTTGTTAAATACAATTTTTATTTTATGGGCTCCTCTGTCGTGTAAATGAATTCTTTTGGCAGCCTTATTCTGTGACTCGCACAGTCTTCAGACCACTGAATTTCTTTGCCTGGGAACGTTCCCTATTCCGTGATTCGCATGGTTTCCAAACCTGACACCACTGGATTTCTTTGTCTAAGGGTGTGCAAAAAAATTATTTACGCGTCAAAGGTGCCCACAAAAGACACCATAAGGATAAAAAGTATTTTCGTAGCCCTGACCCTGGCAAACTGGTACCTCTTCAAGTTTAATGACTTATTAAATGATCTGTATGGCATATAGCATATCGATTGAAATGATATAAACTAGAGATTTTTTTAAAAATTAAACTAAGTTTAGTTGTTAGTTTTTCGTTTAACCCTTTGCACTCCGAATCATCTTGGACTCCTACCAGCTACTCGGCACAACTTTGTCGCAGAAACGTGCATTTATGAACACTCATATATTGGAATCAAGTAAGGTATTACACTCAAACCTCTTTTTGTGCGATTTTGAAATTATGCGGTTTTTTTAAAGCAATTTTTCCTTTTTTTATTTCATAAAGAGTACGTATCAAGATATTTTGGATGAAATAGGAAATAAATCATCAACACTAACTGAAATTTGGAAAAAAAAATATTATTTGGGACTGCGTAAATCATATTGCATATTGGACTTGTATTGCACTTACAAAGTGCAAAAACACCCTGTAGATATTATACAATCAAAATGTGCATGCTTAAAATGCATTAGTCATACTTTCGTCTTCTATGAGTGTTTATTTACAATCCAAATCTGATATCAAAGTGTATCTATAGTTTGCGAAAGATCTTCGCTTTCCTTTGTGTGTCATCTCATACGTAGAATTGGCAATCTACTCGCTTGATGATGAGGCATGCAATAGTTCATTGGAGCTTCATCTGAATCAGAACGTTCAGACAGGTGCTTCATTTTCAGAATGTATTTATTTTTATGATCATCTTTGATACTGAATTGAAGTGTGACATCACCATCGGCATCATAGCTTTACTTCATCAGACTTTATTTTTAATACAATTGAAAAGTATTCAAATTATCTGTCTGGGTTTTGTATTGGAGGTAATATTTTTGCTTTGTTATAAAATAATCGTTCTTAGATTATCCATATATTATACATTTGATTTCGGTTATAATATGCTCTGTAGAACCGATGTAAATTGCTCATAATAGTTATTAATAACATTTTTGATACATTGTGTATACTTTCTTGAAACATAACATATTACCTTCATTATCATTGAATATACTTTTAATTTATCAATCAATCATTTTTTCAACACAAACCTTATATATTTCATCTGCTATAAGTATAGCAATATTTTTCAACGTCTTGTTTGTTATTACGTTTTTTTGGAAATTTTACTATTTAGTTAGTGAGTGTTTACAAATAAAAACATTAAATGCTTTTAATACTGAGCTCGTTATGCAGCCAAAGAGTCTAATAATATTTTTAGATGCCGAAGAGAATGCTACAAAAATGTGATCTAGATGATTCAAAAATGTTTCTTGGAATTTCGCAATAATCTTATCAATTCTAGAACATAAAATCTTCAGATTTTGGCTCTGATAATCATCGAAATAATCTTTCAACAATCTTGTTGCGGAACTCTCTGATCAGTTTCTGAAGAATATTGCATAATGTTTAAAATGTAACATACCAACGCAACGATATAGCATATCATTTTTTCTCTAATCAGCAAAATATACAAAGACTATGTTTCCATACGGAAGAACATATCAGAGCCAAGTATTATTATGACCAGTTTTTATTTATACATGGTTCCAAAGTTTAATACGTGTAAAAATGATAAGAGAAGCTTTTAATGCACACGTACTGTGTTCTGTTGATAGATTAAGCCCGGAAAGAATGAAAATATTTATATGCCTTGCTGGCACCAAATATGGAAGTATTTTTAATACAGACTTAAAGTTATAATTCATCTTAAATACCAAATAATAAACTTATTCAGATGTGAAGTGTGAATCAAATATATTTAATACAAGGATAGTCAACTTTATAATAGTATTTAACCACCTACTGGTTCCACAGAAATATAATTTAAATGCAAAGTACTCGTATTTGTATTTAAATTTAAATTTTTATTTGTACTTTGCATAACACGTCACTCAATAAGTTCGTAGGATGACTAATAAAACAACTTCTTTTTAAATAAAACAAAGACTTAATTCATCAACATAGTCTTCTTTAAGAGTGTTATATAATAGTTTCAATGCTTCTCTAACATTTCGATGCCATTCCGAGAAATTCAAAGCGTAATTCATGTAACTTTGCCATTGTTGCGATCCATTTGTGACCACATCGTGTCTTAGTGAAAAAGCACTTTTTTCTTCTTCATTTGGGATCATAAATTCGAAATATCTTCCGTCAAACGCACCAATCATGCTATATATGTAATATAATATTTGCAATTGATGGATTTTCCTTTCTCAAGGTAATCGAAGATTAAAATACCGTACGGATCCCAAAATACGGAGGCCAAAACTATATCAGCTGATATTTGCTTTTTTGGTCACAATTGGTGGTTATTATCCACTCAGCTGATTGCCAATTTGCTTCTAAAGTATATTGATGGGTCTATGTTTCATACAATGTCTACTGAAATACATTCAAAGCTCTTTTTGTGCGATTTCTAAATTATGCGATTTTTAAAGCATTTTTTTTAATTGCATAAAGAGTACTTATCGATGTATTTTGGATAAAATAGAAAGTAAATCATCAGCACTAACCGAAATTTTTTGTTGCATTCTTGTAATGTTTCGACTTTTTAAAATACATTCTCCAAAGGAATTTACAAAATTCCAACCACTTACGGAGCTATAGTTATTTTAGTGACGAAATCGAAAATTATCATACAGCAATGATAGTTTGTAATTAAAATAATAGGTATTTTTCTGATGGATGTCTGGCATTTGAGATGCCAAATGTTAGACATCCTTAAAATTTTACCAATGATGCAAGACGTCCTTTAAGTGTTACCAAAAATGTTATTTTTTAATTGTTTTCCTGGTTTTTTTTTATTAACTTTTTTGTGCGATTTTGGATATATTTTATATGGCTGTTTTAAAGTTATGCGGTTTTTAAAATCAATGGAACGCATCTTCACTTTTTCTATGTAAGTTTTAGCTTTTTTTGTGCGATTTTCCGCCGAACGTATCTACCGCACAAAAAAATGGTTTAAGTATATATTGCCTTCTTATATGTTTAAGATGGTAGTTATCTCATGCAACTTGGGTTTACTTTAATGTCTTTTACTTTTAATTTCTAACAGTTCGTCTTGGGAAGTTGTATCAGCTTCAACATTCAAGTTCAAAATATCTTCAAATCGTTTTTCTAGGCTTGGCTACTGAGTCTTTATCCTCTGGAATTACATCATATTTCATGGATGTAACAACACGACAAAAAATACAAAAGATTGACGACCACTGATGTAGCACATGGTCATTGGATGACAAGATGCTGAAACATTTACGTCATTTAAGTATTTTATACACAATGAATTTAGCGCCTATTATTTCAAGCAAATTACTATAGCCAATTGAACGATGACAAGTGTGCAATTGAATCATGGAACTTTTCATGATAGATAAATTCAAAGAGGTTAATTATTAATACTTCAATGCAATTTGTTTTGGTCTATTATAGAATTCTAGAGGATGGCATTACAATTGGCAGTTAATTGCACTATGTTTTGACGCGATTCACTCGATCGCAATAAATATCTGGGTCGTCCAAATTTTTTGCCATTTTTTATATCATTAAAATAAATAAATCCTTAACGGTTCTATTCATATTGAACGCTCGAACAATCGATTTGCGATAAGAACGAAAAAATGTATTTGAGCACGAAAACTAAAAATAAAACAATTCGTCCGCCCGAAAAAGTTCTTATAAAGAATCTTTCAGCACGTCATTGTCAAAATAAATGCTTCACGACGATTTCATCCAAAAGTATTTTTTAAATACACCCTAACAAGTTTACATGGTAAATCTGCGTTCTAAAATAAACTGGAATATTTGACATTGAAAGAATACAATGGATTGTGTCTTTGAATAAGTCAAAATCGTTCTATTTATATACTTTTCCCAAGAACTGTCGATGGAGAAGAAATATAAAAAAAACCTTATTGGGAATTGCTTATAGTCGAGGCAAAAAATTAGCACAGACAGAGGTGACATATTATATGACCTCAAGATATATGAACGTATCTATTAAAGTAAATTTGTTTTTAAAATCTATGTACATTTACAAAGAAGCTTTGTTGTATTTATTTTAACAGTACAGAAATAGAATCATCCAACTTGAAGCAGTTCGAGATTAAATTGAGAGCCATCCTTCATATAATATAATATATGGGCGTATCTTTGTAGATGAACGGATTTTCATTTCACAGCATTTACTTATTATATTCCAACATTTAACACTCTCGTCGCCCAGCCTGAATCAGTGTTCTTTCTCACGATCTGAAAATTTAGGGAACCTTTACTTAAGAGAATGATTATGGTCGGAAAATGCTAGGCCCGACAATGAATAGTTGAAAGCAAAAATAGTGCTTCATGGTTTAAAAATTCATAAAAATTCGCAGGGCATATTTATTAGAAGGAATTGTACTCTTTATTACGAAAAGATGAGACAAATTCTCTATCGCCAGGGAGCAAAAAAATGTAAAAAGAGTCTCAACATATTGCCCTAATTGTCTGCATTTTAAAATCATGAATGCATTTCATCTTAATTTATGCTTTTGTGAGCGTACATTAAACGCTTATGTTGTCAGCATCTGATCTTGAGTATTAGTAGTTGATTGTATATGATGTGGGCTCGAATAGAACTCAAAAACATTATCATAAAGTATGAATTAAAGTCCAGTTGTAATTTATGAATTATTCGTAGTATTGATCACATACAGGTATGAATAAAATAATTTTATGTAGTTTTATTTCATTGATATCTGTATATTTTGCATATATTATGCTGTATTTATTTTATTTTATATCGCATTCTAACATTATGTGCATGCATTTACACTTTGATAGAATCGAACCGGGAAGTCATGGACATGTCGAGCGTTGGCTTTGTTCTTTATCACTGCATTTGAATAATCTTAGACCCACCTGGAAGCAGAAATATTATAAGACCTCGACTACACTGGATTGATAATAAAATAAATAAATTTAATTTTAACTGAGAAATTTTTGATTTGTATTACCAGATTATTAAGCAATAATCCTAAAGATATTACGTGATTTGATTGAATTAAATCCATCTCATTTGAAGATCTAATTAATTTCAATCTAGCACAAAATCAAAATAAATAGCTCCTCTTCAATGTCATAAAACAGAAGTGTGAATTTGACTAGCAGACATTGCGGTTTTTGGCTACACTTGAGTTGTATAATTCTTGAAACTTCATTGAAATACAGATATATCCATCCCTTGAATTACTCGATTAATTGGTTCTGAGAAAATTTTGGATTGGTTCTTTATAGTGTTCTTGGTAGCAAGCCAAATAACACTAAATCTCTCTGGCAAATTTAGAGCTTCTCTCCTCGTCGGGGTCATTATCTTCAATGATTCTAATTGCACTGTCTATGTGCTTAAATAATAAGGCTATTTGTTTTGTTGAAAGCTTCTTGATGGACTTAAAAACAATGATCTTCACCTTCGTTATTTATGTCATGATCCATTCCGAGTAGATCTTCATTGGTTGAAGTCTATGCAATCATTAATCTCAAACAATGTTTTTTTATAAGATTGTCAATTTATTTATTGTGAAAAGATATTCACAATTATATTTAATGAGGTTAAATAGTATTTGATGCACTTTTTGTTTAACCCTTTAATTATCGCGCGCACAGACCTGGACGTTTCAAGCAACAACTACATCAGTAGCAAGCCCATTTTATTATATATTACACAATACGTTAGTACCATCTTTTAGTTAATAATTTTCATACATTTTTTATATTATACAAAATTACATTCCAAATTTGATAAAACCAATGCAATTCAATTTGTTTGTATTTGAAGGTGTGCAGTTTTTGTCATATTTTGGTCAAATTAGTCTTCAAGAAGCATTCAGACTGGATGGTTTTTCCTATATTAGATACATATTAAATGTTTTACGTGCGTTTTTCAACCGGATAAAAAATCAGTAATGTGTGCACAATATAAATAATTGGTATACTTTCTTGGATTATGTTATTACAACGCCGTGTAAACGAAGAAGACTGATTATGCTCGTATATGTGTACAATACTACGTGAAGATAACTCATAGTAACTATGAAATATTGCGTTAGGTATGATGCAAAGTCCCAGATTTGATCCGCTGAAACGATTCGGAGCAAATCTTGAAAGCCGATCTCATAATGACATAATAGAAACTGGTCGTTAAAGTTTTCAGCCACGGACCATTTTGTACTGCGTGACTCACACACCGAGTTTCGTGACTCGAGTGGCCGAGGTGAAAGTTCTCATTTTACTTCAGATCCCTATTCATGCTGCGGCCAGGTTCTTGTTTCAACAGGATCTAAGAACAGCCTTTTGTTTAAATAATGAAGGAGCTATAAGCCGTGACCTCTTTTGCATACACTCGAGAAACCACTGAACAAACACTCTTCAGCGCGTGTCGTAAATTATCACTAAATAATTTATTGCCATAAACGTCGCTTTGCTTGTGTACAACCTGCTTTGATCAACGTCGCCTTCGAAGACGCATTGTCCGCGCTGAATGCACCAACATCTGAGTGCACTTTTTTTCCTGCTGAGAACTCATTTCGATGCATTATTCACGTCCATCGGCGGCACTTAGCTGAAAATTGCTTCCATCGAATTTCATCGCGTGTCATCGTCCAAATTCTCATCCAGGTCGGCACGAAGGTACGACGAACTCGAGCATGGGTGGCAATAACTCACATATTGCTAAATTGGATCTGGTTATATAATATCAAACGAATGCAACGACATTATATAAATAGCACATCTGGAAATATGATAATATTTCAGCAGTCAGCTTGAATATGCGATACGAAGCAGCCGTTGCTATCGGGAATTATTTGCAGAAATTCTGCAGAACCTAATTTCCGTGAGATGTTCTCAAGGTTTTAATTGTTCGTGATTTGCGTCAGCTTGCAAGATCTAATTCAAATTGCCTTTACGTAATGCGAGAAATATATCGTGAGATATACCACTATAAATATATATATATATGTATTATTCTATACATGTTTTTTTGTTATCGGATCGATTCAGAATTGATTAAAGCCATGTTGAAAAGTCGTTCAACTCTTCATATAACCATCGGCTGTAATTTGAAATACAATAGAGGCCCATTAAAACGACGGAAGATTATCATTTCCCGTATCATGATCTAAAAAAATCACACGCAGATCAATGATCAGCTTTATGAAATGAAATCAATTTAAAAATATATATATTTTAGATTTTAACAAAGTAAATAAGGCAAATTAATATAATACTGATACTTGTAAAAACGTTACATTTAATACTTATATTAAATCATTTTTTTTAAATCTATAACTGTGATGGGGTAAATTGCTTCTATTGTATATGTATGTATATCATAAAGCAATGACTACAATAACAGCAAGCCTATTTTATTATATACTACACAAACAATTGCTTCATCTTTTAGCTAACAGTTTCCATTGTGTGAAAAGTGAAATGGATAAAAATACTTACATAGAGTGCGAGCCTTTAGAAGACTGAAGAAATCACCAAGAAAAATGCCAACAAGTACATTAAAAATAAGTAGAGAGAATTGAGACAAGAACAGCTTAAAAGATCGGTAACAAATTGATTGATTAACAAACTATTTTTGTGTGATTTCTTAGAGTTACAGTGTACATGATTTAAAAAATGTCTTTAATAGCCACATCTCCTTGTAGATTTGAACTCAATTTGATTGAGTTATTAGTCCGATCGTTTAACCCTTTGAGTGGTGAGCTAATTTAAAATCATCAAAATCTTAGATGCTATATTTGCTTACCTGCCATTTATCTTTTAGAATCGCAGCAGGATGTATGAAGCTCGTGTATAAATAAAAAAAACAACGTTGATAGCACACAATATTTAACGGTAATTTCTTCAAGTAAACATAAACAATACACTTGAAATCGATTAATTATATCATTCACACATCATTTCGCGGAATTCGCTCGCAAATACGCGTCCGTACACCCATACAGGTTAATTGCGGAGCTATATTATAGTCAGTTTTTATTTTGTATTTAAAGCTGATCCAAAATGTCGCCGGTTGGATGTTAGACTCCACGATGTCAACACATAAAACCCCAGGGGGGGGGGGAGCCAATCCTACGCCCGTGGGCAATGATTGAGTCCCTGGGGTAATGATGTGGAGTAGAGGTGCGTGAAAGTAACCTCGTTGGATAGGTCATCAAACGCAGCTGGGCTAGCCCAGCTAATATGAGTTGGGTGCGCAGGTCACCCTGTGCTGCGCGCCCATAAAGGGGTGTGTGGAATCAGTCGATTACAGTAGTTGGTGGAGACTGTGTTAAAGGCTCATCTCTATCCTCAACAGCTTAAGCATACAGGGGAGAACGGTTTTAGGCTGTTCTGCACCTGTCGTTAAAATGTTTCCAAATACTTTTTTATTTGAAAAAAAATCGTAAAATACGTTCGAGAACACAATTAAAATATAATTTTTCACGCTAGTACATGCATAGTTTGAAGACCACTCTTATGTTAACGTATATTGATGCAGTAAACTCTTTTAACGACGTCAGTGTAATTTCGTCTCAGTTTATTTGCTGGTTTCAGAATTATATACATTTTACGAAAGAAGTATTGTTTTTTACATTTTTTGCGAAACTCGCTCGGACTCCAGGCGAAGTTTAATACGGAACATTACGGACCGTTAAGTGTTTAAATATTATAATCGGTCGTTATTTCTGCACAACTTGATTTTTTGATGACTTGAACATCTTTTAAACAAGAACTACTAATATCACAAAGATAAAAATAAAAAGCGATATTATGTTTGTATAAAGTTTTAAGGTGGAATTAATTGTATGCAAAAAAAGTTACTTTATCGATATTTATGAGCAAAATAAGTGTCGCCGGGAATAGTTATTGCCCTGCCCTTGAGCAGATAAAAACACAAAATAAAATTATTTTCTTTGATAAAAATGGAAGTACAGTATTTAAATTGTAATTGTAAAATTGCAAACAAAAATAATTCCAAGTACAGTCAAATCTTTTTATGTGCGATTTCGGAAGTTATGCGGTCCTTTTTAAAACTATTTTTCATTTTTTTAAATTTCATAAAGAGTACGTATCGAAATATTTTGGATAACATAGAAAATAAATCATCAACACTAACCGAAATTTTGAAAAATAGTATAATTTGGGACTGTGTAAATCATATTGCATCTGCTTTCGCTGAATTATGATCACGCCCTTTATTCTGGTTTAGATTTTTGAAAAAATTGATTTAGTTTCTTTTGGCATTTTTACAAAGTTTCTACTTCTAAAATTATATTTTTTTTATTAACTTTTTTATGCGATTTTGAATATATTTTATATAGCTGTTTCAAAGTTATGCGGTTTTCAAAATCCATGGAACGCATCTTCACTTTTTCTATGTAAGTCATAGCTTTTTTTGTGCGACTTCTTTTTGTGCGATTTTCCGCTCAACGCATCTAGCCGCACAAAAAAGGTTTAAGTTTATTTCAATACAATTTTTTTTGTTTAAATATGAAATAAAAATGGTAAAAGCAATGGTTTAATTTTATTTTACATATACAAGGGCTGAATCATCTGATCTTAATATTATATAAATATAGCTCATATGAGTGATTCTAACCAAATCTTATAAAGAATGAGTAATGCATCGTGAAGATAATATGATGTTAATATAATACATTGATCACGACTAAATAAATATAATTGTTTTTAAACTTTTCTTAACGATAGCTTAATTATCGCCATATTTATGATCAGGATAATCTTTCAGACAGATATTCAGAGCATTGATAAAAATCTATATCTTAGTGGAAAAATACTTTCCATCAATCTTTTAGATACAATCTGTAATTAAATTAGTCATTAATTTATATTTAAGACGCATTAGATCGATTGTTATGAGTTTATTTTGTTTACAAAATTTTCGTTAAACAATATTTTGATATATGGACATCGATAAGGGACAAAGCACAAATGCAATAATTGCATTAATGCAATCGTACGGTCGTAAAATGAACAAACAATGTATGCATTTGCCGATATATGCGTTGTTGGCACAAGTTGAAATGCTACACGTGTTCCATATTATTATGCAAAATTTGTTTTCGCCAATATCCGCAATTTATATTCAATTCGAGATAATAAAATAAACCAGATACACTCAATGATATAATCAACGCATCGTTTCATTTATACATATGCATAGATTCAGAATATTCTCGCGAATCTTTATGCCGGCCATTTTAATGATATTCGGGAGATAAAAAGGTTGTTCATCGCTTCAACACGAGGAAACCCTATTACCTACCCGAGAGTGGCTCCAAATCGTTTTCTGATTTATTCGCTCAATGGATGGAAAAATAATTCCGAAATGGAAACTAAGAAAATTGAATTATTTCCATAATTCCAAGGGTTCGAGATGGAAAATAAGCGACGATGGAACGAGCGCCTAATTTAATATTATACAGCACTCCGATAATGTACTTTTGCGGTTCAAATTCGAGCTTGTGAATCGTTAAAGCAAATCCTTATAAAACGAATTTAATGGCCGCAAGAAATGTGGCAATAACTTATATACCGGGGATATTTGACCCAAAAAGGAAATCATTTTAATATGTTTTTCCTAGCCTAGTTTATTATTATTCATACGAATAAGTTGCAAAACTTTACACGTGCGATAGAATGAGAATAACATTAGGATTTATTTCGGATCAAAATATGGTTTATATAAATCTTGTATCTTTTTTGTAGCAACGAAAATTGTATTTCTTTTGAGAGTAATACAATTTTTTAAAGAGAATTTTATCTTAGAAAAGAATCTCTTTCTCACAAACTATTTTATTATCCTCATATAAAATAAATATTATAGAGACCGAAATGTAACCAAATTTTGCAATTTAACCTTTTTACTATGGTGAATTTATAATACTACACTGAGTCGAGTTGTAGTAAAGTTATAATAATGGGAATTTTTACAATATTACTATATTTAATCTATTTTCTTGTTGCCATTATAAAATGACTGCGTTGGATCTATAGATTTGGAAAAATATGCTTTTTTCTATTTAGTCTTTAATCTGTATGGTAGGATGATCGCCTATTTGCGAGCGAATTCCAGTGTTTCAGAAAGGCACTCTTGTACGTTGAGTTCGGAAAGAGATAGAGACGGAGAGAAAACGTAGCATAGTTTGGGAGACAGAGACGGAGAGCTTCATGCGTACATCGCAAGATTATATAGATTGTTAACCCAAATTTATCGATTAATAATGATGTGTCAATGATATAATGAATCGATTTCAAGTGTATTGTTTATGTTTATATGAAGAAATTACCGAATATTTTGTGCTATCTACAGTGTTTAATTATTTAATTATTTAAATATAAGTGACATACGCGCTTTTGTGGTCCTGAAAGATAAGTGGATTTATACGGATAATAAGTGGTGGACAAGCAAATATAGCATCTAAGACTATAATGATTTTAAATTAGATCACTTCTCAAAGGATTAAATTCTCAATAAAAATAATGAATGAGATGAATGTGAGTACATGCATCTGTTCTAGGGCAGGGCTACCGTTTCCCCCACCATCTACGTAAGATGTTTTTGATTTCTTGCTTTGTTTAATGTGTCATATTGCGTCTTAAAATTAAATCATTTATTAATCCTAATTGCAGATTGTATCAGAATGATTGAATGTTTGTTTTTATAAAAGATATATGAATTTGTATCAAAATTTGAATATCTCTCCGAGATTATTTCAATCATAAATACAGTGATAATTATAGTTATCGTAAATAAGAGTTTGAAAACAATTGCATTTATTTATCCAAGATCAATGTAATAACATCATAGCGTTAAGATCAAAAGAAGAAATGGCATGATCCAACAAATTTAGTCATGCACAATAGTATAATTAATGATTCAGTTCTCGCATGTGTATAGTGAAAAAAAAAACATTATATGCTTATAATATCTTGTTTTTAGCTAAATGATTTAAAGATAAAAAATATATCTGGATTGCACCGTCTCCGGATCTGACACCACTGGATTTTTTTGTCTGGGGACGTGCCCTATTCCGTGGCTCGCACGGTCTTTAGATCTGACACCACTGAATATCTTTGTCTAGGGACGTGTATAATTAATTGACAGTCAATCCTTGAGAATGAACCCGACGAGAAGTTCGAAATATCGGATAAGGTAAAAAAAATAGTTTTTAACTTTTTACCTAAAACCTTAACACGATCGAACACCCGGCTATTTGTCAATATTTTGATATTTCAAATAATTTATATTTATATATATATATATATTTTAACTAAACTAAGTGCAAAATAGTTGTTAGTTTTTTGTTTAGAAAATTTAGAAGTAGACATTTTTGTCATTCGTTTGCATATTTTTTGTGACTTTGGAAGCTCCAATTTTTTATATTTCACGTCTTATTCCGCCAAAACGCATAATATCTTGCACAAATCCGACAGGAAATTGTGATGTTAATTCAGGATGACATTGGCTAATATTGAAGATATTTTTAACGAAGAATTTTTCAGTTGGAAGTAAGAAGATATAAGGTGACTTTTATTTTTAACACGGAGACATTACACAAATTAAATCCAAGGAGGACCGAAATAAAAAATTCCAATGACACTGCATATATTTAAAGCGCATTTAAGTTTATTTTGGGGGGTAATTAATTGAAATCTAATCCTTCAAAAGGAATATATACAAAAATAAAATATTAATAATAAGATGATTAGTACATTCAATCAATTGTTATGGGGGAAAACTCGAATGAAAATAGCTTTCTTCTTGGAAGTCATGTCATAAATAAATATATTACGAGTCTGATTTTATCGCACGATTTGTATTTGTAAACGACAATTTTATCTTGATATCGATAAAATTATATATGATAACAATGCTATTGACTTTGTATAGATGTGCCTACATTACAATACAATAATTGCATAATTTCAAATATGAAACAAAGTAGTTAACAAATAGATATATATTTAGTATTTCCGTTAAAAAATAGCATTCAAGCTATTTGTTTTTAAAAATAGACTGGAAATTTGCGAGCAGAATGATTTGATGGAAAAATATGTGATTCATAAACACTTGCAGTTGAGGCAAAATTATTGTTTTTCTGCATTTTAATTTCATAACATGTTGTTGGAATATAGCATATTGCAATTAAAAAATATCAGAAAACTGGTTACTCTATTAAAATACATGTAAATATTTGTGCACATCTGCTTATAGTATTGAACCTTATCAATACCAATAAATCAAAGCGCTAAGTTTCACATTGAAATGAAATGATAAGGTCGAACACTTTTAATAATGCGCCAATATGCTATCTAATTTACGACTAAATTAATGTGTTTTTATGTTAATTTTAACTTATACTATCTAGCCTATAGTGTTTGTCATATAATTAATGTTTATTGCGGAAACATTGCATGAATGAAATTGGCACGTGTTGAATGACAAAATAAGTTTAATTGAGTCCATTTCTATCTTCAAAACGTAAATGATTAAGACTTCATTTTATGTATAAATGTATTGTTTATGTAAAAAAAATGCATAGATAATTACCCATCGTTCGTGTTATAATTATACTTAATTATCCCGATTCAAATCTAATTGCTTCATCTATTTATCGTTAGTGCTTCCGTGGAAACGTTTGGAAAACAATTCATTAATTATCTACATGGATCATTAGAACATTCCGAATTAGTTTAACAATATGATATGATGATACGTATTTTTTTGCAATTTTTGTGCATTTTTTTAATTTGGCGTTTACGCTTCCCCTAAAGGCTCGCATTACGTTCTGCACTCCTTTTTTTGTGCGGTAGATGCATTCCGCGGAAAATCGCACAAAAAAAGCTAAGACTTCTTAGGAGTATGTCATTTTAAAATTCGAAACATTAGAGAAAGTGCAAAAAAAAAAATGAAATCAATTTTTTCCAAAATCTCAACCAGGATAAAGGGCGCGGTCGTAATTCAGCGATAGCAGATGCATTATGATTTTCACAGTCCCAAATTATATATTTTTCTTTTACAATGCTAATGATTTATTTCCTATTTTATCAAAATATCTAGAGACGTAATCTTTATGAAATAAAAAATTGCTTTAAAAAAAACCGCATCACTTCGAAATCGCACAAAAAAAGTCGCACAAAAAGAGGTTAAAGTTGTTTATAAAAAGTAGAGGCAGTGCGGCGCATGCGTTTGCTTGAAATGAATAAATCTTGAGTAATTTGAAGAAGAACAACGAGTTTTATAACCGCTTATTTCCGAAAGAATCATTGATAATCGTTCTAATGGATAGCTAACGCGATGTCTAGTTAAAAAAAAAATAATAATCGTGTTTATATTGCCAACTAAGGATGAAGTGCTAAAAACACTAAACGCCCTTCAAATAAAATCATCTAGCACATCCACTATGCTTATCGACACGTGTAAATATATTTACGCGGTAATTAAAAACACAGCGCAAAAATGATCGCCAAAATTTAAACAAGCAAAATATTATTTAATCCCCATTTTTTTATCATTTGATATAAATCTATTCTAATATTTATATAATCGATAGTTTTTTTGCTGTCAATAAAATCCAACCAAAATTCTTGTTCAAATATCAATACAATAATTGCTGATAGGACTTGAGTGCGTCGATAAAAAAATGTTATTATTTTCAGATATGAGGCCGATTTATTTTTGAAAAAAATGGAAGACGAGTTAATAGTTTAGTGGATAAAAACGTTATCTTCAGGACGAGAACTAGTTATTGCCACTCGACAATTGATTACATTTTTTGTATTAATTTAAAAATAGAATGAGCAATGCAGAGTAAACATTGTATGCCTTGTTATTGAGATGTTCAGCAATTTTTGCGGTCAATATGGTAGAACCATGCTCTGAGTGGGTATTTGTTTTTTTTTTATGACAATGTGTTAAAATTACCTCGATGTGAAGCCGCTATTTAGAGTAACGTGGTGGGATTGCAGGGTAAATAGGGGTGCATTTGCGTGCAAAAATAAAACATTGATCACATTCAACTCAGTATCCTATCAGATTTTAAGTCTGATAGGATCGGAATAGTGAGTCTTTTTAGACATTTTCTTACACTTTTCGAGCTTTTTTTCAGGTCCGATGGTTGAATGGATTACATAGACGTTATGATTTCACGTAGACATTCGTCGGGCGAGACAAAGCTGAAGGGTCGATCACCCCAAGAGCACCCACTCGACGTTATAAAGGTTGCAGGTAATATTTTCAGACAGTTTTTCAATTCAATGCGGCCTTTCAAACGAGGAAATTGTTGTTTATTTTAATCGCCATTACTACATTTTGCAATACTGTCAATACCATTAAAAAGATCAATGGTACGATACATAAATATTTTGTTAAAGTTTGCTGAAGAGAGACATGTTCCTCCTATTTAACTCAATGTTTGCACACTGTCACAAGCGAACGAAGTCAAATATCTTAGTATGCACCTGGATAAACGCTTAACTTTGAAGATGCACACCCAGGGCCGTAACAAGGGAGTGGCAAAGCAGGCGCTCGCCACGGGCGCAGTATAACGATCCAGTCAAGAGCTGCACGTATTTTTTATTTTACTTGACCATTCTACTGTACATGAATCAACACTGATTAACTCTGTCCGTTTGTATAATATACTAAGTTGTTTAATCCTTCTTTTCTTCGTTATCGCATAAACATTGGGCAGACCAAGCCGGTATAAGTCCTGCAATAAATAAAGACAACAATATTTTCGATCCTATTGTAAAATGTAAACAACCCATCCCGATCAGTCTTCTTCGAACAACTTCGTTTTATAATGGAGAATTCGTAATCGTTCTGTAAAAATGTTCGGGTATGTCGTCTCATTCGTAATGTCAGCGGTCCGAAAAGCGGACCGGATGGACACACATACCTTACGGCCACTCCGACCTCTTTTAGGGATTTTTGTAGCATTTTGCGGGGATAAATGCATATCAAATTCTAGAAATCTTGAAACTTAAGGTTTATATGGCAGCCACTTTCTATCAGTGTTTTTTTTAAAACAATACCCGTCATCTATTCGTTAGGTCGGGTACTTTTGGGACTATGTTCGTATATTATTAATAGTATTATTTAACATTAGATAGATACTCGTCACAGGCGCTTCATATCCCTCGTTACGGCTTTGTACACACCAGGAAAAAATAAAAAGCAACATGAAATTAAAATGGGAATATTCTATTGGGTAGTTGAAGTACTGACCAATTAAGCCTCCAGGACAAACAGGCCAAAGCGATATATAGAATCATTATCTCGAAAAATGATTCAAATGAATGATTAGAAGGTTCTCATTAAGGAATAAAGATCTACACGAGCTACCCTAAATGTCCCTTGGATCGATTGTCAGGAAAAATATGTATATGGGAATCTGTTTATGGTGTCTTAGTTAAAATATGTCTTATCCTAGCATCCAATTTTCAGTATTATTGCTTCGGTTGTATATTGCACATTTAGTATCTGTCAGTCCAAATGTGAAGGTATTTTGGGTTTGTTTTGGAAGCCTTGGATGTTAAATGATGATACGAAATATATACAGAAAAGAACGTGGGTTACATAGGCCATAAACGGCGATTATGTAATTCTTCGCTGACCACGTGTGACCATGGCTTCCGTATTTAGGAGCATCGTTTCTAGGTCGCATAACACTTTCTGCATAGCATTACACCATTGGGTGCTATCATATTTTCTGTAATTTATGAATGGCGGCGGTATCAATTACGTATGAATGGTCGTAATTCAAATCAGAGCCATTGACGAAAGCTCCGAAATTAATAAATTCGCCATGTCAGATAACCGAATGACACAGCATTCCATGCATTACGATCTGGAACATTCGCGTGACAGCCGAAACATGACGACGGCCACATGCCTGATAGTGCTTCAGCTGAAAAAAAACAGCGATAAAGAAGTTTATTCGCTCTTGTGTAATAGATAAATATATTGGTCATCCGCTTATATTATTTATGCAGGCAAACAAAAAGTTTCCATGGAAGGATCCTCACTTCCATTGTTTGCCCTACAACTATTCCGATAAGATAGCAATGTTATTTTTGTATTCGCGCTTTATATTTAGATCTATTTAATCCTCGAGGGCTTAACGACGACTCGGGAAGCACTTGTTTGTATAAGAATGTGGTGCAATGTACATGTCGTCGGAGCGTGACTTCTCACAGGAAGCGCATTTCACATTTTAACCCTTCAATTGAAAGGTCGTATCGAAATTTTCTTGCGGGCGAAACAATGAAGATTATTGTATGAGTCATTTCAATTTAATTGCTTTTTCAACTTCCTGTACGTCGTGGTTTCACACAGCCTATATTGTATGAATCATTACTGTGTTGACATCCCTCCGAGTGAAATTATGTGTATTCATACGGAAACATCAAGCAAAGAATACGTCTTATCTCCGGAAGTTATTTGGTGAAAATGAAAATTTTTCTTTGTGTACCAATTGAATATATATTTCAATTCATCCGCCCATACAACGGCCATGAAGCATGAAATAAACACGAAACGTAATATGGCGTAAATCTAAACAAAGATAATTCTATCAAATTCAACGTCTGTACATTTGGAGATTTTACTTTATTAGCTCAAAGCATTTGTCCAAGCACAACTAAATAGATTGCTTTAATTTCCTCGTAGCTATTTATATCCAATTGTAATTAATCTTGAAGAATTCTTTTTGCCTTTTCAAGAAAAGCTTAAAGAGTTTGACCTTTTAAATCCCAGCACGTTTCAAGAAATGACTCCACGATATATAATATACAGAAAATACACTTATACAGACGCTAAAGGATATCATCTGTATCGTGATTTAAAACAGAATTTAATAATATTTTATGTGGTTTGTATACATTTTATGTTAATTTTTAATTCATTTTATTAAAAACTATTTTTTGAAGAGCAGAGCCATAATGAGGATATGAAGCGCCTGTGGCAAGTATCTATATTCTCCAAGAAAGAAGTAGGGGTGGCCATAAGGTATGTGTGTCTATCCGGTCCGCTTTTCGGACCGCTGATATTACGAATGAGATGCCATACCCGAATATATCTATAGAACGATTACGAACTCTCATTATAAAACGAATTTGTCCAAGGAAGACTGAACGGATGGGTTGTTTAAATTTTAAAACAAGTCGAAAATATTGTTGTCTTTATTTATTGCGTGCTTATGCCGGGTAGATCAGCCCAATGTTTAAGCAATAACGAATAAAAGAGGGATTAAACAACTTATATAATATAAAAACGCCACTCCCTTGTTGCGGTCCTGTTGAAGGAATATGAATAAATAAAAAAATGTTATAATTATCATCATCAAAGTGCATCCATATGCAGTCCACTGTAGGACTATTCAATATACATCGACGGGAAAGTATCACATCCATATCGTCTGAATCATACATTTATCTCCTCATACGCTCGATATTGATGACATAATCTGAAAGTTTCATTTGTGAACACTCATCCAGCTAATCATTTGATGAACGATTCAAAGGACGTTTTCGTGGTTATTTCGTAAAGTGATCATGTTGATTATACTTGAAGGTATAAAGACTAGTATGAAATACTTAAGACGTACATCTTAAAATCGTTTGTACTTTTAAGGACTAATAACTTTTTTCTCTTAGACAGCCGACTAATTTTGCTAAAATCGGTTCTATATTTCTTATACGTTCTTGCAATAGTCAAGAATGGGAAGATTTACTCTCTTGATTTGACGACTTCAGAATAATACGAAAGAAATGTTTTATTGTAGGGCGTCATGCATTATCTCTATCAATTTAATATCGCAATAAGCAATGTATATAAAAATTGGTTTGTCAAAAAATTAAAAAAAAAACAAACAAACAAGGACTTTGTTATTTTGTAATATTACAAAATTCATTATTTCGGCTTGCTGCATCTTAAATAACAAGCCAACAGGTTATTAAGGTTTTATACTATCGACCATTTCAAAGGTTTTCAGGGGAAAAGAATCATAACGAATGACGCAAATCGGAGTCTGGGATTAATTAGCAAAGAGCGAATTGGGTAACTGCGAGTATTTTTTCGTTTAACAGCGGGTTGTATAACTTTATTAAAAATTTGTACGTAGATTGAATTTGTTCGATTTTGAAGTAATGAATAAGGTGATGTTTAGGGTAATTCTGTTAGTGTAAAAGTTATCAGATCTGATGTAGTCATGCAAACAAATAGCGATGACAATTCATACTTTTCTATAAAATAATGCCAATGAAGTCTTTAAACTTATCCTATTTTTTAACATACGTTTTTTTTTCTTTTTTGCGGTGTACAATTTTCTGCTAACTATCAAATATTTTCAACTATATTTGATGTTTTTTAAATAGCTAATATTTACTTGGGCTATTGTATTATATGATATAATACGAGTGTGTCTATCAATAATGCTTTAGAAATGTTGAGTGGTTTCCCTCCGAAACGAATTTGATATGATTGTATATTCGGGCTAAATAATTCAACGGGATTAAATTGTAAATAATGGAATAATAAACATGAAATTCATGGGATATTTCTCTTATCGCTATTTGTTTTCGTTTTATTTAAGGTCAAACCATAAGAGGATTTATAAAATGCGTGTTTTAGAAGAATGTTTTGCTTGATTTTTTTTTTGGGCAAACAACACATCTGATGTAAGTTATTTAAATGTATGACGTACTGTTTGCCAAATATTTTTTTAGGTTTATTTTTTAAGCACTTATCGTTATTGTTGCTATAAATATTTTGAAAGCTTGCGGGGATAACATAACATAACAATTTTTAATCTAGGCTTTTCTGGATGTCACAAAGGTATTCGAAAAAATATGACATCCAAATCAAGAATTCATATCTTTAAAGCAGGCATTTTTTTTAATACTGTGACAAAGAATGCATGGCATATTTGGGTTACCAGAAAGTAATCAAAGTAAGTATGCTGTTTTTATTCTATCAGGGAATGAAGATATGAGCATTCTGTTAGTTAAAAATTGCACTAGGAACATCAAGGAAGTTTCATGAACGGGAAGTTCCTATAAATTGAATAATGATGCACTGACTTTATTAGTGGAATTAGATCCTGGTCAAACAATCAGGGAATTGTTAACTTAGTTGTACATTGTCAATAGTTCGGAAGGGAAGTAATTCTATCGTATAGGTAAATTCAATAAATCATTATTTTTATCAACAATTGTCGCTAATCTCTCTTGTCCAGATATTAAGATATTAGGTTATCATGTTGAATTTTGCTTTACATGAGAAATTACTACCATACAAAACCCTTAAGTGTAAAAAAACATTGGATTCCATTAGACCCGTTTTTACTTCATTAACGATGTTATCATTAATAATACTGCTGGAGTAATTCATTTTTAATTATTTGAACTTGGTTATACAATCAACAATTAAAGTAAATGAAACAAGATCTCATTAAAAACGATTAGTTTATACAATAACAAGTAGATATAATGCTGGGCTATATTTTACATAATGAAAGCAATAAATGTAGCTTGATTTAGACATCATCATAAAGAATGGCTTAAGAAATATCGTATAAAGTCAAACGGGGGTACAATTCTGAGAAACCTTCAATGTTGCCATTCTCCAGCACTTCCAATCCTAAGCACGTATGATAATCGACGCTCCTTGATTTGTGACAAATAACATAGAGTTACATCATTAACTATAAGAGTTTGAACATATATAACCGAATGTCTGGTGAAGAATTCACTAAACTAACCTTCAAGATAAGCAAAATATAGATGGTGCGATGTAGAATTGTCGTGGAAAATATATACGATGGAAAAATATCTTTAAAAGTTATCATTTTAATAATTTATTAATAAATTCCCAATATAAGAAAAAAGTAACGCTTTATAGATGGAACTTATTCAATGAATCCACTTTCTGCATTATTCACAGCCTCCAAACGACCTCGGAAGCGAACAGGCGCATTATATAACCTCGGGAGATAAGTCTTGAAATGCTTGACAGATACTCTCCCTCATTTCAGTTTTATTATTACAGTCAAACTAATTAGTGCTATTTTTAATGAGGCCTACACATAATAGTCAAGAAGATTGCAGTTTGGAGAATTTGGAGGTCACATATCAGGGGTAAAATAACACTTCTGATTTTTTCCGCACATGTGTGAAGTGCGGAAATTTTCGCCGTAAATATTTTGGTCGGATAAGATAATCTCCGTCGAAGAATAACAACCCATTCAAAAGAGGTTGTTCATCATTTATCGGCATTAAGATCATCATCAATGGTACGGAATGCACCGTGCTGCAAGTGACCCCCGGTGTGATTTCTGCAGATGAACAACGCGGCAATCGGTAACTGTCGCAGCGACGAAGGTAATTTATTATTTATTTATTTATTATTTATTGCACGAAAATGCACGCTCAGCCTCCATGCCCGTTGGAGGTATCGTCATCAGATATTTAGATGCTAGTTCGAGTTAATGACCGCGTGAGCCCCCATTTTCGTATAACACTATCAATGTGACTGATAAAATTCCTTTCTGTTGAGACACGGACTAAATCTCGCAAAATTCCCGATTTCCCGACAAATTATTTATTTCCGTCGCTGCAGATGAATACTTTTATGCTATAATACTTTGATGTGATTCGTAATTATATTACGGAGGAATACAAAAATTTTGAATCCCGTATCTATTATATTTCATATCGATATTCACATTATTAGAGTCGAGGTGTAGTAAATACATCACCGGTAGGGAAAGGTTAATTTAACAATTTTAAAAACATATATGTACTCTGTATATGTATACATAGATTAGATAGTTACTACCATTAGGCGTCGTCTAAGCTCGCTAATTAGTATTTACGCCACTGTTTCCAAGCGTCCAGATTTCGGCTAGAATATCTCGATTTATTAGCCTTCATTGTGCTGGTGAGGTGTACGATTTCTGTTAGAAAAAAAATTCAATCCCGAATTTTTCGGACATTTTCGTGATGCTGGGCACATGCTTAGGAATCACAGCCAACCATCTTGTTGGATGTCTGATCTTCGTATGAGTTGTTCAGGATCAGACAACATGTTTGGCCTTAGAGGATGCTTGATTATGTTTTAAAGTGTATTTTTACGAGACGTGCCATTTTCGTCTTATTAGTAAGAAGCTATCTAGTTCGCATTTTGTATAGTGAATGCCTTCTTTTAAACATAGTCTCAAAGAGCTCTTGGGTTACTTCAAGATATCGATAATTTTCATATATTGAGATAAAAGGGTTGTTTTTAATGAGTTGCTGCATGTTTGAAATGAAATAATTATATATTTAGATGAAACAACAACAATCTTAATCATTTAACTGCTTCCTAATTATCTGAATCTGAACTATCACAATGTCGTTGTTTGTCATTCAGGTGAAGATGAAGATCACTTTTCTTTCTGCTCCAATCCTTAGGCCATTCATAATCATTTAATCTGTTTGATTTTGGAAGATTAGAACCCGGTATAAATACATTTTGTTATTGTTATAGAATTAGCACGAATTGTCCCTCAAAGGACAGATTGTGAAGGCAAAAAGAGTTATAAAAATGTATATGTATATAATTTTGTACGACGAGCAAATATATTTTTAATTTGCTTTTAAACTCCGACTGACAAATCGAAATAAAAAAGCAATTTCAACGAAAATAATATTTTATCGCGAACAAATTGTATAATTTCATCAGTGTAAATAAGAAAACGTCAAAAGATCAAATGTAACACGCTCGCAATGAAATACAAAAAACGACGATGAAAGAGAACAAAGATAGAGCCAAATAATTCTTGACAGGTATATGAAATAAAATATATCTTTCTATTAGCTTTCGACCTTCAGAGAGGAATACGTAATTCCGGGAACGTATGAAGCATTACATAAGACGTTTCTGGAAAAACTCCGTGAAGGCTAAAATATTATAAGCTGCATTGTTGCGTATTGAATAACGATTCAAAAGGAATAAATTTGCATAGCGTCTGCGGAGTAGATTTCCCCCGGAGAAAAAGTCGGCCGTGAAAATTAATATGAAAAAGGGGAGTGAAACGCCTCATTTGTTTTATTTGCCAATTATAACAATACGAAATGATGTTATTTGAGAGAATTAGCGTACATTTGCATTTCCTCGAAATTTTCGATGGTATCTAGAAATGATAGCCCGTACAAACAAACATGTTTGCATAGCGCACATTTTTATCATGTTTAACCAAATTCTGACGCCATCACGGTAATCTATGGGCGACAAACATATCAATTACGCCAAAATAAATGGGTACCGATGTTTGATGACGTCGAGCATATTTATTCTACATCGAAATCGTATTGTGTGTGATTTGGCGTCGTAAGAGCTATTCCTTTGTGATTGATTAATTTGAAACACATAAACAAGACGCTACTGTCTTAACACGAAGCAAGTTCCCAAAGTAAGTGTAGTGTAACCATAACGGCATGTGATTTTGTGTTTTTTGAGGGTTGACAATACTGAGTGCTACAGGGAGATCTTTTGACAGGGCGAGCATTTCAAGAATACGGCACTGCGTAAAATCAAGTTGTATTGTCCAGTTGTGTGAAAGATGTCGGTAAGAAATGCCACCAAATGACTTGAAGCGACTTGAGCTGGAAGATGAGGATTTTCTGAGCTCTATTATGACTGGAGATGAAATGTAGGTGATTCATTAAATGTCTGAGCCAAAAAAACAGTCGTCACAATGGCATCATACCAATTCCTCATCTAACAAAAAAAATCTAAACGACAATTTCGGGTAAAAAAATCATGACCTCAGTGTTTTGGGACTGAAAAAGAATCATTTTGGTCGAATTTCTACATCAGAGAGAGACCATCAATGCACAATGATATTGTGAGACCCTAAAAAAAACTCAAAAGGAGCATTAAAAACAAAAAAGGGGAACGCTAACGAAAGGAGTGTGCCTGTTGCACGACAACACTGTCCTCAAACAACCTTAACTATCCAGGTGATTTTGGACTCATTTGGTTGGGATATTTTGAACCCACCCATCCTGTATACATGGGTGGTATTAAATTTTTAACCGACGGATGGTTGCAGAAAGAGGTTCTGAAGTGGAGGAAGGAGGCTAGCGGGAGAGTTCCTCTAGAAGGGCATAAAGAAGCTTGTATCACGGCTCACTACATGCATTGAACGGAATGGCGATTATGTTGAAAAATAGTCAACAAGTGCACCAACAATATCCTGTACAATTGTTTCAAATACACTTTTTCTAAAAAATATAAAAATCTAGTACACTTACTTTCTGAATATTCCTCTGTATTCAAGAATAAATTCAATTTATATACTCACAAAAATGCTTTGATAAAACTTCCTCTAAATGTATATTTATCCGATCCCCGATTAAATTATATTCCATCATAAACATGTTTTATAATAATGATATGTTTACGTCGGTGTTGACGTCATTTAATCAAAATTACAGAGTCTGCAAGGTTAAATTTTAGTGTACGCATTGCAAAAAAAAGAAATCGAAGAAGTGACTTAAAAAATTGTGTTTGTGGCTGTCAAATCCGGATATAATTATCGGTATACAATACAGATTGCGTTTACAATAATATTTATTTGAACCCAAACATGTTCGTTGTTATTGAATAGAGCTGTTCATCAATTAATTTTTACGATTGAATATCATACAATAAACATTCATGAGCAATATTTAGTATGGAATTCGCGAAATTTTGGAGACGAGCGTGTTCATACGGTGACGGCTGCATCATCGTTAAACTATCATTCTATTGGTTTCATTTCCATTAATATAGCGAATGGTTTGTCATTTTTCAAGCAAAGTAATTCATGAGCCACAACTTCGCATAAAGCCCAGAGTAAATATATTTATAAATGTATTTTTTGTACATTGTGTTGTGGTACAATCGTAGTATAATAATATGTTTTTGAAAACGTGGTCAGACATGTTCCTATTTAAATAAAAAAATAATATCATCCTTGAAAGTCTGAGAACAAACGTACAAACCTACGAATAAATCATGAGCTCTTGGTAGCATGCGTTCTGCACATGTGCATATTAATATTGTCCAACACGGCAGAGGGGGATTAAGCCAGTCTGGTTAAACAGAGTGGATTTAAATTTTTATAATTCAATGAATGTTCGTCTTTCAATCTGTTCTTTTTCCCCTCCAAGTTGATAAATTTGAGATATTGGATCAAATATTTTGCCGTTAATTTATAAGTCGAATAAAGCTGGCCATGTAATTCTTTATCAACCCTTTGAGTAATGAGCTAATTTTAGATCATCATGATCTTAGATGCTATATTTGCTTGTCCGCCACTTATCGTCATACAAATCCACTTATCTGTCAGGACCGTCGAAGTGTGTATGAAGCTTGTACATAAATAAATGAACACTGTCGATAGCACACAATATTTGGTTATTTATTTGCGTAAACATAAACAATACACTTGAAATCGATTCATTGTATCATTCAAACATCATTATTAGTCGATAAATTTGAAATTAATTAGATTACAATTAGAAGAGAGTTTCAAAATCGAACGCATCCTTTTGGTCTACGCACTAGTCTGTCTTATATTGATGCATTATGCTTCGTGAGCGTTGTCTAGTATCGAAAGGATAAATAAATTATATATTAGAGAATTCAATATTTTCCATTTTTTGGTGCCTCCTTTTCGATGTCACCTCGAGGAGACGAATTGCTGTAAACGACAAGAACTGCATCTCCTTTAAAAGTGGGCGTCCGTCGTTCATCGACGCCGGGATCATCATCGAAACTTATGGTAAGGAGCGCTTGCGTTCCGAGTGAACTCACTGGTGTAATCTCCGCAGCTGAACAATGCGACAATCTGCGATTATCACAGCGACGAAAACAAAGGGGCTTGAAAAGCCGGTTGAGAGAGAGACCCATTATTTTTATAGACTGAAAAAATAAATGTTAATATAATAACGTGGAACGAGGGTTGCTCTGTGACGCGTTAAATTCGGATGATCTATGTGGTTTGTTCAACCAATGCATTGGAGAAAAAGTGAAAGAAGATAATATAACGAAGCCCTCATCGAGGACAATTGAATGGACAACAGTCAAAACATCAGAGCATTCAGCATAAAGGAGAGGCTCAAAAAGTGATCTCAACAGTTGGCTTATTAAATATTGCAAGGATAGCATAGCAGACGTCGATGACTAGTTATATTCTACCCAGTGCTTCTCCATTGTAAATTTATGCACGAAACTGCTGATTTAAGATGGAGAAGGAGAACACTAGATGGAAGGTTACATCGCATCTTTAAAGTAGGCTTATGGCGTATGGCTTGCTCAAGTCAATCTAATGTTAAATTGTGCCTTATTTACGCTATTTACAAAAATGCGCACGAACTTTTGGACTGACTTGATACTTTCCGTACTATACCTGTGAAAGTATTAGGTTATCCCATAAGTTTCTTTCCACTACGAACACAGATCTAATCATAGCCATGCTTGAAGAAAATCCGCGATATACTGTTCGCGAAATAGCTAACAAGTTAGAAATTCCACGAACATCTGTCCATAATCATCTGACAAAATTGGGCTACATCAATCGTTTAGATGTGTGGCTTCCTCATGAACTGACTGACTCAAATAAACTTCAGCGTATTTCAGCATGCGATCTTTATCTCCAAAGACATAATAGCCAACCTTTTTTGAAGACACTTGTCATTGGAGATGAAAGTTGGATACTCTATGAGAATATCCAACGTAAACGGTCTTGGACCAAGGGTACAGAAGCTTGTGCTACCTCATGTGTTTTTGCTCTTCAGAAATAAATTATTCTCATTTGACTTAGATGTTTTACCTTATCCTCCATACTCTTTGGACATTGCCCCTTCAGATTATTATTTATTTATTTCACCCTAATAATAAAAGTGATCAAAATTGTCTATCCATGGAAAAGTCTTTCATGGAAATCGCCTATACTTTTAGTTATATTTTTTAAAAACATTTTCATTGTAGCTTATTCATTTTAATTGCAATTTAAGTTATTCTGGGTTAGTTATATATATATTGCTATCCTTTTGCGATTTGTATTCGCGCAGGATTGACATCATAAAAGTACTACTTAAATATCACCGAGAAGTAGCGCCGGAATACATTAAATATATTATTTAGTTTACGACTTTCCAATATTCAAATTTGGATTCATGACTAGGGTTATTTCGTACGAAGTGGTTTTCGCGTATGATTTTTTCTTGAAGTACGTCTCAGCATTTAATTTTGTTGAATCTACTTCGCGTGGAATTGATTAAATGTACACACAATATGTAAAAATGGGCTCTCGAATTTATAAAATATATGTTCAAAATCTAAGATTTCTGCGTCCTTCCTTTAAATTATATGTTTTATTTTTGTATCATTCAATCAATAAATCTATGAGTTACCTATGTACTTTTCCTATATAGATTTTCTCTACGTAGCTTTGGTACATTATCACATTATTGGATGAAAAGAGACGACTTTATTCAATCTAATATAAAAGAAAATTGAAGGATACATGCGATAGATTATAATAAAATACGTCGGAAAGAAGAGACTTCATAAAATGCATGGGAGAGGATATCTCTGCTTTTACAGCCTAAGGACAAGGTTAAAACACGACGATGAAGGTTACATAAAGCCTTCCAGGCACAATACGATGAACGTATACGTCGTGTTATTTTATTTTTAAAATTGAAATTGTACAACTTCAACACAATCTTCCATTGATAACGCCTTACAAGAGACCATATGTTTATTTTTTACGATTCCCCGAACGTAAACTTCAAGGAGCTTTAATTCCAGGAAAGGCAAAATTTGATATGAGAAGGGTCGACGTTGAATAAATAAATATTGTCTGAAAGCCGCATTTCTACAACACAATAGACGTCGGAATGTTGAAAAAAATGTATCATTCCATCAGAATTAATCCAAATAAGTATAAAGGCCTAATTGGGGCTTTTAAAATGGCGACATTCAAAGTGTCATTGAATTTTGGTCAACACGACATTGGCTCCAAAAGAAGTTGACTCAAGGAACTGCGTCATATATGTCCATGGCTTACATATCTAATCTCTCTGCATATATGGATATACAAAATATTTACAGGGAAAGGTTTTATTCTGTATTCCACGATTTACGCACGCAAAATTGTTCAATAAATCCACAATGACAACACTTGACTTATAAAAGTAATACATTCTTTCTAAAGCCAGAAAATATACGATTACATAAAGAACAGACGGACAGACATACATTTCGTTTTGCGTATATTTATCAATTTATTTGCGCAGTCGTATCGTAGTTTGCATTCAACTCACACGAATAACGAGATGCGATATGCAAAAATAAGAGTCAACAACACTTCTTTTTGATTCTCATCTGAATCCTTTATACCAACAAACCGGTTCGAAGCCCTGATACAAAATAATACACAGCAGGTAAAATATTTGAATCATTTGATTTAAAAGTATTTTTATTAAATATATGTTATATATAATGCTAGTTACGCATCTGGTCATGCGCCTAGAAAATATCCGAAAGATGTCCTCCCCCATGGATCTTTACTTATTCCCTAAATGTAATGGGGGGAGCTCTTAACGTTTGCAATAAAAAGAAGCAGCATCCTCTAGAACAAATTCATGTATTTGGGGAGTGCTTGTTGACAAATTATAATAAAAAGGTCATCAACACTGCACCCCCTTCGTACATATCGGGCTTACCCTATATTCTACACGGTTTTCCCTTTGTGCACACGTGCCTACGACTTATCTACCCTATTTGTAAACGCTGGGGAAATTTTTGGGACTATCGATTTTCTTTATTTTGAAGTCGCAGAATCAAGGGATGCTGTCGCAGTTGATGATCCTAACTGGATGAGAAATGTTGGTTCACACATAATAAAGATTGGATCGATGCCAGTATCATAAACTACTTTAAATGTGATCAAACATTGAGGAATTGTGTAATTTTAAGCAATAATATACTGCTTTCTTGGAGTTGTATGCTATTTCATACTATAAATTAATCGGTCAGCATTCGAGTAAAAGTTTATGGATTGTCCAGATCTTTCAAGATACATTGTATCAAGATTTTATTCTATTCGAGCAACAGAGTTGGAAAAAAAACGCAGTTTATGTGGTTTTATTTGCGTCTTTCTACAGTGCATTTAATACGATGCAAACCAGGTGCAGGCAATATATGGGGGGGCGGGAGAAATCTCCCACCGGAGAGCGGCTCATCGATCGATGTTCCGCGCAGGCTCCGGCCTTGCAGCCCTGCCAAGGTTGCCCCCACCAGCTCAATTCCCCCCCATTCTCACCCCTGAAAACTCCATCTGCAGCACACCCTCAAATCGATTATGCAACCCTTCATATACAGTCTAGCGTATGCATATAGCATCGTCGGCCCGGGCCTCCATAATAAACTACCCACAGCTTCCATTCTCGAATTTCCGATTAAAAAGTGCAAGTTCAAGCAACCCTTCGAAATACGAATTTATTCCCAATATAATATTTGTTGCTAAGCGAATCAAACAGTATATATTGCGATTAACTGATCGTCTTTCGTCAAACAATACGCACTCGCCGTTATTTAAGCAGCTGTTAATGTATGCCTGAATTAATCTAATATTTGGCAACGGACAATTTAAACAATATCTTGATAGATATATCATGTTTGTGCCTATTAAATTAACGTTTCATCATCTTGTCAAACGCCTCTTTGGTAAGTTTCCATGACGCAAGTGTCTCCACAATGATCGGAGATTTTGGTCTTATTGCAATGATTTTGAAAGAAAACAGTTCCACATGTACAATTATTGGTACAGTTCGTTCTACATAGAACACATATATTTTGCAGATGTTAGTCGATTGAAGAGTTCAACGATTTGCGGACACGTTCTGTGCCATTCAAATAATTTGAGTATCCATCGGGTGTTCATGTATGAACAGTGCAAAACTTATTCAACAGGTCTAATTTCGTTGTAGATTCAAGCTTGATTTTTATTTTAATCTTCATGCATTTCTGTCAAAGTGTTCGAACAATAACAAATGCAATTTATTGCAGCATCACAAGTGCTCTATAATTTTGCATGCAAAACGTTCAATTCAAATATTAACCATAATAGATTCGAACTAGGAAAAAAGTACAACTTTTGTACTTTTGAATAAATGCGTTTAAATTATTGTCTCAAAAAGAAATGCGCTTTTATTAAATATATTACAGTATTCAATCATTCTTTTGTTGCTTAAATATGTTGATGTAGCTCAAGAACTCTATTTTGTGATAAAATCGTAAATTGAAATTTTGATTCAGAGCTATCCAAAAAAATAAATACCCATCTTCAAAAGTCGAAATATCAATATAAAATACCATATGGTTAACGATATTAATTACCTTCCTAATTTTATTGAAAACCCTGGTATTAAAAATATGCAACGAAATTAAACCAAAACTATTATTTTTCAGAAAATCTTAATTTAAATAAGTTTACAATCAGTTTTATACGTCCGTGATATGAGTGCATCTTTTAATATCTCATGATGATATATTTGTGTATCAATTTTAGCGCATTGATTTAAAACTTCAAGTACCAGGTCAGTCCAAAAGTGCGTGCGCATTTTTGGGGAATTTTTAAATAGTGTAAATAAAACACAATTCAACATTAGATTTTGAGCCTTTCAACACTTGTCGTCGCTTGACTAATGTATTAGTTAGTCTGTCACCAATTTTCGTGTAAATCGGACGCATATTAGTACCCATAGAAAATGAATATCGATAATCAATACAAACTATTTATTCCACACGAGAGAGAGAGAGGGAGAGAGAGAGATCTGGCTGCATGAGGGACGCCCTTCTGCAGCCGAGATTAACCCGGTGCACGCGCAAGAAACGATCCGTCGGTATGCAGGTGCAATGTCTCCGTAGGGCCACAAGAGATGGCGCTGTTAAAATAACACATTGCACATGAAGAGAGACGGAAGATGTCGCTGTTAATCTGGAGAATTTAATTTGCTCAGACTAACAGCGCTATTGCGTGGGATTGTTAAATCACCAACGCTTCATCACGTTTAGGACGTCCTGTTAATTTTGATTATATTTGAATTCGACGTTCATAAAAATGTTGTGGAATTTGAATCATTCATTTAGTCTGGATCTGATTTTGGAAGTCAGGCAACTTGCTGCTGAAAATGCTCGCTCAGCTTCCACACTCGTTGGGGGTATCGTCAACAGATATTTAAATGCTAGTTCGAGATGACCGCGTGAGCCCCCATTTTCGTATAACACCATCATTGTGACTGATAAAATTCATTTCTGCTGAGACACGGACTAAATCTCGCAAAATTCCCGATTTCCCGACAAATTATTTATTTTCATCGCTGCAGATGAATACTTATATACTATAATACTTTGATGTAATTCATAATTATATTACGGAGGAATACAAAAATTCTGAACCCCGTATCTATTATATTTCATATCGATATTCCCATTATTAGAGTCGAGGTGTAGTAAATACATCACCGGTAGGGAAATGGATTCCCTATACATAATCGATTAGAATTTTATAATTTTTATTTTTAAGTTGAAATTCTTCCTATGGCTCATAATTTTCATAATAATATGATGCTTAGTAAAAAGTGAGCGCATTTTATGCTCGATGGTTTTCGCTTTGATCGATTCGCTCATACTTACCCATCGGTGGTCATCTTCCAAAGACGACCTTTTTATTTATATAATTGCCAATTATATAGTACATTTTATCACGCTTGAACACCTCTGGTTTGATTATTCAAAGGCAATCTCTTTCTAAATATGTGCACCGATAGTTTCTACCCCCGACTAATGATGGTGGCGAACGACCCTTTTAAATACGTTTTCACGCCTGAATTTCCTTACGCCATAGCTTGTGCACATGTTCTTTGGAGTCTTGAACTTATTAATAGGTCTTTTTATGAATATAAATACCCTTTTCAGGCACAAGGTTTCGAATATTGAATTTAAATATTTATTTAGCGCCAAAGATTGTATGTAAATGGAAATATTCTCGGTGGAGTCGAATGCCAAAAAAAAGTTTATTTATGTTTATTCCAAGCAAAATTTCAGTTGAATAATATTTCCTATTGAAGTCGCAATGGAACGCTGTATTGCAGAGATTTTTCCAAATCAGTGATTTGAATATATTAGAATATGAAATTATTTAATATGCCAAACTTTAGCCCGACGACAAGTCCCACGCTCCAGACGGAACATCAAAATTCAGACGTAGTTTTTCAATGAATGAAATAATATTGGATGACAGAAAATATGGAAGATATTTTGCGCAAATAAAAATTCAATCAAAAAGTTTAGTGCAAATATTGTTCCGGAAATTTTGGGAGGCCCAGTTTGATCGAACTCCCCCGGGGAATAATCTCGTTTTGTTTATCAGTCGATGAGAAATAGTTCGAGGATACGAATTGATATGGGCGTAAAGCTTCGAACAAGTTTATTTCCGACAGCCATATTCAATTTACTCTAATGAAATCTTAATGAGGAATGAAGATGCGTGATTATACTTATTCAGCATCTCAAGGCTTCTTAAAATAAGTTTTTTTTATTGAATACTTGAAAGATAAACATATGTGAGATTCATGGGCGACATAGCATCAAATTCACAACCTCTTATCAAAGATTTTTATAAAAATAATTAAACACTATCAATCTATTAAATCAGGACTTTAAGTCGAAACTGAATAGCAAAATGAAAATCAATAAAACCATTATATTTGTCGGGACGAAAACTGGAACTGAACCGGTTCGATTTTGTGTTGATTTAATCCTTTGAGTAGTTGAGCTAATTTAAAATCTTCATAATTTTGGATGCTATATTTGCTCGTCCTTCACTTATCATCCGTACAAATCCATTTATCTGTCAGGACCATCGCAGCGTGTATGAAGCTTGTATATTAATACATAAACATTGTCGATAGCACACAATATTCTGTTATTTCTTCAAGTAAACATAAACAATACATATGAAATCGATTCACATATCATCATTAGTGCCAGATTTAAAGCTGAATCGAAAATCGACAAAACCATAATCCGGAAATCAACTGGAACTCAATCGGAACCCTCAATCTAAGCCCTGGAATAAATTTTAATACATTATAGTAATTTCTGTAATAATCAACAATTTTCCAACGATAGTACATTATTATTTGCCGTGACAATTCAAAGCAGATATGTTGTTCAGGGCAAAAAGATAACATTACATTCAAATTAGGGCCATTGCTGATATCATCATTAATATAATTATGACAATTACATTGTCACATTTGTTCGTGAATATTGTAATGAGGCTTGGTTATTGCGTTGTATTGTATGAATGATTCAATAGAAAGGCATTAAGTGACTTTTGACCTATCGATTTTATTGTTGCTAGCCCAAGACTTGTTTAAATATCAACAAGTATATTTAACAAAACTAACACCCGTATGGGAATTGTATACTAACAAAGGATATATTTGATTTTCATAGAGAAAATATTAAAAAGATTATTAAATGGGTTAGTCAATTATATAACAGTCGCTAAGTTGTTTATAATTTGTGTTTACAGATCTTTCAAAAATTATTGTTTCTCGTATTTGGCATACAAATAAAGCATTAAAATGGAAAAAGCTTACACATGAGGCTGTCAAGAAATTGGTTGTGAGTTTGTGAAAAGCGGTTTGCTGAATGTTGTGGGAAATTAATGCTGAATTATTGAGAGTTTATATTAACATCTTTGTCTCTCTTTTAGTCTTATATTCATGAAAACTCTAAAGCTCGTTTAATGAGAGCATCAATAACTTACATATTATTTTCTATTTTTGGGCCCTCTTAGTAATATCATTCAGACTATTAGCAATAAATCACGGTTTCTCTAAACTACTGATCGATTTATTTATTTATGTATTTCGATAACAGTTATATGTTATATTTTTATCTTTATTTTTATTAAATAACCATAAGCCATAAATAACTGGGTTTTGCATCAAATTTCAGATGAAACTACTATTTAATACTCGCATTTTATATTTGTGGCACGACAGTAAATAGTGGATGTTCTAGGAAAACTCATAAATAATAAGCGATAGGTAGATCAACTGACAATATCTATTCCAAAGGCAAAATGGCAAAAATTTACTTTTATGTATTCGATGAGATTTAACTCCCAAAACCCGCAGTAATCCGACCCCAGTCTAATTCGGCGCCCTCTGTAGTCCGACATCCTAATATAAATATAGTACATATGTATGGTAAAAATTCTTCAATGTAAAAAATGCAAAATGTGGTTCTGTAAGTTGGCAAGTGAGTATGGCGTAGAACGATCCACAATTTATGATACAAAAAAGAACCGCGAGAATTTTTAAAGTTCGTCGTTACCATTTATTGTGGGCCAGGCAAGAGGCAAACTTTCAAGAAAGATGAACAACAAGAGGTGGAGGTAGTTTTTTATCAGGAAATAAACAGACATAGACCTATTTATTGGCCTATAGATAACAACAAAAAAAAAGATTTTGTTGAAGAGCAAGGGATAGTTAAAACGCTTAAAAAATCTTCATGGAATATGTTTGATGACGGTAACAGGTATTTGTCTTGTGTTGTCTATATATATCTCACCATTTTTTCGGATTATTAGTAAGTAGCAATAATTCTTTTCTAAAAAAAATCCGGACTACAAGGGGTCGAGGGCAGTCCTCTATAGTCCGACAAATTAGACAATCCGACATCGCTTTGCAAAACATTTGTTGTATTAACGCAGGACTACTGTATTTAGATCCCTTCAGCACAATTCTCTCTTTTAGATAGAACAAATAATAATTGGGAAATTGCATTAACGATTTTATATCGACAAAGCCTGAATTTTCTTTCACTGCTCAAATTTATCAATATTTGGTGATTTTTATGATTTTTACATGAATTTCTATAAATTTGGTTAAAAAGGCTGAGGACTTATGCATCAACCTAACGGCACTAAAAACGTAAACTTTCCATGGATGGGAAATATTTTTTTAATAAAAAAAATAAATCGATAGAATCTCAGAGACGTGCTACGCACTCAGTTCATAAATTATGAAAAATGAGAAGGTAATTGACGTTAGAATGAGCTGAATCAACGTGTGAAGCGTGTTATCTCAGAATTTATAGAGAGCTTTTTCCTTCAATAAAATATCGCTGCCAGCATCCGAGCACCTGGATAAATTACACTCTATTTGTTGGATTTACTGAAGATTTATTTTCTTATGTATTTTTTTTTAGCAATACCAAGTAATACGTAGCTTTCTTTATGGACCGGAGAGCAACGGCGAAAATAATTTACACGAGATGTAAGTTGTTGAAGAAGATTGAATGCTTGCTTTATGCGTACTGGAGCATCGTTCCTTAAACCCTCCGACGTATCTTAAAGTTTATTGTTTTTGATTTGCATGCAAATTACATCAGCTTATTTACATTTTGCTCGATCTTATTTGTGAACGTCGCACATGTGAAATTTGATTAATAATGATTCAGAATGGAAAAAAAAACAAATTTTCATGCAGTGCTTAAAATATTAAAATATACACAACGCTCTGATTTAATTCAAGCAGAATAGCATTAGAATAAATTTGTCTATTTTTAGATGAATCCATTTTAGAAAATTTCAATCGATGTATTTATGGGGCACTATGTATTCAAATGCCGGCAAAGGATGGCTCATGTACCATGAATATTTATAGCATCTGAAATTTACTCCGTAGGCAATTATACGACATCAGACACGCAAACGCCTGATGATGAAGGCCATGTTTTCGAAGTTGCAGCGAATGCGTTTTTTGCCGGCTCATTCGCCAGGTGCATTAAACATAATTTATGCTAATTGATAAGAACCATTGAAGTTCGCAATGTGGCATTTCAGAAAACCGGAAAGCAATGAAATCGAACAATGCTCGTGCCGTGCATAAAATTCGCATATAATTTGATTCGGCTTGTTCTAATTAAAGACGTCGCTGCTATGCAATTAAATGCATGCTTCTCTAATCAGTGGTTTGTTCATGCAAATATACTTTTATTTTTGCCTTATGACGGAAAAGCACCGTTTGTGTAGATAAATTGCCTATTGATACGACTTTTCCATAATAAATTTACAAACAATTGATGTTTCAGGTCAGTCCAAAAGTTCGTGCGCATTTTTAGGATTTTTTTTAAATAGTGTAAATAAAACATAATTTAAAATTCTAAATCAATGATATATTTTCCGCCATTATCTACAATGTTTCCCCATCTGACAGGTAGCTTTTTAATTCCATTGTAGTAGAAAAACACAACAAATCACACCATACATATCCCATCAAACACTCAAAAGTTTCAATTTAGGATGAAAAGGCACCTTTGCTGTTGAAATTGGCTGCTTATCTTTACCTATTCACTGTATTTTTCTTTTGACTGTTATTAACACAGCACGTTACTATTGATTATCGATATTAATTTTCTATGCGTATTAATATGCGTCCGATGTTTACGAAAATTGGTGACAGATTGATTAATAAATTAGTTTCGTAAACGACAAATTTCGACTGGTTCGAAATCTAATGTTAAATGTTTTATTTACACTATTTAAAAATTTACCAAAAATGCGCACAAACTTTTGGACTGACCTGATACATGTATGACCTTTGTTATTACAATTGTACAATTGCACTTTACTTTTAAAAAAATTTTGTCTTTATTATTTATGATATTAATTGCTAAAATTTATTTTTATAAATATGTTTTTTTTAATTATATATAAATTTTAATTTCAATAAATTGAAATAAAGTGCACGAGGCTCTTACTCATGATTTTATGCATTGATATTTTTAATTTGTTAATGGAAATTGTATGGTGAAGCTGTATTTTGGAAATTGTATGGTGAAGCAATATTTACTGATCTTGATTTTGATGAGTTTCACTTATCGTGACATTTAAGCCGGTTTACACTACGCATATATATATTATAAAATAATTAAGTTATTTAACCCCTTAAGTGGATATGACGTATATATCCGTCAAGACCAAAGTCCATGCAAAGTGGGTATGACGGATATATCCGCATTGTGAAAGTTAAGAAAATCTCAATAGAAAATGACGGATATGTCCGATTGCAGTGTTGTGTATGTTAAATTTAAGAATAATTCATATCGGGAACTGACTTTTTCGAACATGATGATATACTACAATATTTTCGTATATTGGATATGACGCAAAAAGATCGAAAAGGCGAAAAGGTCGCATCACTACGGATGCCACTTTTAACAGTGAATCAAAACTTTGAAGGGGTTAAATAAATTCTATAGGATATTTCAAAATGTAAATATTTTTAAAATTGATTGTATTTATAATATAAATGCGTGGCAAAATACATATGTTAATAAAAATTACATTATAATAATTATTGTAAAACAGCCACTTTACAGATGGTTCCTGCTCGACTTTACTTATCGTCTCATAATGTACTATTTCAGATCCAGGAAATACGGATGAACCTGGATTGAGACGATCATTTTGAAATTATTAATACGAAGAAAATGTGTTCCACAATTCAGATTTATATCCAAATATTATTAATAATAATTCAGGAACTGACCCACTCTACCAAGACATATGTATAATTTATATTTGGATTGGCAATTTCCAGAGTTGATCTCATGCCATCAATTCACCCCCGCGTTCTGTCTATATCGATAAGGGGCTTCAGAAATAAATTAATATTGAATGTGATTAAGACTTAAATCAATATATTTAGAATATATAAAATTATATATAAGAAATTACATTGATAAATTTGATCAAAAATTACTATTAAATCCATTTGTTTAATATAAAAACTCACTTGAAGGCGAAAGAATTTTATTTATTTAGGAAAAGATAAAAATACAATTTAAAAATAAATAAATAACACATAAAAAATGTAAATATTATTTTGAAAATATGCCCGAAATAACATTAAAGCATCGAGTGTTTCGTCATTTAGTCTGGATCTGATTTTGGAAGTCAGACAACTTGCTGCTGAAAATGCACGCTTAGCTTCCACACTCGTTGGAGGTATCATCATCAGATATTTAAATGCTAGTTCGAGTTGATAACCGCGTGAGCCCTCATTTTCGTATAACACCATTAATGTGACTGATAAAATTCTTTTCTGCTGAGACACGGGCTAAAAATCGCGAAATTCCCGATTTCCCGACAAATTATTTATTTCCGTCGCTGCAGATGAATATTTATATTCTATAATACATTGATATGATTCGTAATTATATTACGGAGGAATACAAAAAATCTGAACCCCGTATCTATTATATTTCATATCGATATTTCCATTATTAGAGTCGATGTGTAATAAATACATCACCGGTAGGGAAAGATTAATATGACTATTTGAACAAAATATCTATATATAATATTAGATAGTTACTGCCTCTAGGCGTCCCCTAAGCTTGCCAATTAATAGTTGCGCCACTGTTTCCAAGCGTCCAAATTTAGGCGGAAATGTCTCGGTTTAGTAGCATTCATCGTGCTGGCGAGTTGTACGATTTCTGTTAGATGAAAATTTCAATCCCGATATTTAAGAATGCTCGCGTTATTTATTTATCGAGCGGATCAGAATGAGTTAATGTGATATTATATGAAATATTTCGATATTTAGGTGTATATGAACATTCGTGTCAAAACTGAAATTCGGGACAGCATTGACAATATTTATCGACGGTACGTTTTCATGACAGTATTTATTTGCTGTCAAATCGTATTCAATAGCTGAAAAACTTTTTTTTGGATACACGTGTATACTTATTTCGATGGGATGGTTTTTAAGCACTTAGTCGAATTCTAAAGATACGCTATTTATATAAATTTTATTTAAATACGGAAATGTAATCATTCAACCAGAGCATGCATAATCCATACAACGCTGTTACTAAAAGGATCATCTCTGACGTCTTTTATGCAACTTAATCTTGCTATAATCGTTAAATAAATTTGGCGTGAAATAGAGAGGCGGAAATTCATGACTTATAAACTACTATTTGGGGAAAATGTATTGTTTATTAATCGCTTAACATTTGAGGATGCCTGCTTATAATCACTAGGTCACATGATGACTGCAAGAAGAGTATTAAGGTTTTGCGTAATGCGATTACATATAGCTAGGTTGAGCCGTGAAGGTTGGAATGAAATAGATATAGAACGTTATCCAATTAAATAATCGTGACATAATAATGCAAATATTGGCGGTTTTCAGTATGCAATTGGCACGCCAACAAATCGCCAATATCTTCAGGGCATTAACTTGTGCACTGGAAGTCCTGGAATATTGTATCTTTGAAATATTCCAAGTGCGGCTTCCACAGCCGAGCCTTTATCGTCGAATCAATAATACGAAATTGATATTGTGCAAAGCACTTTTTGAGATTAACAAAGGTTATTAGGCACGTGTAATGCTTTTTGGAACGTGTGTAGGATGTTTTCATGTGTGATTTGTTATTTGTTCTTTGATCCTTTGTTATGGGAGACGTAAAACATTGACCTTCTCATATTTACAGGTATGGGATTCAACGACCGACGTGGAAGTGTACGAACGTGTTTGATATGGCTTGAAACACTTTTTTAATTTATTTACATGCACGTGCACGTAAATATATTTGTTGGCATCAGATCAATAATATTATACTAAATGCAACACAAATAAAACATTTTTTGTTAGTTAGACACCATGGATTGTAGATTCTGGGTTTTACAGTAGACTCTTGATTATCCGGGCTAATGCTGGGGAGGAAGGGCACGGATAATCCGAATCATCAATTTTTACTCGGTTTTTAAAACAATATTATATTTAATAATATATTACAAATTTTTGCTTCATAATTTTAATACTCATTCTTTATTAACCTGTATGGGAGTACTATCGGAAATATCCGTTTTGACCTTCACTATTCAGAAAGAGCACTCTTGTGCATTGAAGCTCCGAGGCGGACAGAGACAGAGAGAACTTAGCGCAGTTCGGGAGACTGAGACGGAGAGCTTCTTCATATACATCGCATGATTGTATAGATCGTTAAGCCCAAATTTATCGACTTATAATGATTTCGATTTCAAAGAAATGATCGAATATTGTGTGTTATCGAGAATGTTTGTTTATTTAACTGCTTGCCGTTCTTCGCTGCGTGTTGAATGAGTCTTTGTTCAATTATCATTTCTTTCTAAAGGAGGAGCAAATGAATCGATTTTTTGTGCATTGTTTATGTAAAGAAAGGAAGTGGTCTTGTATACATACTATCAACAGTGTTTATTTACAATTGATTCTACCTCGAATTGAAGATCGTTTTACGCTGATAGGAGCTGACAGAAAGTAATTGGTGTAAAGCGATTATGGCATCAACGACTTCATCGATTTTAAATTTGCTTATTTCTCAAAAAGGTTAATCACACAAGAAAACAATAAGAAAAAAGTTATTACTATTTCTAACACGGATAATCGAGAGTACATTGTTTTAGCATAAGTTTATCTGAATAGGATTTCTAAGACAGTAGACACTATAAGCTGAACGCGCAATTTTGGTTCACGAACTGATCTTCGACTTGGTGGCTGTGCCAGTATCAAAAAGGGTAATAAAATAATATACTAGATACTTCAATATTTTAATTGTCTTCCCTTTCCATAATTTGAGCTCTCCTTTTTGACGTCGCCGCCAAGGATTAAAGAGAACCCCCTTCTATTCGAGACAGGGTGCATACATCATTAATCGGTGCCGGGATCATCATCGAGGATGGAGCGTTCCAGTGTGTCTAATGACCTGCCAAGTGCAGTATCCGCGACCGAATAAGATGACAGTCGGGAGCTGTCACAGCGACGAAGGTAACGAAGTGGGAGCACGAGAAATCAGCCAGGGCCATATACACGTTATAATTGATTAAAATAATTCATTCAATAAGTTCAATCTTAAAATTTGGAATCATATTTTTAACACTCAAAATCATACCATTGGATCCAACAGTTTTTGAAAAATACATGGAAGCAATTTTTCAATAGTCATTCTCTCAGTTAATTATCTCCAATCCAACATCGCAATTCAATATATTAATCTTATAAAAAGCTCGCCTAAAAAGCTAAGCCTCGTTTAAAATATATAATGACCATGTGGGGCGGATATTCTAGAGGTTTATCAAACAATAAGCATTCATCGTAATACCATCTTAACGCAATACTACTTTATTTCTGATTTTAAGATATTTATAAACCGATCCCCATAAAGAAATTGCGTCGTTATGTCTTTTTTGTTGGGAAGATAATGTAGAGGTGACATGACAATATCTTATCCTTTTAAAGTTCATGTTTATGCGTCGGGATGATGGACCATGAATACACAAAATTCTGCTATAAAAAGGTCTTTGAAATAATTTTTTTTATGATTTTTATTCAGTTTTGGATGGTATAAACTTATTACTGATCGATGGTATAGAATAACTTAAAAATATATCACAATGATGCTATTTAAAGCATAAGTGAAATAGGAGAGCTATAGAATTAAGAGTGTTAATGTGGTGGACATTCATTCTATTAAATTATTTTGAATCAGAATTTTTAGGAAATATAAGACTTATGAGTGAGCAGATTACATTACTTTTCCAAGTATTGATTGTTTTAAGATTATAAATTAATTATTATTCAAGCCACTTTTTTCGTTATTTTTAATATACTCAATCCTCTTTTTTGCACGGGGATGCGTTTCAAAAATTGCCAAAGATGTCAAAACGAAGATGTGTTGCCATTATTTTGATGATGGCAAATAGTTTTTCATAGTACTCATTAAGTATATAGTACGAGTGATATACACATAATTGCTCGTCATTTATAAATATTATTAACAGTATGAGATTTGTCAGATCCGGGCTAATCAAATATGAGGAAGATTCAAAGGTAAATAATATGGAAAACTTATAATTTGATATAGTTAAGAGGGTTGTTCAAGCTTGCGTCTCGGTTTGCTAAGTTTGTCAAAATATTTGTTTAAATTGAATATACAACTCAAATACTAGTAATATTACTGCGACAACTATTTAATAGTATTAAGGCAGTGTTGCGGTAGATTTTCACAATATTACATGAATATCTTATTTAATAAACACGCTATAATGTTCGAGTTGAAAATAGATAGCGTAGATATTATGTATTGGTGCTTTATTTATTATGCTAAATAATAACTTGGAAAGGTCATAATGTTTTTTTTCGTTTTTAATATTCAGCAATCATGAAAGCAGAGTTCTTTATTCCTTGGAAGTTTTCATTTTTCAAAATAACATTAATTACGGAAACTTCCCCAACTTATGAACCGGTTGCGTTTCAAAATTTAGTTGGCGAGTTTCTTGTATACCGAGGCTTTGATGGCATTTAAGTTTTGCGATTTAGTTCACGGAAATATCTTTTTGTTGTAAAACTCGAGTAAATATCGTAATTTATTGAGCACGACTTTTCATTAGGGCATCGTGTTAATTTAAGATTCATTATCATCGATCTGCCTCGTAAAGGGCAAATTTGTTGAATTTATTGAGATGATATAATTTTTTTGAAAGGGGTGAAATGTAGGTCCCCGGAGAGATAAGTAATGAAATATTGATGACGGATCGAGCTCGGGGGTTAATTAGAATTGGCAGGGTGGGCTCCCTTATTTATGAGGTGCCAAAGGTACGCACATTCTAAGCGTCTTCCGGTACTCCAGGTGTACTGCGGGTGTAATTAGAGCGTGAATATCGCGGAGGTCTTTTGTTGACTTCGCACTTAACGCATGGAGGAGTCACAAAGGCCTTTGTTTGGCAACAACGAAAGTAAAAACCATTATCCAGGGGCGATTAATTATACTTCAATTCATTCTGGACGTATTCAATGTTTTTAATGTGATATAACAGCATCTACGCCGAATTCTGATGCATAAGATAAGTTAAGCATTTAACATTTTTTCCTATTTAAACGTAGCGACCGGCTCTAAAGATTACTTAGCGACTCAAGGGCCAATGTTCAAGAATACGTTTTGTGACCTTCTTGGTTCAACCTGTTTATTTTCAAAAACAAATTTTGCACGTAAAAAACAATAGCAAGCTTACAATCAGTACAGAGACCTACCGGAGCGAACTTCAAGGTATTTTTTCATGGAAAAAGTAACTATCAAGCAATGTTTCATTTAAGTTAAATACAATTTTTATCCTGGTAGTCAAACAATAATGTAACGTTTCGAGGGGCCTTGGTCGACTTCTCGAGCCTCTATTTCGTTGCCTTCGCCGCCAGGACAGCCCTAATTGTCACCTTGTTCGGTCACTGAGACATCTCCGGGGGGTCATTAGAAGCACCGTACCGTTTTCCCTGATCATAATCTTCCAAATGGGGAGAGGGGCATTTTTTATATCCTCGACCTTTAAGGGCGACAACCAGGGATTTCCAGGGATTCAGCCGCTCTTCTGATCAAATTCAAGTCTTAACAAAAGCCAGATTTAAAACAAACCAAACTATCAACGGCGGAATATTAAGGTCATTGTAATGCATACGATTGGCGGCAATGCATGTTTTTGAATTTCGTGTCACACCGGTCAATTACTAGAACAGCTGCTTTTAACCATGATGCTGGTGTTGAATATGGATTCCCTTTTTCAAGATACAATGTACCATTGTTTGTGCCAAGAGCAGCTGGTGCTTTTGAAAGCTGACTATACGTTGGTGGGTGTAATTGGCAACGGCTGAACTAAAATTCAAGTCATTTCAAGATTAAATGAAGAGTGATTATTCTCAATAAAAAATCACAATTATTTATTACAGTACCCCTATTTATGAATAAATATAAACATGCACTAAATATTACTCCCACGATAAGCCTGATTCATTGAATTGACAAAATGGTGAAATAGGTCTTATCTAAAGAATCCAATTCCGGGATCCCGGACAGCTTAAGGTGCTCATGAATCCCGGGATTAGTAAAAGTAATCCCAAAAAAAATGGGATTGAAATTTTTATCTAACGGAAATCGTACACCTCACCAACACGATGAAGGCTACTAAATCGAGATATTCCAGCCGAAATCTGGATGCTTGGAAACAGTGGTGTAAATACTATTTGGCGAGCTTGGGCGACGCCTAGGGGCAGTAACTGTCTAATATATGTATACATATACAGAGTACATATATGTTTTTCAAATTGTTGTATTAACTTTTCCCTACCGGTGGTGTATTTGCTACACCTCGATTCTAATAGTGGGAATATTCATATTCAATTTACACACTATTCGTTAATTTCTTTCCCTAAATATAATCGATACACTTTATAATCGATTAATTTTGGTTATTATTGGTCGATAAATTTGTGTTATCGATCTAAAAAATCTGCGATGTACGCAAGATCCGTCTCTGTTTCCAACTTACAATCTCCGAACTGCAAGACACTCTCCGTCTCTGTGTCTTTCCGAGCTTAACGTGTAAGAATGCTCTTACTTAAACACTGGGAATTCAATCGCAAATACGCGACTAAACTCCTGAAAAGGTTAAAATAAATAATGTATGGGTTGAACAGATGTAAATAGCGGTATGATCAAAGATATTAAAAACATTGTAGAATCATTAAATAAACCCATATCTTTAAGATCCATAGTGAAGGTATGTTTAAAAAGGATTTGTTGTGTATAGAATGAACATTTAGATGCCGCGGTGAGGTGAAATAAAATGACTTTTACCAATATGTATGTATTGAAAAGTCTTCGCATGTATCTGCTGTGATATTCGCGGTGTAATTTAATGTGAGCTGTCAAAATCAGTTACAACGAATCATCTTTGGCGTAGAAATAATAAAGCGAAATACTATTATAAAATATGCATTAATCGACTGCTTGATCGTTGGTTCTATGTGATATGGGACATCCATAATTGCAAAAACATATCAATATTTATCATTTTTTGATTGGTAAAATTTTGTTATATAACCATGCCACTTTCTATAATTAAACTTCAATACATATATGATTGCTGATGAATTAGACCTTGGATTCTTATGAATATTAATACAAATAAATTCGGGCTATTAGTGATTCACTTTGTTTTCGAAAATGCCGGTACATTTACTGCGAATTACTCATCCTGCATAATAGTCGAATGCATGTAATAAATCATGGATTTATTTATGATCCGTATAAATTAAGTCCGATAAGATTAATTCTATTTTATTGTATTATGCGAAAAACGCATTTGCTGGATGCATTTCATGTCTTATTTCTAATGTAAACTTGCGATATTATCTATCAGTATTACCACGAAGAGAATCAGTAATTAAGTTCAAGAATAGCGCGAATGATTGATTGCATTGTACAGTTAATTTATAGTAGTTTTAATTGAAAATAATGCTATGTTATATTTCGTTGCCATACAAAACAAAAGTAATGCATATTGGTGGTATATTTTCATTGTGCAATATCAATAGTGTGCTTGCAAAACACTTGCAAGAAGTCGCATAACAATTCTGGGTGTATGGTGTTGGATAAGAAATATACGTTCCAATTACTGAAGCGATGTAATTATTTAAACGCGGTAGAGATTTCTTGGAAGATGATCAACGCATTGGATCAGCTCTGCAAATTACCAAAAATAATCCAAAAAATCATATGAGAAGATGCCAAAATAAATACGAGATATTATTTTGGAACGTTTAACACTATTTCTACCGGAGATTATAAAAGATAAGTTTAATTATTGTCGCGATTTGGTGCAAATACCCAGATTCATACGAATCGTAAATATTAACTACTTCTGATCTTCACATTTGTTGTAATATTTTTTTCTCTACAATCTGGATTTAAACTTGAATATTTTTATTATTCACACCTAGGTTGATACAAATATATGGTCAACCTGCAGTGAGATGTTATAGTAGAGGACGGATACTATTGGCACTCCGAAACTATGACAGAAGGCCTTGAACGCGGAAAAGGCACCGGGGCTGGCCACCAAGTCTCTGTGACCAAGAGGTCCAGAAAAAGGACCTCTGATACGGCACAGAAACACCTCGCTCTCGGCCGACATGCCCAAACACGACCACAGAACGTGATCCACGTCCATGAAAAGATGTCACACAGTCCGAAATATCTTTTAGTTTAATTTTTGCCAGGTAGGGAAGTGGGAAGTCCAGTAATCGGAGTCGACCCATTTTAGCTTGAGGCGAGATGAAAGCAAAATTTTGGTGGCAATAGGATCCGTAAGAATTCCATCTGCTTTCTCAGCTGATAGAGTGGATTTAGCAACTTTAATTATTCTACGTGCTTTTAAGGTGCATCACTGCTTTTATTTGCACTTTTAGGTCTAGTGACATGATCCCTGCAAGGTCAGGGAGGCTGTCTGTAGTAGTTGCTCTGTACGCTCCAGTGATTCTTAGTAGTGGCTGCCGTTGTGTATTGCTTAGGCTTCGTCTCGCCGTCTTGTCTCGTCCACGGTATCCAAGTCTGTCCGCCCATGCTCCTGCTCTGTATGTGGCAATACTCTCGTATATGGCTACATAGGCAATCCTGAGGTGTCCCAAGACCCCAATCAGCTCCCGCCAGTCTGGATATTGCACCAAAAGACTTGGCGGTTTTGCTGGTTGTAATATTAATGTTTCCTCTGAATCTGCATCCCTCAGAGATTACGCCCAGGTAGACGACGTTTTTATCGAAAACTATACGGTCTTCACCCAGCTAAATGCGTGGATAACACATGAGTTTGAGCATAACCGCTTTTAATTATGATGCTGCAAAAGTAAGTTTATTAGTCTCACTCCATGTCCAAAATATTCTTAAGGCTGTATTTGTTCTTTCTTTCAGTTCTGATCTTGAATCCCCGCATGTTGTGAGAGTAGGGTCATTGGCATATGCTGTTAGTAAGCAATCCTGCGGGAGTATCAGATCAAGGGCACCATCAAGCAGGATGTTCCAGAGCATGGGCCGCAGAACAGATCCCTGTGGAAATCCCATCGTCAGAGAGCGAGTGATAAGCTCACCCCCAGCCGATGCAAAAACAATCCTATTGTCAAAGTAGCTTCGTATTAATTTAATTGTGTTATTAGGGATCTTGTATTTATTTCAAAGGAATGATAAAATCGATTACAAATTTGAAAATTAATAATCAATTGTAAATGGTAATATGATTGAATATAAATATATGAAAATGAATGACGCCTGGCAGATTCTGAAGAGGATAGTGAAGAAAACAAAGAACTTTTTGAATCTTTATAGTACGAGAGGCAGCGATCGAAATTTTGCACTCATTTCTACATTTTTCGATGAATATAGTATTTATTATATGCAGCTACAAAGTTGTAGGTATAAGACACAGTTTCAGTCTTGTAGGTACATATAAAACATCTATAAAGTATTTATTTACAGATCTTAAAAATTGTTATAAATGTCGGAATTAGCATCATTGCGGTAAACTATCGTATTATTTACACACAATATCAAATTAAAAAAATAAGGAATAATCAATTTTTTAGGAATAATTACACAAATAATGTCGCTGCTACTTAGATTGTAGAAATAGGATTAAAACATGTTGTGATATTAAAATTAAAAATAAATTTGTACTATGTAAAATTACTAATGTATTTTATTAGTATATGTGATATTTTATGGAAATTCATAAAGCGAGATGAATTTGAGATACGTTAACATGATACTGAATTATAATAGGATCTATTTACAGGTCATACATGTTTTCAATGAATTTTTTCCAATGCTTTTTCATGACAAAGCTTCAGACGTTTCATTCGAACCGCCTTTCACTCTTCATTCCATGAATTTTTTGAACTCCCCATACCATGAATATTTCATTCATCATTTTGTAGAATAATACAGCCCTTTTTATCTAAAAAAAAATGTGGAATACATTAAAGGTCATAGTAATATGGTTTTAATTATTTCACGATGTGAGGAGCTATCGAGTTTTCAGAGCCACTATCAATTCTCAGCAAGATGATATTTTACATGGCTGCTTCTCGATCGATAGACTCGAAGGTCTTCCTTTTGAATTTCTGACATTTGTTCAGAATTTCTCCATACTGATGTCCATTCGCTCGTGTGCACATAAACATGTGATCGCCAAAAGAAAGTTCGACCCTAATCAATTCATCCGAGTGATAATCGACCCGCACCCCCTGCTGACCTTTAGGAGAAAGTCTCCAGATATTAGTTATGTACTATTTTTGGACAATACTCCGGTGTATCTGGTATATCTTGTGTGCTCAGCCATTTTATAATTGTTATTAAGTTCACACATCAATGACACAAAAGGAATGATTGAGGTCAGCCGAGCTGTTGAATAAATAAGATAAATCGTATTTACTGTATTGATCACGTTTTCTGTTCGACTGACACATTTGTCCCTTCAGTAATATTATTTTAAGCATTTTATACGTCCTATCCTGATGAACAAATAATTATTTGCAGCCATTTTTAAGCATATGCAAACAATACAGTAAAATATTTCAATATGATCTAATGCAGCTTCATGGTAATACTTAAATGATTAGCACTATATTAATTGAATTGTATTACATATTTTTACATACTGATATTAGTCCAATGAAATTTGAATATATAAGATATTAAGCAATTTCTTACACAGTCCACTAAATGACAAATGCCCAATAGGAAATATTCTTAAATATGTAAAGCTAACCATGGATATAAAATCGATGTCTTATGTATAAACTGCTTGAAAAGTTTAGGGTGATATATATGTTTTTAAAGGACGGAGTTTAGAAGAACCCTTCATTCCTATTCATGTTTAAATTTAATAAACATGCATCAAAAATAAATCAATGAATCTGAGAAACGTACGGGAAGATTGTCTACGTTAAAAAATATTCTCAAAAAAGTTCATTTCGGATTGAAAGATCAAACATGCAGTAATTTTTTGAGAGGATTTCAAAAAAACATGTTTTTTAATACTTTCGCCAGGAATACGACAGTGATTGCATATAGGGTTATAAGAACACATAAAAGTAAACTGTCCGACTGAGCAAATTATAATTTATTCGAAATAAGTCTGTCAGGAATGATTAGAATTTAAGTAGGATACAAATACGAAGAAAATTCAAAATTAAGACAAAAATTCCAAGAATTAATGTCGCTAAGAAGATTCGCTGCTTTACAACTTCTTCTATTTTCCGACTTGATGATTCGAAGTATTCTCCGTGCATTCGTTATGTTCCAGCACTTCTGCGAACCGAGATTCTTGATGCAACAAAACGATTTTCTTCAGTCTAAAATACGATTCTAATTAAGTCGGCATAGATATTCTCTTCGGTATAATCGTGAATAATTTAACATTCATTCGAATCACATTTGATCGTGGATTATCCTTGTTATTCGATAGAATTGACCGATTAAAACATACGTCAATGTAAAAAAATTCAAATGACAAAATCGATTGTCCAAGGACTGGAAACAAAGACTAATTCGGTCATGGAAATATCCATTTATGGAATTATTTAATGTAATATTCCAATAGACAGAAAGTGGAATGCTTGACGCATTTGGCGAAAGATAGCAATTGGAGAGTAACAAGTTTAGCCTCAAATACCATTTTTCAAAATGCAGGTCATGGATGAGAATTAATAGACCATTTTATTAACACCGAAGCAATTTATCCTACATGAATAAATAACATTTAACACATAAACGACTGTTGAGAGACCCGGACGTTTTTGCTGATATGTCTAGCTATTTTTTCCATGAACAGTAGTATTATGTATCAATTAGCCTCTAATAAGTATTCGAGTACTAATGAAATTAGATACGATGGAAAAATAGGAGAACCTCTAAAGAACGAAGGTTGAATTCGTTAACAATTTCTAAACTGTGAACGTGTAGATATTAAGTTTGATTTATTGTCAGAATTAAAATTATGTTTGCGTTTAAATCTGTTTTTTTTTTTTAATTATACAAATGATCATTAAAAGTTCATAGTTAAGTACATTAAGACTCCAATAATTATTGTTTTGAATCAAAATTTTGTATAGTTACAAGATCAGCTTAATACACTCGCGACTTTTTTTTGTGCGATTTTGAAGTTATGCGGTTTTTTTTAAAGCATTTTTTTTTAAAGCAATGTGTAAAATTTAAAATAAATTTTTAATGATCTCTTAAAATATCTAAATATTGATTTTATATATTATATGTTGTTTTGCCCTTAATTATTGCATTTTTTGCATAATTGTATCACTATTTCATATTAAAAAAAGTTATTGCATGCTTATTACACATACTCATGTGAAGGACGAGCGTTACCATATAGACACTGATTTACAATATGCTTTTAGTGCCTTTTCGAAATACACTCAAGAATTATTGCGAGAGCATGAGTTTTCCGTTGATATTCAAGCAGTCATATTGCGACGAAATAACGATTTTCGTTTATCACAAAGAATTGAAATAAAAGGGACAATGATGAATGATGATAAAAACTGATGAGTCGTATAAAAATAATATTTTCAGATCAAATCAGTGAGATTATTCGAGTAGCCTCTTAAGGCATAAAGCCTTCACAATGAACGCCATTGAACTTCCAGGCTCTATTTACAACGAAGGGCTATCAAGTGCCCTCGACAATAAATCAAACGTTTCGAACTTGAACGGTTATTTTCGTCCCTGATTTAAGAACTTTCTCAGTGCGGATTTTTTGCTTACTCTACTTTAATTAGAAGCATCGTTCAGCGTTGTTATTTTTTAGCAAAGCCATAAAGCGAGTCCATTAGGACACCGTCCTTTATTTAAAACGTATTCACCTCGTTGGGACTAATTTAGACCAACCTTATTTCAGTCAATGACAGAATACTTCAGCGCAATGTAATAGCGATCGAACACTTTGTGCATTATTGCAATCGCGTTATCGAAGGTTTTGGCCACTCGAGGCGAATTGCAAAACAATGATAAGAAATGTTTTTTGCTGTGTTTTTGTTGACATAATTCCATAAAAAAATAAAGTGGATGCGATTATGAGTATTTATGAAGAAAAACAATCTGAAAAACTTTTTTCGATCGTTTTACTTCAGTAACAAATGGGATGGACATTCAAAGATCCTTCAAGAAACTGTTGGTAGTATAATATGACGATGAAGCAATGCTTGTATCTTTTAAAACGAGAAATGTTGCTTATATTTATAGATACTGTTGCTAACGATTTCTTGTAATTTTATGTCATTTGGATGCCATAAATTAAATTATATCACCTTCGCTTGGGGATATTTTTTTAAAACGTTTCAACGTAATATATCTTTTAGTTTATGACACATTGTCATATTCAAGTAATCGATTTGCATTATGAATACCAAATTAGCTTGTTTGTAGTAAACTGCTAATTAACAATTGTTATGCACACTCTCATTAATATTCATTAGAGCTGAAACAGTTGTTTTTTCGTACAAATGATTCAAAACAGAATTTATTCTAGGAAGTTAGGTGGATGTAAATTTAATATTTCAGAAACATTTGTCACACAGAAACAATGCTGGGTTTTACATTTGTCGATTCAGAATTCAATTTCCGCTAGTAAATAATATACACTTCGCATAAAAAGAAATCGTACAAAAAAATCTATGACTGAGATCTCTGAGAAAAAGTGAAAATATGTTCCATGGAATTTAAAAACCGCATAACTTTGAAACAGCTATATAAAATATATCTAAAATCGCATTAAAAAAATTGAAAACAATAATGTAATTAAAAAAATCGTCTTGTATCATTGATAAAATTTTAAGGATGTCCTTAACTCAAATAAAATAAATCACAAAATGGTGACTGTTTAAAAAAAATCAGTAAATCTGGTAGGAAAACTGGCTATAACTCCGTAAGTAGTTGAAATTTTGGAAATTCCTTTGGAGAATATATTTTTAAAAGTGGAAACATTTAATTTTAGAAAAATAAAAAAATCTAAACCAGAATAAAGGGCGTGGTCGTAACTCAGCGATTGCAGATGCAATATGATTTACTCAGTCCCCAGTTATATTTTTTTTCATTTTCAAATATCGGTTAGTGTTGATGATTTATTTTCCATTTTATCCAAAATATCTCGATACGTACTATTTATGAAATAAAAAAAACCGCATAACTTCGAAATCGCTTAAAAAAAGTCGCACAAAAAGAGGTTTGAGTGTATAAAGAATTTTTTTGGAATAAATTTTCATTGACTTTCACTCATAGTAAAATAAGTGTGGGATTACTTGAATTGGAATATTTAAGACGTAAATATGACGAATCATACACTAATCCACTTTTTTAACCCAATAAATACTGCTAATAATTAGAGAATTTTGATACAAACTTTAATTTTCTAAAATATCATAACTTTTAAAGAATAACAAATGATATATTTACAACAGTAAATGCATTCTTATTGTATGATTCGAGACACAAACTTTAAGTTACCAAACTTTTTTTGCTTGTAAAACAGATTGTAAACTTCATCTTCTGCGGCAAAACTATAGAAGATATTGGTGACATCTGTGTAAAACATGTTAAATAAAGACTTTAGAGTGAAAATAAACTTTTTTTAGTGCATAAAGTTGAAGAGATGAAGCGCACAATTGTGTGAGGACGGTATTTGAAGGGTCAATAGTCTCTATATTAATTTTTCAGATCCAGTAAATAATGCTAGATCGAGATTTATTTTCACAGTGCCATTATTCGGACCGACGAATCCTTTTGCAAACATATTTGTTTAATTATATGCATTGATTAATAACGATTTAGGCATTAAGCAAAACATATATACAGGGTGTTTTACACACGTACCGACATTCTTTTTTGGGAGTTAAGGGGGTCTTTTGCTACGTTTCATACATAGTTTATATGTCTTAAATTTGTTTAAATTTGCCACCTTTGCTTCGTATGCACGCATGATACCTTTTTCTTATTTCAACTGTGGTTGTCTGAAGTTAATTTTTGCAAAAGTGGGGTTTTCTCCTTTGATTAGGATTTTTTTTGTGGGAATTTATGTCGTGTAAATTAATTATTTTCGCAGCCCTATTCCGTGGTTCACACGGTCACCACACCTGACACCATTGGATTTCTATCTGATATTTTTTCAAAATGTTGAAAAAAAATCCATTTCGACAACACTGAAACTTAGGATATTTGTATAATCCCTAAACGCTTTTGAAAATTGTGTGAAAGTCATAGATATATGGATATAAATAAAGTGGCATATAAAGGCTCAAAATCAGATGGGGTTTGATCATAAATGGTATGATTTAGGTGATATCCGTGAACATGGGCAGATCTACACGTCTGACATCTCACATAGAGATAAATGACTTATCTCTGTCTAAATGTTGCATGTTTTTAATAGACATATTGAGATAACCACGAAAGTATCCTTCGATATATTCACCCAAATAACCTGTGTAAGTGTAAGTTTATAAATTAAAATAGGAAGAATATGGATGTAATCCTTTCCCACGAATGGAGATTGAAGATTCCCTAGTCCAGTAATGGGTTGCATGTGGCTCTACTATAATGAAGAGTGATGCTGAATATATATACTGTAATTGTGTGTAACTGAAGACACTGAAGACTATATTTCGGTAGGAACTCGTTTCGAACTGAAATTGAACCGAAAACAGGTAAAGCTATAGTTTTTATAGTTTAGAGAAGTCTTCGATGTTACATGTTAATAAATTTTTGATCAATTGAATCATACGTGAGCTGAAAAACAATGCAATGTCAAATATGTGACATTCAATATTTACTGAAACTATGAGTTACCAAGACTATTTGCATTATACAAACCGTTGGAAGAATAAAGTGATTTCAACGATTGAAATATCTTTGAGTTACGATAAAGTATTTCTTTTACATAAACACACATTTATATCAGTCGCGTAAGGAATTCGCAAAAAAGAAATCTGTATTAAATAAACGATAGACTTGCGATATTCTTTCATAGGCCATAAGGCAAATATAAAAATTTCAAGATCAAATTCTTGACTCGATTATATAACTTTTTTTTTGGATTTCTTCTAAGGTCAATATGACTTTCATTCAAAGTAATCGTGCTTAAGAATTTAGTTCAAACAATCCGTAACAAATGGGCTCTGAATTAAATACAAGAAAGGCTTTGATGAACTTCACTAAACTTTCGCAAAGCGTACCCTTGAAAGTTAATGAAAGCTCTCACGAAATAGTTTCATCTAAGCTCTTCTACAAAATAAGAGATTCGCTTCATTTGATCTACTTTGGTAATGAGTTTTTCATTATCTTCTTATGGTGTATCGTCAATTGAATAATAAACAACCTCCAGGGCCAATCCGATGGTTAAAAGCCTGCAAGGTTGTGTTCAAGGCTCAAAAAACAACCCAGACGTTAATCAATCGTCGGAAAAGTCGTCAAATCCACATGCAGAGGTCGTCGAATCAACACCTATTCTAATCAGCTCGCACCAATTGCTGAGATCATCCAAATAGTCGACATTTGTCGGATGGGTAAATATGCAGCAATCGTGGGTTTCTATTACATGATTCCAGACAAAAAGTAACAATTTGGTGTAGCAAAATTGAGTTGTCGTCCTCTGCTACTCCTTTGTTATGTTATGTGCTTTAATGTGACCCCATTTAACGTCGTTAACGACTTCCAGAATAGCTAATGGTGTTATTTGCAGTTTTATATCAGGGCTACATTGGGCGGTGGGTAATTTGTTTCTGCATCCAATACATTACAGTGTCATTTCAAATGTTAACATTTTTTAGCTTGATTAAATTCAATTGATTATAGGGAAAGTGCGCGGGTGTTGTCAGTGGGTGGCTTTTAGTGACTTATAGCCCCATGAGGTTCCAAATGCACGGCTTACGTTATCCTGATAGTGATAAGCCTTAAGCGTGATTGCTAAATGGACTGGCATTTGCTTAAAACAAACTACATTGAATATTTTAGCAAATTAAATATAACGCAACAATGATGGAACTTAACATTTCAACGTCTATATAACCATATGGCTACAAAAAAAAAATGATTAGAGCATTTATCCAGATTTATATTAAACTATTTCAATAAACATATACCTCTTTATACGACATTTCACTGTAACGACCTTTTTAAATTATGGGACATTTTCGATTTACGCCCCAAAATTTTCGTTATACGGCAAAAAATGCTATACTATTAGCGACCTTTTACTTAGTTTCAGCTGCTCTGTTATACGGTTTTTTACTATACGATCAAATTTTCCAGAATGTATCTAGGTAGTATTTAAAAATATTAATTTGATTAAAACCTAACTGCATCGTTTGATGAATTTTGATTTTCCGTAGGAACGCTTGCAAAATAAAAATGTATCAAATATTGAATATATTTCTATTAAATGTGTTGTCGAATGTGTATTTATATTTTTAAGGACTACATAAGATTGCGTACATTTTTTGAATCAATTCTCTGAAAATCTATAAATACATTTTATACAATATGAAACATACATTGACTAAAAAGACTTTATTGACTAATTGAACAACCACGATCGTTATAATATACTAAATATGGTTGGAAAGATCAACAGTGTATTTATGTTAAGGGCCAAAAATAACCGATTCTGACATTGGAGTATTTATGTCTGCGTATTGCTTTTTTTAAGGCAACAAAACCTCGTTAAAAATAAATATGCTGTATAAATAATCATGTTTGTTTAAGTTGTGCCGTACAAAGGTCGATATATTTAACAAAATTACAGTTGATAGATCATTTGACAAAGTGGACGGATGAAAGCTGTAATTTTTTCCAAAATTCATGTCCTGTGTATGTCTCTTAAGTGCGACGTTCGGATTTATCCACATTGTAATACTGCTGAATAAATATTATCGGCTTACCGTATGGGCTATCATTTTATGGATTCTTCCATTTCGTGATTCAAATCAAGCGATTTATTAACAGCTGAAATTTTCAGGCTATATTGAGAGAAATAAATTATATTGAAATTTATAAAAGGTTTTTTGCCATGTACACTCAAACCTCTTTTTGTGCGATTTCGAAGTTATGCGGTTTTTTTTAAAGCATTTTTTTGATTTTTATTTTATAAAAAGTACGTATCGAGATATTTTGGATAAAATAGGAAATAAATCATCAACACTAACTGAAATTTGGAAAAAAAAATTATGATTTGGAACTGTGTAAATCATATTGCATCTGCTATCGCTTAATTAGACCACGCCCTTTATTCTGGTTTAGATTTTTGAAAAAAATATTTACTTTTTTTTAATTTTTCCAATGTTTCGACGTTAAAAAATACATTGTCCAAAGGAATTTCCAAAATTCCAACTACTTACGGAGTTATAGCCATTTTAGTGACACGGAGACTACTTTTTTTTAACACTGTTGACATCATATCTCATGTTTTAATTAATTAATTTTCTTTAAGCCGGGTACGAATATTTTCTATACAACTTTCCATTATTCCTACCAATTTATATCAAAATTTAACTTTAACTACTTTAAAAAAACTGTGAAAAAATAAGGTAAAAAATGACTTTTTTTAAACAGTCGCCATTTTGTGACTTATTTTTTTCAGTTAGGAACTATGGTGACATTTTTACTAATTATGAATTATATTGTTGGAAAGAGAAAATCTACACAGATCAATGATGACATTGACTCTGGGTATACTAAATTGTTAACTTTTTTTGTGCGATTTTATATGGCTGTTTCAAAGTTATGCGGTTTTTAAAATCCATGGAACGCATTTTAATTTTTTCTATATGTCATAGCTTTTTTATGCGATTATCCGCGGAACGCATCTACCGCACAAAAAAAGGTTTAAGTATATAAATGCATTTTTTGCAAATGCAAAGGCTTTAAAATGCTTGGATTGTTATTTTTATTTGGTATGTTGACTATGCTGAATGGTTTTATTGCTAGTAGTTCAAAATGAAGGAACAACTATTAGTTACACATGGTAGCGCCACTAACCAACGTAGGTGCAGTACAAATCTGGGATTGTATCATTGATAACGACAATAAAAACGTCATAATGGCTTATAATACCGTCACATTTGGTAGTTGGCCATTGATTCGATAACCGCAAAATGTATTTATATTCCGTAGTATATTCCCAAATTGGATCATCGTCAGATTGGTTCCACTTCCTTTCTTCTGGGGCTCGTCACTTCCTGAGGACCGTTCATCGGCATTAAGACCGGTTTTTGAGAGGCGAGCATCCTTGACATGCTTGGGAACCGAATGCGTATATCTCAATTGTGGGAAAGGCGAGGGAGTGATGACAATGACCAAGTAAAAACATCGGTCGAAGAGGGACGATGGCTTCTGGCCATCGCAGCCGTGGGAGAAGTTGTCTTCCTGATGGAGTCGTCCTTACTCGATTAACAACGCCGAAGAGTTCAATGTATCACCCGATGTCCTTGACGACTTACTTCAATTGAACGCTCAGTACAACACCATAAAACCGAATGATCAGCAAAATTTTTGCCCGTCATTGCCTCTTCCTGTTGAAATAAATGGCGGCATTTGCAATGTTATTATAAACGAAGGACTCGTGAGTAAAATTAACTTGAATTGATGAAGATAATATTGTTTATTATTAAAGCAAAGTACAATTAATTGATTGCTTTTGGTAATTCTGAAAAAATCACGCACACGTTTATACGAAATTATATTATCTTGTTGTATTCAAAGGAAGAACCATGATTGAAAGAAACATGATATGCGTAAATTTATTCTAAATAATTGTTTAAAATAATATCGGTTATGTTGATAAACAAATATTTGACGTACATTACAAGTTAATGCTGAAAATACGAGTAATATTTGAAAAAAAAAAACACTAATAAAAATATAAATAAAATGATGTTTGTTGTGAAAATGAGACCCATAAAATTTACTGGTAAAAAAATCTAGTTTTTTTAAAAATACGTGCGAGATTTTCACGTGCTAGAAGTGAATCTTTACCTAATTAATACAACTTTTTTATATTTGTTAACCAAAATGTTTGAAGTTGTGTTTGTGTAATATATAATAAAATGTGACAAATAACACCTATACAGTAGAGGTAGCACGGCACATGCACGTAGCGTTGTAATTTTGCTAATGAAGTTTAAATTTCCGTCAAATTGTCGTTCCATGGATTATAGAAATCGCATAACTTTGAAACAGATGTATAGCATATATCCAAAATCGCATAAAAAAAGTTAATAAAAAACAATAAAGCAATTAAAAATAGCATTTTTGGTAACATTTAAAGGACGTCTTGCATCATTAGTAAAATTTTAAGGATATCTGACATCTGACATCTCAAATGCCAGACATCCACTAGAGCAGTGTTTCCTAGCCTTTTTAGTCTCATTACCCCTATAACGTATCAGAGAAACTGATTTTACCCCCCTTTAAAATTTTGTTGAAGAAAACAACATATATAATACATACAAATAGCCTTTATTTATCATGAAATTGCACAAAACTATTGGAAATTACAATTTTAACATTCTTCCTTCGTTAATTTAATGATGGTCAATGTGAAAGTTGAAATTGTTTTGCATTTGCAAGTTTTTTTTAATTTTAGGTTTAGTCCAATTGCGAACACTCTTTTTTTTTTTAGAAATCAAAAATCGAATTCTTTACCTACCAACTCCTTGTGAACATTCTCGAAATGTTCTTTAAGTTTGCTCGGTTTCATGTTCTCTGTACCAAGAACTTTATTAGATATAACACACTGAGGCTTTTCCATATTCCTGTTAACAATATTCGTGAAATATCATTGCAGAAAAGCTTCTTTATACAAGCACTTTTTTCTAGAAGCAGAAGTCATTTCACTTCACAATATTGTTATGAATGCGAAAGTGCAAATTAGTACTCAAGTAAATTGAAACTGTATCGTCTCCGTCTCTCGTCTCTTCATCCCTCTCCTTGCGAGAAGGATTACTAGAAAGGCATTAGAGCACAGTGAAAGACTTCTTGGAAGAGAATGCAAGTCATATGACGCTCATCTGCCATTTTATTATTATATCTACATACTGAAAATTAATATTGCCATTACCCCCGCAGAAAAGCCGTTTTACCCCTCGGGGGGTAATTCCCCCCAGGTTAGGAACCACTGCACTAGAGAAATACTAATTATTTTAATTAAAAACTATCATCGCTGTTTGATAATTTTCGTTGCGATTTACATGACTCAAAATCGCTCTCTTATTCGGAAGAAATAGTATACTCAGTGTCAATGTCATCATTGTTCTGTGTAGATTTTCTCTTTCCAACAATATAATTCATAATTAGTAAAGATGTCACTATAGTTCCTAACTGAAAAAAATAAATCATAAACTGTTCAAAGTCATTTTTTAGCCTTATTTTTTCACAGATTTTTTAAAAATAGTTAAAAGTTAAATTTTGACTTAAATTTGGTAGGAATAATAGAGAGTTATATAGAAAAGATTCGTACCCGGTTTAAAGTAAATTAATTAATGGCGTAGTCGTAATTCAGCGATTGCAAATGTAATATGATTTACACATTTCCAAATTATAATTTTTTTCCAAATTTTGCTTATTGTTGATGATTTATTTTATCTAAAATATATCGATACGTACTCTTTATAAAATAAAAAAAATGTTTAAAAAAAACCGCATAACTTCGAAATCGCACAAAAAGAGGTTTGAGTGTATACTTATATATCTATATAAATGAGCGTTCGTCTGTTCTTTATATTATGCATTTGATATTGATTGGATAGCCCGAATTAATAATGTATATTTATATATAAATCATAATAATTTTAATTAAAAATCATATAAAATATTTTCATACAGTCATACCTTCAGATTGGTGATAACAACTTCGTTTGTGTATATGCATTTAAACCATGGATATGCTCGTATTTATTTCGGTAATTTTACAAATGCAAATGTAATCAGTGTATAATGATTTTATAGTGGTTTTATGTTATTGTTAATTCTTTGAGGATTATCATTGTGTAAATTTATAGTTATTGGCGTCAAAACCACAAAAAAATAATTTAAATCGCGTAATTCTAACCACACACTATAAATATCGTAATACAACATTGCAAAATTTATTACTACGCTCCTGAAAATGCTATGTAAATTTATACAAAAATTGCTTGGGCTAGGGCTAATTTAGCTTTAAATAATGTATTATTGGTTTTCAATTATGAATACATTTGACTTTCATAGAGTTCCTGTACATATATAATACGGCCTCTCTGGAATTCCAGGAATATTTCATCTGAATTAGGCATACCTTATAGGTTCTTGTATAAATCAAATTTTCGATGAATTTAAATATCCAAAAATATATCATTCACATATGATTATTTTTGATAAAGTATTTATATTATTGAAGGACAAATCAACCTTTTAACCTCAGTACAATTATTCGGCATAAATTGATGCTATGAAATAAAATATTATATGATGATGTCAAAATATCTCTATAATCAAAGCAACAATTTTGCCTAATATCCACGATTGTTAAGATGTGCCTTATAATTAACGATGAACTCTGGTCTTATCGTTAAATTAGGTCTTTCACCTGTATCGCCTTTTACATATTCTTAAGAAGACGTGATAGGTTGAAATTCACAGCTACAAGAAATGAGTGAAAGGCGAAGATGGTTTTAGCATTGTCTTTAATGCCATATGAGGGACTAATCTAAAATTGCTTTGATCGCAGATTTAGCGTCTTGAGTATCCACAAGCATCCCATTAAATAATGGTCGTGCCAAAGTACAATATTTAAATGTTCGAAAGGCAAACGAAGAAGACGTTCGCCTTACAAATCGTGACGAGCGCTTGTTAGATTTAATCTGCTGATACAAAAGATTTCTTATAATAAGATATAACAAACGGTGGAATAATTCTTGATTTTTGATATAAATTCGACGTTTGCATCACCTAAAGACTCAAATTTAGGAGGATTTATGTTTTCAATATAAATATTGGTACAATTAGTTTCTGGACTGGATAGATTATAAAGGTTTAGCTTCAAATCCAGATTGTGGAATATGATTTCACTGTATTAATAAATTTTGGAGATCAGTTGTGGATTTCCATGTGAAATCGTAATAGGAACCCGCGTATATCGAAGGCCGCAAGGGAGTTGATCAAAAGGGGAATTAGGAGTTGAAAACCCGGATGGGTCACTGAATCGGATGTATTAATATATTCGATTGATCCAGGTTTAGCTTGATTCCCTGCATTTCGAAAAGTTACTTAAATTGGGCAGGGCTGCAAATAAATGAATAATTTGTAATTAAAATATATTTCAGCATGTCATATATTCATGATTGCAGCTCATAATTTTTCCTGTTATGAAAGTAGTAGTAAATCCTTATTTTTATTCAGACCATCGAACAAAATAGAAAAAAAAACGGAGATACAAAGGAAAAATAACTGCTAAATAATACTATCAAAGATTCCAATAATAAAAAAGATACGAGGCATATTCAGAAAGTAAGTGCACTAGATTTTTATATTTTTGCCACAGCCTGTTATGGTCAGAAGACACTTACTTTCTGAATATGCCTCGTATTTAAATGTAATAAAATTTCTACTATAATAATGAAATTTTTTGTTTAAAGACAGTTTGAAAGTTGATCAACCATGATGAAAACGGAAAGTTATAACAGACAATAAAAACCAAAGATCCTGTTTGATTAATTAGTTAAAGTATACTTCCGGACAGTGAGAGGTCAGTATTTCAGTTATTTCTTTCAGTTTATATCTAATTTTTTTGCTGCTCTAACAATGCTGTATATTTTCTTTAAGACAGTATAATTTTCTGGATCTGAAAAAGTAAATAATGAGATGATTAATAAAATCTGACAGAGTAATGTATGAGCAACTGATTTTCAACAGATCATTAAAAATTTAAATACAACGATGATTTCGCCACTCATTCACAGATCTTTTCTTGCCTGAAATTCCATGCAAATAATTTTATTCATAAAAATCAGGAGAAGATTCAAACTGCATATAGTGGAAGAATCAAAGAAACAAATCAATTCAGTTATTCTCTTTTTTTTATTCACAAATATGTAAATGATTCTAAATGTTGATGTTATCCTTATGTATCAATGGGCACGTTTTTCTGACGCCAAGTATTTTTAAGTATTTGGAAGAATTACATTTGAATATTTTATCATATTTAGACCTGCTTTGAATTTTATTAAAATCTCATGGTCAAATTTAAAGCAAAAAATAAAAAAAAACAGCAATAATCACTGTTCTGATTTTTTTAGATATTCGATATCTAAAGCTCATTCAATAAATTTGCAAAACCGATGCCAAATAAAACAATATCGTTAAACTGAGAAATAGACAACAAATACATCAATACTATTCTATTGTGATTGTAAAGAAGCACTAAACATTGATTGTATCGCTCAGCATTCACAGTAATAGCATTTTCAGTATCATCTTCGAAGAAATGTGGTAAAATGATTCCATTTGCTCAAAATCTTTCCTGAATAAAAAAAAGATTTTCATTATCCTATCGATTGAAATTATACTCCCTTGTACTAAAACAAAATACACTCAAACCTCTTTTTGTGCGACTTTTTTTGTGCGATTTCGACGTTATGCGCTTTTTTTTTAAATTTCATGAAGAATACGTATCAAGATATTTTGGATAAAATAGAAAATAAATCATCAACACTAACTGAATTGACAAAATGGCGACAAAAACAGTCGCCATTTTGTGAAAATATTTTTTTTTTTTGAAATAGGAACTATAGCAACATCTTTTCTAACTAAGAATTATATTGTTAGAAAATAAAATCTACACAGAACAATAATGACATGGATAATGCATCTACTATTTCTTCTTTGATTTAAAAAAAAAAATTGTGTGATTTTGGATATATTTTATATAGCTGATTCAAAGTTATGCGGTTTTTAAAAATCCATGGTACACATCTTCACTTTTTCTATATAATTCATAGCTTTTTTTGTGCGATTTTCCGCATCTACCGCATAAAAAAAGGTTAAAGTGTAGCTTATTAGCTATACAGTGCTGAAATCTAGGCGTCGCATTTGGATAACCCTATATTAAATGTATGAATGAATAATTTACTTCCATATAAGTTCTAAATTACGTTATAATTTACAGCCAAAAAGTCTTCAGTCTAATAATTCGAGCACGTCTGTAAATTCCCCAGAGTGTGTACGCATGATTCCAGAAACGTTCAAAATGTTGTTTTGTATGTAAATTAACGTTAACGCACGACGGCGTAATGAGCAACGTCGAAAAATAAGATATTCAACGCTGTAAAATGGAAAACGTGGTAAAGAGATACCGAATCTGTTAATAAATTGCTGACATTTAAAATACGTCTAAATATTTAAACCGTTCAAAACAGCCTCATCGTTTCAGAGCTAGTAACAAATTCTCTCTATATTGCATTTCTATTTCTGGCTACACGTGTCCTGGTGACACGTGTAATTTCCACATCATCCTCAAAGGCAATTCCATTGATAATGTATTGTTTCAACTTCAACCTTTCAGTGGTATGGTGACATGTGATTATTATTCGCAATGCGTGCCTCATTTGTAAATGTTAAGAGAATGAACTTTGTCTTTAAGATGCCACTTTGTTAAATGCGGCCAGACCTAAATACTGATCATACTGGTTGCATTTATTAATCAAGAGCATCTAATCTGGATCAAAAAAATCTAGGTTAATCTAGCAAAAATACGCGCTGTAAAAACCGCATTATGCGAGGGTCCTACGTTTTTATATACATTGTGAGACATTTATTTAAGTCGTGTAATCCCAATTTAAAGTGGAATATTGCCGGCGAACGTGACTTGTATTGGAATTATCAGAACTGTTGCTTGCTTCGAGTGCTTTTGGTGCAGAAGTGTGCCAACCAGAACAGTAGTCGAAATGCTTCCAAAAAGGATTGTCGGATTTTTTTTTAATAACCAAATACAATGCAGCATTATGCAGCTTTTTATGGTTGTTATATTTTTTGTACGAGTGCATGCAATCTAATTTCTAAAGCAGTTCTTTCACTATTTCGATTGCTGGGAAAAAATATGCGCAATGTTTGTACTATGAAAGCGTTGTCTACGTACGAACGGACGGGTTTGGCTTCGATTTTCCTTATAAAGATCTGGTCGTATGTACGAAACGATCCAAACATTGATAATGTATCATTCAATCGACAGTAGAGACAACGCTTGTTGTAAAGCATATTTAGTACAAAGGCATAACAATCAACAATAAAGTGTGTTGAGGGTTTGGACATAAAATACAGCGTGAATTAAGACGCATAACCTGTGCAAAATGGAAGAAATGCTTGAAGATACCGCGTAAAAAATATATTAATTTGTATATGTTCCATTATCACTATTCATCGTTTTAATGTGCCACATCTGTTATCGGATGTAGATGATCTCCATATGATATTCTCTTTAAACTGAAAAAATCGCACAAAAAGAAATCGCATAAAAAAAGTCATGACTTACCAATAAAATGTGAAGATGTGTTCCATGAAAACCGCATAACTTTGAAACATATATATAAAATATATCCAAAATCACATAAAAATTTTAATAAAAAAACAGAAAAATAATAAGGCAATTAAAAATGACATTTTTCATAACATTTAAAGGACGTCTTGCATCATTGGTAAAATTTTAAGGATGTCAAAACTCAGACATCCACTAGAGAAATATTTATTATTTTAATTACAAACTATCATCGCTGTATGATAATTTTCGTTGCGATTTTCGATTACTCAAAATCGCTCTCTTCTTCGGAAGAAATAGTATACCCAGTGTCAATGACATCATTGTTCTGTGTAGATTTTCTCTTTCCAACAATATAATACATAATTAGCGAAAATGTCACTATAGTCCCTAATTCAAAAAAATCAGTCAAGTCATTATTTGACTTAACTGGTAGGAAATCTGTTAGGTAAAATAGAGAGTCATATAGAAAAGATTCGTACCCAGTTTAAAGTTAATCAATTAATTAAAACTTAAGATATGATGTCAATCGCGTTGAAAAAAGTAGTTTCGAGAAAAACGCGTTGAAAGATTTCATTATGGTAGGACTGGCCAAGTTGCCGCCTCATTAAAATAGCTATAAATCCGCAAGTACTTGGAATTTTGGAAATTACTTTGAAGAATGTATTTTTAAAAGTCGAAACATTAGAAAAATGCAAAAAAATCGAAATCATTTTTTTTTCAAAATCTAAGCCAGAATAAAGGAAGTGGTCGTAATTCAGCGATAGCAGATGCAATATGATTTACACAGTCCCAAATTATATATTTTTTCCAAATTTGTGTTGATGGTTTATTTCTTATATTGTCCAAAATATCTCGATGTTTATGAAATTAAAAAGAAAAAAATGCTTTGAAAAAATCGCATAACTTCAAAATCGCACATAAAAAGTCGCACAAAAAGAGGTTTGGATTTATTTTAATACTTGAACATAAGCATGGCGTTTCTGGACATGGGGTCTATCTTATCCAGGGCTTTAAACACTTATTTTTTATTTTGGTTTTTGCTCTGGTTTAATTTTAAACATTTATAATGGTTCGCTTACGGTTTTGGTTCAGGAGAAAATACGGTTTTCTGACTGTCGATTTTCGGTTCAGCTCCGGGCGATTTTTTTTTGAGTTTCTTACATGTCTTTACTTATTTTCTAGCATTATTTAGAAGATTTTATTCGTTAGGACTAGAATTATATAATATTATAATTTTTTAAACGAAAGGATATTAACTTGATGCTTATTTATTGGAAGTCTGGGAATCCCAGGTTGGAGTATTTAACACTAGAAAACAAATTTAAATCTGGAAGTCCCAGTCTGAATACATAGCAAATATTAAATGGAGGAAGAGATAATCTAAATAAAATACATAATTTAAGATGCAAGTTGAAATTTGGGTCGATAATGATATTATCTAAATTAATGATTTAACAGGATAATTAATAGCGTGACCATAGAGTAAAGATTATAGCAGTTTAAGATGAATACGATAAAACTAATTCTGCATAAGAATGTTGAAGGCCACATATGATACAGGGTGCATCCCAAAAGTCATGAAATATATTTTATTGCTACACCCTTACTGGTCGCAATGCGTACAAGATGTAAGGCTAAGGGAAAACCCTTAGCCTTACAGTGTTTGGAAATTTCGGTCTACTGTGAGCAACAGTAGAACCAGGATAGCTGATTTAGTACACCCGTGTTTTGAGACCTGTTGAAACTCACAAATCGCTCAAGCAGGCCTATGAAGCGCCAACATGCCGAATAGCACAGCTCGGTGTCCCCGAAACCGAAGGCCCCCAAGATGACCAAATCTAAAGTGAAAACAATGTTGATTGTCTATTTCGAAACCAGAGAATTTCGAAAAAGATTGACGAAAAGAGACTACCTGGGTGCTGCATCATGACAAACGCTACAGGCACTCAGCAATCCCGATGACAACGACAGTTCTAAAGCTCCTAAGATTCATGTCGAGGTCTTCGAAAGGACGTAGCAGGCATAGGAGAGTTCATAGAAAAAATGTGTAGATGCTGAAGAGTACTTTGAAGAATATTATCATATTGTACTAGAATTGTCTATAAGTCTTTTAAATATATATATATTTCACGACTTTTGGGATACACATTATAGTATATCAACCAAACTCTCTTTCGCGTAAAACGTATACCGAACCGATATTTTCGAAGGTTCGGTTTAGTTCCGGCACAAATCGGTTTAGCTCCGTTTTAAAAACCTAGTCTTATCAGATGATAAAATATTCCTGATGCAATTTTCCATCAAAATTTTGAAGCAGTGAGTGTCGGTGAGAAAAATAACATCTGCATAGGTCATATCTTTCCTGAATCCTGATAAGTTCATCTGTAGATTCAACGCCATAGTTTGTATAAAAGACAGTTATATCCAACAATAAGCTTAAACTTAAAAAATATATATATTTTAATATTGTCTGAGACTCCAAAAACATGAAAGTCAAAATTGATATAATTATCAATTAAAAATATTTAATATGGTTATATATGGACCCAAAATATATTTCGGACATGTTGCTTAAAATTTTTGACTAGGAAGTATTAGCACCTTAAGCCGGTTGAACTAATCTCGCTTGAGAACATGAGATTTCATCATAAAAATGCTATTAGTTTGCGTGTCATTAATTTTCTTCAAAAAAGCGTAAAATATAATTCAATTGCTCCGAGTGAAAGTATCATAACTTATAATTCACGCCGTGGCATGAAAGTTGATACGGTATTTTCGGTTATAAAATGTATTTAGACAGAGATACGATGCGCAGATGTAGTATAAAAGTGATGCTAAGGCGCTCTTCAAATATAAGAAGTACCCATAAAAATTGTCGTTTTTTAAATGAAATATATTTTTAACGTATTATTACAAAATATAACCTCTCTCTGCCTATCTGGCAATATTTTAATGCCTAAGAGTCCATTTTTAACCACATCGTTTGTTTTGTAATTTTTCCCATTCAAATAATGCTGTATAGTTCTAAAAAGATGGAAATCTGACGAAGTAATGTCTGAGGAATATGGAGGATGTCGAATTGTCTTCAATCCAAGGCGATTTATTTTTAGAGAGGGTCGTTTTTTTTTTTTCTAAATGGTCTAATTGTTCACAATAAAATATTGCATTTATTGTTTATCAAATACTTAAATATCACCTATCGCAAATTTTTTTTTTTAGAAACTAAAAGAGCATAAAACACATCTTGAAAGAGCATCAGCCTAAGTGCAACTAATCTTCAAAAATGGTCAACCAATAGAACGACAGTCATTTTGGGTTCCACTTATACGACAATCAATCAATATTATATTGGAATTCTTTCATTTAAATCTTACAGTTTATAGTTCATCATTTGGCCGCTAATCGAAATCCATCCCAAATCATTTAAATTTGGCCACGATTAAATAATTGACGTTAATCGCATTTTAACTTGGATAACATTGCACATGTTTCGTGGCATATTTATTATGTACATTTACGCGTAGTATTTAAATTTATGTTTTTATGTGTACTTGATTTCGCATAGCGAGAGAATTATTGCAAGGCGGCGCACTGGGAAATTCTTTTTGAAGTGCCCCCATTTAATATGCTAGTAGGCAGAGGTTTCTGGCTGGAATTAAAACTTTTATGTAATTCGAGAGCGTATTTATGTAATAGTGTTCAGGGATTCAACCCACGCCTTCGTACGTAGTAATACAGCTCTATTTCAATGGAAAAAATACTCACCCCCTACGTACAATTTAAATCCACTCGAGAAAAATCGTCGTATAATGCCCTTCTATGATTATATCGCTGACGTCAAAGGTATCAGGTATTGTTGTCATTGAAATCTTCAATGGCGAGCGCTTTCATTGGCGATTGGGATTAAATCGATTTTATCAAGGATTTAATTCATTATCCATATGGACGAAGGGGCAATACTGCGACATTTCTACAAGCCCTCGAATATGTTCCAGTCTGCATAATTTTCAGCGATGCTATCGTCGATTAAATCCAATTCACGCAATATCGATTGTGCAATTGCGCGGCGTGATTTGGATCGAAATTGCGATTTAATTTGACGGTTGTCACTCACCGTGTCAAAATTATTTCGTAACCCGGTGATTTATATCGGGGAAATTAATCCGTTTTAATGGCTTCCAAATAGATAAATGATCCAATTGATTCTACGCTGAGGAAATCGATGCATTTAATTTGGACAATATGCATATGCAGATTTGTAGTGGCGGCAAATGATTTTACGCAATTGGGAAGTGTGTTGGGTAAGAATGTCTGATGCACCAGTGACTGTGGGAAACGGAGTGAATATTCTGTTTCATATGCCATCGAATGATGATGTGATTCAGACAATGGTCGATGAATCATCGCCATGAGGCGAAAGAAGAGCAAAAATGGTGAATGGGCCACCACGAGTCCAATGACTGCGGTCTAGCCCATTATTTTTTGTGCGAAAGTTTTTTTGGAACACGTAGGATCTTTTTCTGGATGGCAAAGAGTTGTGCAATTGCAATATCGAGCACGATTTATGACATCAGGGACAACGGGACATTCTAGCGGACCAAGAAATTGGGATTATCGAACGAAACCCTCAACGGAGAGACACGTTGCCAACTTGGGAATTAAACAGCAGACATTGCATTAAATTTTGATTCGGGAAGCTTTCAAGATGCAGGAGTTTGAATCCGAATTTCAAAATTAAAAAGTGTATTGTAGACATATTTTAAGACATACATTTGGCAGTCATTCAATGGAAATATATATTAATTGATCTTTCATGGTTATTTATTGGCTTTAAGCCATGTTTAAATTGTTATGCGATGTATAATTACTTAAATAATTAATTCCATGTTGTAATAATTCATATACAATTAAAACTTTTTTTGTGCGGTAGATACGTTCCACGGAAAATCGCACAAAAAAAAGTTACGATACGAAAAAGATACGAGATGTGTACAATGGATTTTAAAAATCACATAACTTTGAATCAGCTATATAAAATATATCCAAAATCGCATAAAAAAAACAATAAGGCAACATTTAAAGGACATCTTGCATCATCACTATAGTCCCTAACTGAAATAAATAAATGACAAAATGTCGTTAAAAAAATTTTTAAAAGTCGAAATCATTAGAAAATTGGAAAAAAATAAAATTAAATCAATTTTTCAAAAATCTAAACCATAATAAAGGGCATAATTCAGCGATAGCAGATGCAATTTGATTTACATAGTCCCAAATTATAATTTTTTTCCAAATTTCGGTTAGTGTTTATTTTTTGAAATAAAAAATAGCTTTAACAAAAACCGCATATCTTCGAAATCGCACAAAAAGAGGTTCGAGTGTATTATTGTTTGAATTCAAGCAATTTGGATTATAATAAAATATTAGAAATTATTAGGTACTCCTTAAAGAAATCCATTAGTTTATTTTTCAAACTAATTTCTACGCCTTCTATAAGTTTGCCATCACATTCTTATAGAAAATAGATGAGTTTGTCTGATCATCAGCTCTTCACTAGTTGCCGATTGCTGACCAAGACTTACCTAACTCAATAACGAAATTGCAATTTGATTTTGCATATGCAAATGGATAGGCTCATAAATACTATTTACATGTTCTCAAGCATATTATATGAGTGCATCTTTAAGTAGATCAGTGACTAAGCGTCAAATTTAAATTCACCTATTTTTTATTGATTTGTGGATAAATGATTGGATAAATCTCCAATTTTTATCAAAGTTCTGAGCATTCAAAGCATTTTGAGCGATATAAAATTACAATGCTGAATTTAATCGAATTATTAGAAAGCCATTCTGGCGTTTGTTTGCAAAAAATGGACCGAAATAATCGAAGAATGCGCCTTTTCCCTGAAAATAATATCAAATTCTGATGAAATGCTTGGTAATTGAATATTTTGTTTGAATACATCTCCGAAATTAAATTGCCTTAATTACCAAAATGTATTATAAAGACGCACATATGCATTTGCGAATATAATTTTATTTCAGGCTTTGTTTTATTCTGCGGTTCTTTACCTGTTGAACTTCGATAGCTACATTGAAATCGATTTTAACATATGAATATAAGGTTGTACTCTCGATTCAACATGTAGAGTTTTCTGTTGGCATTATGAAGAAGTAGGCGTTCCAATTTGCCATTTTGATCATCTTTATTGAATTTATCTTTTTAAGACATCACAAAATTGGTCGGCGTTATCTTGATACAACATTTATATACATAGACGCGTAGGAATTCTCAGAGCTAATTATTTTCTTAAACATCATTCGGCTCGTTATCTAAACCACATGATTCATCCGATTGACCTTCATTTGTGTGCAAAAAATGTCCATAAACGGATGAAAAAAATCCCTATCTGGATTCAAGAGCGAAGATCATTTGCACGATCCTGACGACCTCAATTTTTTCGCGTTCAGGCTCGTTCGAATGTCCATCAATTTCTTTTCAGGACTTGAAACAAATCAATCAATGTCGGGCGTTTTTTCAAAAATAGCACACACCCGAAGAACGTTGAGGTCGTTAAAGGCATTAAACTGGACTGGGAGAGCGGTTTTTAAATGGTCGATTTATCCCAACGGACGTGGATTTGTAAATGTGCTAATTATTTCCACCTGAGATGTGTTAATATTGAACAGAATCGATAATGCCGCCGTTTGTTTGAATATCAGGTGTGATATAATAATTATCGCTTGTAAATAGGATATCATTGTATGTAGTAAATGTAAATATAAATCAACACAAAGCCTTAGATTGAATACGACCCAATCTCTGTAGTATATTGAGGTCTTTGATTGCATTTTTTAAAGAATTGTATTCGCACGTAAGATGAAAATGAATGTGTCCGGATATTCTTACTTTCGGATCGACTATTGTTCTTTGTCATTATATATCTAGGTGAGTTGTAAAAGATTATAATGTACAAAATAAGCACTTTATTTAGCAAACCGGAATAGCAAACAGATTAACGACTGTCACACGTTCAGCAAGTGACGGGAAACTTTCCATAGGAGATAGTCTCTATTGTTATTTAATTGTGACATACACATGTCTCTACAAAGAGATAACTCTCCAAAAAGTGTCTAAAAAAACGAACTAATAATAGAACTACAGGTAGATATGTCAGATTTCAGATAAAACAATAAATCACAGTTGAGATTGTTTGCACATGTGGACAAAACTGAAATTTATACACTGTGCAAATAGTTTTATGCATTTTTTTAGACTAGAAAAACATGAGCTATATTTGAATTATATTTATTGTTTGATTAAGAAATCTTCGGAATTCTTAGACATAGACATAATATGTTGATTCAGACCATTTACACAATAATTAAGACATGTTTATAAAAAGCTGAAAGGATTTAAACAGTCAGGGGAATAGAAAACAAGTACAAAAAATATGATATAAGCTTAATTTTAATCATGATTTATTTAATAATATACCAAATAAATAATTATTAAATACGTTTAATAATATTTTTGTAATATTAATTTAACGACATCTTTGTAAAAATAGAAAAATTATTTTTATTAAATAAGGTTTGAATATTTGCTATTTTTAAATTTAATAAATTCAATTTTATTTATATTATAAGTATTTTATATGAACAAAAGATGTCACTATAAAATGCATTTTAAAAAATATATATAAATAAAAAAACCTTATTGCAACAGTATTCAATTCGTTGGTATTATCATCATTAAATTGAAAAATGTATGTATGCAATTACATGTTAAAATCATCAAATGCCTTGCATATTTGAATATTTGAATTTCCGTCTCTCCGTATTTCAAATGCAATTGTGGGCTGCATAAACAGTAGGATTTATTTTGCAGTTTTCGCAAGGAGATATCCCGTTCGTTCTTCAAGCTTATTTATGAAAGGTTCAAGTCCACATTCTGCCCACTGGATGGAAGGTCGCATGGACGTTCCTCGTCAATCTGATGACTCACTCAAACTGAAATAGTTGAATACGATGCGATTTCGGAAAAGCTGCAAAAAATATGGGATGCAGTAAAAAATGTAGAAAATATTAAATGACAGTTTGAGCGCGGGCAGGAAGAGAGCTTTTAGCGTTCATGCGGAAAATTACCCGAGACAGTGATTTACAAAATTGATCCAGGGTTTTGTGGTTGCAATATTGACACCGTGAGAAACATCGATATGGAAGACGAAAAGCAACATTGCGATACCGGTGGCTCCAAGGATGTTGAAAGTTGTGAGACCGCAACCAGAGATGATACATTGACGAGTTGATACGATTTATAAAAAATGATTCAAAAAAATCATATCGTATATACTTACGCGTGTCCTTGCTAATCTGAGGTCTTAATGAAATAAAGACCTCATGGTGGTAAGGAATACGTTTTATGGATACACCTGTCGTTAGATGTAGTCGCATACTTCCAAATCATATTAATCAAGACTATTTTCATTATTATAAATCATCATGTTATGCCTATTAGGATATAATTGTCCATCGATCTGAATAGATTTAAAAAGCTGGAAAATGTTGTCATCCGAAGGATACAATGCGGATGTAGTCAGATAGTAATAAGCTTTAGGAATGAATGCTTAGAATGAATTTAAATTTAAGAACCATAACAACGAAACACCAACGTTTTATATCGAAATATCGATTTCCATGAACATAGTTGTTTTCTCGGAAAAGCCCTGCGTGTAAGCATGTCGCTTGTCATCGGAATATGCCATTACATGAACTTTTATATTGACACGAGCTTTTCCCGTGTCAATTTATAATTCTGTTCATCATCATGCATGAAAAAATACTATTTCACAAGAACTGTCGTCGTTGGACGATCATAGACTTGTTTAAATCAATTGTATCGATTGAATCACTCGTAAAACAATCGCCATATTTAGCAAACCATTGTAACTGTTATATATCTCCAAATTTAATTAGATCTCTAAAATATTCATTTTAAAATATGTCTTTTTTAGGTGGTCAAAGTTTTGCAAACTGGCATTTTACATATTGATTTCTTTATGGACATACATGGTATTGAATGCATTTATTATCCTTAGAATTTATAAAAAAATAAAGAGATCACAAGATGTATTCTCAGCGTATCTTCAAATCATTGTATGATCACAAAAAAAAATTGTATCTAATTGAATAGACATTTAATTCATTCCGGTCCGCTTACTAGAAAATGCGTGTGGTGTACGTACTAAGTGTTTTTATGCACAAAAAACAATACAGTTTTTATGTTTTTCCAGTTTCCGTCGAAAGATGACCTTATTCGAAATTTTGCTAAATAATTGAAATTGCAAAAAAATCACTCTAAAATTCAATAATTTAAATATGTCTTTCCATCCCATATGACGTATGCGAGTATCAATTTCATCCTGTGCTAATTTTTAGCTCTGATTGTTTATAGCTGACCTCGAAACATTTATTTCATGATCCGCATAAGTATTAAATTAGAGTATATCAAAATGATTGTTGTGTATTAATTATGTTTTTATGATATTGGACTTATCACGTTTTTTGTGTTTTATCGTGCTGATATGCACAACATGCGTTAAAAATTACTGTTGTATAGAAAAAGTCGTATCAATTAGTTTGCTGGTTTAAGAATTATTTCGATTTTTCAAAGGAAACGTTTGCTTGCAAATTCTTCACTCGCTTCAAGCTCGCACGGGTTGGAATGTGTTAAATATGCTAAATTAATGAACTTTTACTGTGCGTCAAGAAGTTATCAGAAGTTGAATTTTTTTTTAAATACAGATTATTAAAAAATGAAGGCTGAGCCACCACAATTGCTTCACTATCGGATTGCTTACATAGTTATTTTTACACTAAACCTACCACGACGGGTCAAATGACCCATTTCTCAGAATTTCTTGAAAAAACATTATCACATCGCCATTCGATTTTACTACTTTTATTAAAAAATACATTGAATATATTTTTCAATATTTACTCCTCTTTTATTAATTTTTTACCGAGAAATAAATGTAATCTGCCCTAATTACCGCAATTGTTTATTAGATCCGTACAAAGATTCATGTGATATCATGAAGATTTGCAAAGCCGTAACAAGGGCGTGGCAAAGCAGGCGCCCGCCACGGGCGCAACTGTGCTTGGGGCGCAAAACGCAGAATACCGACCCAGTCGAGTCGAGTTTTTATTTTATTCGACTATTCTACTTTACACGAACCATAACTGATTGACTGTCCGTTTTTATAACATATATAAAGTTGTCTGATCCCTCTTTTCTTCGTTATCGCTTAAATATTGGACCGACAAGTCGCAATAAAATAAAGACAATAATATTTTCGACCGATTATAAAATTTAAGCAACCCACTCGTTCAGACTTCTTCGAACAACTTCGTTTCATAATGGGAATTTTTAATTGTTCTGTAGACATGTTCAGGTATGGCGTCCGATCGCAAGGTGTTCTTTCGTTATGTCAGCGATCCGAAAAGCGGACCAGTTGGATACACAGACCTTCTGGCCTCTTCTTTTGGGACTTTTTGCGACTTTTTCGGGGCCTTCTAAGATCTGCACGATCATGAAAGCTCGTAAGGTGAAAAACTCGTAACCCGATACTAATTTTTCCATAAGAAATAATGGGAATTCTCAAAAATGTTACTATGAAAAGGAGCAGAAAAAGAGAAAAGGCTGTATGATGAACTCCTTCAAAATATTATCTTGAACTCTTTTGGTGTGGGCAGGAGAATTATCTATAATTAGCATGGCTTTCAGAGGAAGATTATTATTCAGCTGGTATTTATGTCAGGACCAGCAGCAGAGTCTATCCATCGACGCGTACCCCGAAAATCGCTCGTAAACTGAGAAAGAAACCCGAAAAACTCGTAAGCCGAGGTTCCACTTTATATGTTAGTTCGGGCACTTTTAGGACTCTCTTTGTATATTTTTCTTAAATATACATTATAATAGTATTAAGGAGGGGGGGAGGGCAAGTTGAATATTGGGGTGCTTCATAACCTCTTTATGGCTCTGAAGATTTGTATGTGTGGTTGTGTGTGTATGTTTGTGCAGATTTTCTTCAATATTCTTGAACTGGCTGGAATGAACTAATGGGTAACCGGCGAAAAAAATCTAGAAATCAATTTCTATTCCAATTAGTTGAAGAACTTGCAGAAGATTTTAAACATTAGCAACGGGAAGAAGAGGGAATTGTGCAGAAAACGTCAACAAAATCAAGTTTGGATTCTCGTGTACAAATTCGATGTAAAAGGTGCCAAATAGGTTTTTGTTGAATTTTCAGATTATTCATATTTCATGATTTATAAGCCTTTGAGTTCTATTTGTTCACACGTGGTTCAAAGATTAAAAAAATCGACTTATTCACCATCAATTTAAATATTACCTTTGTAGCGAGTGGCATCATCAATCAAACAATCCATAGAAGTGCGATACATAGAAAATATTAGGATCCCCTGTTGTAGTGTGTATTCAATAGGTTCTTGTGGTGTGAAATTAAATAAGCCCCACTATATTTATAATGCAAGTATCAAACGTATATAAATAATTGTCGAAAAGAAACGGTGGCAGGCATGTGATTACTTTACAAAGGGCGAAAAGTCGTCCTAGCTCGCTTAGACATAGAATTCATATCATTAAAAAAAGTCGTTAACAATTTAAAGGAATTGCCGAAAATAGGTGTTGTTTGTCCACAAAAAAGGGAAGAGCAATCGAAACCGACGAGGCAAATAACGGTCGTGGGCACCTGTCGGCGCGCGTGCCACCTGCCACTGTTATATTGCTTTTGAGCGAGGAATTGCTTAATCCAGCTGTTTGGCGCAACTGCCATAAAATCTTTGTGATGTATGACTGACCCAAATGGCTTTGTGGTCAAGATCTAAGACACATTGTAATTGATTTGAGCGATCTAGATCGCTCGATTGAATCTCCACGTGCCCATGAAATCCATTCACCCGGCGGCATGCGAGGAAAGTGTCGCAATATCGACGTAACATTGTTAACAGTTTGTCGTTTAAAATTCAAGCGCACTCGTCAAGTGTCATTCTTGAGCAGGCTCACCGATCAAAAGGAGCATTCATAAAATTCTCACATGCCGTTGTAATGTTCCCACGATGGGTCTCATGCAGTCGAGTGCTATGATGACCAGCTGGTGGTGCCAGAACGTTAACGTTCGGATGAGGGTAGTAAGAGGACTTCCGGCGACAACGTGCTCATCTAACCGTGACAGCCTTCGTACTTCCATCCCATGTGTAAGTGCTAGGAATCGCGGCATCTGGAAAAATGCAACCGCCTCACTATACCATCGAAGCCAGCTCATATGCATAGATTTTATTTCGAGATTAACACTAGCCATACCAGCATTTCACATATACCTAACCATAACGTACCATTAAAACAAGATGGTTTTTCGGAAACAATATGACTATAAAATAGTCACTAAACAATCAATCCTATATTTTTATAACAGAAGATCGTTAAGGCAGTGTTTACTTCATTTACAAATAAATCAACCAAGTTTTTATTTCATTTTTTACAAAAGTATTAAGATGACCCGAAAGTATTTGGATATTTAGTAAAAAAGGTTCGAATTTATTAATAATAAAAATTTAATAGACACAAAATGTTAAGGCGAAAACGTGTTTGCACAGTGATACATGTGAATCCTAGGCTTTGCGATAACTCCTCGATTATTTGCCATGGATCTGACTCGATTAGGAATTTTAGGGCATCGTTGTCAAAGTTCAAAGGTCATCCCGTTCTCGGTTCATCCCTTAAGCTTCTATTGGCTGATTTAAATTTCTGGAATCAATATTGGCATCATCCGAAAACTTTCGAGTACCCTTAAGGGGGGAAACTGATTTAATAGGCAGATTTTTTAGTGTTTTTTGCTTTAATAAATGATATAAACTACTTAGTGATTAATTAGCTATTCTAGCAGCACATAAAAACCCTTCTTTGTCTTCATACGCATAATTTTGAGTTTACATCTCCTCTTTTCAAGCTTTCTGAGCTTCCTTGGTCTTCGCTGCGCTTCTTCTTTTCTGCTGGTTGAGACGTTGCTCATCCATTTGGAAATTAATGTTGAAGTCATCTGAGTGAGTATCAATCAGCTTTTCACAGCACCTTTCAATGAGCAAGATGATTTCTGGTGTATTTCCATCATTGGATGACTTCTATTTGATAGTTGTAGCTGTCTTCTAATCAACATTTCATAACATTTATTTATCATCTTTTCCAAATTCATCTCACAAAGTGCACAGTTGGTCATCTAAAGATATATACAGATCTGCATATATTTTTATATTCACATTCTAATATTGCTTAATTTTCCTTACTCTGTGATAATTCTGCAAAATTTCTTGCAGATCCTAGACAAAGAAATTTAGAAAATCGGTCATTTGATCGCGCTCGGTACGAATAGTGTTAAAACCAGCTCAATTCATGGGATCGTCACAGGACAGCGATTCAATCACGAATACGTGATCCTAATATTAAAGCAAATCAAACGCTTTCAGTATGTAAATAATAGATGATGTTTCTCACATTGTATCTATCTGTAATGGTAGAATTGGATTATTATGTAATTATGATGAACGATCTCCCTTTGCATCGATAATTATTTTTTGATGGCTACGAACTAACATTAAATACATTCGATCTTTGTATAACACGCCACAAAAACATCGTTAAATGTAAATCCGTGTTATACGAGGCTCAAAGATATTACAAAATTGTGGTAAGACAAACAATACAGAAAATATATGACTCTGTTTCGAATTTCAAAGTTTCGAAAATATCTTTTTTTGATCCAATAAGGTAGAAACGTTCCTTAATTGAAATTCATAGAATACTTCACAAATATATTAAACTATCTTTCAATGTAATCTCCGTCAAGATCGAGACATTTCTGGAGTCGGGGCATCAGATTTTGTATGCCAGTGCCGTAGATCTCCGCAGCCAGCTCTTTTTGGGTTGTCTTTTGGAGTCTAGGATATATCGACACACCCAAGTCTCATCTTTAGTTACGGGTCCAGAAAAATATCTCCCTCCTGTGCAAAAAGATCCTTTAATTCCCGCGTGACGGTCGCGCCATTTTGATGGTGCTCTGGTGTGATCATTCTGAGTATCCATCTCGCACATAGCTTCTTGTAATCAAGTTTTTCCGATACAATATCACTTAGGAGATTTCGAGAAATATCAGGAAATTATTCATGAAGATCGTCAAGCATCACATGATAATTATTTTGCACTTGTTCTTCAATTTTTTGCACAAGTTCGTCAGAAATCACGAATGGGCTTCCACTCCTTGCCTCGTCGTGAGTATCAGTACAGCCTTCTCTGAACAACTTAACCCACTTCGTGACATGTTGTCAACTCATTAGATAACTACCATAAACTTCCACGAGCTTCTGATGGATATTCGTTGCTGTATTGTTCTGTAAAATAAAATAAAAACGAATGTCGCGCGTCGACCTCTCCATCGGAAGAATTTACTGTGATTGAACAAAATGGCCGACAAACATGCGGGACCAAAAAAACTGATTAATTAATCGGTTTCTTTACTATACATAATATGTTCCATGACTTATTTGATTTAAATTTGGCGCCTTTTTATATTCAGGCTCAATTGATAATTGCTGCATCAATCAAATTGAATAAATTGTGATTTTATTTTACCAATGAGATATTTAAATCAATTTCTATAAAAATGAATAAAACCTAGTCAATAAGATTATTTAATCAATATTATATGCGTGCCGTATGATATTATATTTCATATTGCATGTAATTTTGACGTTTATATAGTCATTGCTTTTATGATGACAACACATCATATGCATACTCGATGATCGATCATGTTCACGTTAATGTGAGCGAACTATCGTTAAAATGATTAAAGACCGAGCGATTTATGTGTGTTATAAAATGCAAATGTCAATATGACACCGATTAATTGGTGCACTTTGCATCGGTCAATAATATAAACGTAGTACACGATGCAAATTTCGCGGAGCGCATCGAACGATTAGCGACATCATGTGTGGCCGACTTTACACCGAGTGACATTTATATCTGTCAAATGAGATTTGAATCGATCAGTGCTGCCAACTTCAGATTTGTCCCGTACAATGGCACTCGAGTGTAATACTTTTTACCGATGGCGTTTTCAAATATGGAAGACTTGATCATAATTTATATGATGATCCCATGCTAACATGTGTATTTATATGATTTATTTCATACACAATTCATATTAGCTGAAGAGTGTGGGCAGGCCGATTTACATGTTTGATTCGCATGCTACGTCATTTCAAAAGCTTCGCTATGAGCCAGGGAAGTCATGGTCTCAAAATATAATGCAGGATAAGCGCAATAGGCTAGGGTGAGGCTTCTCCGTAGTCATTTCCGAAGACTTGCAGTCACTTCCTACCTCAACACAATATGGCGCTGATGACTGATGACTGATCACGAGCGCTTTGCTTACGGATGAGGTGTAATTTAGCGAATCGGAGGCCACAATTGCTATGTGAACCCGTTCAAATTACGTTGTATTTTTGTAATACCACGGAAACAATGCAATCACTTTCACTCGAATTTACTCATGGATTTGTGCGATTGTTTTATTTGATGCATTTGCGTATTCGCATATAAGTGGATGTTATACGTCGTAAGCGCGCGCTGTTTGTTTTTGTAAAGAGAACAAAAAGTCCATCGACATATTATTCACACTTTTGTCGCCGGGGCATTTAGAAATTCATAAAAATCTATAGGGTAAATCTATAAGAATGAATACAAAAATTCTGAACCCCGTATCTATTATATTTCATATCGATATTTCCATTATTAGAGTGGAGGTGTAGTAAATACATCACCGGTTGACTATCGATCTGTAATATCCTGAGCTGAGCTAAAGGTCGGATTTGGGAAATGTCAGCAGCGATATGGCGACCATTTGGATAATATTATTTTTAAGAAATTATTTTCCAGAATATTTTTGTTTGAGAATTCTTAGGAAAAGTTAGAACAAAAAAAAACTTTACAGTCAGGTAATTGTTTTATACATTTATTTTGAATTCTAAATACCCCGTATTTTAATTACGTTGTACGTAGGACAACATGTCCTTTCAAATAAAGGATGATTATCAACCCTAACTATAAAAGGTTCTCCATTTCTGTTATAAACCTATAATGGATGAGTGGATGAGACTATATAAATATTTACAAATATGATTAAAATATCACTAAGTATGCATAACCACGATAAAATATTTATTTTCATTATTTTTTTTAAAACAACTCAAACATAAATGAAGGGAAAGATGGCGATTGAATCATCACGAACGTATGGCGGAAGAGGAAATAAAATAATTAATGAAGTATATATTTGATTGCTTCCTTTTATAAATGCACGTCGAAATATGCCTCTTTCATCTTCGCATTTTAATTCATGTTGTTGATGTCGGGTGTTAATTTTAAAATATGTTTTTCCATTAAATCTTGCGATATTTCTATTTAATTAGGTGCTGATTTTTTAAATTAGTTTCGGACTACCGCATTGAATTCAGGCGCTAAAAAGAGGCGAGAAAAAAATTAGCGAAAGTTTAATAAGATCTAAAAGAACATCTGTAAATTATAACGATATAATTTCAAACAATACGGCATTGTTTTTCAACAACAATGAGACGGGCCGCATACGAGAACATGTTATTCTAATTATTGTGGATTTTATTTCGCACTGGATGCGGTTATGCTCGTAAAAACGATGTCGATGCTTAGTTTGTTTGCGCATTAAAAACTAATGTGGAAAGACGTTTCGTTCGGCTTTTACTGGCGAAATAGATATTTCCTCATGCTTTAACCTTTCACATTGAGGGAAACATCAATAACGCATTAGCTATTTGTTGCCATCGGAAGGGTAGGAAATTGAGGGTGCATCAGGGCGTTGATGTAAATTATGGGTTTCGTCGTGACAAGTGTCACTGCTGATGACCTTTCTTTATATTTGTTGACTGACACATTAACAGATAGTTTTCAAGATATATATATATATATATATTGTGTCGAAGTTTTAGAAGGTCCTTGCAGACATTCAAAGGATGGTCTTTCCGTTAAAGAAGTCACGGTAGAGTGGTCTTAGGGATAGCTGGCGGAACGAACCGTTACAGGTGTACCTTGTAATTGTTTCATTCTATCTCTCCAACGAACAAATTGATAAATATTCATTGTTTCATTATAGGAAGTAGACCTGGACTTAATTTGAAATATCGTTTATTGATCTCGGTGAAAGGAGACGGAGGAAATAGTTTTTAGTCTTCGAAGGTATTGCACACAATCGTCCAAGATTGGATCTGGTTCACTTTACCTAATTATAATTTCAATTAAATTTCTCTCCGTGCTTTATCGTACTATCAAACTGACTTTCCATTAGAGTGCTTTTAAAATCGGTAGATGTTTATTGATGTATAGGCAAAGTATGGCATTCTTCAAGCATTTCTGTTCCTTAAAGTCCAACAAAAAAATCAAGAATATGATGGAGACGAAGATGAAGCTCTTGGAGAGAATAAAAATTTAAATTGAATGTTGCAAACTACAACAATCTTCATGAATACTGCTGAAGATTAAGATTAATTTTTTTTTTTTGGGATTAGGAAGGGTCTTTTGCTACGTTTCACGCATAGTCCCTATGTCCTAAATGTCATGGTTGTCGAAATAGAATTTAAAAAAAATACCCAAAATTTCATCTTAAAATCGTCATAACTTTTTAATCTGTCGCCATAATAGCACAAAATATCTGTTTTTGTATTATGTAATTTTTTTTTATCTAAATAAATCATTATTTTGTACAACTGGTTTAAAAAAATTACTTCTGAGCTTCAAAAGTCAAATAAAATGTGAAAACGTATGAGAAATGTCAGCTTCAAAATTTTTTAAACAAAAAACTAACACCTGTTTTGAACATAGTTTAATTTTAAAAAAGATATCTAGATTATACCCTTTTCAATGATATGCTGCACCATCTCCAGATCTGACACCATTGGATTTCTTTGTCTAGGGATGGGTCCTATGTCGTGGATCACACGGTCTCCAGATCTGACACCATTGGATTTCTTTGTCTAGGGACGTGCCATATTTCATGGCTTGCACGGTCTTTAGAACTGACACCACTTTGAACTAATTTTATAAATAAATTTAATAAAACACCATAAGCATAAAAAGTATTTTTTTAACCCTTACCCTGGCAAACTGGTATCTCTTCATGTTTAACGACTTATTGAATGATTTGTATGAAATACAGCATATCGTTGGAAAGAGTATAATATAGAGAGCTTTTTAAAACACTAGGATACTTAGGACATAGAGATTATGTATGAAATGTAGCAAAAGACCACCCTAACTCCCAAAAAAATTTTGTCGGTCCATGTGTAAAACATTCTGTATATTATTATTAGGTCCTCCCGAAATAAATCCATTTTGATTTATTTCGGGAGGACCTAATGAAATTTTGATCTTCAAAATTGATATAGTGAGTAGAATGGATGCCGCACGAACTGTCCGCGCGTAACAAAGCAAAGAATAAATTAATTAAACTGAGAAGTTCAACCGCAGCTACTAAATTTGCCAAATTAAGCGCCTTCTTTTACGATCTTTAGAGCACTCATTGAAATACAAAAAATAAAACGTAGATGAAGTCAAAAATAATTTGGATTCTATATGAAGAGGATAGAAATCTTGCAGGAAAGGTGGGAAATAAATCTTAATAATGAGGGCGATTATATTTTATATTAACTTGCGTAAAATAGTCAAATAAAAAAATAATGGATTTCTTTCGGGATGACCTAATATCAATAGAAGTTTTAGAATAACCAAGATTCGATTGATCGATCAACTGACTTTTGAAATGATTCATACAATTTTTTTTACAGAATCATGTCAGGCATACTTATATTGATAAAAGCCTAGTGAACCGTCTACCTGTTTGTGTAAGTTTCCGTAAAAATGCCTGACAAACTAAAAAATGTCAAGCAACTCCATAAATGATTCAGCAGCCAGACTATACTTATGTATATGGCTTTTACAGCCTTATCAGAGAGTCCTAGTCATCGACAATAAGTTCTTTTATTGACGCATGACTTGAGCTTCCTCACTCCAGTATTCCAGGTACAGACGTTTAGCGTTGCTACAAAATATATTAATACTGACTTCATATTAACTAATAAAATACACTGATTATTAAAATGATTCTATTGGCGTTGAGGATCTAAGCTATGTTAGTCGAATCGACGAACATAAGCAAAATTGGATATATGGACATAGTCTGCTCAATCTCGTAATTTTTTTAATCTCTGATGTTTATCTTAAATGCAAGCACGTAGACTTAAAACTCAAATAACATGCATATATTTTGAATTTTTCTTATAAATATTTATCGAACATGTATTGGAATAAAGATGTCGAACAACAAGATTTTATTGCATTTTATTTTATTTTCAATTTTAGAAGGAAAAGTGGGAAATTAAATTCGTCGAGTTCCGTGTCAATTGTTATAAGTTTTATAGATATTTCTGATATTACTCAATGATTTTACAACATAAACATTGATAGATCAATGAAATTATAGGGGCAATACTACGATTGTATGTAAAAGCAATATACAAGCTACAAGAATGCTAATTTACATACCCTCAATGACAAGATAGCTAATCGTTTCTTTGTATGACGATAGTCAAGGGATTGAGTTTTAAAAATATTCAATAAACGTGAAAATCAACTAATGTATTCAACATGTGCTTTCAATTGGTATTCAACATCACGTTGAAGATGTCGTCATTTTATTGGAACTTATGTAGATGTTCTTGCTCGCTTGATTTCGTTGAAATTTTAATGCTTGCGTTCCATAGAACAAGACATTAAGCTTAACATTTAATATGTCTGCCATATTATAATGTGATGGTCAGTTATGAATAGAGAACCTCACCGCGTGCTTCGATTTACATCGTTCAAAATATCAAAATATAATGCGTTCGAATCAATAACAGTAATGATGATGAATTAAAGCTGCTCGCTCCTTCAAGGAAGAAATCTTTCATATCACACCTCCATAAGTATAGTCCGTTTGAGCAATTTAACGGTTAATGTTGTTAATCTGAGTTAAGTGCTTGCGGTGAAGTAATGTCTATAAATATCGCGCTTACCGGATCTTTAGCGCTTCGCATATCATTTTAGGAAGTCGGAATCGTCGGAATGGCGAAGATCTGATCTCGGAGGAAGTGCCCACGAGGATGATCCCACGATATCAAAATATTTGAGCTGATATATGAAGATTGATACGGCCACAGCCAGTTGGGCGCGCTATTGTATAATTAAAATGCTGCGTAACCATTGATAAGCGCTATTGTTGTGCCGGTTTCTAAGAAATTGGCACAGTAGGTCTTCATAGAATACAAACAATCTATTGGGCTAAGTTTTTTCTAATATCGCACAACAAAAGAGACTGCATATTTAATGATGTGCTGCCAAAATATGTTGAACGAGCTTAAGAAACACTGACGTCTTCGAATAACATCATAAAAGATAGCACTGAAATGCACGTGGAAAAACTGAGTTAATACCGAGCAAATAATAAATAAAGCTTATACATAATCATGGAATAGATTTCAAATGGGTTTATTTTGTAAATGATAGATTGTATCGGATAGTTGACATATTCTGAAGAAATAGTTTTTTTCATATTTGCATTTAATGATTCAAGATCTTTGTCTTTCTCCATCTTAAAGTACCATAATCGTTATCAGATGAAGGCGATCTTCGTAAGAAACTTTTCTAGAGAAATAATTTTTCATGTCCTTTCTCATTACTCTCAATATGTACAGAGTGCGGCAGGGAAACTACCTTATTTTAAAAACGGATAAACGACCTCACTCCTCCACTGCTTGATCTTTCTCAGAATAACAAATAAGGAAGTTTATCTGCCGTACTGGGATAAAATTATTTGAATAGGATTTTTATTATCAAAATATTTAACGTAGCTAACATGCACCCAGCACCATGGTAAAGGCAGAAGCTGGTTCTCATCCCCAAAGGGAAAGGCACCTCCGGGTCCATCAGCGTACAGACCCCTGTGCATGCTGGGTGGGTTGGGGACGCTGCTGGCAAGATGGTACCTGATCCTCAGGGCCTTGAAGAAAGTTGATACTCGACTCTAACCTACGAAGACGCCGACGGCGAGAGAAGAAGAAAATCAGTGACGGCAGGCGTTCCACAGGAGTTGGTGCTTGGACCCGCCCTTTGGAACATGATGTACGACGGACTGCTGAGGACGCCGCTAATGGACGGAGCCAAAATGGTTGCCTTCGCTGATGACGTTGTCATCCTAGTCACCGCCAAATCCACTGAGATCTTGCGAACGACCAAAAGACGACTGAAGAAAGCCAAGAAGTGGCTGACAGGAGCTGGTCTGGAACTCGCTGTCCAAAAAATAAAGGCCCTCTTTTTCACAAGACGCAGAAAGCTTGCGCCCACACCCCTGAGGATCGGGGGTTGCGAGATTAAATACTCGATATTTGGGGGTGGAGATTGATGATAAGCTCCGATTCATCACCCACACGGAGAAGGCAGCATCGAAGGCGGCTAGCATCGCGGAGAATCTGATCAGGTTGATACCCAACATTGGTGACCCAAAAACAAACAGGAGGCGACTCTACAGCGAGGTAGAAAGTCAATTGGAGGAAGCAGAGTCAATTGTAAATAAACACTGTTGATAGCATACAAGTCCACGTCATTTTTTTTACATAAACAATACACAAGAAATCGATTCATTTGCTCCTGCTTTAGAAGGCAATGACAATCAGACAAAGACTCATTCAACAAGCAGCGACGAACAGGAAGCAATTAAATAAATAAACACTGTCGATAGCACACAATATTCGGTAATTTCTTTGCGTACAAAATTAACAAACTTCAAATCGAAATCATTATAAGTCGACAAATTTGGGTTAACGATCTATACAATCGTGCGATGTATGCGGGGAAGCTCTCCATCTCTGTCTCCCAAACTGCGCTACGTTCTCTCTCTGTCACTGTATGCCTCTGAGTTCAATGTACAAGAGTGCTCTTTTTGAATAAGAGGAGGGGGATCGCAAGGTTTCCGATAGTACTCCTTTTAGGGTTAAAGGCAAACACGGCAAGCACGAAAAAGAAAAAAATGGATTTCTTTCCGGATGACTCGATATGATACTCGAACGGTCAATCAGTCTTCATTTAGATCTCCTTGGGACTCACATTTTTGTGACAGCACTGAGGTTGTCTATAGGTATACATCTGCAAATTTATTCAAAATACTTAATATTCCTAGTGGTAATAATGATTTGAATTTGAATATTCAGAAGAATAATGTTATTATAAGTAAGAAAATGGATGATTTTAAGAAGCTTTAATAACGCAATAAATATTCTGTATGATATGATGATTATTTATATGAAACATATTGAAGGGATAGAATAAGTGAATGAAACGATCCAAGTACATGTATACCAGATTGTAAACAGGACTGCGCTTGAAAAATGTAGAAAAGGTTCACGGTGGGTTTGCCTTGTTAACGGAACAACTGAAGACTCCAGGCCATATTTAGCAAAGCCTATCCATGGTTATGGTGATTTGCTGATCTAGTTTGTTGGGTCGTGTTGCATGCAGGTTTATTGGACTATGAGCTTTGTGATGGGTTTTCCTACGTCGGTGCGTACTGCGTCCATAGCATCACACAGAGAGCTCTGAAAAGCCATAACACTCGCCATTGTTGGTCTTTTTTGAAATTTTTAGTACCCACACACCTCGTGAGAATCATATTTTAAAACACCTGGTCACATTGTTAACCCCCTTAATTCCACACGCATATACATTATGTATTCGTGTAGATAAGGAACAGGTGTTGCCCAATATTAGGCCAAAACATTTGTTAATCGTGATGCATGTTAAATATGTAATAGCAATTTCAGTAGTGGGCTTAAGATAATTAGCTTTAAACGAATAAATACATGGCTTCGTCGATAATTTCACAGCATATCACATATGAAGAATTGCTTGGAAAATGTGTGTCTTGTAACGGTTGACAATTTATTCAGAATTCATACAAAAAAGGCGTAAACTCTTAACCAGAATCGTTTAATCAAATTATGTTAAAACATGAACATGTACTAAGATTTTCGAGAACTACACCCACGATACTAGATTTTTTTGAATAAGTATTCCATTAGGTCAATTAACAAGACAAGATACAAATGTACACATTAAAATAACTAGATAATCATCAGATTAAAGAATTGCATTAATAGGCACTTAATTTGATTTTGGAATAGTTAAGTATTTCTTTTAGTTATGAAGTTTTTATGATCTTTATAACTTTTTTATAGTATCAGTTCTTTGAAGTTTGTTGTAATCAAGTCCCAAGTCGGTGCAAAAAACATTATTAATGAAATCCTTACTGAATAAGTTTGCATGCATGTATTATAATTCTAATATATTTCAATTTCATCTGAATGTAAATTATACACTAAGCATGCATATCAGAACTTATATCGTTCTATTTCTGTATGAAAAAAATGGGACGCTTGAGGGTTTTCTTAGAATGGAAGGATTAAAAACGGATTATTATGGGCGAACAAAAATTATGTGTGGTCATCTTCAAAGTATCATTATCAAAATTTCTTGTTAAAGTAGAAAATATATTTATAATTGGCCAAATACTGAATATCGAGGATGTTTGCAATTCCAAGCAAGGCTGTTTTCGTTTTTTTATTTTATTTATCGTTACATTCAATTTGGGTTGTAATTTAGTGTTGCAATAAAAATCATCGATTCATCAACAAGCGACTGTCTGTATTAGCATTTTTTCCTGTTATCTATAGTTATCTATTACCCAAGAAAAAAACAGTATACACTTAAACCTTTTTTTTTGTGCGGTAGATGCGTTCCACAGAGTCGCACAAAAAAAATCGCATAAAAAAGTTATGACTTACATAGAAAAAGTGAAGATGAATTCCATGGATTTAAAAACCGTCTAACTTTGAAACAGCTAAATAAAATATATTCAAAATGGCATAAAAAAAGTTAATAAAAAAAACAGGAAAACAATAAGGCAATTGTAAAATGACATTTTTGGTAACATTTAAAAGACGTCTTGTCAAAAAAAAATGTATCCAAATGATGATTTATTTACTATTTTATCCAAAATATATCGATACGTTCTCTTTATGAAATTAAAAAAAATGCTTAAAAAAAACCGCATAACTTCGAAATCGCACAAAAAAAATCTCACAAAAAGAGATTTGAGCGTATTATGTATGTATCGAATTGGAAGATAAAACGTGCAATGCGGCGATGTACAAGTTACAACCTATACCGAATATTCTAATTAGCTGTAATGAAAAAAATGTTCATAATGGTGCACACGAGGTTAGTTTCTTGCTGGGATAACAGGCAAGTACTAAGAAGGTGATTGTTCTAGCTTTGCTTTGAGCTGAAGACTAGCTTAGATACCCAGCTAGTTCTCTTTATACAAAGCTGGAGTTGCTGACTAGCTGGCACTTGCATAAATAATTTAGTTATGAATTACTTAGTTTAAAATTGAATTACATATTCTTATTCTTGAGAGTATGTCACTGGTACAACGTGATGCCTTATATTCCGTTGTTTCGGATCTTCTCACGTGAGATGGCCATATCAATCGCAGAGAGAAAGTTAATCACGACCATCGCCATTAGTCCGGTGTGTTAGTCATTGTTATTACATTGTCGGTGTAGTGATGGTTGAGCGCTGAACCTTGCACAATTTTAGAAATGCTGATTTACGACCAGCACAGGATAATCAATTTGCAACAACAAACATATACTGACAATAGTTATTCATTCACAGTGGTCATGGCGCAATATGCTGTCAGCACCGAGCACCGACCCAAGAAATGGGTTCGCCTGCAGAAACAAGGTCTTTATTGTTAAGTCCACGCAGCAGATCCGAGCCTCAATCGACTGAGAGGATCACCGACTATGGGGCGATCTTATCGAACGGCTGTTTAGCTTGTTACACGAAGAAGTGGGCTTTGAAGATCATTTTTGTGCGTATAGCGTAACAATCATCGGCGTAATTACGAATTTGAGCCAGCTGGGTCATGTGCCCACACGATGATGATGACAGAGGCCACATACCATTTATATTAGTGGCTTTTGAAGCATTTCAATAAAAACGTGAACGTTAGTGGACGTTGAAAGTTGTGAGTATCTAGCACTTAAAATCAGGAATTCGTAGAAGTTGATTCAGAATCCTGTCAAGCAAGCTACAAGAAGGACATCTCACCAAGCGGAGTATATCTCTCTAGAATCTATATCCACATCTATTTTATTTCCATCTCAATAATCAGGTCTTCTTTATTGCATTCAGCCTTATCAAATCTTAAATGCCACTCACATCATTGAAAATATTTACATTTGGGTCCTGTTTTGTGCATACCTTTAATAGTAAACATAGTGATTTTCAATCCTTTCATGAAAGAATTGTCAAAAATGCATGTTTCATATTATTCAGATAGCTTTCAATAACACTTGCGTACCAGGACAAGTGTTACTGATACTACACAATATTGTCGCTTCAAATATTATTCAATTTCCAAATTAAATACAAATCTAGTGAATACAAACGATTAAATGTTGGTATAGTAGACTAATTCTTGGGTTCCTATTAAAAAGCATTCATATCGAGTTGAGTCATAAATAGTTGCCGGTGTTAAGAAGCCGTTATAATTATTCGGTTTTATCCTTGATAAGTCATCCGTATTGATGAGCATAAGATATCATTGATAGGTATGAGTCCTATCAGTCTTTCGACAACAGTTAACCATGTCATATCTTATGTGAAAAATCAAAAAGTGCACTTTTGTCATATAATGCATGGTGTATGGTGAGGTTATCGAAGTATAATCCATCACCAGTTTTTTAATCGAAATGAAACAATCTGTACCGATAAATACAGCCAAATGCTAAAACGTGTTCAAGAAAAACGCACTTTTCTCACCAATCAGAAAAATGTCATACTGTTACACGATAATGCAAAACTGCATACAGAAAAATTGATGCAGCAACAAATCTGGAACTTGGGTGATCTGTTTTATCACATCCTCCATACCCTCGGACCTTGCCCCATTTAATTAGCACTTATTTTGTTCTTTGCAGAATTTTAAATGGAAAAAAAAAAACAAAAATGATGAGGAAGTGTATCACGCTATCGACAATTAAATTTAATATAAACCTGCCAAATTTTATCAAATGGGTATTAATAAGTTGCCAGTAAAATGGGAGAAAGTTATTACAAATAATGATATGATACAAAAGCTGAATAAATGTTTGGAAAACAAAAATCGGCAATTATTTATGACTCAACCTAATAATTTCAATCAATCGTTTCGATCCAGAATCAATCTGATTTTTTGGACCTATAAAAGTAAATACTGGGCATATTAATAGGGTTGAGAAAAGCTGCCTGTGAATGACTGATTTACAGCAGAAATTAAATGTAGTTTTAAAATGATGATAATTTCGCAAATCACATAAATCCTTCATCTTATTTGATAATAATTCTATGTGGAAGATAATGGGAACCTCAACATTTTAAAATCACATATTCATCGTAAAATATCCTATGAAGATCGCCTACGTCCAATAACTCTTTGGGGATCTCTAATATATTCAATGAGATATTCGTTTAGGGTCACATATTATTGCGTAAAATTGTGTCTTTTTCCAATATTTACAGTTAAAAAATATATTAAAATTTATAAACCAAGCTTTCTAGGATTAAGTAAAAACACATTGTATTGATATATATATAGAGATATTTGGTGACCTCTGATCATGACTAGTAAACGTAATCCCAAAAAATTCGGGATTGAAATTTTTATCTAACAACTAAATCGTATACTTTACCGGCACGATGAAGGCTACTAAATCGAGACATTCCCGCCGAAATCTGGACGCTTGGAAACAGTGGCGCAACTACTAATTGGCGAGCTCAGGCGACGCCTAGGGACTGTAACTGCATAATCTATGTATACATATATACAATACATATCAAATTGTTATATTAACCATGCTCTACCGGTGATGTATTTAGTACACCTCGACTCTAATAATGGGAATATCGATATGAAATATAATAGATACGGGGTTCAGAATTTTTGCATTCCTCCGTAAGATAATTACGAATTACATCAAAGTATTATAGTATATAAGTATTCATCTGCAGCGACGGAAATAAATAATTGGTCGGGAAATCGGGAATTTTGCGAGTTTTAGTCCGTGTCTCAGCAGAAAGGAATTTTATCAGTCACATTGATGGTGCTATACGAAAATGAGGGCTCATGCGGCCATCAACTTGAACTAGCATTTAAATATCTGATGACGATGCCTCCAACGAGTGTGGTGGCTGAGCGTGCATTTTCAGCAGCAAATCCCGGTCCCGGGATCCCGAAATCAGTCCCGGGATGGTCTAATTTAATCCCGAAAACCCGGGATCGAAATTTTGGTTCGGGATTAGATATCCTACATCTGTGTAACTCTGTAGTAGTCAAAGGGTTAAACTTTTTGTAAAATATAATAAGAAACTCATGACTTCCTTAGTTTTATATCACGTATTTATTGCAACTCATTTATAAATGCTTTTATTAAGGATCCAAGAATTTATTTTTTAAAAGCAAAGATTTAGGGTGAACTTAGTTCGAGATGATCGATTTCCATATACTTTTTGTTTGGATTTGATTCAGAATTTGTTTAAACGAAAGTCCAGGAATCAGCCAACAATGTAATGTGTGATGATTTCAGACAAAATTACAGTTAAAATTTAACATCACCTTTGACGTTATCCATACAATTGCTTTTAAGTTATTCCACATCGTGATGGCCCAATCGGTGACACTAAAATAATAAAGACTTCTATTTCCGGACAAAGACTTCCTGACGCCATTGTTCGTGACCACACGTTAGAAAATGCCTTTTTCAACAAAGCCATACCATCAACTGAAAGTGGATCACAATCTGCATGAATGACAAAAAGAGAAAAGACGAACCCGAAGCAAAGTGAGCACATTAGATCTGAAATAACCGATAAATTTATCACTACGTTTTGAGACGCTTGCGTGGAGCAATTTAGAAGAAATAAGTGAAAGTGTTACCATTCGGCTCACGATCCATTTGTATCAATAGGCTAGAGTCAACAAATTTACAAAATTATACACATTGTTGCGAGATTTTTTTTCGGATGCGATTCTTGTACTCATATTGGAATAACTGTAAAGTCGAGGGTCGGGATCGTGCGTGGACTACCGTGACGCTGATTTTTTGTTCTTCTGTTCTTCGAATCACGTGTTGAAAAAGTAGATACGAATCTGACTATTCGGTAGTAAATAATTAATGATCCGTAGATCCACGGATAAACTGGATTCATATTCATCAATTTAAAACAGATTAAGCGAGCAGTCGGCTTGTCCATTTTCATTTTGGCTGCAGTGAAAAAGTGGACCTTAACCTTGATCTTTCCACAATCACGAAGTATAACCTTTTTTTGGTTGTCGAGAGAATTGTCTGCTTGCTACAATATGCTTCATATTTTGAAGCCTTAAACAATAGAAAATGACATATGAGAGAATTTCATGTTGATTGTTTGGCCAACACCTGAGTACACACCCCATTGTAAATAGATTGTCTTAAAGGTGTCTATGAAGAATTTTCCTTATGTTCTTTTCTCTGTGACAATGCTTATGATCATTTTTATTGTATTTGAGTTTGAACAAAAAAATACACGCATAAAAGCATCTTCAACATCTCAAAATAGTTCAAATAACGCACAAATACATTGTGCCATAATATCATAAGAAACATAAATTGCATTAAAAAATGTCCACATGAATTTTCAGCAAATATTTAAAGAAGAACACTGCAAAATATCACAAAGAGTTCAAATAATGACATTGACCTTGAATAGAAATCATGTTAGAAGGTTGTTATACAGGAAAGACCAAATAAATATGAGATTTTCAAAAGATTTCAGCATATAGTCATAAATATGTTGTAGTAAACAACTAACGAACATTTGTTTCGCAATAACATGTTTTATTTTATTCTACAATCGTTCTCACGGAAGTGCAATTGACAGACATACATTTTATTACAAAAATCATTAAATTCGTTTTATGCAACCTCTTTTGTGGGCTTGTTCCTAGAATCTCATTATTTTAGAGGAATATTAATATTTTCGATTGATCTAGGTTTTTATTGATTTCCTGCGATTAAAGATATACACGCTGAGATGATTAATAAAACATCGGGCAGATCTTATGCGAGACTAATATACAACAATATATGAACTAAAATTTATATTTTAAACAAGAGTTTCATGTGATATTCTATTAAGTTATTCTGATCGAGATTTCTCTCGCGATGCGAATAGTAAAGTGCCATCGCATACACGACGATATATCGACGATCGGCATTAAGAGGTATCCAGTTCCCCAGGTGGCTGGGAATGGATGGGAAAAGACGGGCGTCGAATAGAAAGACTCTCTTCTCTAAATAACTATTTATTCCACACGAGAGAAAGAGATCTGGCTGCAGGAGGGACGACCTTCCGCTTCACTACCCAACCGGCAACGGTGCACGCGCAAGAAGCGATCCGTCGGTATGCAAGTGCAATGTCTCCGCAGGGCCACAAGAGATGGCGCTGTTAAAATAGCACATTGCGTCTGAAGAGAGACGGAAGATGTCGCTGTTAATGATAAATCGCCCACGCTACACCCTCATTATCATTCTTTCAATGGACCAAACATATGGTAGTCACAAGGAGCTGAAAGTCTGAACTGTAAGGTGATACATCTAGCATAATGGCTAGATAAGCAGCCTTTCGATAGTATAAATAAAATATATACCTTTCGAGTCCTAAAATACCGCAATAATCACTTTTCCAGTAGACTGTTTTTGATTTTCAGACTTTCGCGAAACTTTTGGGCGTCTGCTTTCAAGCAAAGCTTTAAAGCAAAAATCCGGGTTATATTTGAATCCCTCTCATAGTTAAGCAGATAATTGGTTATTAGTAGATAGTATTGTTTGGCTTTTCTGACTTTTCTCTCATTGAAGTCAGGCTTTCTGTCGGCAAGTATTTCCAATAAAGTTCGGTCTCATCTGCATTATAGATTTAATCTGGTTGCAAATATTTTTGAAATTCGATGCAGAATTTATCAGTAGTTTCAATACAGGAACAGAGACGTTCTTCCTGAATCGTGAGTAGTTGAGTCCCGTGTCCTTGCTTGAATTTATTCAACCAGCCAGACGAAGCATTGCACTTGTCTTCTGATCTTAATTTATCATGGAAAAAATTAGCTGCCTTAGCGAGAGTGCACTGTAGTTATATTGTATGATTTGCATTTATTATATTCATTATCATCCATTTTGAATATACAAATGTATGAATTTCGATCGTAAAAGAGCTATAACAAATCTATAGACAACAATATAGAATTGATTAAAAGCATAATACGCATTGTAAATATACTCATAAAGATAACAAATAATTGATAAGACCACTGCATGGTGACATGATGCTTTTCTTTCGAATTTGTCTGCAAATCATTATATTGATGATTGCTATGGCGTAAATGAAGCCCGATTGAATAAAATGTTCGTCATCACTGACACAAATTCGCTGGGGAGTCGATGATGGCATTCGTCATCTGACAGGTGAGTCCGAAGCCAACGGTTTGGCACCGCTGAGTGTTGGCTGCAGACACCTGAGCTCAGCAGTCACTGGGAAGAGCTCGTGTCGAAGACATGTTCGTCCACGTGCTCTCTTGTTCTTTTGACACTAGAAAACGCGCGTAAACACAGCCACGCGAGTTACGACGTGCCACATGTGAGTGATCCAGCGACCACATAACCACATATATTTCTGCAAATATATGCACCACTTTTGTCACAATTTTTCGCCACGACAATTTCTAATCTCATTCTGTCCACGTCCAGCTTCTCGAATCGAGGACCTCGTATCGGTCGATATTGTACGCTACGCCAAATATTTGTTCGCCGATCAAGGTTGGCTGTATCGAAAACCGGAGCTAATTGAGTTGTTTATCAATTAGCATGTTCATTGATCCATTTTTTTAACCCGCTGTCGTATTTGTACGCCGATACGCACTGACCTTTGAATGTATGATATAAGTGCATGCGATTTTTTTCCAATTTAATTTACGACCTTACACGTGATCCAGTAATTTGTAAATTGAGGCCTCGATTGAGAAATTTGAGAACCACTCTGAACACAAATTCGAAAAAAATAGTAAAAATAGTTGTGTTTGTTGCAGTACCAACCTGTTGTGCGTTACGTATGCAGTGAGTAGCGTCTGTGTTTTTTACTGGCATTCGTTTAATTTTATTGTTCTCATACTTGGTGTTATTTATTTTCAAGTTCAGTGTGCGCTTTTTTGTTGTTGTTTTTTGTATCATTTTGCAAAATAGTGTCATTTGCCGCCAATGTAAGTATTTTTTTATTTTGCTTGATTTTTGCTTACTCCTATGATTTTATCTTAATTCAGTGAATATTTCATCAACGAACGCATGTGCATGACTTTAAATACATAAATACATCAACTCTATGACTAATGCATTTATTCATCAACAACAAAATTGAGATTGAACACAACTATGTTACGACACATTGAGTGCATAAAGGGTCAATCAAATGTCATACAAATGACGCAAGATCACAATAAACATGTGCTATTTATGGGGATCTTAATTAATTGTAATCCAAACTTACATCATAATAAGATAAAAGCGATAATAATGTCTAACGTAGAGCCTGTCAGTTTTCTGTTTTTCTTTTTAAGGGCTAAATGTTTGCATACGAGTGGTGTAATTTGGATCCAGTACAGTACACGAGGTGTCATATAAGCGCCAGTCAAGGTTATAATCAGGAAAATATTAAGATAGGTCGGGTATAAAAGAGGCACGGATAGCCATATTGAATCAGTTTTTATTTGAATTCGGAGCGAATCTTTCATGAGTTATTTGGGTTAGATCTCAGAGGTCCGACCGATCGTCTTGGCCGCGGGAAGCTTTGATCTTCCCATATTCATCTCTATCATATACAGACCTTTTTTATGAATCGATTACGTGCCTAGGGAGGTCGTCATTAGTATCAATCATTATATAAACTGAGTTTGAGTACAACCTCTTACTATCCGTATGTTTGATCTATCCATTGAGCTCGTTTTCAAGTACACGCATTCATTCATTCATGGTGAAGGACAACATTCATATCTTTTTTTAAAAAAAATATCAAGTACATGAAATCCAACATTGTATCCTGGTTAGATTCTGGATTTTTACAATAAAGGGATAGGAATTTGGAAGATTGGAAGCATCGATATTTGTGATCGATCATTTATTATAAATTTGCATTATCATCCATCATTATTACTATTGAATAAAGTTCGAGTCAAAATAAGACAAATTTACTCTTCTAGATACTATGTAAATTCTATGAATTTGGAACATCATAACAACAATAATTGGCAAAAGTTTATTATGAACAATATTTGTTATGAATAATCCTGGTTGACCATCAATGATTGCTTACAATCATGTTGTATTGCTTTTGAATGAAAATGTTTGGTATATTAATACAGTCGATTTGCATTTTGCACCATGAAATACCTATGCAAAAATTTCTGCATTCATAAGTTAGACGTGCATTGTGGTGAAGAAAATCGCAATCGAGTGTACACAAGTGACTTTCAAAAAGACGCTCTCGTATATATGATAATAAATCAAAATTCAGGGCCATCTTAAAGGTTGTTCGAAATGCAATTGTCGAATGATATTATTTTTAAAAAAATAGTATGTGGCATAGTGGGTTGAATCCTGAATCCTTGTTCTAAAGGTAAATTCAATATTTATGGAAAATATTGATAATTTCTCATCTCATCCAATAAAAATGATCCATTCATAGATCATGAATCTCATATTATGACATTATAAACATCTCCGTTTATTGGGCAATTTGTCGACTGATAAATTCAATGGAAAATTAAGAGCTTAACAATTTCAATTGTTTGAACCGTATAAAATTAACAATGGCTCTGTCGAGTTCAACGTTATATATTCGAGAGGTTGAAAGAACAATGATCGATTTGCAGTTGCGATCGTTGAAAAAATGTGTTGATTTTGTGTCAACAGATGTTTGAAAAGCCTCTGCCATTAATCAGTGTTTGCCTTGGCGACAAGAAAGTATCGGTTTGATCAGAGATGTTGCTAATTTTTGTCTGAGAAGTCAATATACTGGGTGACTTTCCATCGTTGGACGATCAATGATGTGAAATCAATTGATCTTTTAGCATTTCGTTTTATAAAAAAATCAAAATCATTAATAACACGTCAAGAGCATCGATTCTACTCACCAAAATCGCAATAATAATCTCATGGACATTATCAAATGGATACGATCAAAGATCATCTTCATATTGTGTATTCTTAGAAATGTTGATGTTCTTTCAACATCTTTAAGGAATTAATATATTATATGTATTAAATGATAGAATTGCTCTTTGATTTTGGATGAATATTATCTAATCTTCTAATATATAAAAATGAAATGGGTTTTGTTCGTTCGAAATGCGCTGCCATACCGTTCATCGGATTACGATAAAACTTCGTCTACTTATTGCTAAGGATTCTGCAAGTAACATAGGCATAGTCTAATATATAAAAATGTTTGTTTGTCCGTATTTAATGAGGTGCCATACCGTTCATTCGATTGCGATAAAATTTTGTCAACTTATTGTTTTCACTCTCTCAAATAATATAGATATAGTACAATTGATTTACAGTAGATTTTATATATAAAAATCGATGTTATTAGATTCTTAGTGTAAAAATATGGGATCAAATCTAGACTATGTCAATAGATTTGAGAGATTTGGGGATTGATCGTTTAGTTATCATATCCAAAAACACGTTTTGTTTAATACAAAATAAATACAACATATTAAAATTTAATTTTGCATTTTATTTTAACACATTCCCGTCGGGTTATGTATATCATTTTCTTTCCCAAGACGCGTGATATATTTGCAAAAATTTGTAAAAATAATTTTATATTTAAAAAAATGCTTAAACTTCAACTATTGAGTATTTTCTAGAAAAAAATGGAGAAAAAGTTAAGGATATCTTACTGTATAGAAATATGTAAACATAAAAGTAATCTTTAAATTTTGATAAGCGTAGAATGTAATTATTAAATCTGTCTTTAAGCAGTGTATATATTCCAAAAATGTTATAGAAGTATTATTAATCACTGAAATTAAGAAGGATAGGCATAGTTATGTATATTATAAAATAAACTTATTAACCCTTTACGGTCCGAAGATTTTTTCAAAAGTGTTCCACCAGCTACAAGGCATATTCAGTGAATTTATCAAAAAAATATGTTTATAGTGAAAAATGAAGGAAACATGGTAACATAATTAAATAAAAATATGTATTTAGTACAAATGATGTTTGATAAATTCCAAAAATTACGCATCTTATTTTTCTGGAATATTACAATGTGAACATATCATACAATCTTTGTATTTTGTGGAATCATATATATATAATGGGGATTTTCATCCAATTTTTCCTCGTTATTGATCTTTGATCGACGCTCAGTATTTGTCTTTTTGGCTGCACGAAAATTCTCGATGAGTTGCATCATCAAAATTTGGCGAAATTTTATATGACTCCGGGGCTTTCTTCCTTCCTTTTTCTCACATTCTTTGTATATAATGTATGGATTCACAATTGAGGTTTCTAACCCCCAAAAAACACCCACCATTTAATATCTTTAAATCACGAGCCATTTGCAAAGTAAATGCAACCCAAAAGTATTAGAACTCAATCTATAATTAGCAGAATCAAACCAAGAAGCTGGTTTATTTCAAGACGATGTCGTAGGTTGGATTGCTATTTCTTTATTTTCGATCGTGGAAATTTCCAATCAAGATTTTGCCACAATCAGCACGAAATTGTCAAATTTCAATTTCGATGCACAATTTAGTTTTTGATTGTTCAGACTTGGACATCTCTATGATGTAATTTAATTCATAAAATAGGGTTGAATCCATTAAATAGGATATAAGATAAATATTTGAATAAAAAATATTGCAATAAATCAATCATTGAGTCAATACTTGATCAAAATAATTCGCATTGATCAATTTCAATATCGTATTAATATCGAAAGTGGCTCTTAATTGCATGATAGATTTAATATGAGCCGTTGAAGGTTTGGTGAGTCGAATCGTAGATTGAATCTGAATTCGATCCAATCAAAATTTTTAACTAGAGAACGTTCTTGATTTTTTTATCACAACATTGGAAAGTGTGTCTTTCGAGTGTTAAGCATGGTATTATCTTCGATTGACAAGTGGCGAAATCGAATCGACACCGTTTTAATATCTCAGCCATGAATAATTTAATTTCAATTTCAGACTTTCCCCGGGAATCTTATAATTGTTTAGCAGTCTAATTGATGAGACTGGTTTGAGGAGGCTTGATATGTTGTTCAGCTCTAGTGCTGGCAGTAATGATCTCGCTTCACATTCACGCAGTCTTGCCTTGGACTTTTTTGCTAGGGTCGAGTACTATAACGATCTCATAATAGTGACTGCGCAAACATCCGAGGTGTAAGACATTCATTAATTATAGGTGCTAAATTCGCAAGTCGGACGCTCAAATGCATAAATAATGTGCATCCGAAGATGTACTGTTATGTTGCAAATATCAATTTTTGTGCGAGCACTCATTAGCCGCCATTTTTCATAGTCTACCCCGTGGGTCTAATCTTGTTTGGTTTACGATTCTGCGCGGATAATTATCGGCCAGGACGAAGTAATGATTTAAACATAGCCTGCCATTCTTGGAACTTGAGATTTACACTTTGGATGGAGAGGATGTAAAAAATAGACGGAAGAGAATGCAATTATTGCTGTGGTCGCCGCAAAAAGAGTCATCAGTCATCGATTTGCGCTCCGCAAAGGGTTACAGATGTGGTTCATTTGCTAAGATGCAATATGCACACGAGAAGCAAAACTGGATACAACATTGTATTTTGTATCCAAGCAATTGATCAATTTCCAATGGAACTCATATAAAAACCCTTTGCAGGCTAATCGACGATCTATCGTTGTATAGGCTAAATCTCTCAAGTGTGCCAACGTCTACCGTTACGAACATATAAAAAACGACATATTTTATATGAGTTTATAACGTAAGCCTTAACATAATATTTTATTCACATATTTACCGCATGAGGGTATTATTTTGAGAGGACAGGTTGGCCATGCTAATAAATTGCTCTATATCACCTATCATTAAGCGGAACTATTAGGGTGATGCATAAGTTTTTGCAGACTCTTCTGTATGACCGTTTTTACACGAGTTTCATGCCAAGTGTGTGATTTAAACATGTGCTCGCTAACCGCACCTTTTTTAGGGTTGAACCCAAGATGATTGAGTTACGAGTCGAACCACTAAATCACGGGACTGGCCACAGGTAGTCGACCTTTTTTTCAATTTATTTTTTAAAAGTACTCATGAAAGTATCCATCATTTAAATTCATGGTTTTTTAAATAATTTTTCGCGAAACATTCGGATTCCGCCAGTAAAACGGATTCAGGATTTGCAGATATGAAGTTTTCAGCGCATTTTTGACCTTGTTCTTCGTTCTTAAAGCATTGCGTAGAGACCAGTTTTGTCATTCAGGAGTGTGATCATTCGTTCAGTATGTTAAAACATTCATTCAACTTCATTCGGTCATCATTATACTGCTTTGTGATAACAGTTACTCCTGTTTTTACACCTAACGTCCAAAATACTTTCTTGGGTTTGGAGTGGACGTTGTCAATGATGAGAAGATGATAGAGAGACAGACATCAGACAGCGGCTGACTGGATTGGGGGTTCATTATAAATCGAACCCATTTCCTGCGCTGTTGTATGGTCTGTTCCGGGTTACCCTGGACTAGTCACACAAAGAGTGTCTTCCACTGATGATTTAGCCCCACGAGATTCGCTACGTACAGAGCGTCCAGGTGTCTACTCCTTTTGCTCCGGGCTCTCCAGAGAAGGCGAGGTGGGAAAGACCAGCTTCAGACCATGTGCACCTTTGACATGGTCTCCACCAACTACTGTAATCGGCTGTTCCATACACCTCTTTATGGGTACGCAACACAGGGTGACCTGCGCACCCAACTCATGTTAGCTGGGCTAGCCCAGTTGCGTTTGATGAGCGAACCAACGAGGCTATTTTCGCGCAACTCTGCTCCACATCATTACCCCAGGGGTTCAACCGTTGCCTACAGGCGTAGGATTGGTACCCCCCCCCCTCTGGGGTTTTATGGGTGGGCATCGTGGAGTGATGAAAATATGAGACTGCTATTGAATACTGCAGTGAAAATAAGGCCTTGAGAATTTATGCATCATCCTAATAGAATAATACATTTGATTGTCGATTATCTTAACCTGTATGGTAGTACGGTCGCCTATTTGCGAGCGAATTCCAATGACTCGGAAAGAGCATTCTTACACGCTGAGCTCGGAGATAAACAGAGATGGAAGGTGTCTTGCACGTTGAGTCAGCAAATTTATCGACTAATAATGATATGTGAATGATATAATGAATCGATTTCAAGTGTATTTCATTTGTATTGTATATTTTTACTTGAAGAAATTATCGAATATTGCTATTGACAGTGTTTATTTGTGTACAAGCTTCATACACGCTGCGACGGTCCTGACAGATAAGCGGATTTGTGTGACGATAAGTGGCGGACAAGCAAATATAGCGTTTAAGATTTTGATGATTTTAAATTGGAACACTACTCAAAGGGTTAATAACAATCAGTGCAAAAGATAGCATCCATATTCCGATTAACGTTTTATCGGTTTTATGATTATAATGACCAATATTTTTACAATTATCATTAGCCAGAAGCAATTAACGAATAAGAAGGTCATGCAGAAAGTATGATCCTAACGGTCAGTTTATTTGATTTCGCGTGTTTCTCGGCCATTTTGTTCAGTCACAGTAAATTTTTCTAATGACGAGGTCGTCGCGCGCCTAAGGAATCCTTGTAATTTTACTTTTAATTTGATCATAGTATATTCGCTATGAAAAACATGTTTAAATGATTAACGCTAGTCCCATGAAAGAAATTGCTAAAAGTCATCTCAAAAAATCGATGTTTTTTCGTTGCCTAAAATTTTATTTTAAATTTGAAATGCCATGATTTCAACATTTTAAGGTTTTTTGGCAATGAAAAATGAAAGCAAAGGTCATTTCCTGTGTTTACTTAAATATTGTGACCATCAACGAGGTTTCGCCCTCTTGAACGAAATTATTCTTTTCTACAACATTATTAATCGACGTATAATCTATGCTCTTATCGTTAATATCTCAATATATAATGATAACAAGTGTTGTCCTTTTGGATTAAATATATCTATTTATTATAATTTTTTACCAAATAACCTTTAATCATTCTTCATTATTGTATGGTAATCAGTCTTACACCGCTATTAATATGCATTTTGCATGGATTGGCATTATAATGGCGATGTGAGAAGAACACGGCCTTATTTAAAGCTCTATCAAATGAACACGTGTAATGATGTGTGCATTTCCAGCCGGGTGTAATTATGTGACCACTTTACCCATACATTGCATATCCGTTGCATTTCTCTTTCTCTGCAAGTGCATACAAATTGAATGGGAGTGTTTTAGGACCGCATTAGATCTTCCATTATTAAATGTGTATCTCGACTACAATTGCATTGTTGAAGAACAAGAACTGAGCGTTGCACTTCTCACGTGACCAAACCACCTTCACACACATTTCACTATCTTATCTGCTGCTCCGTGACAAAAGCGTGCCAAATCGTTAAAAGCGGTATCTCTTTCTATATAACATACCACAAATTTATTGCAAGATTACGAGAAAAAAAGTACTAATCACGATGACCAAATTCGGATTGAACCAGTCGCGGACTACAATGCGGACGAATTTAATCTGATCGAATTAAACCGCATAGGTATAGTTTTATTGTTGTTAGGCATGAGCTCTGTTGCATAATAGACACGGTTTTATAACCTGTAAAAAATATAATAATGCATGAGGTAAATTAAAATGCATCGCCACTTTCACTCAATTAATTTTAAAGCTGAAAATCCCATCAAAATGTTAATGTTTGCATGCAAGTGCAAATCGGCCCATACGCTTGCATATAATTTGAGTTGGTCAATTTTGGAGCGCTTAAGGCGCGGCCTGACCTGCTAATTAAAAAAAAGTACGAAAGTCGGACGAATACGATTCAATATAGATTTCGCTATAATCCTTTTATGGTATTATTGTAATTCATAATAATTACATTTTGTTACAATCTGTGGGCTCGTTACGAAACGTAAATCATAGTTTATGCACTCGAAAGAGATTTACATACAAATATAATTATATACACTCCCTCACGAAATTATTCGTACATATTGAGCCGTGCTGCATTTGTGTTTGAATGGCTTTGGAATCTTTTTTTTTTACAATCGACTATGTTATTGGATTTAGTAATGCATGCGCTCGATATTGAATTGTATATCGATTATTTTGGATATTTAAACAATAATCACGAAAAAACGTGCTCGTTTTAACCCTCAGAATTATAGTAAAAAATAGCCTTCCAATAACGATTGGTGAATAAATTTAAGCTCATTTTATTGAATATGCTTTCATAAAAACATTAAGGGGGGAAATCCCTTTAAACGATGGAAAATGGGTCGTTTTTCGTGATTTTTGCTTACCACTTATCGAATATTTCCTGTTGAACTGAAATCGAAAATGGAAATATTTTTTGATTTTTAATATGTATAGGCAGTCAACTAAGCTATAAATTTTTTAAAAAGTATAACATTAAAAATTTAATAGACTTTTTAGTTAAGCTTGCATATTTTTTACAATTTTCTTGATAATTTTTACCACAAAAAAAATATTTATTTACACGAAAACCTTAAAAATTTAGCTTTGTTGACTAGATAATATTATAGTGAAAATTATCCCAAAATTTCAGTCAAATCAATTAACAGCGTTTTAAGTCACAACTGGCGAACATTTTTAAAATGCAGTTTCGAGATAATCTCGTTTAAAGTTTGAATACGATAAAACTATCAATTTTAATGACTTACCGATGAATCAATGATTCCAGGCGCATATAATAGATCTTCAGCTTTCTAAAAAAGTTGATTATCTTCGAGTAGCTGTTATTTTTGGGCCATATGAGCTGATTTTGTCTCAGAAAGACTCTTTCGGTTCTACCTTGCTACCCGCGCTTCATCGGTGTTTTCAGCAAAGACTTTACAGTAGGTGCCAATAATTATATTTAATGCATTCATCATCTTCAAAATTAAGGTGTAGTCGTTATTAAATATCCCTGAAGCAATGTACGTTGATATTTCAATGATTTTTACATCAGAATGCTTTAGAGCCAGTCGCTAAACCGTCGAGTTAAAACATGCATTAGCATTTTAGGTATGATCACCCAAGCATCTTTGAAGTAATTCATCCCTGGATAAATTTCTCCCTTTTCGTTCATCCAACTTTCTTGCCATGCAGTGTTACGTGCAACAAATATCCTCTTTTTTAGTGATTTCAAATGGGATTCTAAACAAGGTTTGAGGTCATCCAAAAGGGATGTATCAATGCAATTGTTGCTAACAAAAATCTGTGATTATTTCACGAACCTATAGGGAGCTGCACTTAGCTGTAGCTGCAAATCTAGCGGCAGAAGATCAGCCAAAATAGGCAGGGCCGTAGTCGAAACAGTCCTATAGGCCTTTGTTACTATAATAAGAGCACCTCTTTGTCCGGCACAGAGCATCCACCGGTGTGTTAAGTTAATGTCGGGATGCTGGTTCGGGCTGGAATAGTCCAGTCTGTAATAGGGCTAGGGTAAAGTCTTACGTGACACTAAAGTGGATCTCGGATTCGCTCCTACAACAACTGAGGGTTTATCCCTGTCAATGTACAACTTATCCCCGCGAATTCGAGACTGGGTGGCTTCCCATTTCAGGTTGACCCTCTCAGTTCAGCGAATATAAGATATTTTAATCCGTCGCTAGCTTTATATACGTGATTTGTTTGAGTTATAATTTCATTTATGAGTTCGTCAGTCATAATTTTTTGGATCCAGAAGATTTCCAAAATATTGACGATTGATATTTGTAAAAGCAATCCCACTTGGGAGAATATAATCATTAATACTCTCGATTTTAATCCAATCATCGTCTGGGCTTTCATCATTTTTTATTTCTACATCACTTTGAGAATAGTTTTCAAAATATTCACAGCTACTATCATCACTTTTGAAATTAGTATTTTTTTCTATATTCATTTCTGGGCTCCATATATTAAAAATACAGATATTACTGGAGACGTCTTGTCACCCTCCATGTAGCGACAAAGTACTGCTGTCACGTGAGAGGTGACTTGCGACCGATAAGGGTTAATAAGCAACATTATTTTTTAAAATACAAATCTATTCGCTATTACATTCAATTGTATATGATAATTTCCATAGAGGATTTTCTCAGAGATGAAAATAAGTCATATGATGATTTCTACTTGTAAAAATAGATAAATACAGAGTATATATAAAAACCCGAACCATTGTAAATGAATCCATAAATGATACAAGTATTTCAATACATATTAATGACATTCTTGTGGCATTCCGTGACTAAATCGAGGATAAACCATTGCAACTTATGCTCCTGATTTGCTTAAAGCGTTTATTAGATTGTATTGCAATTATGTAGTAAAATCTCCGTGATTGCAATTTGTACTTGACTACATGCATTGCAAATCTTCACCTCAGCATGGAGTTAGCTTAGCAGAAAGTCTTTGTATGAACTTCAAGAATGATTGTCAATCAAATTATATTATTTTTTAATCGGAGGATCGCAATATCTTTGTGTAATATATAATAAAATTGGCTTGCTACTGGTGTAGTGGTTGCTTTATTCTATCCACAGATAGACACACACAGTAGAAACATGCGCATAGCGTATCTGCGTACATCTACGTACTGTACATCTAACGATTGTATAGATTGTTAACCCAAATTTATCGACTATAATGATGTGTGAATGATATAATGAATGAATTTCAAGTGTATTGTTTATATTTATTTGAAGAAATTACCAAATATTGTGTGTTATCGACAGTGTTTATTTATTTATGTACAAAGTTCATACACGCTGCGGCGTTCGTGACAGATAAGTGGATTTGTACGGATGATAAGTGGCAGACATACAAATATAGCATCTATGTTTATGATGATTAGCTCAAATTAGCTCACTACTCAAAGGGTTAAGTATCATTAATAGTATTTATTTTTCATTTGAGACGATGAATTTAAAATGTGGTCTAGAGATTATAAATTTTATATTCACGTATGGGAATATAAAATGCTTTTACATTCAACAAGGATTGAGTAAATCCTTGAAGTCAGAAAAAAGGGAAGGACTCGTAACATAGGTTTTTATGCTAATTTAGAACGGTTTTATTTTGTATTCTAACGTTGAACGTGATTAAATTCACAATTAGCATATCAGAAATGCTCGACGCATAGCTGCTGTTGAATTGAAGCAAGATGGTGTTGTTGATTCTTGCATTATAATATTTAAAGAACAGTCTGTGCCATTAGCATTGTGGGTAATTGATTTGGATTATTTTTTAGCATAAGGCAACTGTTACACTTGGCGATAATTGCATGCATTGCATGTGGTTGACACGTAATGCAATAGGCGGAATGTTCGACTTGAGAACTACAATCAAAAGTTAACGTCCACTTCGACCTACTTCCATACGAACGAAAAGAAACTTCCTAGCTGATACGAGGACACTTCCTCGATGGAATAAATCCACCCATCGAGGAAGAGAGTGAAAAAATAAGAGAGTGTTGCTTAATCTGACAGGCCCTGCGGCATGGCTGATACACTCAAGTGATTTAATATCCTTGTCGGCTATTAATTGTGACGTTATCTTAAACCGACTTTTCAAATGATAGCTATTAGAACGAATGCCTCAGAGGTCATATTAAAATAATCGTGGCAAACGATTTCTTGGTGATAACGAAGTGTTATTTAAACGAGAACTGCCTACAACACGCTCGATTCAACGACCTTAGAAGAAAAAGAGATTTTCCATAATAATGCTCATTTGAATGGACCATTCACGAATCTCATATTCACACAAATTATTCCATAGTTGCGGCACCATGACCGTGTCTTGTTGGCAATTTTTCATCAGATTTCAATTTAGATCCTAAATTACGCGATCTTAACTCTCAATTGCTCAATTCAATTGCCTTTGAGAGATTTCGTTGCGAAGATAGGGTGACGAAATGCGACTGTTCATAATTGAGTCAGTGGGTGGACGAGCTTCATGAGCGACTTATATGGAAGAATAGATTACCGGTGATTAGGGCTCTTCTGTTGAGATCTGGCGTTTGGATTAGTGGTAAGCGATTGCGATTGAAACGAGCACGAAATGTGAAAAGATGAAAGCGGTGGATGTTATAAAATTTGAGCCGTTTCCTGTTAAACCCCATTAAGTTTTATGAATCAAAACTTATATAGGAACGATGCAAATGTGGCATTTAAATGTATTATAGCTCTCGTAACATGATCTTTATTTATTTTCTTCCTCCTTGGCGTAGAATATTCCTCCATTTAGATTATGTCAAAGTCATAGAACTGAAGACTTCCTCTACAATAATAAGATAAATGTCTAGTAAACGTAGTCCCAAAAAAATTGGGTTTGAAGTTTTTATCTAACAGAAATCGTACACCTCATCAGCACGTTGAAGGCCACTAAATCGAGACATTCTTGCCGAAATCTGAACGCTTGGAAACACTGGCGTAACTTGGCGAGCTTAGGTGATGCCTAGGGGCAGTAACTGTCTAATCTATGTATACGTATATACAGTACATATATGTTTTTCAAATTGTTATATTAAACATCACCTACCGGTGATGTATTTACTACACCTCGAATCTAATAATGGAAATATCGATACGAAATATAATAGATACGGGATTCAGAATTTTTGTATTCCTCTGTAATATAATTACGAATCACATCAATTTATTATAGTATATAAGTATTCATCTGCAGCGACGGAAATAAATAATTTGTCGGGAAATCGGAAATTTTGCGAGTTTTAGTCCGTGTCTCAGAAGAAAGGAATTTTATCAGTCACATTGACGGTGTAATTAATATCAATGTAACACATATCAATGTAATTTCTTAAACTATTGAAAATCTCGGACCCTTCAGTAGTGATACTCGGATGATGACGCTATTACCGACCTCCCATGAGGTATCATCACATCGAATTACTAAAACAGCAACAGACTGTCAAAATGGTGGCAAATTGTCAAAAGGGCAGCGAGTTCGTCGTTTATCGCAGCCGACTCGTGGGTCAGGACCATTGTTACCGAGATGCTTTCAATAGCGGGAACAATGCGACCCGATAGATAGCCGATCTCTTTACGTCAGATGAGGTGTGTTCGCTACACAACATGTGTGTTTTTCAACAAATAGGATATGATCGTCTCAATCACCTTTCTATTGTCCACATATCAAAGCTTCTCAGTCTTTAAAATCATCCAAATTTCCTGTCAAAATGATCGCAAAAGCGCTCTTCGATACGCTCTCCCATATTTGACAGATTATTAATGTACATCTTGCCATGTTGTAAAATTGGACTTATGTTCATATGGATTGTTCATCATCCAGTTTGACAATACGACTGATGATGTGTCATGAGACGACATATTTTCAACATATTCGATACACATCGCTGCGGCTAAATTTACGAGTCGGATTTATCAGATCGCTTTCATTATCAAAATCATTCTGGATTATACGATTATGAAATATCTTTCTTTTTTATGATATTAATATTAATGACTTACGTATTTCGACTCGCATTCGAACCGTCACGGAAGGGTACCAAGCGAAAACAGCCGAATGCTTACGAAAATCCACCAAGCAGAAAAATATATATAATCTTTTTTGTTTAATAAGATTTACAGTTAACAAAAATTAAGTATTGGCATAATTGAGTGGGTTATTTTTCGGATTATTTTTATAATGGCATGGGTCATCAACTTGCCATGTGGAGGATCAATTTTCGATATAGTGAGATGATTTCTGCATTCTTATTTATTCAGATTTAAGAAAAAAATGAGCATCATGTGGAAAATTGTAAGTATTAATATTTTCAATCGATCATTTAGTTTCAACATCACCTTTATTTTTGGGATCCAAGCACAATTGATAAATAATCGCCACAAAAATTTCTATCATAGTTTAAACATATGTTGAAGGTAATGGAAAATCATCACATAAATGTCTATCCCTGGGAAAATCTGCTTTGGAGGTAGCTTATGTCTGATGAGGATGGAACCAAAAAGCTATTTTTTATCAATGATTCCGACGTTTCTAGCACTGAAAAGGCAAACTTTTTACATTGTAAAAGTTATGTAGGAGGAAGATTTCGAAATTACAAAAATATATTTTACGGTTTTCGTAATCAATGAGCTTGGAATTAATTAAAATATATCGACAAATGTTACTTTCGCTCTATTACTTTCATTAAAATGCTAATACAAATAGTTCCGATGCACACATAACAGCAATCTGAACCGATTATTTAGAAAAAAATGCGCGTGTGGTCCAGCGCGGTGTTCTTCTAGAATCTACACCATTGGTTCCCAAAGTGGTTCCAACGAACCCCCACAGTCCCTTCGTGATCGTTGAGGGGTTCTGTGGTTAATTGAAATGAATTTAAGAACATTACTCGCAAACAATCTTATGAAAAGCTTGCATATCTCAAAATATCATGCAATTAGAGCAGTTAATGAAATCAAAAGGAAAGCCTTAAATGATAGATTATTTGCTCAATTTTGTTTGAAATAATTTGTTTGAATTAAGTGTTGTAGTTTATAGCGAATATTTTTGCGGCCCAGCCAACAAAACGAACATAATACTAAAAAAGTGTGATATTCCTTGGATAAAAATACCACTCCAGAACTCCAGAATATAAGATGTTATATAAATAAATCAAAATTAAAGAAACATCACTCTTCAGAGTAATAAGGTTGATGTTTGTATCTTGGGGATGAAGCTTATGCAATGACGATGAAGCTTATAAATCTGAAGGATGATGCTTAGTCTTAGAAACCAAGTTGATAAAATAATCTGCTTGATATGTAATAATGCTACGAATGTAGCAAAGTTATATAATATTAACCTTTTGAGGAGTGAGCAAATTTAAAATCGATGAAGTCGTTGATGCCATAATCGCTTTACACCGATTAATTTCTGTCCTCCATCAACGTAAGACAATTTTCAATTTGAGGCAGAGTCAATTGTAAATAAGCACTATTGATAGCATACAAGACCACCTCTTTTTTTACATAAACAATACACAAAAAATCGATTAATTTGCTCCTGTTTTAGAAGGAAATGATAATTGGACAAAGACTCATTCAAAAAGTAGCGACGAACAGGAAGCAATTAAATAAATAAACACTGTCGATAGCACACAATATTCGGTCATTTTTTGCACAAACAAATAAAAACTTGAAATCGAAATCATTATTAGTCGATAAATATTGGTTAACGATCTATACAATCATGCGATGTATGCGAGGAAGCTCTCCGTCTCTGTCTCCCGAACTGCGTTACGTTCTCTTTCTGTCTCTGTCTGTCTCCGAGCTTAATGTACAAGAGTGCTCTTTCTGAATAGTGGAGGGGGGATCCCAGGCCCTGGGATAGTACTCCTTTAGAGGTTAAACATCACTATGAACAACATAAATTAGAATATGATAATTAAGAAGGATTAATAAGACAAGAAATGTTAAAAGAGCTTATATCGGAATTGATAGCTAAACATTTCAAATCATTTGCTGAAGGCATTTGCTTTGATTGAGTAGAGAAGAGATGCCAAATGTCAGAAAGAAAACATTAAATTGTGTTTTTTTTAAATTCTGTACCAGTGGCTCTAGGCGCGCTTTGGTACCACGTAATTCAAGGGATCTAAAAAAGTGAAATCATTTAATATTGCAAAAACGAGATGAAAATTTTCTTGCTTATTGTCAACACTTAACGGCTCTTTGTTCTGACCTCAGCCAAATTTATTAAAAAATGTTTGAATAATGACACCACAAATTCTGGCTACAAAATAGATCCCAATTTTATATCCTTGATAGTGAGTCACTGTACAGAAGATGTTGATTGCTTTTCCGTTTTTTAATTTAATAGAACATAGATTTAATTCAGTTATGAGCCATGAGATCCAATCAATCTCATGTCCTTTTGCAGTGCAATTTTAGTTGAAGTACGCCAGTAGCAAGCTTATTTTATTATATATTACACAACACGATTTCCGTTAACAAATGAGAAAAGAGCAATGTATGCAATCATTTTTTTTCTTGAACCCAAGAAGTTTCACTTCTATCGCGCAAGAGTCTCACGCATTGTTTCTGTTTTAAATGTCCTATCTATATTTTATTTTTCATTCAAGACATCCGATCAGATTTTTGCTATAAGAAGGGGTCCATGTTTATAATAAGCTTGGGAACCATTGATCCAGACCTTCGAGCGCTCAAGACATCGTTACTTGATTAAAATTAATCGATTAAAAGCAAATGGCGCCTGGTTTAACTGCGATCAGTAGTATAGATAAGCGAAATCCACGAACCAGTCTAATAAAAATTTGCTAAACATGTGTCACAGTTAAAATAAAAACTGGACCGATTTCGTAATTTCCAATGGCGGAGCACATATTGATCTAGCCATCAACGAGAAGAATCAGCAACGAACTTGACACTCGTTCTTCATAACTGATACCTAAAATGGCATCGAGCGTTTCTTCTGCTCGGAGCTCGTTTTTCTCCTATTTTAATGCTTTCCTTATACTACTTCACGTTTTTCATGTTGCCTTTTCTTAAAGCAGCTGCTTCTTTGAAATCCAGCAATGCCTCTAAATATCATGACTACTAGTATGTCGTATAAATTTCAGACCACTTAGTCGATACACATTTTCACCATTAAACGTTGAGCAACATCGGGAAATGATTTGTGACTCGGAACAACGACGGGATCGTCTTTTCTTCAAGCGCGTTAAATTAAACAATAAATTACATTTTGCCATTCCGCATACTAATTTTATGTGTATTTTTATAGCCGTTTTATGCCGCTAATGTAGCATTAATACTATCGGTAGTAGCGATCTTCAAAAATGAAATAAAAACCAAGTGTCATTTGATTTATGTGAAATTAAATCGCACAAAAACGAGGCTAACAATAATCATATTTTTACTGAATGGAAGACCAGTGCTTTAAATCACTGCGGCAATACATTTTGCTTTGAGTGCATTTGACCATCCATTTATACTAATTTATGATTGGAATAATGATTTAGTCATAATTTATTCAAATTAATTGCAGATCCAACCACTTTTTGGGTATATGAAAATAAATTAAATGATTCATTTGTATGGCAGAACCAAAAATTTGGGGCGAATTTGCAAAAACAAAGTGACATAATGACTATAAATTAAATAGATATCGAGATCAAGGTAATCGCTAGCTTTTTCGTTATCAGAATTTTTGCATTTGGTTATTTAAGTGCATAAATTTTTGTTATAAAATTAAAAAAAAATTGCAATAAAAGTATCTAAAAAACCATTATTTGTACAAAAAAATCTTGGAATTTTCACATGCAATAGTAACACTAGACTAGCATAATTTATTACTGATTTTTTATAAACCCAATTTCTTATTATTTATGCGATCATCCATTCATATAAATAATCATACATTAATCAAAAACTGTATGGGGAATAAAAAATCGAAGCCATATACTTTGGAAACATACTACGATCCCTGTTTGTGACTAATAAAAGGAACTACTTATATACACGTGAAAACGCATAAAAACATCCCCCTTTTATATGATGAGCATATTTTTTGGTTACACCGGTCATATAATAATAAAATCCTTAACTCCTTATCTCCATTTGATCATGTCCATATGTTTAGCGATTTTGTCTATATAATCAGCTTAGCAAAGTTGAGGTCTTCCAATGGTTCCACTGTCGGATATGAGATGAGTTCGGGCAATGTTAGTAATCGTCGTTTCGACGTACATGTCCATGGCCTCTATGGTCCATTTCATTAACACTTTGAGTGATAAGCTAATTTAAAATCATCATAAACTTAGATGCTATATTTACTTATCCGCCATTTATCATCCGTATAAATCCACTTATCTGTCAGGACCGTCGCAGCGTGTATGAAGCTTGTATTTAAATTTAAAAAAAGCACTGTTAAAAGCACACAATATTCGATCAATCCTTATTATTAGTCGATAAATTTGTTAACTCAAGTGCAAGACACTCTACATCTCTGTTTATCTCTGAGCTCAAAGTGTAAGAATGCTCTTTCCGAGTCACTGCATGTGGCTGCAATATGATGATGATGATGATGATATTAATAAGAACTAAATTGTTGCAATGCCATAAGCGCTTAATAATTATTTGAAAAGAAACGCAGTACGTGGTTTATTGCTTCTGAAGAGCTGGAATATACAATATGCTGAATCATACAATATTTTTACTATGCCTATGTTTTTTCTGCAAGTATAAACAGTAGGTTGACAAAGTTTTATTGCAATCGGATGAACGGTATGGAAGCGTATTGAATACAGACAAACAAATGTTGATTTTTATATATTAGACTATGCCTATGTTACTCGCACAATTCTTATCAATAAATGGGCGAAGTTTTATTGCAATCTAATGAACGGTATGGCAGCGCATTACATACGAACAAACAGATATTCATTTTTATGTATTAGATTATTACAATGACGTTCTCAATTCATTTTATTTTGTTTATGTTCATGTTTTTAAATTTTCCGTTATTATGTTGGAACAGAATAAGAATGATCATATCTGGATGTCATTCAATTGGACATAACTGTTGTTGACCAATTGTCTTTTTTTTTTAACTTTTGCTATGCTAATTGGATTAAACCAAACTCTTGTTTGGTATGCATGATGGTTTTTTCCAATGACGATATGAATTCCTTTGAGATTATTTTCAGAGGCATTTCTGAGAGCAATTTTAATGTGGGAAATATATTGTTATCATCGGTAGTTCCAAGCACCCCATGCCGAGATAAACGTTTCATGCATTAATTTAAATGGCTGAGCATTTAAAAAGATTACAAAGTTCAGACAGAAAGGTCAGCGAGTGTCAATCCTTGGTTTGTCTAAATTTGAAGAAGACTTGGATAAACACGCTTTTTTAGGTGCGTGCAGACGGACGCAAATAGCGTCAGGAAAGCGCAATGAATGGATATTGACAGAGGAAGCAAGTTTTTTTTTAACACGAACAAATGGCATGCAGGTGTAGTGAAGTGGCGTTTCTAAACAAGAGGCAGGTGTAACAAAGCAATGGCCCCCATTAGTGCGATCGTCAGACCAAGACGGGTTTCCTGGAGCGAGACACTCCATTTACATTGCCTGGCTTCACCCATGGCATCAGCTCTATGGGGATTTCTATAAATTGAATGACAATAAATGTTTTGAAAAACGTTAATGGCCAAGAACTCTATGGCCTTTTTTTCGACCTTCCGACTTTGTTATTCCAATTGTGTGGCGATTTGCGAGGACAAAAAATGAGCCTCAATGTTATGGATGGGTTTGTGGGCTCGTTTGAATCATATGAACAGTAACTAATGTGTAATATTTTGAAGTGCAGGTGTTCGAAAGAAATTGGCGATAAGATGATTATATCACTTATAAGAGAAGCAAGAACTTTTATTATAGATTATGTGGCTGATAGTAATTTAAAATAATGGCAAATTTATTGTATTGAACAGTGACTTTGATGATTAGTTATTTGGCAGCTACGAAGCCTATTATACAAAACATTTTTTTCCCCTAGCACTTCCTTTATCTCTTTTAGCGTAAGACAACGATATATCGTCATTGGCAACACTTGCGCAAAAGTGCCCACAACGATATATTGTTACGAGCTAATATGCTGTCTCAAAATAACTGTATAAAACGTTAAATGAAACCCTTATTTAAAAGTCATTTTAGAAGGATCTTAACTTGTATCATCGACTGGATATGTAATTAAGTATAACAGAAGAAAGTTCAAAGACAATAAATCTGTCAATGACTCGATAATACTTTTGGCATTAATAAGGATTTTGGTGGCCTGGATGACTGTATTTGTACGACCCTGATAGCATTAGGATGATAATAATAGTTGGTTATAAATATAATAATAATCTATTATTCCATTTTTTTCACAATATGGTCTTTTTGAATTGCATAATTGTCATTCTTATTTTTTTATAAGAATTATTTCTCAAACTATCGACTTGCAACAAATTGGCACCAAAACCCGAAGGGGGTCGCGATGGGTTTTCTGTGGGGTCGCCAACTTATATATGTTTTTAAATTTAATTAAGTGTAATCTAGATTCTTTCTCCTTTAAAACTCCGCACAAAAGGGATAGGTTCCGTTGTTTTTAAAAACCGCATAACTTCAAATCAATATGACGAAATGTACCAAAAATCGCATAAAAAAATGAACCAATAAATTTTACGCAGTTCGTGATATGGAGACATGCAATTTATGTACAATAAATAGTTTCTAATATAATTTTTACAGTAAGCGGGGCAGAAGTTTCTTCCACTTCAATATATTTCTCTGTTTATTTGCTACCATATAATATCAAACCAATAATATCATTCAAGGGAATATCCTCAAGCAACTCATTGACATCATTTTGAGAAAAAATATCAAAGCCTTCTCTATCAAGTTGATTTGCCAAAGTAATTATTTCAGCTGACAAAGTCGAAGTTTTTATAATTTCACCAACTGCTTTCCTTCAAGAATTTATAGAGTCCAAAATTGAAAACTTTTCCCAAACTTCAGGTACAGTTAATGACTCATTCTTTAGTTTCATAATATAATAATTTTTAAACGTAGAAATGATGCCCTTATCTGGTCATGTTGGGTGGAAGGAACACTTGTTCTAAATCTGGATGACTTTTATATATTTTTTTATGCGCTTCGCATAAAAAAGCTTTGTACTCTGTTCCATTATTTTAAAAAACCGCACAACTTCAAAATCGCATTAAAAAGACCAAGTGTACACTGAAAAGGACTTGGAGTTCTTTTGATGGCACTGAACAGGAAGTTTTCAGCAAGCGAGCACAGCATCAGTGCAAGCATCATATGAAGTCTCATGTTGAAGATGATGAAATTAATTCATTAGGATTCCAGTGAAGTAAAAATTCAACGAATATCTCTGCCTAATAATACTATTCAGCGGCGTAAATTCGGACTGTCCGTAGACGTTAAAGAGCAGATTTTTAATGAAATCAAAGTTTCATCATTGTTTTTTTTTCAAGTTGACGAATCAACAGTTGCTCGTCTTCGTGAAATATATTCTATCAGATGATATTAAAGAAGAGTTCCTTTTTTGTAATGGACTTGAAACTACTACAAAAGTAAAGATATCATGAAGAAGATGAATACGTTTTTTGAGACTGGAGGAATAAAGTGGAAAAAATTCCGTGGGGTTTGTATGGATGGTGCACTATCCACGCTTGGGTAGAAATCAGGCTTTCAAAAAAAAGTAAAAGAAGTAGCTCCACTGCACGATTCATCAGTATGCCTTTGCCAGTAAGACTCTTCTAACTCTTCTGCAAGAGGTAGTTGATTCGCTGATAAAAATCATAAATTGCATCAAATTTAGAGCTCATTACACCTGTCTATGTAAATAGCTGTGCAAAGACATGTATTCTGATTAGTTCATCTTTTTTACATTCCAATACACTGGTTGTCGAAAGGAGATATTGTGAAGCTTGTCTTCTTGTCTAAAAAAAACTATTTTCGTTGTAATTACCTTAAACCCTTTGCGGTCCTATGTCGAATCTGATTCGACATCAATTTTATTCCGGTGGGTCCTTTGTCTACTCTTGACACGCGCTCTCGTGAACATATCCAATTATACTTACGCAGAGGGTTAAAAATTCCTTTTTCGATTGCACGGGTCACGTGGCTTTTATAAAAAGGGGTTGCCACCCGAAAAAGTTTGAAAAAATGCTCTATAAATTTTATTCTAATATGATTCTGGGCAGGATTTTTCATCTTGCTTCCATTCATATCCATCTTGAGTTAACTTTATTGATGTTACATCCCTGAGATTCCTCGAAAGCCTTCATCTATCTGTTATCCATTTACATGGCAGCATGATCTACCTAAAATATGACAATCTTTCTTTTTATATAATAAAATAACGATTAAAAATTAGCATGTGCCATCTATCGATGTTTTGTAAAGTTTGGGCGTATTTTTAAATAAAAACTGTATGCTTTATAATACTAAAATATACATATTAATAATGAGACCAACGCAAACTCCACCATGAATATAAATAAGCCCTAATTAAAGTTTTGACTTCCAAATGGAAATTTTCACATGTAAATGGCTTCTGTGTTTTTGCACCTGTTCTATGTTTAAATTAAAATGTATGGTTGAAATGTTTGACAGCTTTTTTATGCACAATTACTACGTTTAAATGGTTATACATAGGATATTGTTATGACAGATATGTCGTTTATCTTCATTTTTATTAAGATGGATGTGCTCACCGTACTTGTTCAGTTCATTGCACTTCCTCCGCGTTAATGGTCACTTTTAAATGAACATATAATAATTTCGAATTTATTCTCGGCAATTAAAATTATGATGGCCGGAGTCCTTGTCCGAAGATGCTCCAACAGCACGAATAAAAAGTAAGAGCAGAAGACATCAGTCCGAACTGTTATGAAGACATTAACAAGAAGTGTTATAAAGACATTTACAATGATTGGCGTCGATCGAAACTGGCGAGCGCTTATGGTCGATCATAAAGATTCGAAATGGACGATTTGCATATATTATACATGGCAGGAATTTGTTAAAAATCGCAATTAACAATTGACCACTGTTCGGAATTAACATTCGGTACTGTTTTAACTGCGTCGATGTTATCATATAAAATGTACCGTATTACTACTGGTTTTGTCATAGCGTACGGATTTCATTGCAATAACATCCATATCAATTAATTTGCATGTATAATGACCGAGCATACTTCACCCTAAGAAATAACTTAAATATGCATATAAAAAAGCTATAAGAATCGATGCGAAATATATGAAGTAGTCGCTAAAATTGACTCGTTAATAATATAAAAAAATTAAAAGGCTGATGACTAAGTGCAAAATATATTCAATAGAAAATTCAAGCTATCAAACGCAAAAATATGCATCTTTGAAGTATTTGTAAATAATATTTTTTTTGTCTTTCAAACGATTTCAAACGATCTTCAAGTATTAAAAGGCTTCATACTATGAAAGACATTATTTTCATTGTCACCAAGGCTTCGAATCGTTGTTTTTTCACTTCGGTTTTCATTCCGGTTCAGCTCCAAATATTTATACCGGTTTCGTTCCGGAAAAATAACGATTTTTCTGGTTTTCTTACTAATAAGTCCTTTTACCTAATACCATCAATGTAACTGATAAAATTCCTTTCTTCTGAGACACGGACTAAAATTCGCAAAATTTCCTAACAAATTATTTATTTTCGTCGCTGCGGATGAATTTTTATATGCTATAATACGTTGATGTGATTCGTAATTATATTACGGAGGAATACAAAATTTCTCAACCCCGTATCTATTATATTTCATATAGAAATTCCCATTATTAGATTCGAGGTGTAGTAAATACATCACCGGTAGGGAAAGGTTAATATAACAATTTGAAAAATATATACGTATACATAGGTCAGTCAGTTACTGTCCTTCTAGGCATCGCCTAAGCTCACCAATTAGTAGTTACGCTACTGTTTCCCAGCGTCCAGATTCCGGCGGGAATGTCTCGATTTAGTAGCCTTTATCGTGCTGGTGAGGTGTACGATTTTTGTTAAATAAAAATTTCAATCCCGAATTTTTCGGAGTTACGTTTACTAATCCCGGGATTCATGAGCACCTGTCCGGGATCCCGGGATTGGATTCCCTAGTTATCGGGTTTCGGTTCAATTCCGGTTCAAAGTCTTGATTTTGAGTGGATGTTCGGAGTAGAATTATTTTTCATAAATATTAAAATAGTCAATACTTGTTGATTTACTTGCGTTTCCCATACAACATCTATCAACAATAGTCGTCCAAGGAAACGTCTCGATGCATCATGATCCATTGATTACACCGTATAAAACATAGATCTATCTGTCGCAAGAATCAGAGTGCAAATCAATTTATACAAGAAGACGTGACGTTGATGTGATCTTGGTGATAATTCAGGTAAAAGATCTCTGGATCTTTATTATATGTATCATGAAAGCTGATTGCAATAAAATAAATCTAAAGATGGATCCTTCGTCTGCTGAGATTAATATATTTTTTTCTATGAGATTGAAATGTGCGATTGATATAGTATTTTGAATTATAAACATTCCTTGATTTACGCGATAAATGTGTTCCTTGGATAATTAATAAGCGCATATTTAAAAATAAAATACTGGACAACATCATGATTAGCATCTTGATATGTAAGACATAGCAAAAATCGCAGTATATAACTCAAATAAAATTGGAAAAAACCCTTAAAAGTACGCAATATTAAAGACATGGGGAAGTATGTATTTTATTTGGCAAAATGCAAGATCAATACTGCGTAAATCTAGGGTGAAGTCATCATTAGTTTATAACTAGATTTTTGCATTGGAAAGTTGTTTTAAAAAGTAACTGTATTAAAGAGACTTGATTGATTTTCGGCTTACCGAGATCTCGACAATCTTAAGTGCTCTTCATTCAGTTCTTGGAAAAATAGTCTTCTGTAAATTTCGGCTGCTGTTGCTTGTTTGGTCATCAAGCTCGTTGAATGCTTTCCGACAATCTATTGCTTGATTGCTTCGTTTTTTTCTTGACAACTATCTATATTTTTAGTCATCAGTAGTAGTAGTGTTAAAACGTTTCAAAACGCATTTCTATGAGGCGTATCCCGAAAGTAAGTGTACTAAATGTTTATATTTTTTACAAAAAGTGTATTTGAAAAGAAAAAAACAGGATATTGTTGATACATATTGTGGCACAAGCTTCTTTATGCCCTACTCGAAGAACTCTCCCGTTAGTATCTTCCTCCATTTCATAACCTTTTTTCCTCCATTTCAGAGTTTTTTAATGGTACTCGAATTCCGTGAACAATACCTCAGAACTCTAGAACTTCAAAGCAGTCAATGGAAAAACTGTGTTAAAAATAATTTAATATTCATGGCTACATGGCTTATTTCAAGACTTACTTCATTCATCCGGGTAACTTCTAAGTGGTGGTAAAATATGCGAATATTGTAAATTAATGCTGTATAAAAATATCTTTGCTTTGACCTGTCAATTGGTCGCCATATTACTTATTTACTATGAAAAGCAACATCATGCTCAGGGAAAATGAGCCTAAACGCTCAGCCATTGATGCACTTTCTAGAATGAACGGTGTACCTGGAGTACACTTGAAACTACTCGAACCAGTGCCGGCAAATTCAATTAAACAGCACTGGACAAAGCTCAAAGCAATATTGTCTAGTCGAAATGCTGCGGCCAAATGGTAACTGGGTCAGCCATTACAGCAAATTAAAAATGATTACTTTCCGGTATCCCAAATAAGTAATTTGATTCGAGTCGATTAAATTGTCCATTATGCATTCGAATCGATTCGATTTGAATCATACAATGAGGCATTAAAAATTGATTGCCAAAAAAGTTGCATATCGGCCAAAGTTCGATTATGGCTTATGCGTGACACTCATTGCCGTTTGTATTAATTTCGACAGATAAAACGATAACAATATTTGTCTGCAATGAATGATGCCAATAATTTACGCTGTCAGATTATCATTTTTTCCGATGACGATGGGTAATTTGAGCATCAAGGCCGCTTTTAAATGACTATGCGGAATTACTCTTATTGACCTTTAGTTTCGACTATCACTCTCGTACCAATTATTGGGTGTTCAAACACTTGATTTGCCACAATTTTTCAATTAACGTTTCGATTAGCTATTTTTTTAGTTTGGGAGGGAAAAAAGCGAAGATGGATTGTCGTTGTTTCGTAATGATGAGACTGTCGGCTGAAGTACCGGGACGTGTTTGCCAACAGCAACCGTGAGCATTCACGTATTACATCCTCCCATTGTTTGCGAAATTTGTTGCGAAATCTGTACGCTTTGGTGCAAACTTCTAGATCAGAACTTCAGATTGGCCCGGTAGTACAAGATAGATAAATCATCATTACATAAAATGTAACTATTACAGGTGATGCACTGGCTATCGTGACCGACAGCTGAGAGCTTCATTAAGATTGTCACAAGATGATAACTTAACATCCCTTTTTTTATTGTCATATTCGCGGAAATACAAATATTCGGACACAATGGTCCACCAACGACAATATAGATTCACAAATAAGGAATCCAATCCCGGGATCCCGGACAGTTTTAGGTGCTTATAAATCTCGGGATTAGTAAACGTAATTCCGAAAAAATCGGGATTGAAGTTTTTATCTAACAGAAATCGTACAACTCATCAGCACGATGAAGGCTACTAAGTCGAGACATTCTCGCCAAAATCTGAACGCTTGGAAACAGTGGCGTAACTACTAATTAGCAAACTTAGGTGACGCCTATGGGAAATAACTGTCTAATCTATGTATATATGTACAGAGTACATATATGTTTTTAAAATTGTCATATTAACCATTCACTAGCGGTGATGTATTTACTACACCTCGACTCTAATAATGGGATTATCGATATGAAATATAATAGATACGGTGTTCAGAATTTTTTTATTCCTCCGTAATATAATTACGAATCACATAAAAGTATTATAGTATATAAGTATTCATCTGCAGGGACGGAAATAAATAATTTGTCGGGGAATCGGGAATTTTGCGAGTTTTAGTCCGTGTCTCAGCAGATAGGATTTTTTTCAATAGTTTCATAAACTATTGAAAATCTCGGATTCGGGACTGATCCCGGGATGGTCTAATGCAATCCCGAAATCGAAATTTTGGCTAGGGATTGGATTCCTTATCCACAAACAATATTACAAAAATTAAATTTTATTCAAATACGGAAATAAAGTACATGCTATCTTATACCATAAAGAAGTATAACTATATATCCATCCTATTTCAATATTCATAATATCTTTGTAGTTTTTCACGCTCATATTTGTTCATATGCTATTTATTATTAATTTATTATTAAGTTCTGGTTCGAAATCCTGATTTATGCAACGTTTCTGATTTTATAAGTATCATCTGTTATTCTTTTTCTGTTTCTGTTAAATTTTAAAACACACCATAGAAAACTATAATATAAATTTGACTTCAAAACATTGGCTTGTCAAAGAGGTAAAGTGGTTACGACTTCAACATCATTTCGATGCCTTTATATTAACATTTTATGATTGTTTCTTTACATTAGATTGGTTCTAAAGGCTTATCTATAATTTGGTTTGAAAAGTGAATCTCGCGGCAACGGCAGTTGGTCGGAAAGTAACGGAGAATCGTTTGTAGTGCGCATGCGTCGTGCCGCCTCTATTGTGTTTATCTATCCGTAGCATAAAGCAACCACTAGACGGTTGCAAGCCTACTTTATTATATATTACACAAACACAGCTTTCATCTAAAATTAATAAAAATCGGTAACAAAAAGCAATGCATGAAATCAATTAAGAACTAAGAAGTTTCACGCATACCTCGCGAGAGTCTCACGCGTGTTTTTTAAACACTTGATATTTATGCATTAACAATCGTATATACTATTACATTCATGGGGCTTGAATAATTCTTATGTTTCATATTTTTATGGGAGGTTTCAATGGAATTAATTTTATACAATGACCGACCTTTGGTCATAAATTTTATTTCGGGTTATCTGCGAATTGGTGGGAATCTTTGCAATTTGGCAATGGCGAGTATTTCATCAAGCAATATGGAATTCTCAATTAAATAAGTAATAAAATTTGGTTGCGAAATATGCTTTATGTTGAGGATATATTTGTTGGGTATTGCCGAGTCGGAGAACGGCCTTTCTGGTCATCGGTCATCAGGTCAATCCTGTGTTATGGTCCGCAACAAGAGATAGGTGTGAACGTGTTCGAGAAGGTAACAGTGGTTAAGACATCGTTTGATAATAACTACAGTACCTGTTATCACAACCTGACCCATGTTGACTGTGGCAAGAACCAGTTTTGCCTTACGAGGCCCGAGAATGTTCAATTGTTATTTATGTCATAAATGTGAAAGTGTTATTGTGGTAATGAGCGAGTGAGTTCGCGAGCGGCAACCATATATTATTCCATCATGCAAATCCATTTTTTCCTCGTTCTTAAGAATTTTGACCTGCTGCAATGCAGAGGTCCTGAATTGGGCTAATAAACCGGATATGACCCATTTCGAACATAGCACATATAATTTTTCTTTGGCGTATACTTCACGGGTCAAAATGCTCTTATCGCATACCCTTTGTTTCTTTGTGAAAGTCATGCTATTAAATAATGTATGACTAGTCACATATTTGTCAAAAAAGCCTCGTATGCAATAAGTCGAAGCATAAAGGCAATAAAAAAATACTAATACACTGGAATCGCATGGATTCTTTTCAAATTGGAAAATTTTCTTTCGAGGCAATTTGGATGTTATCGCAGCGAAGTTTTGCTTAATTTGCTATTGAAATTCATAAAAGAATGTATAATTTAGCGGCGAACGTGGCGTGACTTAGGCGATATGTTTTAGTGGCGGTCTGGAAAAAATCTTTCAACTCGAAAAAGTACCTATAAAAAGTACCCTTGTCAAAAGCAGACATCGTATCGGAGGCGGTATGCAATGAGTTTTAGTAAAATTGCCCTCGGGACTTAAAATGTTAAGTATGATTTATTTGGGGCCGTGCATAAAAATTCAAAGGGCCATCGTGTACTAAAGGTCTTCAAAGAGAGGCCTTTTTAATTTTGTGAACATTTTCCTCGTCAAATTAAAAAATAAATATTTCTACTATCAACAACAGCTAAAAGTAACGTCGTATTTATTTCCATCATTATATTTCTATTCGATTCCTATTCCGAAACCTGCACAGGCGCGGTAGGGTAAATTGACTTGAACGTCACGAAAAGTGAAACTCCAAGCCATAGTTGGCCGAAAAGAGATGGAGAACCGTTTGTAATCCAACCATCTCCATCGCACAAAGCATACGCTACGCGCATGTGCCACGCTGTCTAATGTGAATAGGTCTATGGGTAGCATAAAGCAACCACTACACCAGTAACGCGCCTATTTTATTATATATTACACAAATATAACTTTGCAAGATTAGGACTTTTTAAATATCTATTTAAGGAAAGGAGGGGAAATGTTCACCTAGTGATCGCTTTCATGACGATTTCGATATGGAATTCGGTACTTCATTAAAGTTCCTTAACAGTCAGTGAAAATTTTCTTTAAAAACCACGTTAATTATATTAAAAAATACTTGCTGAATTTAATCGTGTCCAAACTATCTTTTCTTTGCAAGGCTTAAGAATGAAAGCCTGCGTGAGCATGTGAGCTTTTAAAAATGTGGTCGCCAGTTATACATTCTGTAGATTTGAACCCGAGATTATTAAGTTACGAGTCCAACTGCTTAACTGCGGGACTACCTCAAGGTTTGCAGTTACTGCATCTTCTTTAAGGGACGTTTCTACCTTGTCGGTTAAAAAAAACTTTTTTTTTCGTGTATCGGAAAGAACCAATGTTTAAGAATACGTTCAGTAAATTTCAAGTCGATATAAATGAAATTCGCAATGTTATAAGCCGATGAGGAGAAGCTGCGCTTTGCTCGAAACTGAGGAGAGGAAAGACTTTAAACGCGTTTTTCTCCAAGCTTATGGAAGTGTTCCCACACGCTTTAGATAAGAATTCTTTATGAAATTTGACAAACGCGTGTATAATAAACGTCTTCTTCGTATAGACTACAATTATCCAAAAATATTAAAAAATGTTTATTTAATTAACAAAAAACCACAAAAAATGTTGATAAAAACACAATTTTTTTTTCGATCGCTCATCATTTTTTTTATTTTTCAATATTTATTCCTAATTGTAGTATAAGTTATACATAATATTATGTAAAGTCAAAATATATTTAATTTTTTTGCTGCAAATCATCTGTTCAAGACTTAAGACTTCCATGGTGAAGAATGTCATCACTCGCGCACCGACATATGTGGCTCCTGGAATAATTCCAGACGACCATCTTGAATTTACTAGAAAGGAGTTTCTAAAATACACGAAGTCCAGTTTTTTCTTTTCTAATAAGGCTTAGGGTGAAAAATTTCATGACGCCTAAGGAGTGCATTCCAAAATTGTTCCCACAAGAAATCGTTAATCAACTTATAACTGTTTGTCAAAATTAATTGACAATAGAAATAAATGTGAGCAATTTGATAAATACTCATGATGATGGTGAGATTGTTTGTTTTTGATTTAATTACTCTTTTTTATATCATCGTTTTCTCATGCCAAATTAAGCATTTAATCTTTAGAGACGCCGTCTTTTTAATATTTGCATGTGGTTCTGTGGGAACGCGTAATAAACAATAGAATAAGTAATCCCTACGTAAAGCGATACACCATTCAACAAATTTACTGTATCGAATCATTAATATTTATTAAAGAGGAAAATCTATCTTATTACACCGATTGGAGGAATTGAAATTATTATTTATTCATTTAACTGTATTAAAATAATAAATTGAAAGCTTATTATTGTTAATAAATCCTAAACAATGTGGTTGTTAAACAACTGCTTTAGATTTCTGATAAAATCGGGCCTGTAATGGTCGATCAGAAATATGAAAAACGACATCATTTTTAGCTTAGCCTAACGCTCGAACACAACTCCGTTTGCTCTACTGTCAAGTGTCAAATCAAAATTACGATTAATTTCAGTTCTCCATTATATGTTTTTCTCGGTAGTAGGGCCGGTTCGTGCTACAAGCGATTAAGGTCAGCCGCCCAGGGCGCCGGCATGAAAAGGGTGCATTTTGATCGACAAATCTCTATATTTTTACGGTACATATTTAAGTTCGTGCAGCTCTTGTTCAAATAATATTTTTTTAATACATTTTATTGCATGCTATCTATCGGACCTGCCTGCATTAATATCTCTATTTTGTATCATCAAATGTGACAATGTCACATTTCGTTCACGTTTAAATATTCCACCGAATACGACATTATAAATCCGGACAAATTTACGGCGGACAGAGCGTTGTATGCAACCCATGCGAATATTTGCATACAAACAAACATTTATATGAATATCCTACGATAGCTTAATGAATTCACCCCTGGTAGAATCATTTAACTTTATGGATGGCAATGATTAAAATATCGTCGTCGATGTCGCTGAACTCCCACTCGACATGGTGATTAGCGATCTTAGAAGACGTAATAAAACCATAAAATATCAGAATGAAATTGTTGTTAATAAACATATCCAGATCTATAGCAATCAATGAATATATTTATTTGTATATTTGTATATTTGAATATATCTCAGTCGTTCCTTGTGCGTCTTGGTGACAGGACGTTCGTTGTGAATCGAGTGGGTAAATCCCAGTGGTAACGAGCTACGGCTCGAGCCGCAAACACCATGAGCCGCGCGCCCTCCAAGGGACGCCGCGCCAGGCAACTCAAAGCTAAAACTATTGATCCTGCTGGTTGGCAACAGCCCACCAAAGTGGCCAAGCTTCTGGAGAAGCTACCGCCGAAGCCTGTGCCCCAACAAAACCGCTTCGAAGCAATTCCAATGGTGGAAGATATTGCTGCGCCCACCAAGAAATCAAGAGTCCCGCCCGTTGTCATAGAAGCGACCACATCACATGCCACCTCGGTGGCATTAATAAAATCATTTGTACCTGAGGGTAACTTCAAACTCAGGTACACCAAATCAAAAGAAATATTTGTGCAATGCAATGACATGACACATTACAATAAGCTCCTAGAGGGGCTCAAAAAAGAAGGCATTAACAGGCCTCATCATACTTTCACTCCAGAATCAGAGAGGGAAGTTAAATCTGTCATCCACGGCCTCCCGGAAATGGAGCCCGAAAGCATCGCCGAAGATCTCTCGCTCCATGGAATACGACCGAACAGAGTGTCGGTCATGAAAAATGCCACCGACAGGACAACGCGGCTGTACATTGTCCATTTTCCGCACGGAACGGATATTAAATCCATTAAAAATATAAGACACCTCTGCCATTGCAGAGTGTCAATTAATAAATACAAAAGATCGTCGAGGCAGATAACGCAGTGCTTCAGATGCCAAGAGTTTGGCCACGCAGCGAAGAACTGCTTTCGCGCTGAGAGATGCGTGCGTTGCGATCAACCTCACGCCTCCAGTGCTTGTCCTCTCGTCGGGAAACAAATTGTTCCCAAGTGCTGTGGCTGCGGAGGAGCTCACGCCGCCTGCGATAGAGAGTGTCCCAAAAGAGTGGACTATCTAAAGAGAGTGGATTCAAAAAGAAAGATCTCGCAAAATGTCGTAGAAAAACTATCCGCCAGAGAGGCACATGTTCTCAAAAAAGCTGCCCCTGTTCTCTCAGATAAAGACTTCCCAAACCTGAAGACGACCAGCCCACCAATTACTGCGCCCCCCGTCTGGGCCGCCCGACAGTCCTCACCCCAACAGCCGAAGACAAAGACGACATCGGCATTCACCAATGGAGAGAGTCTTCTCCCATTGTCAGACATGATGAAGATGGTGTGCACACTACGTGACATTCGTGTAAAACTAAGTCTGTGTAAAACCAAAATGGACATGGCCATCTGCCTTATAGAGCATTTGGACGATCTCCTTAATTAAATTCACCTCTAACTCATTAAAAATATTAAATTGGAACGCTCACGGGTTAAGGAGCAAAATTGACGAACTAACTGTGGTGATCTGTCACCTAAAAATTGACGTTGCTCTGATTACGGAAACGTATCTTAAACCAGATATCCCTTTTCAAATCCCCGGTTTTACATGCCACCGCTCCGACAGACTACACAGAGCCGGCGGTGGTGTAGCTATCCTTATAAAAAACGAAATTGACCATTTCCCAGTCCGAACTCCTGTCTCTGCTAACCTCGAAACTGTTGCTATCCAGTTAGTTTTGGGAAACAAAAAATATATTATAGTAGCCGCCTACAACCCCCCTCAGCTGGACCTGCTTTCAGATGAACTCTCGGGGTTGTTCAGTATGAGCGAAAGAGTCTTGGTCTCGGGTGATTTCAATGCCAAGAATATTCAGTGGAACTGTCCACGGGGAAACCGGCAGGGCTCGCTTCTACAAGCATTTTCACTGGACAACAACGTTGATATCCATTTTCCACAACGCTTCACATACTATCCGTCGGTCAACAGACGTCCCTCCACGTTAGATCTGACGCTGACCAAAAACGTCTCGACCGTATCTCGGATGAAGGCCGTGGATGCTCTCCCGTCCGATCACCTTCCAGTCGTTTTTGATGTGGAAGGTGGACTCCAGAGAACACCAGCGGTCAGGCTGGCATACGAGCGGACAAATTGGTCAGACTTCAGATCTTATCTCGATCGTAACATCCTCCTATCCACTTCCGTTCCTGGATCTAACGAACGCGAAATTGACGAAGCCGTAGAGTCCATTTCCAACATTATATTAGAAGCCAAAGCTAAGTTCATTCCGTTAGACGTAACAGATTCAAATCTTATCAAGCTCACGCGGAATTTAAAACGCACGATTAAGAACAGAAATAAACTTAAGAAATTATGGCAAAAATATCGGCTCAAATCCATTAAAGTATTGGTCAATCGCCTCAACTATCAAATTAAAAGTCAAATCAACAAATTAAAAAATGAATCATGGAAAACTAAGCTCTCTAAATTAAGTCCCTCAGACAATTCCCTTTGGAAAGTTGTAAAAACCCTCAAAAATAAACCTAAAGAAATTCCCAGTTTAATTAATAATCAGATAAGTGCCGAGTCCGATAGAGATAAGGCCAACCTGTTAGCAAAAACCTTTAAATTAAATCACAAAATTTCAGAGAATATGAGTAACAATAAAACCATTAAAATAGTAGATAAAACGATTAGGGATTTCCAAAACAATTTAAATATAAAATCACATAAATTTAAACTGATAACACCCATTGAAACTTTAAATATAATTAGACAACTAAAAAGCAAGAAATCCCCAGGTTTCGACACTATAGACAATACAGTCATCAAAAATCTCCCATTTAAAATAATTATCCAGTTGACAAAAATATTTAATGCGTGTTTGAGCATGGGGTACTTCCCATCCACCTGGAAGTCGGCGAAAGTCATTCCATTGCCCAAACCAGGTAAAGATGCCAGCAACCCTATAAATTATCGCCCGATCAGTTTACTTTCTGCACTAAGCAAAATATTTGAAAAACTTATTCTAAATAGACTGGATGAACTTAGTATAAATGTTATTAATAATGAGCAATTCGGTTTTCGTAGGAATCACTCTACGGCTCATCAGCTGACCAGACTGACTGAACACATTACTAGAAACTTTAACATGAAGAGAAGTACCGGTATGGTACTTCTCGACATCGAAAAGGCATTTGATTCTGTCTGGCACCGCGGTCTGATCCACAAAATGATATCCCTTAAGTTTCCTACTTACCTTATTAAAATGATCCAATCCTATCTGTACAAAAGATCATTTTCGGTAACCTTAAACAGAGCAACGTCAACTTCCCAGTCTGTCTCAGCGGGAGTTCCTCAGGGCAGTATTTTAGGGCCTCACCTGTTCAACATTTACTTACACGATCTACCGACACCGTCCCCATCAAACGTAGCACTCTACGCCGACGACACGGCATATTATACCAGCTCTCGGAGCAACAAGCTAATAGTCGGAAACCTCCAACGATCGCTAAAAGCTGCATTTAAATATTTCGATCGTTGGAAACTCAAATTAAATAAAGAAAAAACCGAAGCTATCTTGTTCTCCGTGAAACGGAAAAATCTTCGAATTGACCCAATAGTCGTCGGGTCCAGCTCTATCGAGTGGAAACCCCAAGTGAAATACTTGGGGGTGACTTTAGATAGAAGACTGAGGTGGGGAGCACAGGTGTCGGTGACTCGTGCCCGCGGATTAGCAGCTATGGGGGCGCTGCACTCCATATTTCGTCGGCGCAGTGCTCTCTCGGCCTCTAACAAATTTTTATTATACAAAACGCTGATTCGACCTACACTCACATACGCCGCTCCCGTCTGGAGCAATATATGCAACACCAACTACAATAAACTTCAAATCGTACAAAACAAAGCCATAAAAATTGTTTTCAATACATTTCCATACACTAATCTTAAACGTTTTCACAATAAAATTAAGCTTCCTCTTATAAAGAATTTTTTTCATAAGCTAACACTCAATTTTTACTCAAAAATTCCAAATCACACCAATCATCTCATATCTACACTCGGCGAATATACCACTCAAAACAATAATTTTAGATACGTTCACAAAATGCCTAAACATATTTTACTATAGTTGATAGTCATGAATGCGCGACGTATGAAGGATATATGATTGATTGATTAAATTATTTATTTTGTTTAGTTTGTAAGATAGTTTTTTAAGGAATGTCGCAAAGGGGTTTTAAGTCTCCTATTTTTCCCCCTATATATATACAAAAATTAAATTAACTCTTATTATGTAAAATTTATTATAACTAAAATATATACTTGTAATTAAGATAAGGATAGTAATCTAAGACTTAAATTGTTAATCTATTTTTATGTAATTGTGTATATTGATACACCATTTTACCTTGCTATATTATATTTATTGAATAAAGGTTTATAAATAAAAAAAAAAATATATTTATTTGTGTCCGTTAACCACATAACATATGGTTGTCGTAAAAACATTTAAATGATACTTTAATTTGGTAAAAAAGCGCTATATAGCACATTTGAACGGTAATAAAATGAAGTTATCCTCAGTATTCGTAGTAGATTTTGGGCGGTCCGGTATTTTCCTGCCCTTCAAAGTCCCAGTCTCCTATTGTCTTCTTAAAATTCATCCCCTTAATAGAATTTTTCATTTATTCAACATTCGAATACATATTATGATGTATTGTTAATAGAGGTCCCAAATATTCGTAATATTAAATATACGAATAACGTTTATGAAATTGGTAAAATATTCGAATATTTCATGTTTATATGTTTTTAATTGCGTTAACGTTTAACGTTTTTAACGCGATTTTTTGGCATTTAAGAGGTAAAATTGGAGTTAAATGTTTACCTCTATCCGATATTGTATATCCGAAATAACTAAGCAATTTATCAGAGAGAGATAAATAATCGTTTTAATAGATCATAAACACGCTATGCGCATGCGCTCCATCCCCACTGCTATGTGTGTGTCTATACGCAGCATAACGCAAACCACCAGAACAGTAGCAAGCCTATTTTATTATATATAATACACAGCCCAAGCAGTCAAATGTTGCTTTTCTCGGAAATTAAATTAAATGAGCCGTTTGGATTTTTAGGAATTAGAAAATTTGGTTAATTTTCTTTAAAAGAAATCGGCCGCGTTTTGGAATTCTTGAACTTGATTTTCTCGGACAAAAGTAATAAATTCTTCAATTGCCTTTTAATAATGAGTTGTTTTTGCTATTTTTATTGTTTTCAAAGACTTACAACAGAATGACTTAAAATTAAGTTTTTTATGCTTTGATTCTATCTATTGAAGTGCTTTAAAAAAAAGGATATACAATCGACGGTTGTAGGACTTTATTTACCTTAGCAACCACCAGACTAATATGCCCCAACATAGTGCATACGCTTAACATATCGCATAGCAAATTGCACACACTGTACACAAATAATATTTTTACTATGTTTATGTTATTCCCGCAAGTGTAAACAATAAGTTGACAACGTTTTATTGCAGTCGGATTAACGGTATGGTAATGTATTAAATACGAACAAACAAACATTGATTTTTGTATATTAGACTATATGTACCTATGTTACTCGCGCAATCCTTAGCAATAAGTGGACGAAGATTTATCGCAATCTGATGAACTATATGGTAGCGTATTACATACGAACAAAGAGATATTCATTTTATATATTAAAGAATAAATAAGTAGAAGGGTTTCTTGTTATGATTTTACACAAGGCGTTTCCAAACTTATTGTCGGTAGTGTAAAAGGCGTCACAAGCAGACATTCGGGTTTGAATAGATTGGGACTTTTTCAATCGTACCGGATCGTAATGGATCATATTGTTCGTAAATCTTGTAGGAGGTTGATATTTTAACGTCGATAAATATTTATGAAAAGGTTGACGACTTCTTTGGAACGTCCCAATGTGTCATATTAAGGTTGGTCTACATTCCAACAATGGATGAATAATTTCGACGTCCGTTTTTTGTCCGTATTCGGCTGATGAAAGTGATCGCTCTGTTTGATGCTGTACAACTTTTTTTTTGTGTGCGCTGCAAACAATGGCATTAGCATATTTTTTGCGATGTTTATTGTTATCAATGAGTGTTTCACTTTTTAATCGCTGACTTATTTGCTCGTGAAGATTCAATCTTGCGACTGGAGGTGGATATTGGTCGGGCTTTGGACTGGCAGGACGAGGTTCGTCTCCTGCATTCGTATGGCATTGTTGTAACGACATCCTATTCGGATAAAGTTTATTTTTTATGATCGCATTTCGTGTCGACATGGATGGCTCAGGTAGTCGGCAAATGTCAAATATAACAGAACCTTAACAACCTTGCTGCGTCGGCAGAGCACCTTGGCGAAATACCAATCTGACATTTGCCCTTATTGTCTTTTCGAACAAGTGAAACAATAAATATACGGGCGTTTTTATTGTTGGGCAAACATTCGTCTCCCCCCTGACATCCAATGCGAGATAAGATAGTAAAAAATAGTACTAGTACATAACTCGATGCATTAATTGTAATCATTATCGCATAGTGGTTCAAGTGGAATAGCCAGAAAGCAATCAGCCTACAATTTTTTTTCGAAACATAGATGAATGACTCTAATCATGCTCGAAAATGTATACCACACTGAAAAATAGACAAAAACGATAAAAAAAAATCTGGATTCTTATTATAAATGTTTAAATTTGTATTTAGATTGCGAGAAAAAAGTTTTATCATATCAAAAAAAAAATGGGTAATCTGGTTTTACTGGATCTGAAAAAGAAAATTCTAAGACGATTAATATATTAGAGAGATTAGAGATAAATTAGATATTAATAAATAAGTTCGTGTAGGGAAGCCTATGGGTGGTTGAATTGTTTAAAAAGAAACGCAGTAGCGCCCAAGCTTCATTTCATCAGACCAATATGCGCCAACATGGTGCATCCGCTAAACATCTCACATAACAAATTGCGTACACAAATTATAAATTGTACTAGCTCTATAACATTCACGAAGGTGCGTACAACAACTCTCCAAAGATTCATCGTAATCGGATGAACAGTATGGCAGCGCATAAAATATGAACAAACAAACATTGATTTTTATATATAAGTATAATGATAATTTCGGTATTCTCACGCAGGGCCGACGACTTTATATTCTATTAAACTATGATTGTAAAATGCTTTATTAGAACATTTGTATTTCTGTCTTATTTCAGCCTAATTTTTTTTTAGAAGACTCGTCAATATGAATCTAATAATTTAACGCCTAAAGATATCGACGTTATTGAACATTTTTTTTAAAATGCACATAATTTTAAAAATACGATCCTAGACGGTAATAAGCTTTTAAAGTATCCGGCTTATAAATATGCAAACCCTTATTCTAACCCGTCGGGGTTAATGGTGTTTGAAAAGTTTACGAGGTCGATATGGTGTTGATGGTACCCTTATCTTATGCAGTGGTAAAAAACATTCTTCATAGAAAAATAGCTTGAATATAAATACTTCAATAATGTTGTGATTCTATTGATTTTTTAGAAGAATTTGATTGCACCCAGGTTAAATTGGATTGTAAGAACAGACATATAAAATGGATTAATATTTAAATTATTTTGTGACTTAAGTTTGATGATCACATTTTGAAAACAGCTATAGAAGAGTCTTAGGCAATGACTATTTATTAGAGACGTATTAAATGCCTTGTAATTATTTTTTACGCATTCTTCGTTTTCACAGCATAATCTTGCATGATTTAACATTTTTTTATGATAGAATCACACAAAATAGTCGTTGACCCAAGGGTTAACACTATCAATTGACGCCTAATTGCGTGATTTATGATTTTGAACCGAATATCTTATCCGCACTGGTGCGTTATTATTGCATTATATAAGTTGCGTAATTATTTTTGTATTAATATCGTATTTTTTGCCCATTAATATTTGAAAAATTAGGCATAAGTCGAAATTCTGTACATTGTGAAATATTTTGAGGCGCTTCGCTTCTCAGTTAAAATTCCGTTTAAATTTAATTTAAATATTTTTATATTATAGTATTTTATCTCTTCTGGGGGTCAATCCTGTTACATGTCTATTTCTTACAATCTTCATTGCTCAAATAGATTACAAAGCAAAGTTCCGCATAATGAACGTCCGTTAAGCATGACTTATATATATAAATTATAGTCCATCCATCAACATAATTTTGTAAACATGAAATACACAATATTATAGTGTATTTATTTTGTTAAGGTTAAATTCTGCCAAATTACGTTTCGGATCAAATGTGTTAACCCTGTTGACATTCATTACCGCAGCATTAAGAAAATTGAAATATTCAGCCAAATATATGTTTTAGAGATAAAATTAAAATTCACTGTAATATTAAGCCATAATTTATCATTTTTAACCCATTTCATGCAAAGTATTTTTGGCAAACTTTGGATTCTGCTTTGCGGCTTGGTTTAAAGGCAGGGCTTAAATACGATTTTTGCCCAACAACATTAACAGAAAATAAATACAGTTCATCGATTAATATATCAAGCAATTATTTTCTATAAATTTGGAATTTATAGTGTCAATTTTTAGCTACTGTTTCTCGGTATTTGTTACTCTAGTTTAGATTTTTGATTAACATTGTTATTAAATTATCTGATGATGAGCTATAAAAGCATAAGCGAATTATAGAATCTTTCTTTGATGTTGTATAATTTCAATTACATTATTTTACAATTAATTACTTTACACAGCTTACATACACGGTTAAATTGTGGTTATTTGAATAAGACCTTTAAATAGAGTAGGATCTATGAGCAAGTTAATATTTATCTTAGTGTTTATATTTTTGTATTCAAAAAATCAGGCTGAACGTGGATCAAGAACGTTTATCAGAAAAATATAATGATATTAATCTTTTCCTACCGGTGATTTAAATCTAAAACTTTTTTGTGCGGAAAATCGCACAAAAAAGCTATGACTTACATTAAAAAAATGAAGATGCGTTCCATGGATTTTAAAACCGCATAACTTTGAAACAGCTATATAAAATATATCCAACATCGCACAAAAAAAGTTATTAAAAAAATAGGAAAACATAAAGGCAATTAAAAAATAACATTTTTGGTAACATTTAAAGGTCGTCTTACATCATTGATAAAATTTTAAGGATGTCTGACATCTAGCATTTCAAATAGCAGACATCCAATAGATAAATATTAATTATTTTAATTACAAACTCTCATCGCTATATGATAATTTTCGTTTTGATTTACGATATGACTCAAAATCGCTCTCTTCTTCGGAAGAAATAGTATACCCAATGTCAATGTCATCATTGTTCTGTGTAGATTTTCTCTTTCTAATAATAAAATTCATAATTAATTAAAATGTCACTATAGTCCCTAAGGCAAAAAATAAATAAATCACAAAATGGCGACTGTTTAAAAAAAGTCATTTTTGGCCTTATTTTGTTACAGATTTAATTTTTTTTAAATAGTTGAAAAATAAATTTTGACATAAATCTAGTAGAAATAATAGAGGATTATATAGAAAATATTCGTACCCAGTTTGAAATGAATTAATTAATCAAAACTTGAGATATGATGTCAACCGTGTTGAAAAAATAGTTTCGAAGAAAACGCGCAGTCCCAAATTATAATTTTTTTCTAAATTTTGGTTAGTATTGATTATCTATATCATATTTTATCCAAAATATCTCGATACGTTCTCTTTATGAAATAAAATGAAAAACACGCATAACTTCAAAATCGCACAAAAAAGAGGCACAAAAAGAGGTTCGAGTGTATTTCGTACAATTTTTTAAATTTACAAGAAAAAATCATTTCAACCTCAACTATAGTCAATAAAAGCAATAGTGGTGTACCAAATACATATCATCGGTGATTGCGGATATTTTTAGCATACTAGACTTAATGCACGCGCATCAATAGACAAGCCGCGCCTTCAAAGGATTAAATCGTTCGCTCGTCGATGTCTCTCCTCTGTTATTCTGCATTTTTGCACTGTACATCATGATGATATTCCAATTCGAAGAGTTTTAATCGACTGTTATAGTGAAGTTCTTGATCTCTGCGCATTAAGAATCGTATAAAAATGTGCCATAAGCCCGCTTAGGCTTATAAAACACATCGCAAATGCTTTTAATGTCCAGCCCGTTAATATTTAACACTGGTATGTGATTTTTAAAAAAAATCGTAGACCGATGGTAGATAGTAGCTGAAATCGTTGAACCGTCGGTGTATACTTATATTGGAACAATCACGTAACTATGAGTCGTTTCAACTGTTAACTTTGTTGGGCCCATATTGCACGCCATACAGGATGTTCGAGTCTCTCAACAAATTTACACATTTAAAGTTTTTTAGATTCCCACAGAAATTTCACAGCGGGATGGATTTGGATATCCAAAATGTCCAAAATGAGGTCCATCCGAGCGGACGGAAATTGGACTCTGCGGAGACAAAAGTGGCCGGATGCTGGATGTCCATTGTTTTAAGTCGTTTTTCCGTTGTTACGTAACGAACTCGATTCCGTGAATGGATTCTTAATTTGTTGCCTTTTTTGTTGGTAATTTCCACTTTCTTGCTTTTTCTGCATGCGAAATTTACAACTCTCTCTTTGGCAACGTCGATTGAATATTCACGTATTCATGGCAAATATACTCGCGTTGGCTAATTATCCATACGTTTTAATTTGGATGGAAACATCTGGATTGCATAAATTTCCGTAAATGGATTACATTTCATCAATTCACACGAATTTAACTCCAAGGCGTCGACGGATAATTGAAAGCCATATCTAACAATGTATGATTTTTTTTTCATAACGACCTGAATTATTGGCTCCCATAGGTTTCCCAATTTAAAAGAAGGTCATCCAAATCACAATGCGATATTCAAATTTACGCCGTGTGCATCGTTAAAATACCGTATATTGAAAGAGCACATATTAAAAATGATGTGGTGCAACGTATAAAACGAGACAAAACGGAAAGACCTACAAATGGGTTGATGGCTATTGTAAAATTACGCCTGTATAATGTTTATTTTAAAGATCATAAGTCTTAGATTTTCGGTTTTTGATGTGAAGTCTGTATAGGCTTGGTAGGGTAAATTGGCTTGAACGTCACTAAAAGTGAAAACTCAGTCAGAAAGAGAGGGATAATCGATTGTAGTAGTGTTCTGAAGGAGTAGATTTTGCAAAGGAGTGGTGATACTTGGCTAATAACGCCACTCCAGAATAGTCAAGAGGGAATAACAAAATTAGTCAACAATAAGAATGATGCGAGTATCTTAATTATCAAAACAAACGCCTGGTCTCAAGACAACACGAAAGAAAGTCATCTTATCTTTGTTGAAAGAGATTATCCGACGATATCGATTTCAGTTAATTATACCTAATTTTTATGGCGGTTAAAAGATTCTTTAGAATACGATTTTTTGTTGAATAGTAAGTATGCACATTTGTAAATATATATTGAGAATGTTTAGACGTGTAGGGGTACATTTATGTCGTAGTATATGATGAGACACTCGTCTCTGTCTCACGATTTCCAGTCCGATAGGGTTAAGGTTGGAAATTAGTCATTTATATGTGGCCAAGCACACAAACAATCAAAAACACAGGATAAACCCGTCCTAAGATGACTGATCAGGTTTTAAACCTAATAAATAGCTCAATATGCAAACACTCAATATATTTCATTAACATGATTTATAACGTAAGAATGATTTAAATGCAAAATGGATTAAAACATTGGAATCCAAATAAATATATAATAAGATTTTTTACACTGATCAATTAATAGATGCTAAAAATTTTGTATGTTTTTTTATATACGGTTTTACATCAAAACCGCGTAAATGGAGTATCTGGGATATTGACAAAAATAACAATAGCGTATTCTAGAATTATTTGTAAAAATGAAAAACGGATGATGATGGTTTTGCCGATGAAAACGGGACATCCTGTGGGAGCACTTCCGTGTTATCCGCCTTTACCTGGTATTTTGGAATCGGCGTTCGGCACGAAAAACCCGCGAAAAAATCAATAATCGCGTAGGGAGAGGGGCGCATGCGCGACACTAGGGACTGGGGGCGCCTTCGGGGGCTGAGGCCCGAGACACGAGGCCAGTCCCGTCGCGGGCTCCGCCGAGGGCGCTCTTCTGCAGAGTGAGTACCGTCTCCACTCAACACCTTCGGCACCGCCACCACCCGCTTAACACTTCTCTGCGGGGCTCTAGCGCTCACAACTAGATCGAACCGCAGAGAATTTATTTTAGAGGTTTTACGCACATTTGCAGCTTGGGTTCCTCAGATCCATTCATTTTTATTTATGATTTATACAGACGATGAATATCATATAGCGAACCACCAATTAGATGAAATATTTATAATAGCTCATCGTTAGAATTTATTATCATACGGTTAAAATTCTAAATTTCCATTAATAATTTTTTATGTACATATTTTTTTTCTTAAATATTTACGATATAAGATGATAATAGACAGAATTAAGTCATAAAAAATCGTAAAAACCAAATCGAAATGATCAATTTTGTGATATCAAGCATTTTTTAGCCAAGATTTATATCTGATCTTGGCTAAGTCATGATTTTGAACGGTACTGGATTCTAATTCAAGGCTATTCCATTGTAAAAAAAATTACTATATATATAAAATATGTACCAGCATTGCCTACTATAATGTCACGGTCGGATGAAACGATATTGCGAAAATTTATTTTTACGCCACAATAAAATAAATTAGGCGCGTTTATTATTCATTTAAAAGCGTATTATTTTGGTGAGTTGTAGATTTTTTTGTTTTGTATTATTTTGGATCAATGGGAATGTAATGGGGATCACGAATGTGTGGTGTACTGTATGAGGTGTTGTGCACATGTAACACGTCGCTTATTGCATTGTAAATATACTTTATGGCTTTCTCTTTGATGTAAATGTATATTAAATCATAAAATAAATGTATATACATTGTCCATGTGTGTTAATTATTTATAGTATTATTGATTTTTTTACGGTCGTAAATCATATCATGGGGAGGGTCAGCATTTAACACGGTCGCTTAGTAGTAAACCCATACGCAGAAAACCGGTTGTCCAAGAATTCCATATCTACGAAATCTATGCGCTCAAAATGTATAAAATTTCAATATTGTCGTCATATTATTATTTCATTTTTTCTCGAATAAAAAATGGTCACCGACATAACTGTTCATCGAAGGCAATAACATAAATAAATATGTATTATAATAGGCATAGTCGTAGACATGCGTTCAAGGCGTATAATATTACATGCTGGTTTAAATTTAATTGGGATCGTAAAAAGCGCATTTATTAAATTCCCCCTTTTTAATGCGATTGAAAGGGGATCGTGCATTATATTCGGCCGTCGTCGACGGCGTCGGTTTTCTTTAAAGCGCGCATTTCGCATTAAATTTACGAATTAATTACAGATGAAGTCGTTCCGAACCGTTGTATTGCTTTAATGGGGTCATTCCGAACAAAAATGGTTAAGAGCGCCATAAATTATACAGTCGATGCTCATCATAACATCTCCTTTGATTGTGTCGTCGTCCAAAACTATATCGCGGCAATTATGCTTATTCATTTTTATTCAAAAATATTAATTTACATCGGCGCGCGTAACGGTGATTTTTAATCGCCGACGACGACGGATATGGATTGGTAAGATCGAATACATAATCGTACACGGGAACATTTGACGTGTATGATAATATTTTTTTAATTCCGCGATAAACTGCTGCGAGTCGTAAACGCTCTAAAATCGACCAGGGTTTTATAACGGGCGGCACGCAATGTGTTGGGGTTGCTTTGGGCACACGAACACCACACATGAGAAAATCTACGAATTTATTATATCCTCCAATGGAATTGCGTCATTTGAAACACCCATGTATATTCATTTGTTTCGTTATTGATTAGTTAAATTTGAATAAAATATATCGACCGGAGTGTTGGCCGCCGCTCGCGAACAGACTGGAAGATTGATTTTAGTCGGACTCGCATACATTGGACGGCGCCTGCTATATATTATTTATTGATTTTGAGGTATTTATATTCATATTATTCCAAATGAGATGCTTAAATATGTTTAATTATACACTGAATTATGCATTGATAGTAACGATGATATTGAAACCATTAATGTAACATATGTACGTTTTGATATTTGGGCATAAAGGTGTTAAAAAATAGGTTTGAATATTGGATAGTTTTATTTTTTATTTAGCAATTTAATGAAATCCTAATCAGGAATGCATATTTATGTATATTTAATATCACCAAAAATCTGTAAATTTTATGTCTCCTACAATATTTCTACACGTTAACTCATTGTGGGCATATCAATATCAATGCTATTTTATTTTCATATAACTCTTACATGAGCAGACTATTATAGTTTTTATCCAATACTAACGGTTGTTTATTATTATATTGGGAGTACAAATTGGTTAGGTTCGTTTTTTTGTGGTCAAAAATACATTTATAAAAATACATGAAAGTAGTCCGGATAACGAAAATCCGGCTTTAAACTTAATCTTCGTTTAAACACTGAAAAGCTTCAGAATGTATAGAATCAATATCTTCCTCTCGTATATCTCTTCTTCGTCTTCTCGATCTTGTTTTTCTGAGGCAGATATTTCTTTAATTATTTCCTAATCATTCAAAACTTGAAATCCAGGATCGTTTGCATCGCAATTTAACCACTCGGTTACATCTTATATATATCATATACATCTATATCAGGTTCTACCGCGTTACTGGAACTTACTGAAGGCCTTTTCAAAATTTTGTTTCATGATTTTATAAAGTTGATACATCTAAAGAATTCCAACTATCTGCTGCGATGTAGCAACAATCTTCTAAATTTATTTTCTTTCGGAAGCTAATAACTGTTTTTTCGTCATTTTCGCCAGCTAGCAATAGTCGTCGAAGCATCTTATTTCTATGTAAACGTTTGAATGTTTCTATTATACCCTGATCCATCGATTGTATTACCGTGGTACATTTGGTAGAAGAAATTTTATCGATCTGGTTTAAATTTTCTATAGATGAGTGGGACGGTGCATTGTCTAGTAATGATTATATTTTCCCTCTTTTATCTATGGAGTTTTGATATTTTTTCACTTCTGTTATGAACTGTTCTTCATACAACCGTTCAAAAACTTTACCATTCATCCAGACTTTTTTCTAATGATCACATTCAACTGGAAGACTTTTTATATTCTTAAAGCATCTGGGGTTCTTCAATTTTCCAATGACAAGCTGTTTTTTGACAAGTTTTTCCAATTTAAGCCGCTCTCATCAGCGTTATATATAAACACTTCGTCTAATCTTTTCACGTTTGAAGCGATCCAAGTTAGGAGCCAATTTTCGATTTCTGCAAAAGAAGTGAACCAATGACCTGCCAAATCGCGCTGCATCTATCAGAACAACCATTAATCAGAAGGAGCAATGTCCAGAGAATACGTCGGGTGCGGTAAAATACCGCACTTGAGCGTTTCCAAATATTTTTTTACGACTTTTGCAACATAAAGCCGAGCGTTGTGATGCAGAAGAACAACATTGTCATGTCTTTGCTCGTATTCTGGTCGTTTTTCTCGTAATGCACGACTCAAACGAATCAATTATGCCCTATACCGATTGTCCGTATTGGAATTGCCAGGTTGTAATAGCTCATAGTACAGTATTTTTACGCCAAGTTAAACCCTTTTCATTTTAATTCAAACCGTATTCAATTCAAGTTAAACCTTTTCATCTCAACTTAAACCTTTTTTGCTTCACGTTTGGTTTTCAAAGTAAATTTTAAATGAAAATGGTTTAAATTGACGTAAAAATACTACACACAGCACCCTTTTGGTCCCATTTGGTCCCATAATATTTTTTCCACCATTCTTATAGAAGTTATATTCCTTGTTTATTTATGATCCTACATAGGACATTTACAAATAGTTTTTTTTTGTCATAGCGTTATAAAACCTTGTATTTATACTTATCAGTCTAATGTCATGACTTTCGTGACGGAAATCGTTTTAAACGAACAGGCAAAGCATTTTTATCTAAAATCAAAATTTTAACTTTTTTGCTTTAGAAATAACAATTAAAAAAATAATAATGAATAGCACTTCATATATGCATGAGTTTAAAATTTTGATGTCAATAAGTCAAAATATGAGTAGAAATAGAAACCCATTTGGCGACATAATGTCGACTTACGAGTGGAAAGGGTTAATAAATCCCGAAAGATAAAATTGAATCATATTCACATTGCTTTAAATCTTTAGATATACTTTTATATTTCCTAGAACTGCTTCAAGCCATCAACTTTGATTAATCCTTATGAATCCATGAATAAGACTTGGGCGATCTTCATAGGATTTTTTCTTGTGCGTTATTAATTTAAAAAACCCAATTAAAATTATCAGTTGATATTAAAAAAAAACAGTATTAACTTGGATGATAGCGTTGAATCTTGACTCCTTGTTGTTGACTCCATGTTGAATCTCCTTGACTTCGAATTACTGCTGTCTCTAATATGACCTAAGTAGTTCATTTTTATCATAGACACTCATTGCTCCAAATTATTAGTAGAAAGTTCTCATTTAACTAAAAAAACAGTTTGTATTTTAATTGAAATTTTACAATAAGGATATACAAACTAATCCACCTTGCCGAATCTTTAATAATACATATTCTAATAATATTTACATACAAGCCAAAACCAATGGATTACATGAATACTTAAATTTTGCATTAACGGTATTTAAATGAATGCTTTCAAGGATTTCGCATAAAAACATAATAATGACTTCAAACGTGTATAGACCTCATGCACTATTTTAAATTTGATGCAATTGAATAAAAGCTCAGTTTTTTTGCACATGCATTGGTTATTTTCGAATCGATTTGATGTCGATTAGATAGAATTCTATATATCAACTGTTCAATAACTGAGTCCAATTGTGAATTTAGACTTGTGTAATAGATTTAATTCGCTTCAACATTATTAGAAAACTTTTTCATATTACCGCCATTTTTATTGACATACTAATAGCCACATAGTGATACTGACCATCGTTTATGGAGAAAATCTATGCACCACAAAGAAGTTTTCAATTAATAAAAACAATAGTGAGAAGATTGCCAGCAGACGCCTGGGTATTCGCTTTCACTGCAATATTTTACTATTCAATTGCCATTCAACACTGGATGATTTTGTTGTTGAGGTGATTTGATTGAATATTTCTGCCACTGCTAAGAGGTTCATTTATATTTGATTGAAATTCTTCAGTGGAGAAAATGACTCATTTACGTCGGTGGAGGATTGCATTATTGCATTTTATTGCAGGTACGGTATTTTTCACAAATAAAATGCATGTAAATTAAATATCCTGCCTCGTTCGACTACCTGAATTCCCTCGCAGGGATTAAATGGTTACATTCATAATCACACCCGATGCGTACGAATGCAATTTTCATTGCGGTTGTTATTAATAAACGTCGCGTGCATTCAAATGAGACCCTCGATGGAAGCATTGGGCAATATTTTAAATCTGCAATTTGCAACAATGTATGTCAATTGTTGGCGAAGAGGAGGGATTATCGCATAAAAAGTGCAAGATGTATTTAAGCAGCTCGCTGCATTTATTATCTGCGTTTTAAATCAAAAACTGGGGGTCACAGATCAGTGGGTTATCCGTATGGAAAGGATCATCCGTCTCGATGATATATTGATCGATATGTCAAAGATTAGCTCGGTGTTATGACATTGTAATGGTCGATGCTGTGAGCGTGGTTGTTCGAAAGGATAAATCATCGATGGTGAGTTGAACAACATTCACGTGTGGATGTTGCAAGCCATCGGATGAACAGGTAAAAGACCAGGTAACTGGCCAGGAGTCTGGGGAGAGATTAAGCGACTCTAATCAAAGTCGGCAATAGGATCTTAACTCAGGCGCGTCTGCAAGCGCCGACAAACTGGAACAAATACTGCCACTTTTATTATAAGATGTACTCATTAAGATTTTCGTTTTTTTAAATGGAAGATTATTTTTAAAATATTATTATAAAATGTAATTTTCATCGTTAGATAAAACCCCTCTCCACATATCTGGTAACATTTTAATGCCTCTGTCATAAAACATCAGGGGTTTTGAATGAAAATATTCCAAAAGTCCATTTTTGACCTCATCGTTTGTTTTGTAATTTTTCCCATCCAAATAATGCTGCATAAATTTAAAAATATGGAAATTCGACGGAACAATTTCTGGAGAATAAGAAGGATGTCGAATTGTCTTTAGGTTCTCTTCGCTTAGTTCATCTTTTTGTCTCCATACTTTTCCGATTTTTTTCAGATTTCTTTAAACACTTGTCCATGAGTATCCGAGATTGGCCGATCCAAATCAAAATATCCAGATCCAAATTTCTGGAATCAATTTTGACATTTGCGAATACTTAAAAGATCTCTCAATATATCGCAAATATTTTTAGTGACGCGCGTTGCAGTCTTTTTTTTTTTTGAAAAAAAGATAAAGCATTAAATTCTTCACTCGGTGAAAATCGATTCATTGTAAATTAAGTTGTTAAATTTTAATTTTAAAAATTAAAATTTATTCTTGATGAGTATAGTCACCAAAAGAGCACAAAATACGACTCAAAAGTGCAGCAGCCTAAGTGCAATTAATCCCCAAAAATGTTCAAGCAATAAAACGAAAACCATTTTGGGTTCAACTTATATATCACTCTCGATTGATACATTTAAAATTCATTTTATTAAAAGGAATATGCTAATTTTCAGCGAATTTAGCATATATTTTGGAGGTCGAACGTGTATAAAATATGAAAACGTACAATGTGCTTTTATGCAAATGTCGTGTTGAACTATAACGAGAGCCACTCCCGTATTTGTGTGTAAATTAAGTTAAATTTATAATAATATGGCCCTGGTGATTTGCAGAAATTCATTTGGGCACTCTGGCAGCCGATTTAGTATTCAGAAAATTGAAATAACTTTAAATATTCCTGCGGTTTAGACGGCAATTGCTGGCACCTCAGCACTTTTGCTCCCACTCGAAGAATGACACATACACTTATCCCCCGCATCTTCGACACTCCGTATGGTGATAATCAATCTTGTATGCTCTTTGTTTCGATATTCCATTATATCAATGTTTATGTCCAATTCTTCAAATGACGCTCTTCGCATTAAATGTTGGTATATCTTCAATATCAAGGCATTCACTCAATATTGATTTGTACCATGCACTCTAATTTGCATCGACGAATGCGCATTTATAAAAGCAAATATAGTATGTATTATGTTACAATATTCATAGCCATTCACGAAAGACTACTTAGTTTTTGAAGATTCTCATCCCTTCTGGGTATTTGCATTGTGTGAAACCTTTCATTCTATGCTACTGGTTTAATGAAGGAACAGAAAAATTCGCCGAACTGGGAGGGTCAATCTGAAATGGGACCGAGTCTCGAATTCGCGGGGGTAAGCTGCTTGTAGACAAGGATACGCCTTCAGTTAGTGTCGGAGCGAATCTGAGATGCATTTTTGCGATACATAGGACTTCGAAAGGGAAGAAGGGACTGAACTCTTTGTACTCCAGAAAGCCCTTTTCAGTAAAAATCAACAAAGTCGTCTAGAGTAGTTTTTTACTATCTCCTAAGGAAAACTACTCAGTCTTACACTCCCTATCCAGACGATCGCAAAAACGCTCTTCGATACGTTCATCCAAGTAGCCTGCTGGGGGAGCGTTTTAAATGAAACTCAGAGGTCATGTTACATTCAATATCGAGAGAACGAGGAGGTGAATGTATAATATAAACGAATTCGATGTAATCCCTTCCTGCGAAGGGATATTGAAGAGGACATAGTCCTGCAATGGACTGTTGCAGGACTAGGGCCATATATCGTCATTGAAAATTGAAAATAATATCACGTTCCTCAACCAAAAAGAATGCGGCCAAAATAAAAAAAAGTATATACATATATGTATTCAAAGAGACGTGTCGAAAATCGAATATTAGCTTCATACATTTATATCATTAAGTCTTCAAATAAATTTTGTTCCAAGTCATTTCAATATTATCTCATCATTCTCGATGGCCAATTTAATTTGATTTTTTGTGCTTTGGGAGGCCTTAATGAGCTTTTCCTTGGCGTATCCCCGACTTATGGCCTTCTTATGTCCCAGGCGTGATACGCTGAGGATATTTTAAATTGTGTTTTCATCGATCGCAGATTTGATGCTCGTGATGCCGTATAAACGGCAGAGTACCGCAGTATTAAATACTTTTTAATGGCCTATGAATATAAAATTTATCATCGAGCGACGTCGATATTTATTCAAAGTGGTGTCTGTAATTGACGACATATTTTGCATCGATTAGGTTATTTCATGTTTAAATATAGCCCCGACTAGACAATGCGGTCGTAAATATTAAAACGAATTAAAAAGTGATTGCCCCCGGTTTATTGTAGTTTTATGGTCTTATTTTTTTGGGATATTTTCTTATATATAATGGCGGTAGCGTATTTATGCCAGTTTGCCGGCGTAGAAATTGAAAGCGAAGATAAATGTGTGGAACATAAAAAAAGTAAATGGCGAGCAAATGAGAGTATTTATGTAGCGGCAGCTACCGACCACAATTATACCGGACTGGACTTGACTGGTCCGGACCGGACCTGGACTTAAATACAGACGTCTAGTGCACCCTCAGGGTTTATGGGCGTGTATCGATCAACTGTGGCCTAAAAACTAAAAACAAATAGCTCTTACTCGAAGGAGTGCGCTAAAGTGTTTTTTGTCTCGGCGGTGGACGACTTCTGTTTTTGCGCTTGACAATGATGTAATTTTTTTGGTTGTAATTTATGACAGCTACGAGAGCTGTTGTACGTCGAGATTAAATTAATGTATGCAAGAAGTAACAGTACAATTATTTTATTGTCGGGTTAATTGGCGAAAGAGGGTAGACAAGATTTTCAGATCCATCGGTTGACCACCCACGCGCTAACACAGCAAATGGCTGCCAGATTCAAATACAGCCACTCCTGTTTATTGCGATCCGATCTTTTTTGTATTTGTATTGTTTTGAAGTAAGAATTATATAGATGCTGTAAAGCATATTGGTTTGAACGTCACAAAAAGTGAGTCGAAAAGAGGGAGTAAATCGTGTAGTCTCCCTGACTCCGTCGCATATAGACCATAGACATGCGCATCATTAGACCAGTAGCTTGACTATTTTATTGCATATTACACAAACACGGTTTAATCTTTCAGCTAAAAATAATAAAAAATATTAACAAGAATCAATGCATAAAATCGTGTTTTTCTATGAGCTAACAAGTTTAACCTATGAGGCGCGAGACTATCACGCATTTACATTTTTTTTTCGGCTTTTTTGTTGCGTTTGTGTACAAATTACAAATTAAAGAAATTAAGGGACGTTTCTGCCTTGTAGATCACAAAAACATTTTTTTTCGTGTATCGAAAAGAATCAATATTTTAGAACAAAATCAGTAAATTTCAAGTCGATATAAATAAAATTCGAAAAGTCAAAGGCCGGCGAAGAGAAGCTGCACTGCGGGAAGTCAAGGAGATGAAAAACTTTAAACGCGTTTTTCTCGAAACTACTTTTTAAAGCTTACGGAAGTACTCCCATACGCTTTAGATGAGCATTCCTTATAAAATTTGGTAGGCACGTGTATAATAAACGTTTTCATCGTATAGACTACAATTATCTAAAAATATTCAAAAGTGTTTATTTAATAAACAAAAAACTGCAAAAAATGTCGATAAAAATATATTTTTTTTTCGATTGCTTACAATTTTTTTATTTTATAATATTTATTTTTAATTGTAGTCCAAGCTATACACAATATTATACAAAGTAAAAATATGTTTAATTTTTTTGCTGAAAATCAGTCGTTCAGGACATAGGACTTCCATGGTGAAGAATGTCATCGCTCGCGCATCGACATACGTAGCTCCCCTCACTCCCACTGCCATACTTTGTCAAATTTTAATGTTCAATAAATATCGGCTAGTCAACACACTAAATATTAATATTCTATATTTAATTCTTTTCGCATAGAAAAATGTTAAAAAAGTGATCAATTTTAGGTTCAACAAGGCAGAAACGTTCCAGTTATGTATGAGGAGTTTTTGAAAAGACTTGTTTAGATAATTTTTTAGCGATTAAATCAATTATTGATAATATTTATATATAAATTATTTTTAAAATATCATCGAAGAGACTAGCTCTTTAGCTGTTCCTGGAGGCATTGATATGGATGATCAAACATTTTTTAAAAGATGCGGTGAACTATTAACCAATGAAGAGCGATAGAAATTGTAGTGTCATACCACGTCTTAAGAAAATAACGTTTTAGAAGCTTTTTACTTGCGAAAGTTGATTTTAATTTGAATTTAACAGATATCGATTTTATACGTGGATTATAGATTATTTTTTGTGACGCAGATCAAATTCATTCGTTGATCGCGATCCCCCGTTAATCGCGATCTCTCGTATAACGCAGATATGCCCATGATCGACGGGAGCTACTTGTAGCTTTCAAAGAACTCATTCCCGAATGGGAATACAAACTGACGATTCAGATCATAGTTATCAATAATATAACGACAGTGTCACAAATCGCATCTTGAATCATATTAATTACACAGAATCATGCGTTGGAATTCCAAGCAAAGACTTTTTAACAAATTGCGTCGGGGTTACGATAACATGTTCGTATTCATCATTCATCTGCTCTGCTAGTGCAGAAAAAGGTGTTGAAAGACACCGACTAGTCCAAACGCTATTATAGAACCAGAGAGTGTCTGTCGACCTCTATCCTGAGGCTACACATGGAGCACTTGTCACTGCACCTAACCCGTTACCGGCAATAATTTCTTGTGACGCAACCCTCAACAATTGCTACACTCCACGACAATAAACCTTATTCAATCACGGCCATATTTCGATTGGGCGTGTTTGTTTTGGATCACGCTATACTGCTGCAGATTCTGCACGGCGATGGAGCTTTGCACGGATCTGCTTCAATAGATCAAGACCGCAAATTGATCGATAGATTCCTACAAATGCTAGATATCGACTATTGAGGTCATGGCATTATTTACCTTGTTATAAATATACACATTTTTCGAACAGATCAATTTATATATTTTATGGTGAAATACGACTCAATCGTATCAATTCTGAGCAATAAATCCTCGATATTTGGACGCAAAAGAACACACCACGAACAGCATATATAATGCAGAATTCTTGCAGCAGGCTGTCATAACAGCATGAAATATGCTTCATCAATGTAATACACTGCAAATTCAATAAATGAATTGATTCTCCTCAACCTCAACGTCGTTCGAGGCTGTAATCTACCGAGTGTTTATGTGGTTGCCCTCTCGCCAGATTTAGCAATCGATGGTCTTCTAAAACAGAAATTGTGTTGTATTAATAATAGGTTTGCCGTGAAAAATCACAATGTAATTATTGCTACACGGCTATTAAATTCATCAAATACACGGCTAGAAAGGCCAATGGTGGTGTTGTTATAATTTTTATCGTCTGCTTTGAGATGATCAAAACCACTTTCTGATGCCCGATTGTAAATGCTGATATTATACTGTTAGTAACGCATATTATACAGCTTTTTCAATATTCAATATTTTTTATTTTAGAAAAGGATTTGCAGTCCGAATCATGATCATATATTTTCTGCTTCAGAATATTATTTAAATTTTCACACAATCAAATGCACTTTTTTGTGCGGTAGATGCGTTCTGCGGAACATCGCATAAAAAAAGCTATGACTTACATAGAAAAAGTGAAGAAGCGTTCTATGGATGTTAAAAATCGCATAACTTGGGAATAGCTGGAGAAAAATGCAAAAAAAAAAATAAATCGACTTTTTCAAAGTTCTAGACTAGAATACTTCCCCTTAAAGGGTGTGGTCGTAATTCAGCGATAGCAGATGCAACATGATTTAAACAGTCCAAAACTGTAATTTTTTTTCCAAATTTCGGTCAATGTTGATGATTTATTTTCTATTTTATTCAAAATATCTCGATACGTGCTTTTTATGAATTAAAAAAACCGCACAACTTCGAAATCGCACAAAAAAAAGTTGCACAAAAAGAGGTTTGAGTGTTCGTTTATTATGTTTTTTGACAAACTATAAGATAAGACTGCTTCAATACCTGCGATATCGAATCATTTTAAATAGGAGGAAATGTGATGATTCAATGAATACAGATACAGATCTTGAAGAATAGCATCATGCCGGAGAGACCTTGGTCTTCAAGTGAACGATGATGATACATTGCATTTCATCAATTATAATATAATAATTGTCGTATTATATTTAGCTTCGTGCCGTTTTTAGATGCGATTTTAGTGATTTCCGTGGCATTTTTTTGCCTGCCCAACAAAGCAAGACGCGAATTCCACATACGCCCGATACAAATGGGTTGAAATATGGCATTAAATCGTAGTTATTATTCATCGGTGGATGCACTTTTCTCGGTCCATCATCCGTTAACCCGGGGTTAACGGCGCGGGAAGCGCACTTCATCCGAGATGAATCCGCTCGGCGCTTGAAAAAGCAGCCGCCGAAGCCTTCCCGGACCCATAGTCGGCTACATGCATCCTTTTCAAAATCAATATACCGAATTAATTGATTGAATAATTTCGAAACATGAATACCGTGCACGTACATGTGTTTTCCATTACGTGAAGGCGCGTACTAATGCCATGGCCGGTGCATATAAGCAATGGATATTATTTATATATTCGCGGTATGGAAATATATCGATTTAATTATTTATCTGTCATTGGGATTAGGTAAATGTTAATTTAGTATATTTTCGCTTGGTTTGTTAGGAAAGCGTATATTTTTGTTGAGACGTTGATGGAGTGTAAATATTATGCAATGGATATATTTCTAGTTAAATCATATAAGACGTGTGAACATTTCGATTATATTTTGTATCTGTATATTAAATATTGATGATGAAATTTTGTTGAAGATAATTTTTACAGCTTGGGGTAAGGTGTGTCTGATTATTTGCTCTATTGGATTGCTTTCGTTACAACAAGCAGTCGATTAAAAATTAATTTGTTTTCCACCGCAAATGATTGTCTATCATGATATTTTCCGGCTGTAAGTTCTCGTGGGATGTAGAATATAATCTCACTGCAAAGGTAATACTGTCTATGTGGCATGGGAATGAAATAAAATTGATTATTCGAGCTCCTATTGGAAATCGGCTTTTCTGATCAATCATGGACATTATTCACTTCCTCTTCATTCCGGTGTCGTTATCAGTCGTTATGGTCTATAACGACCGGCTTACTCAGTCTCTGCAGAAGCAGCCGCCGTGTTAAAACGGACGGCTAATCATGTGAACGCAACTGGGTGTAGTTGGCGACAGGATGGAGTCGGATGCAGTTCTGCTGCACTTCTGCTGCAGCTACTCCGCCTGCACCTGTCCTCTGTTTTGCCACATCGAAGATCGATCAATTTACTCTCACTTTTACATGCCCTACTTTGATGAATTGCGGTACGACCGCGGGCCGTGATGCAACACTCTCATTTTTCACGGAGGCTCTTTTTTTGTCCAGAACCTTGGTGCAGTATCGTAAAAACGCATCTGGGCTGACATTCTCGGATAGCAGAATGCCGGCGGAACGTGTGAAATATTTTATAAAATAATCCGCAGTCAAGAAACGTGAGTCACGGAACCGTCAGCCTTGTAAGGTAGCACAGAAGTAGGCAAGTGATAATTCGGTAACGGGCCGATAAGGAATTTGCTAGATCCTGGAGAAGAGCCTTGGTATCATGGCTAGTGTGGAAATTATCATAGTCATTAATCATCCCAAAAGTGGCGCTACGTAAACACTTCGATGGAAATGAAGGTATCATGACTTTTCATTTTTTACCATGCATAAAACACTGCCGAGTCATTTGAGATATTACACAATGCGCCAGCAACCCTTTCACAATCACGAACAAAAAGAAAACCCTTAAGTCATTCAGCTACTTATCAATGGGATACGTTTAAAGTACTACGTTTGCTATTCAATGGCTTTGTAATACAAATACATTGCCGATTTAATAATGCAGCCCACACTCATATTTTTCCACAAAATGAGATTCTGATGCCTTACCTATAATAAGACATAAACGATTCCATATGAAGCCTTCAATTGCTTTTTGTATATATTTAACACTTTTCTGCAATCAACGTAGTTATATTTATAAATATTATAAGCTATATACAGAGCCATCTTTTGAAGCAATATGATTATTATACAGGGAGTTTTTCACATGGATCAACTAAATTTGTTTGGGGATTAGGGGTAATCTTTTGCTACGTTTTGCACACAGGTTCTATGTCCTAAATATCAGGGTTGTCGAAATAGAATTTTTTTTTCAACATTTTGAAAGAACACCCAAAATTTCACCATTTTAAATCGTTATAATTTTTTAAGCTGTTAAGCGGGGAAGTTTCTTTTCAATAACGCAACATACATTGGGCGCGCACATTATTGTTAGGACGTATATATACGTCCCGCCCATCTAGCGTGAGTTCATATTATTAATTTTTTTTAACGATGCTTAGGATTTATAAAAAAAATCAATGAAACATATATTTCTTTATTTATTTACATACATAAACACAAAGAGAAGTTAAAACCTACAAAATAATAATCAAAGGCATATAAAGAAAATGGAAGCATAGAGTTTTAAAAAATAAAATATATTCATACATAAATTCAAAACTCCACTTGTGTGTGATATATTTTAAAACAGTCGTTGAGAGGTAGTGCAACCTCACAATCCTATCTTAAATTCATGTCAAAATATGTATCGACAACTCATATATTTATTAAACAAAATCTCACCTGCTTTAGGACTCAACATATATTTCGAGGACGTATATATACGTCCTAACCAATTTCGATGCAGTTTACGTTGGACGTATATATACGTCCCGCCCACTTAACAGGTTAATCTATGGTCGTAATAGCACGAAATATCTGCATTATTGCTCATTGTTTTATGCAATTGGTTTAAAGAAAATTAGTTCTGAGCTTCCAAAGTCACAAAAAATGTGCACACTAATGAGTAATTTTAACTTCTAAATTCTCTAAACAAAAATAATAATAATTATTTTGTTCTTAGTTTAGTTTTGGACGAATCACTGGATTTCTTTGTCTAGGAACGTACCCTAATTCAGTGGATCGCACGGTTTCCCGACCTGACACCAGTGGATTTCTTTGTTTGGGAACGTACCCTATTTCGTGGCTCACACGTGCGATGGCGCTTAGATTTCAGCTCACTGTTGCAATTTTGCATTAAATTACACTTTAAAAATAAATTTGTCTATTAAATAAGAGTTTAGAGTTTTTTTCTTAAATTATTGTTTTTACACTACACTTTCAAATAGGAAATTTTATAAAAAAATCCTATCAAATTAGCCACAGAAACGTTATTAGACACTTTTGTTCAACCATAAGTGCACGACGAAGAGAATATATATTTTAGATGGTATATAAAAATATGAACACAAGATGGAAATTTGAACGGCATCACTGAGGATTATTTAGAATCTATTATCGCGTTTTCTTTAGAGATACATTCTATCATCATTTTCCATATTCTTTAGGAATCGATTCTGTAGAAGGTACATACTATAAAAAAAAGTACGAGGTAATCTTGTATTTTGAAGCAGAGTGAATTTTATTGGATGATGAATTATGACAGCAAAAGAATGTTGGGGCTATTTCGTACCCCGCTCCGGATCCGAAGGGTAAATTTTTATTATTTAATACATCATCACATTGTCCGGTCGCATCTTTTGTGGCTTGAGAATGTAAATTCATTCTTTTTTGGCAGTCGTTGCATTATAAACGGAAATAAGGATTACACACTTCGATCGACGCTTGGATAATATGAAAGCATAACGCAGAAATAGAAATGAGACAAACAAAAGGGAAATTTGTCGCGCTCCAAATCCAACCCAGACACAGGACGCCAAATGTCGATAAAAACGCGCCAAAAAATTCACGCTCCAAAAACATTTTTGGAAGACACAGTTTGGATTATTCAAAATAAAAAAATAAACTGGGTCACCCAATCGTCAAAGCCGACTTCCCGTTTTTTATCGCCCGCCGGAAATTGATTAGCTATAAGCGAGCGAACGTCAAACAATGAAATATTCTCCGATGCTCACTCAACCCGCTAAAAACTACTTAAAATGCATGAATATGTTTTTATTTTATTATTTTGACATAGACTCTGCCTGTGCCTGTTTTGTTGAAGAGATTTGATTTGAGGCTTTCGGATCGAAATTTGTGCGTTCGGCCGAATGGGTGGGATAATTGATGAGGAAACTCATCGATTTGAGGAAAAGCACTGATGAGAATTTCTCGGAAGGCTTTATTCGATTAGAGCTCTTATTTTCCTCGATTATTTGGCTCTTAGTGCGTTAATGTCATAATAATCAATTTGTCTCTATTGTGGGCATTTAAGGGCATTAGGTTCGTGCTTAAGTTCTGTCCATTGTTGTCTATCCCGAGCGGAGAGACGTCTGTCGATTTCTCACAGAATATAATTGAGGCGTGTTCTATTATCCAGATTTCGTAAACAATGCGATGGGATAATTTTGCAGGGGAGCCCATTAAAAAAAAATCAATATCATCGAATTCGAGCCAATTGACGACTTGCAGACAATGTGCTGATTTTTTTTTAACGCAATGTTTTCCTTGATATTGCTCAATTTATATTTGCAATAATAAATTGTATGAAAATACACTGTGAGATCTGGTTTAACCTTGCAGTTGCGGTTAGCGCGTGCTTACACGAGCCAACTCGGTTGACGCTCCATTAAATTTAACAATGCAAACGCGTTTATCAAGCAATGAAACACATAAAATCTAATGACATTCCATTAAATGACCATTATACAATTATTATAATTGCAATTGTATCGTCTTTCTTCACGACCGTCGTATACATCTGGACATTATTCGAACGGGACAAATAGGAGATGTTTATACGCATGCGCAATAAATACATTTTGTAGAGATGTTTTATATTCCCTGGTTGTTTGTCTCTGTCCTCTGCTGTAGTAATTTTGTTGATTGTACGTCTATTCGAGTATTAAAGGTGTGTTTTGTTAGCCTAAGTAATTAAAATATCAGTGATTGATAATAAACGCTCTGCCCACTCGTATATTAACCCTGGTAAAATGCGATTACGAGTCACTATTTTCGTACAATCCCAGACAATATTAATACCCAAATGTTGGTGTAGTGGATTGAGTCTTAAATTATTAATATGATGATTCAAGTTCAAGTCCAAATTGTACAAAAATATTTCTTTGTACCAATACATTTCTTTTTATTTGAGTACTGAGTGAGTAGAGAAATTATCAGTATTTTTAAATGGCATTTCAGTGATTTATACAAATACAGTCATACGTACGTTCATTTACGTTTTTAAGTCAAGGAAATCAGGGTAAACCTGGATGTAGGCGATCGATCAGAAATATTTCCTAAATTTGTTAATATGGGGATTTCACCCCAAAATTTGAACCCGAACGTTTATACAAAGAGTCTAGGATTTAAACTACCAAATCAATACAATTTGGAAGATCAATACAAGCTTAGCCTGAATTTCTGCTATTGAAATAATAAATATGTCAATTAACGAAGTTGGGACCTCCTATGATTGATTGATTTGCAGCTCATTTATTGATTCTCATCTGTTTAACTATTCATAATCAAATTCAACCCTACGCCTGTGGTCAACGGTTGAACCCTGGGGGTAACGATGTGGAGTGGACGTCCACGATAGTAGCCTCGTCGGTTTGCTCATCAAAAGCAGCTAGGGTAGTCCAGCTAACATGAGTTGGGTACGCAGGTCACCCTGTGCTGTGTACCTATAAAAGGGTGTATGGAACAGCCGATTACAGTAGTTGGTGGATACTGTGTCAAAACTCACCACTATCCCCAACAGCCTAGGCATACAGGGAAGAACGGTTTTAGGCTGTTCCGATACGAGTATCATGGGGAAGGGGTAGCCCCTGCAGTCCGTCATCTGCTGTAGCCCCCTTCAAACTAAGTTTGGACTCGTGGTGGTAGTGAACCCGCGGTAGTATATCCTTTGAATTTAGCCTAATCTTTGTCTTTTCTCCTCCATAGTCAAATAACGTATATAAAGTATAGAAAGAAATGTAGAAAATCGTTCTGCCAACAAATAAGCAATCATTCGACTTTCACGGCTTAGTAGGGACGGATCCGGGCCGCGTCGCGCGATTGGGCACCCATGACTGTCATTACGGCCCGTATGTCTCGTGGGAAAAAAATGGCTCGGCATAATAATGTGGTATTTTATGGTTTTGAAATATAAATTTGTAGATAGCGCAACATTAGCAGGTAACTACCACGATGGCCATTGTATCATTTGTTATGTAAAGAGGGGGACTTGTGCTCGCGGATGGCTCAAATTCGAAGCGGGATAATTGTGATGATGATCACGATTTAATGCAATCGATTTAAGGAAGTCATTGCTGGAATCCAGCGTGTAATTTATTGGAGTATCGCTTTTCGAAATTCTCCTTGGGATTGTTCGAATTCTTGAACTACCTATGCGGAAATTCTCGAATCGAAGCTATGAATACACGATATGTAGGCCCGCCGCGTTGTGTAATACGACCTTTATTATTTAATCATAACATTAAGTTTTTACTTGATTTTGAAATGAAATTGGAAATGCATAATTTGATGCTATTTTTTTACTGTTACACACTTTCCTTTATTGTGCTAAAATACCCACCGATGATATGTATTTGGTACACCATTATTACTTTTATTGACTGTAGTTGAAGTTGAACATTTTTTTTTCTTTGTGTATCGGAAAGAACCAATGTTTAAGAATACGTTCAGTAAATTTCAAGTTGATATTATTGAAACTCGCAAAGTTATACGCCGACGAGGAAAAGCTAAGCTTCGTGAAACTGAGAAGAGGAAATACTTCAAACGTGTTTTTCACGAAACTACTTTTTCCAAACTCATGGAAGTGCTCCCACGCGCCCTATATGTGCATTCATTATGAAATTTGGCAGATACGTGTATAATAAACGTCTTCATCGTATAGATTATAATTATCCAAAAATATCTAAAAATGTTTATTTAATGGACAAAAAACTACAAAAAATGTTGGTAAAAACACAAACTTTTTTTTTGATCGCTCACTATTTTTTTATTTTGCAATATTTCTTTTTGATTGTAGTCTAATCTATACACAATATTATGCAAAATAAAAATATGTAAAAAAAAATTGGTGCTAATCACCTGTTTAAGACTTAAGACTTCCATGGGGAAAAATGTCATCGCTCGCGCACCGACATACGTGGCTTCCCCTTATTCCAACTACCATACTTTGTCAAACTTAAAAAATATTTTTATGTTTAATAAACATCTTCCAGTGAGCACACGAAATATTAATATTCTATATTTAATAATTTACGCATAAAAAAATGTTAAAAAATCGATCACTTTTAGGCCCAACAAGATAGAAACATCCCTTAATATTTCATCCCTAGATATGCCCATTTTAATGCATTATTTGTGCATATCACAGCTTTACTATTGTATGACTTTTATAATAATCACAAAAATAAAAAAATACAATCATTGGCACATGTAATTAAACATTTTAAGCCAAATTTAAAATTATCAGAATAATCAATAATCATAGCAAAATATGTAGTTATTATTGCAAAACTTATTTTTGTGACAATATTTCCCAATAATGAAAACACCATTTAGCTGGGTATTGAAGTAGAGTGAATGCATTTTAAACACTGTTAAGTGAACGATTCAATATTTTTCGTCCTAAATTCTTATATAATTTTTATATTCAAAACCAGATTTTCAGAATCAAAAATCAGTTTTCGAAGATCACAATTTTTGTCTAAAATCCGTGTTTTCAAAACTGGTTTTCGAAAACCGACAAGGCCCTAATCGAGATGCATATGCAATGAATTTATAAAACAAGGCGAAATGATTGATTATTTTTGTATGTACATTAACATGAATCCCCCCAAAAGCACCCTTCTCGTCCCAATTAGCATTTCGTGTTCTTCCAAGAAACACAATTAATTTACTTTTATCACGTGTAACAGAGTCGTTAATCTTAAATGCGAACTTCGCCGGGCTGAAGTCATTTTCATGGGGCTGTTTTTTCGACCTTTTCCCACAGACGGCGGACGCCTTCGTGACCGCCGGGCCCCGGGCGAGTGTGACCGTGTCGGCGATCATTAATAATTGGATAGACCACGCAGAATTATGAAAAATCACAATCGAAATTCGTTTCTCTCAGGCGACAAGATTTTAGAATCGCCCCTACGCGGCGGCGGACACGCGCCCCAAACCACCCCGAATCGACCCTCGCGGCCTCCGAGCCGTATTAGTGACGCTAAAAATGCGTCATGATGTATTTTTAGAAGTCGTCGATTTCTTGGCCGGCGAACATTTCGCTTCTTTCGTTAATCAAACTTACTACATGGACGCTCGTATCGGATTGCGTTCCAATGCTGGAAAATTTAGCGTCGTTTTTCGATAGTGTTCAAGTAATTCTGAGGTATATTTTCATATGTAGTTTATTCTAAAGCATCGTGAATTGAGGATGCGATTTTAACCTTTGCGTTCAGAATAGGGTCTGTCGGTACCCCATTTTCGTTTGGGCCGTATAATTCATGCTTTACGATTAGCATACGATATATAACCACCCTATGGTTATTAAAGATATAGCACCCACTAATAAGACACAGTGCGTCCAGTACGCATGTGTATTTAGGGGTTTTTTACCCGGTAGCAGTGCAGACGTATTACGTCATCCTTGGTCATGTGATCAAAAACTTTATACAGTTATGGAGTGGTAGTGAACCGTGGATGTTGTGTCGTGCTCACTTTCCACCATACCATTTTCAAAGTATTTAGAACTTGTATTGAACTGAAAGGCTTTAACCAATCAGGCATTAATAAATTTATTATTAATATAAATGTTTTGATTGTTTCAGAAATGAATTGATATTCATCCCATGATTCATTCGCCCGAAGATTAATGGTAAGTCAACACAATAATTAATATTGTAATGTATAAGAATTTATTCATAAATAATATTTAATTACAATTTTAACACTATAAATGCGAATTAATTGCATTTGTAGTTATTAAGCTATAATTGGTTTTGCATAGTCATTTTAAAGTATCGCATTTATAACGACGATTTGAATTATGATAGATTGCATTTTTCTAGAACAATTTCATATTTTATAATTTTGCTTTAAAATACATTAAGCTTTCATGGTTTAACCCGAGCTAACATTTTTGGACGTATTCCAAGACATAAATTCGTTCATGTGCAAACTTTCATAACGTTCTAAATCCTGACGTTCATGCGATCGCGTGCGCGGTACCGTCGCGGGGTAAAATTCAACCCCCTCGATTCCTTATCGCGAAATTTCACGAAAGAAATAAAAATCAAGACGGACCACCAGCCGAGAAAATTAAGGATAATCTCGCCGTTAAACTTTGATCGATTCGGAGCGCCCGTCAAAATTTTTCACCCCCTTCCGGTGAATTACTGTCGTAAATTATAAAGTGGTAAACACACTGTCTGTCGATTTTCAATACACAGTAGCCATCAATTAGTGATGTCATAAAATAATCAGGGAGCCACGACCATCGTGTTTATCGATGGGGGTTGTAAATATTTATATCATCACATTGTGATATTAATTACACCCACAAAATATAATAAAATACCAAATGAAACGGACTGAGGTTTAAATATGTATGCTTTCAAATAAATTTGTCGGTTGAATCATTGTAAAAAGCATAATTATACTGATCTAGATGTTGCATTTTTTTTTTATACAGTTGTTTGATTTATTTCAACATATCGTTCTTATTATAAGTCCTGTCGTATTAGTTATTTTTTTGTTGGCGAAAAAAATGTTCTCAGTTAATAAATAGAATTTCTATAACCAGTTTATTGTTATTATTTATACGCTATGAAGTTATTAATTATTGTTTTCAACACTTTCGACCATAAATTAAATTAATTGCATAAAATTAGTTTACGCCGCGAATATAACACTCCGACTCGTTCCCCCGACATCCATTACGAGACATAATAGAATGATGTATTATATTCGCGTACTGATGGAGTATAATATTGGCATTATTAGGTCGAAAATAAAATTAATGCGTTTTCATCGGAATCAATTTTCATCGCGTTCTTCGGCGAGGTCACCTTCATGCGTCGGAATTTTCAGCCACTTTTTTCCAACGCGCTGTGAGCGAAGTAATGGTCGTTCCGTTTGAGAATATCTTTTTAAAAAATCAGGGGTGTATACACAGGGGGTGTTGTTTGAGGGAAGGCTTAAAATCGCTACAAATGTCGGCGTCGTTACGTCACCATAGCAACATCGTCCAAACAAACCGCGGACGCACGCAAACACACCGGAGGGGTGGAACTCACCCCCACAGTCTGGACCCTCACGCTATATCGCCATCTACCAGCGGGCGATAATAGCCCCGAATAATTTTATATGGCCCCCATTTATTAAGTCGAGAAGAAAATGTCGAGTCACAGCTCGGAAAAGAACGCACATCGTGAAAATTAAGGACGACAATCGAATCGACGATCGAAAGTAATCGCCCACCCTTTTTTCTACTCATTTAACCCTCCGCGAGGTGATTAAAATCCGCTTACCTGCCTCGATTGCACCATCGCATGAAATTGCATCGCGTTTAATTTTAATCTGTCTCCGCCGGCTGCACGGGTGGTCAACGAATCTCTCCTAAGATTATCCAAAGACTCCTGCTTGGACACGTAAATGTTCCCAGATAATAATCGCTCATTTACGCAAATTAAATGATACGCCGGCAGAGCTAATTTCATACGCAACGTGCGTGGAGTAGATCGAGATTGCACTTAAAATCATTCGAATTGCACAATTTAAAAGTAGTTAATCAGGCTGCGATGTCCGCTGATGGGCGATAGCATCTTTATTTGCCGTTCAATCTGTCGATATTAAAGTGTACTCAATCGAAATAGGATTATGTTTGATCGATCCATCATCATGGCTTTTTAATCATCTAACGATGTTGTCATAGAGTGCACTTTCATCGTTCAATATCCTCACAATGGACATTTCATGATAGATTTTTTTCTAGTTATAAGACAAAATAAGCTTAAGAAATAAATGTAATTATTTTCACAATCATTTTTTAAAATTCAGAAACTAATTCACGATACTAACGTTTAGTATTTCCAATATGCAAACAAATAAACGACGATTTGGGTCGCTTCTTAATCATTTATTTGTTTGAATACTAACAGTCAATTTATACTTGAATAATATATCTTGTAAATAGAAGGATATTTGTCCTCATGTCTGTTTCTCAGTCCTATGTAATGGTCCCAATGCATCTTTTATTGCTTTGAGCATTTCTAAGCATAGTTTAAGTGGGTTGGTCAATGCCGTTTTTTTCCATTTTTATTGTATTTGATCGTTTGTTTGGATTTGAGTAATGTGAAGCAAATTCAGCTATAAATCATATTTCTTTGCTTTTTAACCACAATCAATCCATATCATGAAAATTTTGATTGTGGTGCTAGTCTTGTGGATGCAATTTATGACCCTTATGATTAACAATCGTGGCACTTGTGAAGCTTTCGTGGCAGGTCGAAAAATAGATTAGCTTTCACCCCCGGGGTTGAGCCACAAAATGAAGGCGGACGGCAGCCATATGTTAATTTCCACGGAAACTCGTTTCCGCCGCTACGATTTTTATTTAGGAGCTTTCGTGGTCAAGAAGCGGATTTACATCCCTAATAACAGGTCGTTGTGGATTGACGTAAATTTTTCCACTTATTACATTCGATAAGGGTCTAATGACCGGCGCTTTGGGGTTAACCGACGGCCACTATTTCATGCCGCAATCTCAAATCTCACAACACGTGTCCGTTATCAGATTTCAGTGTAATCAATGCTCGATTATAATCTAAATTGAATACCATACGAGACTACGCCATTGGAATTATGGAGTCGGAAATGCGGACGATATATGGATGGGGTCCGTCGTAAATTAATTCCATTTTCCCGATCAATTGTCCTGCACAAAAGAAATTTTCCATTGCATACGGTGAAACTTTTTAATCGACTCACACCGTTTGAAGCCTTTCCGTACAATAAGTGCTCAGTTCCTCGAAAATAGAAAGGTCAATCAGTCTTTCGGTACCATGCACCATTTTCTTCGTTCAATACGCGCCCGATTCCCACCCCCCTTTGAATACGCCTACACACGTAAGGGATCGTTTATGGTGTCTTTGCATATAAAAGTTCTATCGACACACCCGCCATAAAAAAGCTCGTTTACAACTTGAAAAATCGTTAACATCTCGTTTGTGTGCGCCTATGCATGGAAAGTATGCGTTCAGCAAACGACAAGTGGTTCGAATGTTGTTTAGTAGATTACCGTCGTTTATAATGTATGACCGCATAAGTGTGCTTGTTGAATGTCATGGATATGAAATCATGAATTATGATATGGTGAAATTGAACGAATGCATATGGTGGAATAAAAGTATGATTTAAGGAAGGCTATATGTGCTCCAATGCAGTTAGATTTTCGCGATTAAATCGTTAATCACGTAACGTGAATTAATATTATGGGGATCTAATCTAAAATACGTTATAATATAAATATTTTTCAAACTCTAATGTATTTGATGATAATTAAATTTAAAACATTATGGAATGAATTTGCATGTATAATTATTCAGGTTTCGAAATTTTTTATTAACTTTTCCCCTTACTGTGCTAAAGTGATTTAAAAATCGGAAAAAATTGAATATTCGTAACTATTGCTTTTATTGATTATAGTTGAGGTTGAAATGTAACAATTTTTGTAATGTTAGCTCTAAAAAGTCTGAAAACGAGAAAGATCATCGCAAATAGCCGATAGGCTCATCGCAGAGAGCCACTTGCGTGATACTGAATCCGAGATTAGATCGGCGAAAAATTTCCGATTTTCCGACAAATTATTTATTTCCGTCGCTGCAGATGAATACTTATATACTATAATACTTTGATGTAATTCGTAATTATATTACGGAGGAATACAAAAATTCTGAACCCCGTATCTATTATATTTCATATCGATAATCCCATTATTAAAGTCGAGGTGTAGTAAATACATCACCGGTAGGGAAAGGTTAATATGACAATTTTATAAACATGTATGTAGTGTATATATATATACATAGATTAGATAGTTACTGCCCCTAGGCATCGCCTAAGCTCGCCCATTAATAGTTACGCCACTGTTTTCAAGCGTCCAGATTTCGACAAGAATGTCTCGATTTAGTAGCCTTCAATTTCAAGTTTCAATTCCGATTTCATAATATCTGCAACTTTGAAAGCTTGGTAGACTGTAACTTTCCTGATTCACTTTGTATGAACACTGATTGAGGACAAAAAATAGCTTTGTAGAAATTGTTGCAAAATTTCGGTGACTGCGTATTGCAAGGAACTGCGTGTGCTTGCATTACGATGATGAAAATTAAAAAAAAATACAATGGATTTATACACTGCAACCTAATAGGTGCCTCATTAAAATATTGCACCATATTTCATGAGTGATTTTATTGCCACTTATTATTCCAAATGTCACATTTGACACCAGTGATCAATAAAATAAATTGTTACATATCAACGTCTCGCCCGAAGAAAGTCCCACTTTTATTCAAGTATCATTCGGCCGAATTGCAATATATATTATTTTTTGCATCACACGCAGGCGATAAATATAAAATAGCCGCATCGAAAGGCGTTGCCAGTAATAAATATGAGCGTTATGCAACGAGAAAAAGTCTTCGAATTACACGCGGATTATTTACGATTCCGTCTTTCTGAGTGTCGAATAATCTAGGATTTATATGCACACGAATAATTTCGTATGTAGATTGCTCGCCATTCGTTTCGTCGACGAACTGACGTTCAAAATACGCCCTAATGTTGCATTTGTGAGACTTTTCACTTGAGTGATTGATTATGATTGACTTCCGCTCAGATCTCAATTCTAGATAAAATTTCACCAGAATGGAATCGCTGCGTTTATCGCTTTATGGAGTGCTTAAATTTTTGATATTTGCCTCTGGGGCAACGATCACATTTGTATTCTGATGAATCGACGTCATTTTCATGTCTGAATTGAAATAAAATCGAATTTAATGCAAGGGATGCTAATAAAATAGACGTCAACGATTGTGCCATCTAAGATTGATTGCGTCTTGAGTATTAAAAAAGCACGTATGAATAAATTGACATGAATAGATCGAGGTTACACTGCCTCAAAACAATTGAATTGCGAGAACTCAAAATAAACAGTAAGCTCGTCATTCTGTATGATGAGCATGTGCAAAAAAGCAATTTGCATACTAACTGAGATATTTTCTATGAACTGTTGTTTTCATTTAGAAATTGTATATTTTTTATTACACTCTTTTTCCTATTATCATTCCAGTGTCGTATGCAATCATTCCGTTAAATCTGACACAATGAACAATTTTCCAGAGTCGTAAAAAGTTGATAACCATGAGAACGCTATTATTTTCCTCGCGAAACGCTTTGGTTATCTATAACGCACATTGGGCACGACGTTATAAAAAAATGCAACATTTTCGAAACTACTTCCAAATAATGAGCACAATTGCAAATTTATTCATATCGAACGTTTTGTGGGTAATTTCCAGAAGACGTCATTTGAATACGCTGCCAAAATGCGCGCCCCGGGCGACTATGAATAAATCGCAATAAATATGAGCTTTATTACGTTTTCCGACATTTATAACAACTCGAACGCGAATATTAAAAAAAACATGATTGATTTTTTATTCTCATGCTCATTGATAATATTGTCGGGACCTTATACGATATGCAAAAGCTGCACCGAATTATCGCAAGCATAAATTAAATAGAAGAAATAAAGCACGCTTCCGGGATCGCTATGATGTTTTTTACTCTGCAAATATTTTTTGCGATCATTATCACTATTTATACTGTTAGCATCGATGAAAAAATACTACCGAATAAATTTGAACTTGTTTATAAGGTCAGTTTTTTTATTTTCAAAAAACGTGACACAAATATAACGCACAATAACGAGCATGGGTAATTCGATAAAATCTGAATTTTATTGCATATATTTTAAGAATTGTAAATTAGCCTTCTGTGTAGCAGGCACTTAAGGGACGCTTTATTGCTTTTGCATGTCGGAAATTGTGTTTCAAACGCTCTTTTTTCATCGCTCATAAAATATATCGGGACAGTTTTCTAAGAAACGAATCAAAATCAAACACGAAAAAAGGGCATAAATTCGCATTTCATGGAATAACGCTATGATCCGCCAGTAAACTCTAAATATATGGTAATATTTGCGAATTTAGCAATGCATACATACTGAAATAATTATTGTTTAAAAAAAATTAAATTATTCATGGTATTTTTTATTAATTTGCGGCATTATATACTGAATAAATATGATTAAGAATGTTGTTTGTGTTTCGCATAATTGTTTTTAATTTATTTTGAGAATAATTCTGATTAGCAGATTTAATTGATTAATTGCGGGGAGAAGTAGCCATAGCATAATATTTGACAGATTTAAAGCACAATATTGAAATTAGCCTGTGGTAGCTAGTTAATATTAGGTTGAATCATAAATAGTTGCCGGCGAAAAGAAGTCGTTATAATTATTCGGTTTTATCCTTGATGAATCATCCGTATTGGTAAGTATAGGGTATCATTTAAAAGCTATGAGTCCTATCTATAACAGTTAACTGTGTCACATCTTATGTTATAGTATTTTTTTACTCGTAAAATGGACAATCAAAAAGTGCATTTTCATCATATAATGCTTTGGGAGTTTACACAAAGTGAAAGGACAGTAAGAAATTGTTTTTTAAAATTACGCTCGGGAGGTGAGACCCTGAAAGATAAACCAAGGGTGGGTTGCCTTTCAGACTTTGTTGAAAACATTTTAAAGGTGTTATTGGAGCAAAATCCACGTCAATCAATAAGGGAATTGTCAGGGAGGTCAAATATGTCACAATCAACCATTTGTCGGCACTTGGAAAAATTGGTGCCGAAAGAGCTACAACGTATTCAAGAAAAAAAAAGTGGAACTTGGGTGACCTGTCTTATTACATCGCTCATATTTCTTGGACCTTGCCCCAATCGAATTGCATCTATTCTGTTTTTTGTACAATTTCTTAAATGGAAAAAACCAAAAATTATGAGGAGGGTGAATCACGCTATCGAAAATTTATTTTTATCTAAACCTGCTAAATTTTATGAAGGTATTGATAAGTTATCAGGTAGAATGAGAGAAATAATACACTAATATTGGTGAACATGTAATGGAGGAACATTGCTTTGTTATTTTGTTAAAACTAAATAAATGTTTAAAAAAATTGATTTAATGCTGTCTTTCCATGTATTGTTTGTGTTTGTTTCCAAGATTTTAAGTTAAACGTCAATGAATGTTAGATATAATACATTACAACCAAAAAAAAAACAAATTTTGTAAGAGTAAAATCCTAATTGTTTGATGTGAATTCTTTAATATGTTTAAATATGTTTTTTTTCCCTTTTCATAAGTTATATAAAGTATCCCAATGAAAAAACAGACAAAAACATATTACACTCAAACCTCTTTTTGTGCGATTTCGAAGTTATGCGGTTTTTTTTTCAAACGTATCGGAAAACATTTTTTCAAAGAAAAACATTTTTTCTTTTTTTTAATTTCATAAAGAGAACGTATTTGGTTATTTTGGATAAAATAGGAAATAAATCATCAACACTAACCGAAATTTGAAAAAAAAATATTTTGGGACTATGTAAATCATATTGCACCTGCTATAGCTGAATTACGACCACGCCCTTTATTCTGGTTTAGATTTTTGAAAAAATTGATTCTGATTTTTGCATTTTTCCAAAGTTTTGACTCTTAAAAATATATTCTCCAAAGAAATTTCCAAAATTTCAACTATTTACGGAGTTATAGCTATTTTAGTGACGCGGCAACTTGGCCAGTTCTTGGTACGAATCTTCTCTATATAACTCTCTATTATTCCTACTAAATTTATGTCAAAATTTATTTTTTAACTATTTAAAAAAATATATAACTGTGACAAAATAAGGCAAAAAAATGACCTGGCTAAATTTTTTTTTAGTTAGGGACTATAGTGATATCTTTACTAATTATGAATTATATTGTTGGAAAGAGAAAATTTACACAGAACAATGATGACATTGACACCGGGTATACTATTTCTTCCGAAGAAGAGAGCTATTTTGAGTAATTGAAAATCGCAACGAAAATTATCATACAGCGATGATAGTTTGTAATTAAAATAATTAGTATTTCTCTAGAAGATGTCTGGCATTTGAGATGCTAGATGTCAGACATCTTTAAAATTTTATCAATGATGCAAGACGTCTTTTAAATGTTATTTTTTAGTTTTATTAACTTTTTTTTATGCGATTATGGATATATTTTATATAGAAGTTTCAAAGTTATGCATTTTTTAAAATCCATGAAACGAATCTTCACTTTTTCTATGTAAGTCATAGCTTTTTTGTGCGATTTTTCGCGGAACGCATTTATCCCACCGCATCTTTACCACATGTTTAATCACATAACTATTGAAATTATTAGATTAGATTAGCATCAATTTCAATATATTCTGTTATAACAATTTACGCCAAATTCACATTAAATTTAATTTGGCACAAATACTTTAGTCATACAATAAATGGAACTAATATTAAAATTGTTATCTGAATATTTAAGCGATTTGATCTTAGGCGCTTTTGATTCTTCTTATTTTTCAGTATGTATTTTCTTATTCCTTGGCTGTAAATTGAAAAGGTCCAATTTCCGCACACATTTTAGAATGATGTGATAATTATATAGGATGTGATGCTGATCGTTCTAGTGCTCTTTAGTTAATCGGAAATGTTTCTAGATCGCTGTTACTAATTGATTGCACGCTCGTAATCTTGTAACGTTCTATGAGCGGAGCTTCTATCCTTATGTTTGTCTTGAATTTAAATTGAATGTAATGTTTATTTTTTCTTGATTTCTGCATAAAACGGTATTACGTATTTATTCATTTTTATCAAGGAAATGTAATGTTTTTTAAAAAAATATTTATTAATAAGCATAAATTTGTGATGCCGTTTGCATTGTTTTGTCATGCAACAGCAAATGTATGAATCGACACGATGGTATCTGCTAGGAAGGCCAGATCTGACGAAGGTTGAGCAGTTTTTGTTCGGTGGTCTACAAGTAAAGAGCCGCCTCATAACTAATCCATTAAAAACAACTACAATAATGGTCACTGAAGCTAGTTTTTGTCTTTAAGAAGTTGCTACAACCTTCTTTCATCATATGAGGAGGTATATATTGCTCGATGAATGCCTTAAACGTCGATGGTACTCGCTCATGTGAAAAGTTTTATACTGTTGCCTTTTGCAACGTTTCATTTTCATTGCGTAACGAATTCATAGACTTTTTGAATGAATTTAATTTTTGATCATTTGGTTGAATACTGTATATAAATTTGAAGTTGGATTTTTTGTTGATTCTTGTTTAAAATCAACACGGACAAACACTCAATGAAATAAGTGTCATATGCTTACTACAGAGCATGACACAAAGTTGAATACGAACAAACAGCGAGCGTTCAATAGTACTTATTGAAAGAAAATATGCAGATGGGTCTCATTCATCCATTATTTATCAGCATAAAAATATTTTTTAGTCTCGTGTGTCGATCACATGGCGATATTTATTAAATTTGCTCATCAACACGACCTGCAGAACGATGTGCCTCGATTACGACGTCTTCGTGTAGAGCAGCTTTCGACTTGATTAGTAATCTCGCCTTGTAGGCTTTGTCAACTGAAAACCTTCGCGGCATACAAAGATGCTCAATAGTTAATAACATACGTATGCGCTCAGTTTCTCATGGTAAACAGTAATCATGAAGAGAACTTTCTTAGAATCATATGTGAACTCGTTTGCATTCATCATTGACGTTCACTATTTTTAGAGCCATAAAAATCCGATCGGATTCGATTTTTCACATGGAAATACCCATTACTGACAGCTTCGACCTCGTAAATATGATGTATGCGACATGCCGAAAGCCATCGATTGATTATATCGCTTCGTTGCTTTTAATTATTTGGGTTAAATGCACCCCCTATGCATGTGCAATATCAGATTGAACGTAACATTCATCAAATAAATAAATTCATAAAAATTGTTATCGTACTCGATAAATATTCATTTTCATTTACAATGTTAGTTATTATAGAAATCTTGCTTTTCCACATATAACATATTTAATGTTTTCTGAAGGTGAACTGAAGATGTTTAAAAATTAATCAGTGAATCGCATATGCTAATAATTTTGTCTTCTTCATATAACATCCATCATATGTTTTTTTTAGATTTGTCACAGAATAGATGATTCAAAATTCACAATAATTAATCGCTTTAATATTTTAGCTCTCATGAATGATTTATTTGTGATTAGATCATAAAAATGAGTGTACAAAATTATTATATTAAATACATAGATTGCACAATATTTGTATCGACAGCAAAAACGATATAAAAGAGAATTGAGTGTAAATATTTGACGTTTGGCATAAGCACGATTGACTTTTGGCCACAGCCTCTTGAAAATATGGTAGAATATGCGTATCGTATTTGAGGACGTCTTCAAAGGCAAGGCTTAACTTGTGCTCTATGAAGACGAAGAAAAGATGATAGTACTTGTGTGTAAATTACGTATTATTTAATAGCCGGAATACGCTTGTGAATTGGTTTCTCGTTTTATGGTGATATGATGATTGTCTTCTTGCGCCTCGATTTTATGGCTTGTTTTAGGGGATTTTAATGCGAGTTCCACGCTGTAAAACGAGTGTGAAAAGCCTTTTCGTAAGCGGAACTATGATGTCACACATTTTTAAGGCGGTCGCTGTCTTCTCCGGCCGAGGATATGTTGTTATCGCAAAATCCCGCTATTCGATCGTATAATAGTATTATGCATGGCGATGCATTTTTTTATACGGCCATTATAGTTTTACGCAATAGCGCTTTGGCACTTTTATGCACAAGGCCCCGGGGAAGCTTACTCAACATCTGTATCGTAACACCCAAGCGACCGGCTGTCTGCCGATTAAACCGACCCATATGGATATGCTAAATTTATTGACGATGGACAATCGACTGAGGGGTATCGAGTGTCGTCGCTCGAGTGTTTGATGATATTCAATAATATCCCATTAAAAAACGTCGCTCGTATATTACATGCGACGTATATGACACACGAATGCCATAAAACATATTGCATGATATATACAATATGAGCTATTATTGTCATAATTTGTCTGGGAAATAATACGTCATATTTGTTCACAAGATCTCTTTGGGTCTACATTGAAGAACGAGCTGCTATTATTTGACATTATCATTTTTTACAGTGGCATGGACGTAAATCGTACGCGACCGAGCTATCAATCTGAAGATTCAACTTATTTCAACCATTTCTTGCAGATGAAAATTGTATCTTTTACGTTAATGCAAGGCAATCTATTAATAATAATAGTGTGCTAACAAAATAACACGGAATTAGCGTGTCGTTCGAGGGGAATATAATAATGCTAGACGCTTAGAGGAATATTCAAGGAATAATTCACTTCTTGTTGTGCTACCACTAAGCGAATCTCTCACAGTCTTCAGCTCCATTATCATTAAATTGATCGTTTAGAACAGTGGCTGAGAGCTCAGCTACTGCAGATCAATTTAGTTCTTTAATCTGCCTGTTGTAAAATGTTATCATAAATTATCGTTTAAAATTATATTTCATATAATACAACTAATCTTTTGCATAAAAATAGGAAAATCCTTAATGATACAGTTAAGTGATTGATTCTATTTTCAGAGGGTAAATTAAAGTGAAAATTGTTAATTCAGTGTGTAAGAAACTAATATCATGCAATATGACTTACAGTCATACAAATATTTCGCACCAGTCAACATCTTGCCAAATCAATGCAAAAATATAGAAAGAATTGTTACTTGTTCAATAAAATTAAATGTACATATAATATTTTAAAAATGGCTTTTCTTAAATTCAGTCAGGCGTTCTTATTTTTTATATATTAGATATTGCGTGGAATGAATTAACCCTATACAAGTTATATTTATAATAAGACGCATATCCCGAAAGTAAGTGTACTGTGACAATAACGAACTGTGGTTTTTTGTTTTTTAAGAGTTGATCATACAGAGTGGTAAAGGGGGGATCTCCTGAAAATTGTCATTCCATTCAACGCATCTGGTGAGCCGTGACATAAGCTTTTTTATGCCCTCCTCGAAGAACTCTACCACCAGCTCCTTCCTCCACTTCCGAACCTCTTTCTACAATTGCTCGTCGTTTGAAAATTCAATTCCATCCATGTTTTCTTTCGGGGAATCAGAGGAATATGGATCTGAACATCCCAACCCAAGTCTATGAGCGCCTTGGTGGCTAAAAGCTGTGTGAGGACGGGCATTGTCATGCAACAAGGACACTCCTCTCGTCAGCATACACCTCCTTTTGTTTTTTTAATGTCTTACAATATCGTTGTGCATTTATGATCTCTCTTTGAGGCAGAAATTCGACCAAAATGATACATTTTCGATTTTGGCAGTTGGGGAATTGATGTGACGGCTGTCACCCACTTTTTATCTCCAGTCACAATAAAGCTCAGAAAATCATCACCTTCCAATCCATTATGCTAGCTTTAACAACAATATCCTGTTTTATTTTTAAATACACTTTTTCTAAAAAATATATAATAATTTAGTACACTTACTTTCGGGATATTCCACGTACGTTGTTTGTTCGAGAAGACTTTTATGTTCGCCATCTTTAATTTTAATTATCACATCGAAAATATTTTTTTAGATGGTATTGCTTTGAATCGTCGGTGTGAAGATCGTAAACATTTCTCTTTCGGTTCTTTCTTATAGCGTTTTACCTTGAAGCTTGATTTAGAAGCCTTCTTCGAACCGATAAAGGTATCGTATAAAGTGCGTGCGTTGCGTGACTTCCCTCCGTATTTTCACGGATCTAATCAAACGACCTGCAGCAAAGCAATTCTACTCTTCACGAAATACTAAAATTAAGGGAACAGCCACAGTCGGCTCCACCTACAAAATATTAGGGTATCTACCGATTCTACTACCGCGATGCACACCCTAATCACCGTCTTCTATCCGAATCCGAACCGTAAATTTGCGCTTGTCGCAATTTTACGACCATCCATCAACGGACGCGACGTCAGTCTCGACAATTAATTTCTTCGCTGGATAATTGAATTCATGAGACTCCGTCGTCCCGTGGCAAAAACGGTCGGCTATTATCGGACATTTAAATATTTACGATGTTGTTACTGTTAGTTTGCAAGAATATACGCTTCCTCAATTGTTTATTGTTGAATGCGCAATAAAAGCGAATCTCGGAAGAGGAAAATGGTTTCGCAACTGCACAACGCCCACGCAGAGCGATGCACGAATTTTGCATCCGAGAGAAATCTTTCGTGCGTTGCATTGTTATACTGTCGAAAATTCGTGAGCAATTGCTCGACCCGAAAAGAATGAGTTCTCCCCGACAGTAAATTGTTTCTCTCGAGATGAACGCGTTTCAAAACACTGGAAATCGATATGATATCGTTTGGTTTTCGTCCTCTTGGAATCTCGGTCGATCCGCAGTATATAGACCGATGTCTCGCTGGTACAATTTCACATTATGGTATTAATTTCAAGGCCCCGATTTCGAAGTTACACCTGTATCGCGAGATCGTGATTGGTCTCGTACGTAGCTGGAAAATCTTGCGGTCGAAAAAACTGAACCAAAATAGACACAAACACGAACACACATTCCAGATGTTTCGTGTGTAAATAACGGCCCATCTTAAAAAGCTTTTACGACACCGGAACGTCACGAATCGACGTTGAAAATCGGCAAATGGACCGGCCACACGCAGCTAAGGCCCAGTGTGAAGTCCGCAAAATTAAGTGATAAATTATCCATTTTATGAAGATCGTCATTTTTTTCTATGATCTAATTGAGACCGTCGCGGGCCGAGTCGGTGGGGTACAGTTAGGCAACTTATCTCGGTGGGCTTTGAATTTGTGGCATTTTTGACACATATCTCGGTTTCGAAGAATTCGACAGTTTCCAGCAGCGTATTGTTGTGGAGTCCGCGGACGTGTTTGTAGACAATAAACGCGGACGTTGCATTAACGTCCCGCATGTTGATGAAGGCACGCGACAGTCGAGCCGTGAAAATATTCACTGGGGTCACAGACAGGTTCATTGCCGACGAATCTGCACAGATATGCCAAGGCGCCCCTCATCCGGCCTCAGGATGCTTGACCCATTCTTGTCTCTTTGCCAAAATCCCCATCAATCATATCCATAATGAACCAGATTCTCACATTTCATTTCGTCCTTCAGAATAATTATAATTTTATACTTATTATTCAGTGTTTTAATATTTACACACACTGCCAAAGATTTTCCTTAACCCTTTGGATGCTAAACAACGATACATCGTCGACTGTGAATTTAATGAAGACCTATTGATGACTTCAAAATGCTTGAATAGCTAATAGTTTCTAATAACAAACTTCCACTTTCAACTAAAAAAAAACACCGTAGAAGTCAAAGGATTAAGTTGATATTTTAACATTTAAGTTATATTGCAACTTTTATTAATATATGTCTCATCGAAGAGCAACTCGATTATCTGATTTACTGTTTAAATGGGTAATTTGATTATGTTAGTTTTTTCACGATGTTTTAATTATATTTCGAGGATTTTAAACCAACGATATTAAACTTAAAAGATCATTTTCAATAAAAAGTCACATCGACATAATTTTGACATTGTGAAATAAAATGCAATATAAGGATAGGAAATTATTGAAATTCTTTAACACTTTAAATGTCGGATTAAATGCAGAGATTACACACTTCTTATTGTATATTCATATTTTGACGTTTATATTATATTTAATTATATTTATTCACAATGGAAATATTTTTATTTACGCAATATTATTAAACATTGATAAAAATAAGATTGGCAAACATTTTATATAAACACAAATTTATGCTCGTTATTTGAATATTTTCATCGGAATAATATTGCATACTTCCGTCGTTTATCGCACGCATTTCCAATATAAATTTTCAGCGACATTGTGCGACACATTTCTGCGAATTTGCATTTTAATGCGCCATTTACCCCTTATTTATTATTGTAAATTACTCGGTTGATAAGTTTTGATTTAGCATTTGATACGTTAATAACTCGACTCAATTACATAAATTGTCACCGACCCGCAGACCGGTTCTCGTCGACCGTAAATATTGTCCTTATGTTTTGACATCTTGAATCGGCCATATCTTTAAGTCCTATTTATTATATTGTCGGACATATAAAAGTGAACTTATCTTCGCTTAATAAGTGATCGAAGCCGAATATTAATAGCCATATCAAATTAGCATAAAGTCTCCGTATGTAAACATTGCTTTATATTGAACAATTGTATTATAAAGATGAATCAATAAGAATTTAAATATCATTTACGATCGTGTATTTAAGAGCACATTATTTAAAAAAATATTATTATTGCATGAAAAATAAAAATGATTATGATATTATGATTACAATAATAAGCACATAAATGTCAGTCACGGTTATCATACGACAATTTATTGATTGTTAATTTAGGTTTATTAATGTTATTAGCTGCTACCTGTCAATGTTCCCATTATTAACACATAGGCAAATATTGTTATACTACAATAACGGGAAAAAATATTAAAATTCTTACATTATATTGCTTGGCTCTTGTTCGATAAAAAAAAGTAAAATCAATGAATTATATAGCTTGTAGATCATAAATAAGACAGTTTAATAATTTCAACGTTATATGCTGTTCAACTTGTTTAAATGGAATTCTTAATGAGTGTTAATCTAATAAAGTATCAACTTCAAGCACGCGCGCTGATCTGGACTCACATTGGATCTGTTAAAAGCAGTCGTGGACCTTGGCACTGGGAGAATTCACAGGAGTTAATTTAATGCCCGTGAATTTCCTGATGCCTTAGTTCAAAGCTGCAGCATCAACGATTAGCTGCTGGCGTCAAAGACAGCGCGAAAAAAAGAAGATTAGCTGTTGGGATTTCGACTGCTTTTACACATTTTTGTCACGTGCTTCGTATCTTCAAAAAAAAGGCTTCTTTTACAGGATCGATCTACTGATGGCGATAGCCATGCGGCATTTGAATGCAAGTCCATACACACATTCGAGTGTAAAATAATGTTGATTTTAAATGCAACCATTTTTTTTATTGACTTTACGTAAAATATATTAATATGTATGTTTAAGTGCAAGTATTTTGTTTGGCTAAGCGATGATATGCTTTTTCCGCTTTAGGTTTATTCTTCTTCAAATATTTGTATTGTGGATTTAAGAGGTTGACGTTCTCGTATGTACCACATAATTAAAGAAGAAGTGATGAACGCTTTTTTTAATTGCCGTACTATTTACCTGGAATTATGTATTTGGATATAAATGTAATAAAAAGCGGTTTTGGGGTATTTAAAAGCCCCATTTAGAAATATCAGATGAATTATAATACTCGTATATTCTTGTGAATTCGCAGTGATATCGACGAGTGGATATATATAAAACCTTGATTTAATCAAATTTATTATAAAAATATATTCTTATAAAGTTCATATGTAATTTATTGTAAGAAATAATAGGTTTCATTGTGTTTGTATTATCGAAAATTGATTTTAAGAAAATTGTCTGGATGGATTATTTTTTTGTATTTAAGGTTCGATGCTTTAATATTCATGTCGTCAATTTTTCCAAGTAAGACCATTATTCTCATGCAGTTTATTTGATATTCGAGTTGTTGCCTCACATGATGCTCCTTCCGAAGAAATCATTCGCTCACTATGGCCATGGAGCAATACAAATATAATATTAAATTAAGGCTACAACTGGTTGCAGAAGAACAAAAAGCTATTCAATCTCTAACTAGGTATTTCTTCAGGTGTGAAATGAAATGTCTTCGTATGTGATGATCGTAAGTTTTTCCACTCATAATAACGAGACATTCTTGCGAATCGTATGCTTGGCAATTTTTATCAACCTGGAGAATTTTTCACGCTTCCTAAAATTATTCTTGCCGGTGTGTAGATTGCATCTGTTGTTACGGTTCGGTCGCCAGGGTTACCCCATTTATCAGATCTGGTCAACGTAATTGCCCTGTGTAACATTTGTGACGTGGAGGCTCTTTTATGGGTTCAAACGTGTCCATTCCGAGCGTCAATATTTGAACTGGAAAATCTAACGATCTCGAGGGAAAACTACTTTGTCGTCGGGCCCCCATTATTTTTTTTTCATATCATAATCGAGTTTAAACGTCGAGCGATGTTTACAGTTCAACATGACAGGTGCTTAACTTTGAAGGAAGAATAACATTAATTATTTACAACGAGGCATCATCTTGGAGCCCGTTCGAGGCGAAATACCGCATTGATCCATTCTAGCCCAAAATAAATAAATAAAGCTGCGCTCCAAACTACAATTTTCCCAGAGAGCCGCGATAACGATCGTGTGCGATGCTATCGTCAGAATTAATGGACGAAAATGTATTTAAGGCAAAGTACGACTCAATTCCATGATATATGATTCAGATACTATCCGAAAGCTGAAAATACAGTCTTTCAAGCCTACATAAATAGACCGTTTTGGCCTGAAGTTGAGCCTCGATAATAAATGGCCTTTGAGAAAAGCAACCCGCGCTGGCGACTCGTGTATTAAACAAAATCTTAGAATAAGACACGGTCGGCATTACAAGATGCTTTATATGGGAACGCTTCTTTGTCATCATATGGCTCATAATTACCAGGAAGAAAAAATACACTCGGCTCGAAAAGGTTCTTCGTGTTAATGGTCCTCATTAAAAATTGAATTAAGCGACTTAATATAAGCATTTAAAAAATCCCGTCGACGCAAGTGCAGCGTAAACTTTTTGTATTGCAAGAAGTCGACGAGAAAATTCCACATTTGTATGCAATCGCTATATAAGTTGAAGAGAACCCAGTGACTTTTTTTTAAATGAACAATGCAAACATCTTCAATAAAATCATAAAAGCTATTTAAAGAGACAGTGTTCATAATGGACGCAGGTTCCACCACAACAAGATCAAAGATAAGATCTATGAATTGAATCTCCCCAATTTGTTTGATATCGTTATGCATTTTCAACCCTTACTGTACATATTATATCCATTTGTTATATGATTGGGAATTTTGTTCGTTTTTATTTTTAATGAAATCCCAAGGGATCTTGGTTAGCTTTACTTGGATGAAATTCTTAATTGAGATATAATTGAGCGTTCAGACTTTTTCGTCGATGTATCGGATGTATTATTTTTTGGCGAAATTTGATCATCGAAGCCATGATGATTCATCGTCGACATACTAAACAGATGGTCGCATTTTTTAGTCGAGAGGACAGCAAAGACTCCGAGTGAATCCATACAAAAGCGTTCGGCATTTCCGTATTGAAAATCGCATATGTCAGAAAATAAATAAATTTGATCGTAAATAGCAGCGTACAATCAAAAAAATTATATGGGTGTGGTCTCGACGAAATTTCGGCGTCTCACCCTTAATTTATAGCGACGTGAATCATACATTGCGTAGTCTCCCCCCGTTTTGATATCGGGCCGATTGTTGAATTATGCTGTTGATGTTGATTTGAAAATTGGATTGCTTGAATTTGTGATCTTTGTTGTATTGTTCTGCGTTGTCAACCGTCGACCCGGATTCTCGACGTGGAATGATGCTTATTTGCACGTGCTTTATTCCACTTTTCGATGCGGAAAAAAATAATTTCGCATCGGGAACGCTCACGTGTGATTATGGAGGTCGAGATTTTATTTTTTCGTTCGTATGCGAAGTGAGGTAAATCGCTCTGACCCGGGAGGTCAGCAATTACCTCGTGCCCCACTCGCGGAGCGGATGATTGCTTCTTCGGAACTCGGCTTTGAACTTCCTATTATCATCACGCAACCAGAGGATCCTAGGAGTCTCGCTCCTTTGGCGTCTGATGTTCTTTGTGCTCGAATGGGCGATATTCTCGTTTCTTATCTTGGCTCTGAGAAAACTATTTTGCATTTGTATGGCGAGGGGCTTCATGTTGTGGAGTCACTATTTTGGGCGTTGTTCATTACAAAGGTTTCCACTTATTGCGGTGGGCGCTTTTATCGCCCGACTTGATTCCTTGCGAGATAATGATGCTCGGCGAGCTTTTACACACGAAAATAGAATCAACTTTCTTCATGCCGATAATTTGAGATATTTTATGCGCACTGTATATATAGTAAATGAATTTAAATTGAATTTCCAACAGGCTATCCGATCGATGCCTGATCTCCAGATGAGGTGGAAGCCAGCGGCCGCTTCGAGAGTTGCGTTATAGAGGTTGGTATACCTGGCTTTTATTTAAAAAGGAGATGTACCCCCCGGAACCGCGATGGGGTGAAATAAGTCGGTTTTTGGAGCGGCAACCTCGGTCGATGAATGGGCGGCGGTAGGATGTGATTGGTCAGTGGCGTGACTTGCTGCCATTACCGACTTCCGCCGGTAGCCGCGATAGCGCCATTACCGACCCACACCCCACGACCCACCCTCCGCCCGATAAAGGGGCGATAACGCGAGCCAAAAATTGCGCCCGCTCACGACCCCACCTCTGCATGACGGGTTACAGCGCATACACCGTCATAAAAGAAAATTTTACACCGGGGCACTTATTATAATTTTCCTCTTGAATAAAAAATAATAAAAGACCTTGTTATGCCGCCTGTCGGGAAAATATGTCCTGTCAAAAATCTCATTCGTTTAAATGAAAAATACATTTTTCTCGCCGTCGACTTGGCTTTATTCTGGCCGACTGACCATATTCAGAATTAACATATTAGTTCCGCCATTAAAAAGGCTATATTAAACTTTCTTTCGTATACAAAAACTCCCCAATTATCATTAACTCTTTGCGGTCCTATGTCGAGTCTGGCTCGACATTTTGTTTCTACATTTTTTCCCCATTCAGATTTAAAATCATGTGATTTTATTTTGCATATCGTATTTAGGACAGTATTTAAAAATCAATATTGGTTTTTCATAGTGTTTCGCCTATCTGATAGAGATACAAAGAAAAATGGCTTTTGCCTGGATAAAACCCTAAAACACAGGCAGTGACTCTTAACGAGCGCTTTCTTGAACATCTTCGATCATATAAAAAATAAAATTTAAAAAAACCTGGTCTCTATTTAGGCCAATGTTTTGAGAGATACTATTCATTATCTAATTATAAACTATAAAATATAATGCCTCTGTATAATATATTAGTAAAATATACAGCTTTGGTAAAAAAATAATAGTGTTTTATTAAATAATAACTTAAAAATTGAAAAAAAAAACGTTTTATCTTATAAATGTTTAAAATGTTTAGGGACCGCAAAGGATTAAACTTAAAAAAACACACATTATTAGTCTTTATTTGGCGGGATTGAATATACAAAGACTTAAATTTGATCGTTGAAGACCTTTAAAATCTATCTTATACAATATGATATATGTAAAAGTTTGTTTTATTTCGAAAATTATTTATAAACCCGTTTTTTAACACTTATATATTTGGCGTGTTTCTGGATTATCATTATGACAGTCTGGTCACTGAATGCCATTGGATCTGGGAGAGGATGGGGTTAAAATCTACATAATTAAGTCATACTTTCAAAGTAGTTTTTTTTCATTTTCTATTAATTAATAAAATAAGCAATCATTTATAAGTGTTGCCAGACTGCTTGTTAAGATAGTACTAAATTGATTCAAACTTATTGAATTCAACCAGAAAATTATTTCATTTTATGAAAGTTGATACTAATCTCCAATAGTGAATTTTAATTTGTATTCTATGCATTGTAATATTTAGATGTACAGTAAAACCTGCATTTTTATTGGTCGATCGAATTATTATGTAAAGGATTCATAGATTATTTTTAACAAATCATTCAATATCTTATTAGCCTTCCATAACATTTAAAACTATTGTCTTAACTAACTTTTTTTTATTCGAGAATAATTTTAGAAGGAACTTCTATCTATGGTTAATATTTTTTATAGAGGAGGAACGTTATTTAATATATATTTTTAACATTTAACATTTTGCCAGATTGAATATAATAGCGATTATCTTTGGTAATCCAATAATTTTGAAATTGTCCAATGATTCATTTATAAACCAAATCTTCTGTATATGAAATATAAAAGACCGTTCATTTTAGAGTAAGTTTTTTTTACTTAAGTCGTAATGCCGCAAACGTTCTTTAAACTATCACTTTTATCGATTTCAAAGAAATGATAAACAACCGTTTCAAATCGAATAGCGACGATCGTTTCGACCTCCCCAGCGTGCCATAAAGAGATTCTTCGCAAAGAAAAAATGCCCGGCACGTAAAACGGCTCCTATAAGCATTAAGCTCCAGAACGAAAAAAAAATCACCTTTTAAAACAGATAATTTCATTGGCCGCCGGAGAATCGAAAAACAAAGAGCTCAAACGCTCGGAGTACAAATGATATACCAATGAGGTCATTCCCGGAACAATAGAAATTCTCGGCTTTTTAATCAAGTCAACGATCGCATAAAGCGAAAGAAGCTTTAAAGCTCGCCGTCGCGCGATCAATTCGACGACTCTTTCGACAATTTTGCGAAATTTTATGCTAAATTACGCATCGCTTAAGAGAGCGTAAGTGCCATAATTTCGGCAAAACCGGACCGATTTGCCTTTATTTATCGATGTGATGCAAATCAGGAGTTCCGTTGTTTTATTTAGAACGAATCAGGTGAGCAGGCTTCTTTGAGCTCCAAACGATCCGAGTAACCTTGAAACAAAGCATTTACAAGGTGTTCAAAATTGTATTTGCACTCGAGATTCATGGAAAAAAAAACGACCGAAACTTACCAATCTATCTGATTTGATATCGGCGTCATTATCATTATCAACCGTGTCCTCTTCGTTTTGGTAATCGATTATGCACTATCAACCCTCGTATACGAATACTATCAGTTTCTATAAATATCGTATGAATCTAAAAGCCATTGATGGGGGGGAGAGCCCTCTGTTTGGAGTGCCAATCGAATATTAACGTGGCTTATAAATTAATAATAAGCTAATTGCAGATAAATTCTGTCCCTTATAAATTTGGCGTTTTGACAAAGAAATAAACATTATTAATCATGATATTGCAGAATTTCGATCCCCAGGTTAATTTGATAGTAAAAAGCAATGCTATCAATTTTTTTTAAATAGATAATCATTTTCATATACATAATTAACAAACTAAGTTTATTTACATAAAATGCATATGCAAATGGATATTGATGGTAGCTGTGTAAAGATATTGATAAGGTTTTAGTCCAGCAGTATATTGTATATGATCACACCATGATGACGATGAAGTAAGTAAGCCTCAAGTAATAAGAAATCGTCAAGTCATTTCAATAAGCTGATTATATACTCTGCCAGTCATGTATATCCAAATACAAATATTGGTCGATTTTTTCCCTCCTCCTATTTTGATCAAATGAAAGGTGGAATCGATTGCAACATTTGAAGTAAAAGATAATAATTAATTGTCTCCAAACTTTTTTTAATACTCCTGTAGATACCATAAAAGACGAAACAGTGCCTCGAAAAAAGCCCAGGCAAAAATAAATGCAAAAAAGGCAATGCAGGTTAATAATTGGTTATGAATGATTGCCCGTTCGGCGGCCTTTGCAAGACTGACCCACCAGGTAAAAAACTTGTATCCCATGTAAATTGGCTGAATCACTTGCTTGTTAAGTCCTTGTATTTCTAGAACGATGTCAGATTTCACAGAAATGCCTTGTAATTGTCGGCGATTAAATACACACTCCCAGTATGGTCCTCAGTGTCACATTCCTTTTCTATAGAGATATTTTTTGCATGGCTAATTGTTTTCTATGAGCTGGTTGCATTTATGATATGAATAAGAATTTATTTCTTGATCTGCGGCAAAAAAAATGCTTCGAGCTACGTTTCGCGATTTTAGGAAGGACGTCTGAATATTTCAGAGGACAATAAACGAGGAAAATCATGTCGAAACTTGAAAGCTCACTATGATGGCCTTACCCTTTTAGACCTCTGAACAAAATGTATATCAATTGCAAAAATATTTTGTTTAATGATCTTTTTATGACATTTCATTGCAGATTTTTGTGGGAAAGATGATGATGAAAAAATTAGGTTAAACCTGGATAATAAAAAAAAAACAATCAGGATACGTAGATTTTTTTCCATATTCTGGTTTTTAACCCAAACTTTTATAACAAGCGTTCAGGAACTTATCTATTATGGTTTTAGGGCATATCGTTCCATTATGTCTATCTAAAAAAAAATCAAGCTGTGATTAATAAAAGGCATTTTTTATATCTAATACTCGTTCTAAATTACGTGCTTAATTATGCACATTCGGTCTCAAGGCAGTTAATAGTTGCGACTACTAAAAATATTTATGCAATATTTTGTACTGTATCGTGTCAAATAATAATATGTTACGCTTAATACGCATGTAATTAAAATAATTGTAACAACATTCTATTGCAGTAATTTTATCAACCTAAAACTTGGTATTCACCAGGGAAAGCTAGCAATTTTTCAACGAAATAAATTGCGTTTTTAAATATTCATCAGCTTAAAATTTACATAATTGTCCAATATTACAAATCCATTACAACTTTGTAATTAGACGACGCTCTCGCAACTATGGGACATTCGAAGTTTTTAATTGAATATTTTTAATTCTGGGAACTCCAATTAGTCATTTGGGTGGCGTTGGAAATGCCTCCATTTAATCAGAAACTAGTTTGTAAATAATAGACGAATGCCAAAAATGTGGTCGAGAATTCTCGTCGCTCACAGCACATAAATCCGAGAACGAATTATGTGTTTATATAAATGGTATGTCACAAGTATGATCATCGGGATCAACAGCCTAAGCCACGAATTATAGTTTTGGACACAAACTATAAATAATGGCCTGCGTATGTGAAAAACGTGTTTCAGCCGTCATTGTTTAATAAATTACCAATTCAACCTTTGCGCTGTGTTTTACCACCGAACACAATTCGATCAGTCCACCGGCGAAATGGAAATACGCAAATGAGACGTGCATCGATGCTCGTCATATTAATTCAATCGTTTATAATATTCATAAACGTGCGCGAGTTGCTTTATGCAAAGGCAAAAAAAAAACGACAAACACGTTTCCATGGCTTCATTAATATTCAGCGCTTAATATCCTTATTTCCTTCCGGTCTTCTATCAATTTTCGTCTATGAATCACATCAAAGCATTCGTGACTACGAATAGAGGAAATTACTATTGCAAAGGAAGAGCTCCTAAATTATGTTCTGCACAGCGAACGCAAGCTTTTAGTAGTAGTTACACTTTTTAATTGTCAATTTTCATAATGACTTCTATTAAATGGCGGGTGATATTCATCGTTTGTGATTAAAAATGCAAGTCATAAAAAATAATTGTGGCGCTTTGATAAAACTTTGAAATATTGATTTCATTCGCTCAAATAATTCATTTAAATTAGCTTACTATGTCAATTGTGTCTATAATAGTTCCTAGGCATACTCAGTGGATCTGATTAGTGAGAAATACATTATTTTTTTAAGTTATAAAATATTGATGATAAATCGTTGCCATAATATATCAGGTCAGTTCATAAGTTTGATACGCATTTTTGAGATTTTTTTAAATAGTGTAAATAATTTGTGTAAATAAAAAATGTCAATTATTCGAATAACGAATATGAAATTGGTAAAATATTCAAGTGTTCGAATATTTTATACACAGACGAGGGCGATTCAAATATAACCCGGAATTTCGCCGTACAGATTTATCAGTAATATTTAAAATTACAAATGATGTGTCTTATTTTTCTAAATAGTTCCTTTCATTAGAGGTAAATTTATTCTATCGGATAGAGAGCTTCTTGATCCCGTCACTGAAGAAAGAAGGCGAGAAGTAGCATCCACTGTTGCGCAACGTGTTTTCTCGTAAACAAGGGGGTGAATTTTTGAGGTTAAACAAAATCAAAAATATCAGAATTTTATTTACAGTTCAAAAATACATATTTTAAAAATAAGAATAAATTGCAAATTCTTACTTTTAAACTCGGTCGTAATTTAGTTTTTTTTATTTTTCGAAAAAACCCTCTCAGTTGTCGTTGAAGTTGTTTATATCGACAGTAGAGAATTGTAAAGAATATCTAAAATATTCTACCTTTTTTTGATGTGATGTCGACAATTGTGTTGTTCAATTTTTTTTATATAATGTTTCTGATTCTACTACTTCTATTTCGTTGTTTATTATCTGCACTTTTAAATGGGATTTGTTTGATGACTTATCGGTTTCTATTAAAAAATCTGATCAATGTCTTGGTTCTTAAATATAATATTAACTCTTTATGGTCCGCTGATATTTAGTAAAAGATTTTGTTGTTGTTCGCGTATTTTTTAAAAAACGAAATAAAATTAAGTACGAACTAAATTTTAAACTCATTCATTAAATTCGTTCATTTTAAAGGATCCTAAATTAAAATTAAATCCTATAGTGATTTTTTGACTGATTCAGAGAGTAAAAGAAACCTTTTTACCATAATATTCGTTGAGTGTCATCTTATTTTAACTTTCTAAATTACTTGACAAAAAAACGAATTACATCCGATAAATTTTATAAATATTCGAATATATTGAAAACAGCCCAAATATATTCGAATATCGAATATTCGATTGGAACTCCTATTCAGAACTTCCTGTTAATTTTGATAACGGTATTTTTAAAAATCTTGTGAAGTCAGAGCCACAATTATCACTGAATCGGATTACAGAAAGGATAAATTCACCCCATGGAATAGTTTTTCGTTATTTAAAGGAGATTGGGAAAGTGTCAAAGTACAAAATGGGCTTTCAAGTTTTTTTTGCATTAAAACCAATATATTTATACAGCAATGGAATTAAACAGCTACCTGTAAGATTGCTAGAATTTGTAGATAGTAGAAGAAAATATATCATTGATTAAAATGTTAAATTGTATTTTATTTAAACTATTTAAAAATTTCCCAAAAATGCGCACGAACTTTTGGACTGACTTGATATATTATGGCGCAATGCCATAAATTTTATTGGATTTCACCTGTTATAGATTTATATATATATATATTTATATAAAATTCGTGTTTTGTATCTAATAATGGGTTTTTGTGTGTAGTTTATTGCGTATTTTGACTTTTTTGGGTTAATTAGAACGATTCAATTTATTTGCAGTGCGATTTTAGTAAGCAGGTGCTTCATTAAAAACGTTTTCTAAGCTTTTAGTTGGTCGTTTCGTTTCGCAATATATTATTTTTATTGTCATTTTTTTTTATTATGTCCATTGTTTAAAATATCATCATGCCTATTAGTTTGTCGTGAGCTGGAGGCGTATACTCCTATAATACATCAAAAGTTGTTTGTGGCCAAAACTAAGAATACATTTCAAAAAATTCAATATGCGTCGGTGAAAAAATCGGCTCGGACATCTCGCCGCTAATTTATAACAAAAGTCTATTTTTATATCGCGTTTGCTATTTTAGAACCTTAATAAAATATATACGGAAGTCGAAACGACCGTCGAGAGATAATACATCACGACTCTGTGGGACTCCCGTTGGCCGAAAAAATATTGCCGAATTGATTCCTATGGTATTTGATGGGCATTTCGATAAACCAAAAAAAGGCAAGGATCCGAAACGCAATCGACCTATTTCTTCGGCTCGTCTACGCCGAAGAAACGGGAAAAACCTGATCGCATTCGCCGATGTCCGTGTCCAGGAATGATGAATATATGATCTGTGATTTATTGCTCGTGGCGTACTACAACCATCTAATATATTAGGAGTTCTCAAGTGTCGGTCTCAAACATCCTCTAATAAAAATTAATCAAAAGGTCAATTTAACCGTCACACATTAACGGTAATATTTTTCGAAAAATGCTACGAGCCAAATACCGATCTTTGTGCTGTCCGCATATGGGCACTTTGGCTTTTACCCATTGAAGATCATTGACAAATGGACTTCCAGCACCATAATCACCACTATCGAGAATTCATCTGGCTACTTGTCTTATGATGCAAACCGAAAGCAATCTATTTCATTTTATAAATACCTTTATAGTTGAGAAATGAGAAGATTATGTTACGATTATATAAACGATCTGGCGAGATCAATTAAATGTGACAAGCCTCAATTATTGATCTAATAACCTAATCTTTGTCGTCCTATATGAAATCATCATTTAACGTTTGTTAAAAATTATATCAGGTTTTAATATCGCACGCTTAAATAATTAGTTGCTTTTATTATTTTTTTTTAATTGGGGAAAAATCGGTAAATATTTATTTATACCAGATTTTTACAAATTTGATCGCTATAAATGTCAATTAATTATCATAAATTTCATTATACAAATAATACAGTGGTCATATTTGTAGTTGAATGTCGTATATCAAAGACAGGAATGTTGCTTTTCAATTATTTAGCCATTGCCTTCAATAACAATTCTTATAAACAATAAAAATCCACCCTATTTAAGACACTCACTGAAAACGTTGAAGCAAAAAGTAAATAAAATCTTCTCGGAATTGTTTTAACCTGCTTTGGTCGACGACTTTTTGGAGTATGCAATAAAACAAACGAAAGTGTGACAATGTGACCTAAAAGAGGAGAGGCTCTTAGGATGATGACTTTATTTTTGCAACACTACGTAATGGTTTTTTTTATGGAAAAACTATATCAAAGTTTTAAAGATTTGAAGATTTTCGATATAATTATTTTATAATAACATTATATATGTTGTTGATTTGTGTATGGATTGTAAACTGGATGTTATCATTAGTTCATTAATCTAATAGAAACCTGTTTTAGATTTTAAGACTATTATCATTGAAAAGCAATAATAAACACATACTTGAGATTTTTTATCAATGCAATTAATCCGCTTCTATCGATACCATCTATGATGTTTTTTTTTCAAAATCTATTTTGAAGTGATTGTAAAAAATGTATAAATTCGATCATCTTTGAGCCACGAACTCGCAAATTTCCCGACTTCCCGACAAATTATTTATATCCGTCACTGCAGATGAATACTTATATATTATAATACTTTGATGTGATTCTTACTTATATTACGGAGACATACAAACATTCTGAACCACATATCTTTTATATTTCATATCGATATTCCCATTATTAGAATCGAGGTGTAGTAAATACATCACCGGTAGAGAATGGTTAATATAACAATTTGATATGTATTGTATATATGTATACATATATTAGACAATTGCTGCCTCTAGGCGTCGCCTAAGCTTGCCAATTAGTACTTTCGCCACTGTTTCCAAGCGTCTAGATTTCGGCGAAAATGTTTCGATTTAGTAGCCTTCATCGTACTAGTGAGGTGTACGATTTCTGTTAGATAAAAATTTCAATACCGAGTTTTTCGGGATTACGTTTACTAATCCCGGGATTCAAGAGCACCTAAAACAGTCCGGGATCCCGGGATTGGCTCATTGTTTTTATGGCGCGAAAACGCATGACTTGGATCGTATCGTGTTTATATTGAATTAAATACGAAGTTTCTCCGTGTTTTCGTACGAATATTGCCAAATATGGTATACACGAAGCTTCAATAGTATGAGCTCTTTCCCATGATAGATTTTGGTTTCCCATAACGTTACAAATTGACATAATCGCCCAATACTCTGAGTGAAAATCGTACATTTATTGAGGTAAATTTTCCGAATTCGTCACCATGCCGCTGGTTCTCATATTTGTGCCTTTATTATTTTTTACGTGAGAAGCATCGGTGTAATGGTATAATGGCGAGAGCACATAGAGCCTGCTAGCGGTGAATAATGGCCGCCGATTTCAGCGCCATTAATCACAGTCGTCGGTTCGAATCCGAAAATCTCACCGATGACAAGTAGAATTTCCGGTGACAACCCACACTAGCGACACACAAAACCCTATCATTTGGAATCATCAAAATTGACTGTCTCTTTTGTATCATTACGCCCGGGTGACGTCGCCGATATCGGCCATGGAAAAACGTACATTACGAAACCATTGTACTTATGTCTCTGGCCAATCTGAACTTTTAATGTGTTGTGCTGTAAAATATCACAAAATTAATTGTCGTCTATTGGCGCGTGATGGCGAAATCGAATTAAAACGCGCTTACAATGGAATTATTCAATTTATTTTTATCTATAAAACCCACTGAACAGGTAGTCATCAATTTTTTGCATCGTATATCGCGTTATTTATGTGAAACATTTGTGTACAAATATCGCCGGACACGTACAATAAATATGGCAAACGCGTGACGACCTAAATGATATAAATTTGTATGGGCGTTTGACAGCTTTGAAAATATCGACTATTTATTATTGGTAAATTATATTTGTCTGCAAATCCAGGAGTTTGTGATGGAACAAAATAATTTCAAGAAATGATGTTATACCTCCAAAAGCTGATGAATTTATTCATATCACAACTTTTGAGAAGACTTAAATGAGAGCTTCAAACCGTAATGTTATTCGTTTTGGAAGAATAACGTTTGAGAAATTAATTTATGATTATTTTAAATGTTTTTCTTTGTATTAAATAATATTTGCTAGCATAATTTAGCACATTTTATTCCTTTCTTTAAAAAATAAGCTATACATACTGTTGAATTTGCCCAATTTATTCATAATGTAGTTTGAAAACATGTTCTAAATAACCTCAAGGGTCAGAGGATAGATTCGAACTATTCATTTTTGTTGTCAAAATATATCATCTTTATGGATTATAGTGACTAGTGACGATAAACAGATGTATTATTACAGGCCAGAAGGAAAAAGGTCATGAGTATATTCCGGACAACAGACAATGTCTACTTCAAAGATCAAAGTCATTCATGGACAAAAATGCTTTTATGTGAGTTTGGTTGGATTCGAAAAGAGTCATTTACTACGAGCTATAGAAACCAAAAGTAACTGTGACAACAAATCGGTATAGTGATTCAAATTGAATGAAAAGCTTCGAACACAGTGGATAAAAGCTCACACTCCAAGCTCATATAAGACGATGCTAAGTCATACTTTAGTTAGCGACGAAAAATGTGATTATGACAAATATATGGTAGAAAATGTCGACATCACCCCAATAAATACGCACATCTTTTGTAAATGCTGAATCGGTCTTCACGTTTCCATTTCTCGCAGAAGAACAAAGAGCGCACGATGCCTTACGAAAGTGCAACCCTCGGGGTTGATTTATTAAATGCGATGTTGAATTTCGAGAATGTATTTTTAAATGTTAGTAATTATGCTTTGTAGTCTGAATTTGGAGGCGACTGTTGAAGTGTGACCTTTCTGCGATCTAGATGCGCACTGAACCGTTCAACGGGGATGACCTTTTCCAAATTGTATCACAATATGTCAAAGGGGGGAAAGCAGGTAGCCGATTTATTACCGGAATACGACTTTAGATCCCGATTTAACTAACGTACCGAAATAAACTGTGCACGTCCTCTCTGCGTATCGCGGCAGCGCCCGCCGAACAGGAAGTCTCGTACATTCGTCGAATACTAGAGGTACGGTCTTCGATTCGTCCATTGTTACAAACTGGTTGGATTTAGATAACAGCGAGGCTACAATGCGATGCCATTCATAAAAAACAAACCACACTATATGTTGTGGTTATTTATTTTTGGCACGTGGGTGGCGATTTATGGACCTATTTTCACTTTGTCAGTCAAACATTCTGCGAACTCACCTGCATGGCGAAATGTTCGATTTCAACGCTTCTCCTACGATCGAACGATCGAAATATGAATGTGGAGAATATGATGCTCGTTTTTCGGGCGTTAGGTCATCCGAGAGCAATTTGATCATCTTTTATCCGAACGCATGATAAATCACGGCAATTCCATATATCAAAGAACTCATGATTCGAATGTTAGAAAGGAGCTCTTTTCATTCCAAATATATATCAGCCGCTATACAAAATTATTTCGTAATGATTTTCTGTGAATAACAACGATTTTAGCTGTAGAGCGTACAACATCATAGCATAAAATCGAACAAAAAGTGATAAAGTGTCATTTTTAAAAGCAATATCACCCTAAATGCACAAAGTTTGAATAAATATTAATTTTAATTAAAAGCAGTCCAGGCATCAATGAAATACCTCAGCGAATTAAGACTACACAATAAGAATGATACCTGGTCGATTTTTAATAGATTCGTCAGGCCAAATAACGAAGTGTGGGTGGAATCTGAGCATTGATATAAAATTAAGAAAGGTTTTGTATGCATGATATTAAAATAAAACAAATATGTGATTTGCAGCCTCAAACTAAAATTCGAGAGGTGGTTTTGAGGGACGTTTCTACCTTGTTGTATATTTAGTGTGATGATATAGAATGTTGATATTTAGTGTGTTAATTATGCGATCTTTATTGAATATGAAAATATTTTTTTGACAAAGAACTTTGACAAAGTATGATAGTGGGAGTAGATGGGAGCCACGTATGTCATTGAGCGAGCTATGACATTCTTCATCATGGAAGTCCTAAATCCTGGACAGATGATTGGCAGCAAAAATATTAAACATATTTGTACTTTGTATAATATTGTGTATAGATTAGACTATAATTAAGGAGAAATATTGAAAAATAAAAAAAATAGTGAGCAATAAAAAAAATTGTTTGTGTTTTTACCAACATTTTTTGTAGTTTTTTGTTTATTAAATAAACATTTTAAAATATTTTTGAATAATTGTAGTCTATACGATGAAGACGTTTATTATACATATGCCTGCTAAATTTCATAAAGAATGCTCATTTAGGGCGTGTGGGAGCACTTCCATAAGCTTGGAAAAAGTAGTTTCGAGAAAAACGCGTTTAAAGTCCCTCTTTTCCTCAGCTTCGCAAAGCGCAGCTTCTCCTCATCGGTCTATAACTTTGCGAATTTATATTGACTTGAAATTAACTATATATATATATTCTTAAACATTGGTTCTTTTCGATACACGAAGAATAAAAACGTTTTTTTTAACCACAAAGGTAGAAAAATCCCTTAAACCGTTGATCATATCAATCGATGATTTTGTTGATATCGTAATTCAGGTCTTATTTAAAATTTTCCATGCCTATTATTGATTGTATTTGATTTTCATTGGCCTTTGTTTTCATATTCCTTTCATAATAATATATTTATTGTTGTGTGGATAAATTGCATTTACGATATTATTGAGAATTTACTCATTCATATGAAGGCATAAATCGATCCAAGATACATCATAGGAATTTTAGAAAGGATATCTGAATGCTTCAGAGGATAATGAACGAGGAAAAGCACGTCGAAACTTGAAAGCTCATCCTGAACGACTAAATCCTTTGACCTCAAAAGCAAACATATTTTATCGATACGAGCTTTCTGCATGAATTAAAGATTTTTATATGGTACTTTCTCATTGTTTTTCCACATATAGTTAAACTAAGATTAAGTTAAATAGCTATGAGAGGATCGATGAATTAATTGCTAAATTATAATTCTAACCGACTTTATAAATCTTTTCAATTTTAATATTTTTGGAGTGAAATTTATATAGGCAGCAAATCTGAACGTCACGAAAAGTGAAACTCTAAGCGATAGTTGGTCGGAGAGAGGGAGAATCCGGGAAGTAATGTGTCCAGGTCCGTCACATACAATCATAAATTATAGAGATACTACACTCTACTGTATGTGTGTTTGTATGTATACGTAACATAAGACAACCACTACACTTGTAGTAAGCCAATTTTATTATATATTACACAACAATTTTAACTAAAAATTTTCGTCAACAAATGGAAAAAACCACAAATTTAGCTTTTCCTAGGAGCTAAGAAGTTCAACCTGTATTCATTGATCTAATACGAGCTTAAAAACTAGCTGACTGCATCGATGCCTGTAAATTAGTAGCATGTTGTCATCGGGAGTGCCAGCAAACTTTGTAATGCAATGTCGGTCAAATACTTTTTTACAAAATTAAGTTGGCTTTCGTAATACAGTCCGTTTCGATGGATGATGGAGCGCATTGCTCCAGTACTCTTCGCAGCCTCCGTACGCAGTTTGTCCATTTATTCTTCGGCGCGGACGATTATCGTGCGTCATCCATCACATTTTTAGATCCCGCAGACAGAATGTGATAAAAAAAAGTTAACGGGTTCATAACACGATTAACAGATGATATTTTTTCATTCGGCCTAATGCTTATCGCGTGCGGGGAGAAAGACCGCCAGCATTCAAAGGACCCGCTCTGACGAAGGAACGCGAGGATGATGTACCGGCGGATATTATTCAAATTGAAGTTTGGCCGTGTACTTTGATCATTGACGATTTTTCAAAGCCTCGGAAAAACGGGGGCGAGTACCGTTCGACGACGGGGGAGAGAAAGTCGAAGATCGAATTCGATCGAAATGCGTCCGGCGTGTTATTAAACAATAAGTCTAATGGCACAGCATTTATTTTATTTCATTATCGACATATACAGTGGATGTATCGGATGCCATTAAAATCTAATTCAGTCCACGATACTTGTGGAATACTGTTATTCCGCGTATGCTTCAATTATACACGCAGGCTTTCGCTGTGCGTTAACATTTTAAACGCGAATAAACAAATCTGCTCCGATTTAAAACTCAGCAGATCTTATCCGTATAATAAGTCTTAATGTTTTGTGGAGAGAAAAAAATAAACGTATTCATGATCGCGGCAAGAAGAATTATAGGCTTACGCATTAGAGTTCATTTTGAGTAATATTCTGGTACAGTCCATTATACAGAGCTTTGACCTCCGCCTTTGTTCCGTTTTTAGTATATCAACAAAAGAACACACTCAACCATTTATCTTTTTAGCATTGCTTTAAAAAACAACGACTTCGGAATAAATCTTAACACATTTAAACACCGAATACAACTATGCAATTAGCATTGCATGTCAATAATATCTTATTCTCGGTCGATCCTTCGACACCATCAGCAATTGTTATCACAAACAATTATATTTCGAATTTGCATACACTAAAATGTATGTTAATCAATGTTTGTTGGGCCTAAAAATATTCAATGTTTTTTTAGCATAAACACGATAAATATTCGAACTTCAATCTTGAAACGAAGATGATGATATAAATTAATCGATTTGTATAAGAAAATTTTTCTTAATGTGCTATATCCGCTAAAAGACGTAGGCGCTCTCCATATAAAAAATCTAGTTATGGAAGCATTGAACATGGTGGTTTTCCATTATGGGTTTAATTAGATTATTAGATACAAAACAAGTATTTTATACATACACTCAAACCTCTTTTTGTGCGATTTCGAAGTTATGCGGTGGTTTTTTCGAAGCAATTTTTTTCTTTTTTTGAATTTCATAAAGAGTACGTATCGAGATATTTTGGCTAAAATAGGAAATAAATCATCAACACAAACCAAAATTTGGAAAAAAAAATATAATTTGGAACTGTGTAAATCATATTGCACCTGCTATCGCTGAATATTCACGCTCTTTATTCGTTTTTTTTTTACATTTTTTCAATGTTTTGATTTTTAAAAATACATTCTCCAAAGGAATTTCCAAAATTCCAACTACTTACGGAGTTATTGCTATTTTAGTGATACGGCAACTTGGCCGCTCCTACCATAATTAAATCTTTTAACGCGTTTTTATCGAAATTACTTTTTTCAACACGGTAGACATCATATTTTAATTTTTAATTAATTAATTTACTTCAAACTGGGTAGGAATATTTTTTATATGACCTTATATTGTTCCTACCAATTTTATGTCGAAATTTATTTTTTAACCATTTAAAAAAATTAAAACTGACAAAATATGGCTAAAAAATGACTTTTTTTAAACAGTCGCCATTTTGTGATTTATTTATTTTTGGAGCTAGGAACTATAGTGACATCTTTACTAATTATGAATTATATTGTTGGAAAGAAAAAAAACTACACAGAATAATTTTGACATTGGCACTGAGTGCAATTTTGAGTCATATTTGAAAATCGCAACGAAAATTATCATGCAGCGATGATAGTTTGTAATTCAAATAATTAGTATTTCTCTAGTGGAATCTTAAAATTTTACCAATGATGCAAGACGTCCTTTAAATGTTACCAAAAATGTTATTTTTTAATTGTCTTAGTGTTTGTTTTTTTTTTTGTTAACTTTTTTATGCGATTTTGGATATATTTTATACAGAACTTTCAAAGTTATGCGGTTTTTAAAATCTATGGAACGCAACTTCACTTTTTCTTTGTAAGTCATAGCTTTTTTGTGCGATTTTCCGCGGTACACATCTACTCAGGGTCGTAACAAGGGCGTGGCAAAGCAGGCGCCCGCCACGGGCGCAACTGGGCTTGGGGCGCAAAACGTAGAATATCGAGCCGGTGGAGGGTTGCGCATGGCATTTTTATTTTACTTAACCATTCTACTTTACATGAACCAACACTGATTGATTCTGTCCGTATTTATAATATATACTAAGTTGTCTAATCCCTCTTTTCTTCATTATCGTTATGATCAGCTATGGCATCCGATCGGGAGCCGCTCGTTCGTCATATCAACGGTCTGAAAAACGGACCGATTGAGCATACAAACCTTATGGTCACTCCGTCCTCTTTCAGGGCTTTTTGCGGCATTTTTTTAGACCACGGAAGCAACGTAGCGTCTATACACTTTCTATTATATTATTTTTTCACAACAGCAACTCCATATATACGTTAAGTTTGGTATTTTTGGGATTATCTTTGTATATTATTTTAAATCATACATTATAATATTATTTAATAAATTGCATTTATAATTGTATTAGTTAACTTTAAAAAATAAATTAGATTTCCGAGGGGGGGGGGGGGCGCGTTAAGTTAGATACTTGCCACAGGCGCTTCATACCCTAGTTACGGCTCTGCATCTACCGCACAAAAAAAGAGTATATATAAACTTATAACAGGTGAAATCTAATAAAGGTTATGGACATTGTGCCATAATGTATTAGGTCAGTCCAAAAGTTCGTGCGCATTTTTGGGATTTTTGGGAAGTGTAAATAAAACACAATTTAACATTTTAATCAATGATATATATTCCTCCACTATCTACAATTTTTAGTCATCTTACAGGTAGTTTTTTTTAATTCCATTGCTGTATAGAGATACTGATTTTGATGCAAAAAAACTCAAAAGATCATTTTGGTGGAAATCATTATAAATAAAACCATATATATCCTACCAAACACTTAAAAGTTTCTTTTTGGGATGTAGAGACACATTTGCTGTTGGAATTGGATGCTTTTCTTTATCTGTCCACTGTCTCTTCTTGTGACGTTATGATAAATAATACATTTTTCGTCACCTGTTATCAAACAGTTTAAAAATGGCTCTCTTTCGAAGCGCAATAAAAAAGAAGTGCAGATGTTTATTCGTTGCTGGCAATTGGATTCGGATATCCACTCTCCAAGCTTGGATTCTTTTCCAATCTCATCCAATGACGAAAGATTGTTTCATGAGATGAATTCATCATTTCTGCGATTTGATCCACTGTTAATTGTGGCTCCGACTCCACAAGATTTTTAAGAACGTCGTTATAAAAATTAACAGGACGTCCTGAACGGAAGGGTTCAACATAAATGCTGCTTTCTCCAACTTTTGATTAGTTTGTCACAAAAATTGGTGACAAACTAATCATTATTTAATTTACACTATTTAATTTTTTTCCAAAAATGCGCACAAACTTTTGGACTGGCCTGATAACAAGCTGATGTTACAGCTTGAAGATTTTAACAACGGGATAATGCTGAAAACTCTTGATATTGATAATATTATCTGGATGATCTATGAATAATTTAATCTGCATATTTAATCCGCCTGTTTAGCTAAGAGTAGCTCCCTCGATTGTTTTATGTTTCTATTAATGTCACGCAAATATTGTTCGATGATTCCAAATACTTTTTCACATTGAATCGATCAAATCTTGTTGTTTATCGATTTGTCATGTCATATTTTCGCATTGTCGATGTACAGTGACACGGATGGTACCAGATATTTTCAAGGGTCGTTTCAACGGTACATTGTATGTCGAGGATTTCGGTCGTTTTACGATTTCCAAAAAAATATTGAGATACAGTCGACGGAGCGTATATGCACGTCTCGTATGGGAGAGCACGGACAATGGCTTTTGGAGTAAAGTCATCATCGCGGTGATTTATTCCGGTTCAGAAGCAATAATACTCCATGACTCACTCTTTACGTATTCACTGTACCTTCGCAAAGAATAACAGCTATTTAACGACTCTTCGGATTAGCTCTAACTGAATAATTCTCGCCGCGACGCTAACTTATGTCATATTTTATTATGCACGGATCAAATGCGAGCCTAACGACCGAAGCCTGCATTCAGAAACATCAAAAACGGCGGCAAACATGATTCAAATCCATCAATTTGCTGCTGCATGCGTGCGAGCTGTCGTTGCGACGTTTCAGATGCAACCGCCCGTTGAGATCTTCGCTTAACATATCTGAATCGAAACAATCGACAGATGCGCGATCTTTAGCCCGAAAATTATATATTTTTTAAAATTTAATTATATTCACAACGTTTGCATTAAGCTTCGAATCAAATGGGGAAGCAAATCGACTAATGTATTTTTGAACGTAGCTATATTTACAAGTCGCTGCAGTCGTTGTTAGGGTTCGGCGGAAAGTTGATAGTATAAAATATAGGGTCCGTTGTTTGCATTGGCCTATGGATCGATAAATGTACCGCAATGCCGACGAGCTGGTCACGCAATCACTTCTCTATTATATACCAGCTACTGTGTATAACAACCTTCAAATTTAACCCAGCGCTTGTCAAACATTTCAGCTTGGAAAATATATCAAATTATTCGACATTGAAGTCATCATTCAATTTATTTCCATAACATTTTTATTCTTCTTTTCCAACGTCGATTAGTAGCGTCCAGTATTTAATTATTTGCTTGGCAAATAAACACGCCCCATGAATATACGATGAAGGCAATTATGCAGCGTACGTACAATTAGCATCCGCAAAAACAACATTTATATCCAAGGCTAGCTTTCTTATCAGCACTTGCCGTTAGACCCGAGAAAAAATGCATCCAACGAGTGCCAATTGTATCGGGAGCTGCATATTAAAATAGACGATGCCTTATCAGCACCCGACTGCATGGGTTAACAAACGATCCATGACGATTAATTCATGGCGCGCTAACAATATATTGATGTATAAATCATGCGATCTATTAATATTCATGCATTTTTTTTGCAGGTGGCTCTAAAGAATGGAAGGTGAGGAGGAGGACTGGAGCGATGAGGAAGTATGCGTTTGGGTAGGAGGACGTCGACGATGGGTTAGCGGCGTTCGAAGCGATACAACGTGTGCCGATCTAGTTAAAGCTCTGCTTTTGCACACTCCTCCTACTCCCAATAGAGGTAAATCACTCTACTACATAAATATGTCTTATGTTCATTCATAATATAATAATATATTTTTTTATTTTATTTAGGAAGTGGAGGCGTCGGCGAAACTGGTGGTAGATCATTGGAGGAAGAATGGGTGATAACGGAGAGATGGAGAAGTGTCGAACAACCTCTCGCTCCAAATGCCACTATTTTGGACATATGGAATGCATGGGGAGATGCGCAATCAGAAGTAATCATTAATTATAATAGATTAGTTCATTTAAGGGACGTTTTTACCTTGTTGGGCTTAAAAGTGATCGAACTTAGCAAATTTTATTTATATTGACTTGAAATTTACTGAACGTATCCTTAAATGTTGTGTCTTTCTGATACATGAAGAAAAAAAGGTTTTTTTTTTAACCAACAAGGTAAAAATGTCCATTAAGAAAATAATAAATAATGTTCAAAATAATTCAATATCTGTTCTTTCAGATTCGTTTCAGCCTCCGATACGTTGAAAGCTCTGGGGATTCAGGATGTGGCAGTCCACCGTCACCTTCTCCCGTATCAGCTCGACGACGACGATCGCGACAGTCTAGAACACTTCCAGGTCTTCTTCGAGCACAAGGAGACACTTTACATCATCAAGCTCATCGACTAAAGTACGTGATCTTCAATGTATTAATATTTACATATTATTCTATTATATTCAAATATAATTATTATTTTATATTTAATAATTGCAGAGAGCAAGATAGACAAATTACACACCTCGAAGAGCAAGCACATCGGAATCGAATGGCAAAACATGGCCCAAACTATCTTTTAGAAAGTTATTTACGTGATATCGCCAAGTATCAGGAAACTGCCAGTAAAAAGATTGATATGAATGGCAGCAAAGAAAGCAATGAAAAAGAAATTGAAGATAAAAAGGACGATACACAATGTAGTACGTTTAAAACTAGCAGCGAAGTGAATGACAATCAAGCGAGAAGTAGTGAAGCGACCGATAGTCCCGCTGGTAATAGTGATAGCGGAGTCGGTGTCAGCGGCAGTCCACAAAGGCCGGCAAAGAGAAGATCCAGGGGAAGACATTTATTAAGAGAGCACTATTTAACAAAGGAACTAGCAGATATCTGCCAAATCAATGCGAGTAGACTGGTTCCACCGAAAGCAGACGATTCAGAAAATTCCTCCGACGAACTCAGTAGGGTCCAACAACAAATAGATGTCTTAGAAAAATTGGCAATAATCAATAAGAGACTACAGCGAGAAGAGGAGCTAATGGTAAGATTGGGTGCAAAACTGAGAAGATATTTAAGCGAAGATCACATTAGTTTTATAGAGAACGAAGAACAAATAGTCGATATGCTCGGTAATATTAGAAAACAGATGGAAAATAGCTCAAAGGAGATTGAATCCACCGCCATAGAAATGGAGAGAGCATCAGATCAACTGGAAAAACAGAAAAAGATGCTAAACGAATTGTGCGAAGAACTAGAGAGGGAAGAACAGGAGAGTCAAATGCTCGAATCGCAATTGAGCCAATTGAACACCGCAGAGAATGAAAACAATCAGTACGCCCAGTACGGCAAAGGGCAATACTATTCTGACAACGTGCAATGCAACATACCTCTAGATTTAAACAAAAGTACATTATTAGATGTTAATTACAATTTTAATTTACCTAGTTATCCACTCGATACCTTAGTATGATCTCCGGTGCAATTAGTATATAGCGTGTACATTTGAACCATTCTTTTGTAATATTTAGCGTACGTATTATTGATTTTTATCGAGATATTTGATCCAAACAATATTTGATAATAAAATGTTTACCTTCCAAAGAAAGATGGCCACAACGCGAGGGGCAAAATATTAATAATTCAGAAATATTAATAGGCCCTTAAATTTATTTTGAGGTGAGCATCACACCGATTTGTATACTTGTAAAGAGATGTAAAATAAATGTAAATAAAAATATTTATTTGTTAATAATCATAAGTATAATTTTATTATATAATACCAAATTGTTGGTCGCTAAATATCATTCTCAAATGGTGAATATTCACAAAAACTATACATTTATTATCGAATAAATTTACACATTTGTATCAGCACTTTTGTGCTTTAATAATCTGATGTCGCTCAACTGGCCGTGACTCGAAGGGATGTTTTTATAAAATAATTTGATGGAATAACAAATTTTGTATTTGTTTTTTCAGGTGCTATTGTTTAGAAATAAATTCATATAATAAAACAAGTTTTTGAATAGCCAACGAAATAGATGCCAAACATAAAAAGCAATATTATTCATTAACTATGTATATTAATATGATTTGATTATGGATCTTTTACCTATAAGGTATATTCTTCGAGTATATATGTATACTGCAATCATAAACGAGATTCTTTGAATCGCAATCTATTTGATTAAATTTAAACACGTTTACAAATTTTATATTTATTGTTGGATAAACAAATCTTTGATTGAATTTGTGAAAACCTCAATTTATCTAAATAATACATTAAAAATAAATTTTGATATGTATTTTAAAAAAAGGACATTGAAAGCCTTCAAATTGTTATGCTTGATTTAATAATTTGATATTTGGTTTCTGTGAAACTGTAGAAAGAGATTGTAAATCTTAAAACTCTACCACGCCTCCCTGATCTATAATATTTATTGTATTTGGGTAAATTGGATGTTCACAGATTAAAAATTTAAAGATAAAAGATTTTATGGCTTTTAGACTGTTAAAAAATACTCACTATATGGTTTAAAACTGATTTTTATAAAAAACGATTTAGATCTGTTCTACGTTTAGTTATTGATAGTTATTGTATGTTATATAAACGAGGAATTGAAACATCGAAATAGAGATATTTTTATACATAATTACATGTACAATTATATAAACTGTTATTAAAATATATTTTCAAGAAGTTGACTCATTTTTATTTCATAAATCCTTAATAAATGTATGAAAGCAATTTATGATTGTTCCTACGGAGTGATTAAACTATTTCACTGGGAGTAACAAAGTTTAAGATTTTGCTTAGTATAAAATTGAAAAGATACTTAGTTAATATATTTTATCTTTATTTAATCAACCAAATGAAAATCATAGTATATGCTTGGGCTTTTTATGTACATATTTAAATTTGCTCTCGTTGTTGCTGTATTATTTGGTGAGCAAAGATAATAAAATATTCAAATAGTCTGGAATTTTTCTGTGAAAGTTGCTAGTCAGTCTGTAGAAACGCTTGCCGATGGATGGTAGTTTTATGAAGTCACTTAAGTTTTGTCGAGTGTTGAGTGCAACTTTCAAAGTTCTAATTTGAACAGTTTTAAGATTGATATGGCAAGTATTACTTAAAAACACCTCCAATTCAATGCAATCCGACAAAACTCGCTTGTGCGACTCGTAACTCGAAATTTTGCTTGTTAAGTGACGAGTCTCAGCTTTTAACCAGGAACACTCGTAATCTGAGGTCTCACTGTATAATAATTTGCAAATTAGTTTTTTGCAAATCAATGGAAAATTCAGTATAATAAAAATATTTAAATACTTAGATGAGCCATTCCGTACAAGTGGCGGATGAAAAATATCAAAATGACATAAATGTATTATTGAAGAATCAAAACGGTGCATTCTTTAAAACACTCACTTGTTTGTTTCACACGATTATTTTAAATAAAGTGTACCTTTATTCACAAGACTGCTTCCAATAAAATAATCATCTATTATTCACTTATTACAATAGTCTTCCTACTATGACTATCATAGCAACTGTTGAGACAACGGTGAAGAGATACATTATCTGGCAAATAATAAAATGCTCTGTATAAGACAAGGCATATTGTCATTGTCCTGAGGCTCCTTCCTCCATTTGTCCAGGTCTAGATGTGTGACATCTTTTTCTTTCTGTTTATTACAGCGTGGACGAGGTCTTTTGATTGGTGTACGAACACCCAATCCCAAATCTAATATGGCACAAACGATTCTTGAGTCGATATCTTGCCTAATGTAAACGGTGGATTCGCATAAAGCTGGTTATTGATATTTTGACATACATGTCTATGATCTCTTGACACAAGGCTTCTGATTTTAATGTAATGTCACAGTGAGGACTGAATATTTTTCTCAAAATATACTTCTCAAGGCATAACTCAACACAAATGATTATGGTCCATGATTCAAATTCAATTTAATAATGAACGTTTGAAATATAAACAACTTTATCATATGCACATTTACAAGAACGTAGATAAAAGTAAGACAGGTAAAAATAGTTTGATAGCCTTTATTATGCATGAGAATTTAAAAAAAATTAAAGTTACATTGTGGTTAATACCATATAAAAAAGCACTTCGATTATTTTGTGGCCGACAATACTGAAACATTTTACATCCTGCGTAATCGCATACAATGTCTTTCAGCATTGCCGGCCACATTGATCAATCTGATAAATACGAGGGGGGTTAAGAAGGGTGGATATCAGAGAGGGCCAACAGATATTTTGGTAAGTATTATAATCATTAAAAAAATAGTTGATGTCGTCCTCTGATTCTTCTTTTTCACCAAAAATATCAGATGTTGCAAATTTACTATTCTTGATTAATCGGTGTCCATTGCCTAAAAAAATAAACATTTAGTTATCAAGAAAATATTTATATTGTTTACTTATAGCAGATAAATTACTTCTTCGTCGTCGTCTCCGCTTTCCGCTGCCTTTTTTGGCTTAACGTAATCTTCCACCTCTACTCGAGACGGTTCATCATCTTTTGGAAGAGGTCCACTTCGTCCTTCACCTTCGATACCCTCCAAAAATACACCAATTTCTTCTTCCGGCAAAATTCTGAAGGGATGGCCAGGACCAACAAGACCAATGGATACATTCTAAAAAAATATCAGATAGTTTTTTGACAGTGAAAAAATTATTAATTAATAGCAAGTTATTAATTATTTATTTTCAATTTCAATGATTAACTGATGAATCCGATAGGTGGTTAGAAATATCAGATTGAGGTAAATTTTTACATCATCATTATACTGCGGAAGGTACACCCCTAATTCAAACCATCTTATGAACAATTTTTATAATAGTGTATCAACCACAGAAATGCTTTTCCAAAATAAAATTAGAATTTGCGGGAAGTTGGGATTCAAAAACATATACACACTCGCTCTCATCTTGAAGATCGACTTAACCACCATGTTGTGCCCGCATCCTTTCTCTCCCCATCCCTGCAGCCCAAACTTCATTTCACAAGACCAACATGCGCCAACATGGGGCATTCATGCAATATTTTACAATGCCTATGTTTTTCCCGCAAGTGTAAACAGTAAGTTGACATAGTTTAATCACAATTGAATGAATGGTATGGAAGCGCATTAAATACGGACAAACAAACAACTCTTTTATGTATTAGACCATGTTTATGTTATTCCCCCAAGGGCAAACAATAAGTTGTTAAAGTTTTATCGCAATCGGATAAATGGTATGGTAGTGCATTACATACGAACAAACAGATTAATTTTTATATATAAGACAGTACAGTACAGACAGTACAAGAGCCCGAACAAAAACTACAAACAAATTTCTAGTGCGTGTGAAACAGTTAACCATACGCTATCATTGAGTCATGCGACGCAGATATCCCCAAATTCATATAGTGTTAATATAGATTAGCATAGGACTGTGTGATGTAATTACATATCCAGAAGGTAATTAACTTGAATTTTATTTGGTAAATTTATATCAGTGTATTTTAAGAATGAACATTTTTGGTTTTGACATCAGGATTTTGTGTTGCCATGCCTTGTAATATTAGTAATATTGAAACTGTAATAGGGAAATTATTACTGGACGTCCCAGTTCCTCACAGGGCACGGGCAGGTTTAAGATTTCCCCTTCCTCGGGAGTGCCCATGCGGAGATTCGTTCGTGGACGCAGACCATGTTCTGTGGTCATGTCCGGGCATGGCGTCCGATCTCGAGGCGCTATTTCATTGGGTCAGCGGTCCAGAGTTTGGACCGGTTGGACACGGAAACCTTGTGGCCATTCCCTCTAATTTTAGGGCGTTCAGGGCTTTCTGCCATAAATTTGGGGGAAAATGCATGCGGGGCCTTCTACAACCTCAATAGGGTCGTAGAGTCTTAGCTAATTCATCCCCCCGTGCGCAAGTGGCCACAAGTAGTGGAGAAATAGTGAATCCTCACAGGATATGGTTTTAAATTCTTTGGTTTTTGTTGTGCGGGCTGGCATGGCCCCGAATAGAAGTGCCAATAAACAGCTCGGGACAGAGGGTCCCATGAAATAGGGAAACTGTATTTCAAGAATTGAGAATGGTTGAAAAGTGGCGAGGGAGGGAATTTAGATACTGGAGCAACCAAACAAGCTGGAAGCACTTGAAAGTCTTTGAAATGCGCAGTTTCTCTATTATGCAACACGTAAACACAGACACCTGGTTGATATTAGAATTTGCTACTGGCCTCGTATTGTCACTGTATATTATAGAGAAAAATGTAAGATCAATGAAGAAAATCATTCTGTTAATAAGAGATTAACATAGAAAAAAGGTAGAGAGCCTTTGATTTAGAATAATAAACATTTTATAAAAAAATAATCAGTACTAATAATGACAAAAATATATTACCTTACTGGTAAGCGAAAGATCATTGGGCAATGTCTCACGCAAGGCACGGAGGCCATGAACTATAAGTTGGCTCGAGTTCAATGGCAAAAACTCATTAAGATGACGTTCTAAGTAAGTGCGTGCAGACTGAGAACGAGAACCAATTGCCATAGCAAGACAATCAAAATAATTGGCTGATGGGCAGGTCTGGTATATGTGAGGACCTTTTTCCTGAAAATATTAAAAAAAACATATTAAATTGACAATATATATTTAGCATAAGCATGGCGTAAAAATAAAATAAAACATACATCGTATCCAGCGACGAGCAAACCAATACCGAGAGGTCGCTTGTCGTATCGTTGCGTGCAGACCTGCAGTTTGTTTCCCACCGATGCTATGAGCCGCCCGACGGGCAACGAAGCATCATGAACATAACGGTAATTCAAGCATTCATTACGCATGTAACGACTGCAAAATATTTTTAAAAATTAACATATCTTGAAGTTTTATTTAAGCTTAAATATTAATAAAGTCACTAAATACCTTAGTATTCTGGCATCGGCTGTTAATCCAGAAATAGATATGCCAATATTTTCATCGATTATAACAAGCTTGTCTTGATGAGCCGACAGTTCGCTCGCAGCGCGCTTGAGAGCGATTAAAACAGCGTGTTCGGAAGATTTAAGCCCAACCGTCGCTGAACCTAATTTGACAGCTTCCATAGCATACTCCACTTGGAGTATACGTCCATGGGGACTCCATACGGTGACGTCGTTATCATACTGATTCCGATACTGTCAAATGTAATTGTCTAATAAGAAACTCATCACAATAAAATAAAACCATAAATAAAATTCAGATATGTTTTTTAAATTGATGAAATACAAATAATCTTAAAAAAGATTATTTATAAATGAGGTATTAATATGAAGATGACAATTACAAAGTATTTTTTGACTTAAGATATGTAAATGACTTGCCATAACCTTATATCAACTATGAATTGTGTTTATACAAAAATGATACAAATGTATCTTTAGTAAAGCATGTTTAAAAAAGAATAATAGTAAAAAGGATGGATGAAATCAGAAAAATGTGCAGGTGTAATATATGAAATAGGTTTAGGTTAAAGGCGGAGCCTAGTTGGAGATTTATCTTGTACTAGACTGTAGTCAATTCATTGATGAACATCAAGCAGTTTAAATGAATATAAAGATTTGAAAGGCCTATAATAAACATACCATTATAACACTTTATTTCGGGATGAAGCTAAAAGAGCTCAGTCACCGGCCGCTGTTAGAAACTTAGCTTTAAGACTATAACAGCAAATATAGCGACCATGACGTATACAGCGAATGACGTTTGATAAATTAAAAAATAAATATATTACAATATTCAGAAGTGGTATATACTGAAATTGAATTTATGAATGTATTAATATTGACAACTGCATTATTTTGTACATTTAATATTACTATTTTTTTTATAAAAAGGGGATCCATCACTTATAATGATTTAATAAAATAATTAATTAAAATGTTGCAAAATCATATAACATAAATTATGATAACTCTTTTTAGACAATTAAAAAATCTTAAGTTGTAAATAATATTTTTTAATTAATACGACGAATTTAAATTATTTCTTAAATTTTCAAGCAATACCTAAATTTTTATAGCTTGAAATTTGAACGATTTTTTTAAATACATATTTAAATGTAATTGATCTCACGAATACAATTTTTAGCCAATATATAAAAAAATATATTTTGTTTATCATTGCGCCATTTACGTCAAATATAATTATCATTATTGGTAAAATTTTAAGGATGTTGACATCTGGCATCTCAAATGCCAGAAATCCACTAGAGAAATAGTAATTATTTTAATTACAAACTATCATCGCTGTTTGATAATTTTCGTTGCGATTTTCATAATGACTCAAAATCGCTCTCAGTGCCAATATCAAAATTATTTTGTGTAGATTTTTTCTTTTTAACAATATTATTTATAATTAGTAAAGATGTCACTATAGTCCCTAACTCAAAAAATAAATTAATCATAAAATTGTGACTGTTTAAAAAACTCAGTCAAGTCTATTTTATGCCCCTTATCACAATTTTTTTTAAATAGTTAAAAAATAAATTTTGACACAAATCTGGTAGGAATAATAGAAGGTTATATAGTAAAGATTCTTATTCAGTTTGAAGTAAATTAATGAATTAAATCTTAAGATATGTCAACCGTGTTAAAGAAGTAGTTTCGAGAAAAACGCATTAAAATATTTCATTATGGTAGGACCGGCCAAGTTGCCGCCTCACTAAAATAGCTATAACTACGTAAGTAGTTATATGTAATCATATTTTTTTATTATTATTTTAATTTATAATTTTTATCCAAATTTCGGTTAATGTTGATGATTTATTTCCTATTTTATTCAAAATATCTCGATACGTACTTTCTATGAAATTTAAAAAAATTGCTTTAAAAAAACCGCATAAGTCCTAATTATATTTCTGGATAATATTTTATATATTGATTTTTTGCAATAAATTTATTAAATATATGAATTTATACTCGATATTAAAAAATATGAAAAATTTCCTACGCATAAGCGCATAAATTAAATTCTGCTAAAAAAATAATATATTTTTAAAAAAAAAATGCGCAGTATTTTTTTTTAATAATACTGTGAATATTTATTAATACTATACGTTCGTGTAATAAAATAAAACTATTATTTTGATTTTGAAATATATTTTTATTTAAATATATTGGTATTGCATAGAAAGTGCTGCCATCTATAAATCAAATAAAACAACACAATGGGTCAATGATTGCCTCAATACATTTATTAATCAATAATTAATCTATACAATAATTGAAACTTTAATTATATATATATATATTTATTAATAATAACGTCTCGCCTTTTATAAATACAGATATTCAAATTGCATAATTTTTATTATTATAATAACACATTGCATTAATATCTAAGGGATGATTTATATTATACATTTTCATGTGGCTCTCGATCAAATAAACAATAGATGGTAAAATGTTTTTTTAAGAAAATATATGTATGGGATGGTTTCGATTTTGTTGTTGTTGTTGTTGTAAAGAGCAATTGAAGAAAGATATTCCATGTAAAATGATGCTTTGAGTCATACCAGCCATATAGACTCAATCCATCATTTTTGTGCTTTTGTGAGATTGGCGATCACACGTTGGATGAATTTATAATTCGTACTAATGTGCAAATAAAACTGCGTCGAATGCTTCAAATACATGGCACAAAATTTCTCGTGTGTACTAAAGTTGTTCATTAGGATGTAATTGTTTAGAGACATGACGATGTAGGATGAGATAGCTCGTTATAACCGGTGTTGTCGAGGATGAAGATTTGTGGACATTAATTTAATACTTGTGTCTGTGACTTGTTTGCTAATGCAAAATAAATCTTTGGATTTAAACAGATTTGTGATAAAATTAACATGGAGTTTGAGTGTTGGATATTATTTTGTGATTGCTTTGTTTCACGTCGGGTGCACTTGAAGTACGCTTCATTACACGTCTTTATTACTTCGCGTTTTCGTCTTTTGTCTTTGGCAAATAAGGGCGTTAAATCCTTTTGAGTGTAAGGGATGTAATATCCGGATTTTAACTTATCCTTTTTTTTGTTGAGATTATCGGTATTGGAACGCCAACAGACATATTTTTGTGGTACTTCAAATTATCGTCATTCCACCCAAGGACTCAAAATAAAAAAATCAAGCATGCAGGGTAAGATCATTGTATTTTCAAAAGTCATATACTATGTATATTAAATAGGAAGCTTTGTAATATAGCCATAGGTGTCCTGATCCTTTTTATGAAGGTCTCCTGTAGATTCCCCTTTTATTAAATATTTAATGAAACTGTCACTGTATGCAATAAATCCAAAAATTTACGACCCCTTTTCAGGATCATTTTACATCTACTAAATTACAATTTAAGAAAATTTGCAATAATAAAAAAATAAGTACTGATCATGCATTTTATTACAACAATAAATATTTTCAGAGATGTCTTGTAAAAAGTAATTAATGTAACATTTTTACATCACACAGATTATATCACAGACAAAAATAATTTATTTATAAACAATCATAAATCAATGAATTTGATGATTTGATATACTTATTTTAGATATTGATATATATATATATAATTTTCTTATAAAATAAAAATAAATACATGTCCACAAAACTAGAAGCTTATGTCTCCCATTGTCTTAATAAGTGTATGGCTCTATTTTTACGTATCATAGTTAAAATAATTAGAAAAAATATTCATATAGATTACTCGTGGATAAATGGAGAGTTCATTTAAAAAAGGTACTAAATCATGTTTAAAAATGGGTATGTTTGATTCACGATTGGCAGGAAACTGGTTTCTCCGAAGATGCTGTTCTGTCCGTCGTCTCGACATTACTTTCTACGTCTTTATTGGCACTTTTGTTCTTGGGGACGCGATTGTTATTATCCAAAGATCTCTTCCTTCGGGTTTCATCAGGAAATAGCAAATCAAATGCGTTTTCTTCGCTCATATTCTCAATCGGATTATCAGTCGTTATTCTGCCCAAGCGCATGAATCCATCATCATAATACATGGGGTTCTTCTTGTTAGCATTTTTCTGATTCATGTTATTGACAGAGCTCGGTTCTTCGTTTTGGCCATTCAATTTGTTCTTGGGATCGTTCTTGTTCAGAGATCGACCCAATCTTCTCAGATCGTCATCGTCCATGTTATCAGCGTCATAATTGACGGCGTCGTCCGCGTTATCGTCGCCGCCTTCGAAGCCATCGAGTCCATTATTCAAAAAATCATCATCGTCGGATCCAGTAAAACCCATCAAATTCTTATAGGGCTCATAATCAGCGTCCACTGTGCGTCCGAATCTCATCAGATTTCCACCGCCGCGTCCGAATCTCATCAAGTTATTCGCTCTGCCCAATCTCATCAGGTTATTTCCACCCCTTCCGAATCTCATCAGATTATTTCCGCCCCTTCCGAATCTCATCAGGTTGTTTCCGCCACGTCCGAACCTCATGAAGTTGTTTGGGCTTCTTCCGAATCTCATCACATTGCCGGATGCTCTGCCGAAGCGCATCACATTCTGATTCCTGCCTCTGCCAAATCGAATGAATCCGTTATTCTGTCCGCGGCTGAATCTCATAGACATGGGAGCTGATCTTCCGAATCTGTTGAAGATATAAAAATCAATTTTAATACACATCTTCCAAAAAACATGGCTAAAAGCCATGCAAAAATGCATCTGAATTTTAACCAAATATCAATATCCAAAACATAATTCGGGATTGAAATTTTTATCTAACAAAAATCGTACACCTCACCAACACGATGAAGGCTACTAAATCGAGACATTCTCGCTGAAATCTGGACGTTTGGAAACAGTGGCATAACTACTAATTAGCGATCAAAGGCGACGCCTGGGGGCAGTAACTTCTAATCTATGTATACCTATATACAGTGCATATATGTTTTTCAAATTGTTATATTAACCTTTCCCTACCGGTGATGTATTTACTACACCTCGACTCTAATAATGGGAATATCGATATGAAATATAATAGATACGGGGTTCAGAATGTTTGTGTTCCTCCGTAATATAATTACGAATCACATCAAAGTATTATAATATATAAGTATTCATCTGCAGCGACGGAAATACATAATTTGTCGGGAAATCGGGAATTTTGCGAGTTTTAGTCCGTGTCTCAGCAGAAAGGAATTTTATCAGTCACATTGATGGTGTTATACGAAAATGGGGGCTCACGCGATCAAAGTGGAAATATAGTGGCTATAGCTATACAAAGAGGAGTCCGACAAGGTTTTGTTATCCCTATTACTTAACTTATATTCCAATAAAGTTTTCCAAAAGATTCTAGCAAACTTTAATCTGGGATTAAAGATCAATGGAGTCGTAATAAATAATATCAGATATACTGATGACACAGTCATATTGGCTAAAAGCTTATATGATCTTCAAAATCTCCTAGATATGATTAATGTTGCCGGAGAAGGGTTAGGTTTGACAATAAACGTCTTTAAAACCGAATAGATGAAATTTGAGAGACTTGATTGTATTGGAGCATCTCTGCAACTAAATGAAGTGGATGTCAAAGTGAAGTAAGGTACCGAATAGAAGTTGCACATGCTGCATTTAATAAAATGAGCATTCAAAATGTCGATACACAGAAGAATGCTTCGTATACATTAAACCGACATGATCCGGATGCAGAACCTAAGAGAGAGCTGCTGACAAAAATCAAAAGGAGGAAGATATCATATCTAGATCATGTATTGCGAGGAAATATATATCGTCTTCTCCGATTAATACTGGAGGGCAAATTAGAGGGAAGACGGGGAAGCAGGAAGCAGACGAGCTGGCTGCGTAACACGAGAAAATGGACCGAAATAAGGAGAATGAACGAACTATTCTTTTGGGCTAGTCTTCGTCAGAGTGATTGCCAAACTCGAAAGAACCTGCAACGGCACAGAATGAAGAAGAAAATGCATATTTGTTAATAAAGTTATCAGTATTTTATTGTCACAAAGTGCATGTGCATGTTCGAAGTGCATCTTCTGATGGATGATGGACTGATGAGCCGTACTCCGAAACATAGTCAGATCTTGAGATCATCGTGCAGTTAGAACTCGCTAGTAAATGCTATTTTTTAATTAGTGTTATTTGTGGTTTTCGCACATGAAATTAAGATTCTAAAATTTTTGCGATGTCTCGATATAAAATTGAATGCACTGTCGAGATGGTTCAGGTTCAGGCTGGTCAGATTTTGCATCATCAACTCCTCGGCTATTGTACAGCACAGAGATATAAAGCTTATGGTCTATAAATTCAAGAATTGGGACTTTCGGAATAATTTGCATTTGACTTAAGTGTATGATTTCATAGAAAAAAATTATATTTGTATCAATGATTGAACGAAAAATGCTTTCACCGGAAATATTAATTAAAGAGGCCCATACTATTTTCCAATAAGAACTGTAAAAAATATATATGACAAAGAAAGAAAACATATTTTTGATAAATGCACAAGACCATTTAATAAAATAACCAGTGATACATTATTATAACTATGAGATTATTGATCCAAAAATTAAGTCTCAGCAACGACGTAAAATGCATAGGATTGAGATGGGATCCGCAAAAAAAAAAATTGTTCAAGAGAGTCCCCGGACTATACAAGTTTAACCACCCTTGACTTAGACCCCAGAATTTTAGAGGCAAATATCGATCTATACGTAATGAAATTAAAGACCCGCATAAGTGAGGTGTATTAATGTTTTGATCTCCCTGATTTTGGGTTTATTGAAAGGGGAAAGAGCTCTCCTACCATCAAATTTGGCAACAAATTTGGGAGATCGGATGTATTAATATTTTTGAATTATGGTTTCAACCCTGATTTGTCAATTTAAATGTCGAAGCAATTGATTAAGTACTTATGAATGCCTTAATTTGCATCAATAATTAAAATATTATTTAGAATAATGATAATTTCATTTATCTCATGCTCATTTATCTCTCCTATTTAATAATCATAGATCCAATCTTAACTTAAAATAACTTTATATAAAATAATAAACAAGAAGATTATAGCGGAAGCCCTTGTCTAAATAATGGCCCCAATGAATTAAAAATCAGATTTCTACTAAATATGCCATGTAATAATGTATTAGTGGGTGGGACAAACGATAAGATTGATGCATTTAATGGTTCTTGAGAGAAACTCTTAAAAGCATTAAGGGCGATGTTGAATATAATGATAGCAACTTCATCTGGATGATTTGTTATATTATCCCTGAAATTTTCGATGTTAACGCCTCAAGGACCGCTAATAAATTCTATGAGATATTCGCTTAGGACAGCACGTTTCTGTGCAAAATTGTACGATTTCACAAGATCTACAATCATAAAATGCACCGAAATTTGGATTATTTATGGAGAAAATATATGTATAATCACCTCATGAAATTTTTATCCAGGGCGCTTCTGCGTCTAGCAGCAATGTCGTTTACGGATCGCTTGACTATCATCGTGTCATCTTCGGGCAAATCGTTAGCGTCTACTGAATTGCCAACGTCGTCGCTTGGTGACTCTTTAGATGGTAATTCTTCGCCGAGCAATTCTTTGGCTCCAAGCACCAACGGGAGCACAGCAATCAGCAACAGAGTGAATCTCATTATGACCTGCGGAAGAGTAAAGAGTAATCCTGTTAGCAAATGTACCATTGGTAATGGGGCGGCGTTGATTATTAAAACGAGTAGCTTAATAACACCTTTTGTGCCGAGTACTAAACTGGAAGAATGGAGATGAATTTTAAGCACGCTGTAGTTTTGTTTAGTTGAGCTGCTACGTGCTTCCCCTTTTGTATAATTTCTTAGGAACAAAACGTTCATGCCAAGTTGAATTGTCAAGCAACACGTAGGAAATTGCTACTTGGTAACTTTGCTAATAAATTATAATTTTTGTTGTTGTTATTAAACCGAATCATAACGCATAATTGAAACAAATTTAAATCACAGGTAGTCAATTTGGTCACTACCGCCCACTAGTTGGCGTTTAAGCTTTCATGGGGAAAAATGGGGGTTTTATCATATTGTTACATTTATGAAAGATGTTGCAATTCTAGAGAAGATTGAAAGATTCATTAGCCATTTTAAGGGACGTTTCTACGTTGTTAGGCCTAAAAATGATCGATTTTTTAACATATTTTTAATGCGAAATGTATTAAATATAAAATGATGATATTTAGGGTTTTGACTAGGCGATTATTATTGAATATAAAAATATTTTTAAAAGTTTGATAAAGTATGACAGTGGGAGTTGGGAGAACCACATATATCGGTGCGCGAGCAATGACATTCTTCAGCATGGAAGTCCTAAGTCTTGAACCAGTAATTTGCAGCAAAAAATTTAAGCATATTTTTATAATGTATAATATTGTCTATAACTTAGACTATAATTAAGAAGAAATATTAGAAAATAAAAAAATAGTGAGCGATTGAAAAAAAGTTTGTGTTTTTACCAACATTTTTTGTAGTTTTTTATTCATTAAATAGACAATTTTAAATATTTTTGGATAATTGTAGTCTATATGATGAAAACGTTTATTATACATCTGTTTGTTAAATTTAATAAAGAATGCTCATCTAGGGCGTGTGGGAGCACTTCCATAAGCTTTGAAAAAGGAGTTTCGAGAAAAACGCTTTTAAAGTTTCTCCTCTCCTCAGCTTCGCGAAGCACAACTTCTCCTCGTCGACCTACATCTTTGCGAATTTCATTTATATCGACTTGAAATTTACTGAACGTATTCTTCTACTTAAATTAGATATGATTGAAGATTGGATGGAAAATTGTTTTACCACAAACATTGAGGAGGGTGATACAACTTTCAACGAAAAACTGTTAAGAAATTAGATATGGGGAAGAAAGTAAACATAATTTTGATAGTGGTGGATATGAAAACCTATGGCAAAATAAAAAAAATATCTATATTATATCCGAATATGTGGAAAATGATATTAAATTTATTGATACCTTCCCCTAGCTCACATCTTATAGAACCAGGCTTTGGTGTTGTTAATCATATTATGACCAAACAGAAAAGTCTTATGAATATTTTTGAAAGAATATGTATGCAAAATATAAATAAAAAGATAAATTTAACTACCTATTTTTATTAAGCATCCATTCAAAAATTACGATTATTTTGAAGTTGCGTTAAGCCAAGTTATTATGGTGGTGGGCGTTTAGAGAATTTTACCATTAAACAAAGATACTAAAGTGGGCTGTAGGAATAAAATGATCGACTACCCCTGATTTAAATCATCGATCAAAAATTATTTGAATTTGATGTGATTTTGACGATGGAAATTTCAATAATGTTTTTGTATTACAATACATCAAGCATTTAATTATGCAATCATGAATACATCAAAATGTAGAATATACGAAGCTTTCATAAAAATTTGATCTTTCTTATTATTTGCATTACAAATGAGTTCAATTTAAAAACTCGTCCAAGTACAAAAATATCGATACCATCGAATTAAAGACGAATAAATTATATTAATCAAGAATATTATATTTAATATGCAGACTGAATAATATATCGCTGCGAAATTGTATTTTATTAAATTTGCGATAACGAATTTGATGAATAAGCTAGACATCCACGAGATCAATAAACCCCAAGCAGATTTCATCCTGAATATTCAAATTTTATTTGATTACCCACATACCTATGGGACGTCCAAAAATACTAAGGTCAAATGCCTCAAAATTACTACATCCTTGTTTTTTGAACGATGATTTTAGATTAACATACAAGAGTTTCTATACAAGATAAAATAAAAACTGGCGTTTTAAATGTATTATGCAGCGGTCGAAATTAAAATGCCTCAATATAATGGTCAGAGTTTTAAATTAATTTAGATTTTTTTTAGCATACGATGCCATAAATACGAAATAACAATGGGGACGGTGGGGTTAAATTACAGTGTGTATTTTTAGTGCCATCAACAAAATGGTAGCAACCCTCACGAACTTTTATATTCCTGTGTGATATATGATATTCGGTTTCCGTACAAAGAGACGTACAAACAATGGGATGTACCCCCATTTCTTATTAAATTCACGATGCATTTTATGGAATGCATCGGATCGCTTCGCTATTGCACTCTGAATCGTGTCGTCTCAATTTGTGCCGATCGATTTGGAATTGTATTCCAATTGTTTGTGTGGCGCGCGCTAAACTTAATCATGGCTATAAAATAAAGATACTATATTACAAAATATTCGTTATGGTATTCGTTTGTCTCAAATTCGCAAAAGTTATATAAGAATTGGTTTGAAAAATATGAAAAGTTTCGTGGTGCTTTCTACCACATTTGACTCAGACATGGACGAAGAAGTCAAAAGTGTCGAAAGCTTCATCCAGAAATTTTGCTCGGAATTTAATAAAATCGATTTTAAAATTTTTTGCTCTTGGTAGAATATTTAGTTGAAAAAGTATAAATCGAATAGTAAAATACATAATAATATTTTGATACTTAATCGAGGATCTGTTTCAATTATGGCTCTCAAATAATATGCAACAAAAGTTCACCTCTTCATGCGCTCGATGTTAAAGGTGGTATGACCTACCCCAATTCGGATGAGTGTATCGAAGATTGAGCTTAGATGCATACCTTGAAATATGATGATAAGATATATATAAAGATAATTTTAATTATACGAAATTCAGGTCGTCATTTCGTTGTAAAAGCAATACACGCAAACCTCTTTTTATGCGACTTTTTTTGTGCGATTTCGAAGTTATGCGGTTTTTTTGAGTTAGGGACTATAGTGACATCCTTACTAATTATGAATTATATTGTTGGAAAGAGAAAATCTACACAGAACAATGATGAAATTTACACTGGGGATACTATAAGAGCGATTTTAAGTCATATCGAAAATCGCGGCAAAAATTATTAAACAGCGATGATAGTTTGTAATTAAAATAATTAGTATTTTTCTAGTGGATGTTTGGCATTTGAGACGCCAGATGTCAGATATCCTTAAAATTTTACCCAAGATGTAAGACGTCCTTTAAATGTTACCAAAAATTATTGTTTTCCTGTTTTTTTTTTGTTAACTTTTTTATGCGATTTTGGATATATTTTATACAGATGTTTCAAAGTTATGCGGTTTTTAAATTCCATGGAATGCATCTTCACTTTTTCTATGTATGTCATAGCTTTTTTTATACTATTTATTTTGTGCGATTTACCGCATAAAAAAAGTTTAAGCGTACCAGGCTGGATTCATCAGAATATTACAAAGTTATCATTGCCTGATCCTTTGATTCAGGTATCACCACAATTCCTTGCTGTTTTGTGGTCGTGCTCGATTCAATTAATTTGATGACAGGATATGTGGCAGGATAAATTGATGAAAATTTGACGGAGACTGTGATGAGATAATAACTGAATTAATGAGTGGTCACCCTATAAGCCACTGAAAGATCGTGTTGAATATTATTTTCGTAGTCTTCTCATTGGGGTAGTTGGTTTAATAATAATGGCCATAACAATTTTTCAATTCTAATGCTTGTTTTGGAGAAAAATGATAATGATTGATACATGTTCATTAAAGAAATATATTTCTCATGCTTTAAATTAGTATTACGTAAATTGTTTTGATTGCAACGTCTCCATTTGGAGAATAAATTCCGTAATATATTTTTTTGGCTTGAATAATTGGCCAGAAAAAAGGTTCAGCTAGACTTTTTAATAAGAAGCAATACAAATTCAATTTGATGTTTCATTCTCACTTGAAATTAAAAATAATAACGGAGGAAAAGTTACACGACGAAATCATTCGACAAATTATGTAAATAAAACATTTAGGCAAATTGGTTTCCAATGAAACGTGGTGTTCCAACGAAGCAAAATATTCGGCATTTCTTTGTTATATTTTATATTACGAAATCAAAAATATTATTTGTTTGAATATTGACATCAAACACTTCTATAGCACTATTATATTATGAAGACTTAAGATCAGAATGGAATTGAGGGACAATATTAAATTAAATCCTTCGATTCTAATTGTGAACAAGACAATGTACATGGATCCTTTTCTATTGATAAATACTAATAAAACCCTCTCGAAAGGTCGTCCATTGTATTTTTCCCTTTCTTGTAAAATTTATTCGAGCTTAATTGAGTTCGGGTAATACATTAAATTCACGCCTTTTCATCCCTCATCTGAAAATAAAACCGAATAAATAAATGCATTTTTGCTCGCGGATAAGTCTAATAATTTCTGTGCACGCGAATGTTCAAAAGGGGCAATTTGCTCCTGCAAGATTCATTCGAGAATCCACTTTAATTACTGAAATCTGAAACCAAGCCTAGACTCATTGGGTCAGAAAAGGATACACAAAACAACCTTACATCGTCGCTTTTATCAGAATATGAATACAATACGCTGCGTCGAGAAATTGCTTGAATTTGATACTGGGCCAATTTGTCTCCTTGACATTTCATGCACGTCCAATTAGAAATGCACATAAACAAAGGCGTAAATTCAAATTTAAGACTGAAATTTGTATGGAAATTCAAGATATATCTACGATCGTTTTATTTGGAGAAGGAATAAAAAGCTTGGGTTTGATTTATTGTTGAGTGGGATTTGGAGCTTAGGATAGCACTTTAGTTCGATTCATCAAATAATAATTTATCAAAAGCGAACGAATCGAAATATTTAAAAGTAACGAATTTTTGTATCGAAATTCATTGTTTTATTGCGAATAAAACAATTTTCAATAGAACCATTTGGATTTTTCGTTCGTTTCGAGTTTTTGAAGATGGACATAATTAATTTAAATTGACTCATTTTGGGTCCCATGTCTCACATGTTGAAGCATCGATTTTTCTGACGTTGTTCGGATGGATTCTATATTGAATCTGAATTTATATTCTTATATTGTTTGAGTGCTTTGCTAAATTTTGCAAATTATTATCAAAAATGCGAAGAAAAAATGACTAGAAATTTATAGTATTTATATGAAGCTATCACATTTGTATATATAAAAATCAATGTGTGTTTGTTTGTCCCATATATGTTCCTATACCATTCATCCGATTGCGATGAAACTTTGGTGAGTTATTGTGTGCACACCCGTTAAGATGATTGAATTAGAACAACTATTGTTTGTGTGCGGAATTTATTTTGCAAGATGCATCATGCTTTAGTTGTAGATCCGATGAAAAGCAACTCAGTTTATTCATTCAACGCATTTTTCTTTGTTTGGCATTGCAACGCATGCCGAGTATTTGCTAGCATAATATAAAATATATGCGAATACAGTGTACTCTCGATTATCCGGGTGCGGATTATCCGATTTGTGGATTATCCGTGCCTGAAATATATTAATTAATATTTAATTTTTTTATATGATTGTGAGATGCACACAATACTAAACATATATGGTAGTACTCGGATAATGAGGCTACTCTCGAACAGTATATGATTAAGGTGTCATATACGTAGATCAAGATTAAAGAAACAAAACTCCTCAAAGCGATAAGAATTATGCTTGTGTCTTAACTTAACTTAAAAAAAACGCCTGTTATCATGTTTTAATTATTTTGGCTCTTAAAACAACCGGAAAATGAAGTTTAAGAAAGCTTGTTACATGAGGCAGATATCACAACGAATGTAAGATGGTGAAAAAAGGCCTCGGGTGACAAGAGACTGGAAATGCATCAGGAACTCATAAAATGAAACTTTTGGTGATTATTATAGTCAGAAAGGGGCACGGATGGACAGGGAGATTTTTGAAAATTGGTTAAAAAAGAAATGGGATCCAGATGTGCAAGATTTAAAAAAAAAAATAAGGGATTGCCACAGAAAGCAGTATTTTTATGTCCATTCTGGACATAGTTGGAAAATTTTGGGAGATTGCGTTAAAAACAATGAAATGGGTTTGAAAGTAATGACGAGAATGATTCTATGCGTGAAGTAGAGGTTGAACTGAAAAGATAGCATTAGTTGATGGAAGTAAAGATGATGTTTCTTGTGTAGTGCAAACGACCAATAAAAGCAGCAATTTAATCTTTTAGCTAACAATTTCCGTCAGCAAATGGAAAAAAAAGCAATCCATAAAATCAACTTTTCCTGGAAGCTATATTTCACTTCTATCGCGTGAAACTCTCACGCATATTATTTTTAAAGGCTGTAAAGGTTAAAATTCAAATTGATCCATATTTATGTTATAAATTATGATTTTTTCAATATTTTTATTATATATTCTGCAATATAATGCATTTAAATTCGATATTGATTGGATATCAAATTATCAAAGCATACGAGCGGCGCCGCTTACTTCCAGCACAGTTTTTTTACAATTTCAAACTTAAATTTATTACAAATATTTTGTAATATTCATATGAAAATTTCGAAAATAAACTAGCACGAACGTTTATATGTAAATCACATTATCATACGCCTGGATTGAGGCATTCCCTTGACGCGTACATTCCTTTGCTTTATTAGGACATTGTATCATTTTTCTAAAGGAGGAGAAACAAAATTACGACGCCATGTTGGCATACAAAATTTCACATGCTCTAATAAGCTTTTAAAATTCAAGACAGGTATCATTAAGCTTTAGTCGTTATGCTGATAAATGCGACCCAAAAATTGATGTTGGATTTTATCTAAAATGCAGAAACGCATTGCATTTGTAGAATATAAATATAAATATGAAGCAAATATAAATACGAAATATTAAATTGGTTATATGAATGATAGAATTGAATTATAATATACTCAAGCTATAGAGATACCGTATCATTTTATATTTTAAAGTTTTTATATTAAATATTATGAAATTCTCGCAAGAATGATACAAACAAAGGCGATATTGTTTTTTAACGTCGTTTATGAGTGTATTTTTTAAGGACGATTGTGTTGGTTTTTTTGCTCACACACTTTTGTTGATATTTAAAGGATATTTACACGTTTTAGACGAGAGATAAAGGTAATAAACATCTCTCGGAAGTCTTCTACGTCGAGAAAGGCAAAACCGTTCCGACCAATTATGGGAATCATCTGTGCCCAGGGAATAATTTGGGTTTCCGACACCGAAATTAAAGCTCCAATAAACAAAATTAATTTTCGTTTTCTAGATTAAAAAGAAAACTACCCAATGGCAATTTTCTCTGCTTCTATTCGCAAATAGAGACTGACATTATAATTTTGTATGGATTTTTATGGATGTTGATCTAAGAAAAAAATTTAACGCTCCTTTTTAATATATGTTAAATTTTAGCCAATTCATATTCATTAACCCTTCTTTAAATAAGATGGTCTAGCCAGACGATTTTGCGATGAGTTTTTTAAATGAGTAGCTATGTATAGATCCTACCAAATCTCCCTGACTTTGTTCATCGAAGGGTTTTATAGAATTTATAGAATTTGTTTGGGAAATCACGTTTTTCTTCATGTTCCATAAGGAAATTTTTATTTTTCGCACCTTTATAGTAAAACATCATTTCGCATCATATTTTTGGAAAAATCTATATTTCATTAATTTCCATACAAAGTGTATTAGGGTCCAGCCAAGTTAAGTGTTACTCATTTTACTCCCACGATACATCTTTGTCATGATTGTTCCATTTAGTTTAAGTTTTTTAATGCGAATGATTTCTTGCACATAATACAAATAAATTCTATCATGGGATTAAGCGGGATTTACCGGGGGTACAGGCGCTATTTTATATGATTAAATTTATCACATGCCATCAACTTTTGTGCCCAATTACGATCTGAGAAGAAATTAATGTATTTTCTATCTTAATAATGTAGCGAAAGAGATATAACATCGATCTTTATTTGTTTTTTTCTGCGCAAAAGAAAGATTCGACACATAGTCTTGGCCGCGGAAAGACGCGTTCTTTCCTCCGGCTTTTAAGCAGTCTCGCTGTGGATCTCTTTCCGAGTTAAACCCTAATTTAAGACGAAGACATTTTCATCACCACTTCTATTCTTAAATTTTTGTAATCCAACTAATGATGTGAGTAAAATGAAAAAGTTTCTTACTATTAAGGGGTCATCTCATTTTATCACATCAAAAAATCTTTCCTTTTTTAAATTTATTTTTTTAAAAGTACATGTCTCTAAAAATGTCGTCTATAATTTTGGGGGAGAAATTCGGATTATTTTAATACTTCGCGAAATGCGTTCGAAGAAATCACTCACTCCAAATTGCGCCCCAACGGCTCTGAGACCGCTGTGGTCTCAGACTTGCTCCTATACCTGATTATGTTTGCAGGTTAGAGGTTCCTATTGGGGACCTTTCTTATTTTCGTTCTAGCAAAAGAGAAAATTAAGTCAAAAATGTTAACACAGATTTAAAAAAGGCGAATAAGCAAGTGGATAGTAAGGACACAAAAAATGAGCCCTTAACAAAAGTACTATTTTAGAGCGAAAATCTTCTTTCAAACACAGTCTTGCAATGCTCTGAGAACGTCCCTGTGGTCAAGATCATTGAAATAAAGGGATCATTTCCGATGAGTTGATGCACATTTTGAATTAAATTATTTTGAATCCTCCAATTGATCCACTTTTTATCTGAATTGTCCTCAATAGCAAGTTTAACATGTCTACAATAATATTATTGGTTATTCCGGGGCAAACAAAATTAGATATCACTGCCACTCAAAATAATCTAATTTGTTTGAGGTCTGCATTTTCGAAATCATTCTGATAGCTGAGAGCTTGAAAACAAAAACATAGATCAAGAAAAATCTATTATTCGTCCCGATTTACATTTTCAATAGCAGTTTTTAGCATGAATTATTTTGGATGCTTCACTTGCTTCTGTATTGTATCATTAATAATTTCACCAGTACTGATGGATCTCGTATTTAATTAATGTTGAGAGCCATCAATTATTTAGAGCAGTGAGTGGCCATGAGAAAGCTTTTATCAAATAGAGATATATAGAACAATAATCAAATGCTAAAGATATTTTCTAATATTGTCTGAGAATATGGGAATAGAAATGGCATTTCGTTAGGGAAGGCATGAGTTATTAAAGCATTATGGTTTTAGCATCCAAGCTCGATGCTAATAGATTTAAAGTCAAACTTGCATCCTGTCCATTTCTAGAAGACGAAACTAGTGTAGAAACTAGACAAATTTCAGTCGGTATCGGAAATTATATTCCAGTCGAACTTTGTCGTTCAGTATTGATGGATATTCAAGCTTCGGAATATCGATATTTTAACTTGTTTATATCTTTGATGGATTTATCGATAACACTATTAATTTATTGATATTGCTTCGAATTTCGGATGATATTTCCTTGTGTTCGTACAAAATATTAAATAAAAGCGATTTTCGTCGAGTGTATATTCTGAGAAATAAGACGTTATTTAGTCCAGTACAACTTGATTTTTATTTGAACTCGGTCTCGGTATGCTGATGAAATATTTTCAAAGGAAAAGTCGTCGTCGTTTTATATAAGAATTTTCAAGTTTTAAGGATAAATTGTCCTGAACTGGAATGGGTCGGATATTCCGAGAGAAACAACACATTGAATTTTACGATGATCTTATAACTTGTCCAACTCTTAACCAACTATTTTCTTCATTTACATTCCGCATACCCACTCGTTAATTATATTTCAATCCACTTCAAATATTCGCAGTCTGAGAGTAATCTTTGTTTTGGTGCAAGAACGCAATACGATATCGCTTTGAAATATTCAAAAGTCATGGACAATATTAGAATCTATTCGGATGTTTCATCCAATAAAACTTCACTAAACAAACAGGTAACATATGGGACTCGTAAAAAGTGGATGAGGATACAGAGTAAAATATGAAAAAGGTGCGGATAAATGTTTTGTCTCACATGTTCTACCTTCATTGAAAGCAATGGATATTTATAGTAAAAAAAAAGTATTTTTCTCCATACAAAAAGTCTCACTCAATATAACAGCGATTGAATAATTTCAAGCAAACGACCACATAATAATGATAAATTGACTTTCACTTTGTTGAAATTCAAAAGAAATCCTAACTCGGCCATATTGAATAGTCCGAAGAACAAACTGAATTGCTTTAACGACTTCAAAAAAAATCCTTTAAGATTACAATGTTTTTCGCTCCAAATATTCTTATCTAAATTGACGACATTGAAAAAGCAACCCAAGAGTCGACCCATAACTCATGACGCATCTCCTTGTAGATCTGAATATTTTCACTTTAAAAAAAGCAATTGAAAAACTGACCCATTTATACCACTTTTTGCGTCTTCATTACTATTCATGGATTGCAAGAAAACATTTGCGAATTAAAGCTACGATCCTGTTCCGCAAAAGCTTCCATACTTTCATCCGTGGATGGATAAAACACGCCATAAATCGTTTTTGTAATAGTACAATATTTCTTCTTTAAATCGAAATTATTACATAAGCGATATTCATGGAAGAAACGTGAGAACATTCGCAATTCATATGGAAGCCCACTATACAGGCTCCTGGATCGGATAATTTTAATTTTCGAAGAAATAACTCTCAATTTACATGCTTAGAGCGATTAATTTCGGGGGTTCGTCCATAAAAAATGATTTATTCTTTGGAGCGCTTAATCTGTGATTGATAGGATGACTTAAAGCTTTTTAAGCGTATAAATTAGAAGCAGAAATAAATGTTATCAATTATATTTGACAAATATCCGGATTCAATTTGTAGCTTTTCCCATTTTGTAGTCCGCTACTCTTAATGTATTTGTGATAAAATTAGTAATGTACTTTTAAAAATATAAAAAAATAATGTTATCTTACCAACTGCTTTTTACAAGCACCGTACGCACGTTTGCAAAACCACGTACTTCTACATTCTATCACCTCCTCTTTTATTGTGTTTATCTAGAATTTCTACAAATAGTCTATATGTATAACCATTATAATAAATATAAAGGCTATACCATATATTAGATAAATGTTTGAAATTTTTCTTCAAAACCCCCTTAAAAATGCATTCGGTTCTTATGTAATTCATCCCTTAATAGTCCTTTTTAAAATTTTGGAATGAAAAGATTTTCAAAAAATTTATATTTGAGACTCTATGAATAGAAGTATCTCTTAAATAGAAGTCCCCTATTAAAAAATAAATGGTTATCATTCATTTTTAAATTGCTTGAATAACTGTTTGGATACAATTTAATTGGATATGCTATTTGGACATGATAGTAAAACTTACTTAATTGCGGGCCTAATAGACAAATTGATCAAATTGACGATATTAAAGTCCAAGAAAAGGCCTTTAAACATTATTTGCTTAACTTTTTCGAAAGTAAACTGTTTGAATTTTTAGAACAAATCTCCGCGTCCAATCAACGTCCCTTCAAATTGCTACAAATCGAATGAAACAACTTCGAATCATAGGAGCCATTATAGTAAATAAATATTGGACGAACCTGCTGATGAGTGTTGACTTTGAAATAAATGCGATCCTTCGTGCAAGACGAAAACTTTTCGTTTGCTCAAAGTTTAACGTTTGCTAAGGGATAGTATCCGGTAGGCTTAAGGGTGAGTTCGCGCACATCGAAGATATGCATTTTTGCATAAGATATTTCCATTTGCAATTCAATAAGTCATACAAGTTTTCCTCGAGAGGATCGAGAGCAACCTGCTTTTCAAGGATCATAAATCTGCAGTCGCAACATCAATAGGTTATCGGGCGTGGAGCGGAAAATGCATTCACGGTTTTCTTCCATGTCTTGGTTTACCGAAGGGATGCAAGACACGTTATTGATTTTTTTTATAAATATGAAAGCTTGACAGTCGCTTGAATAGGGCAAAATTTTATTTTTATCAATGTAATGATCAGCATGAAAGTCTTGGGAGTTTCAAATACTTCAAAGCTTTTGTACCATCAAAAAATCTTTAAACTCGACAGAGCTCGAGATAATTGAGCAGACCTTATTCATCGTTATTTCTTATTTTAAATTATTATTTAATTGACTTGAAGTTGATATTGTGGGTTAAATTTTGGACTTTATTATAAAGATGAGGGTTCAAAAACAGATTGTAGAAGAAAAAAATTACCAATTCAACAAATTTATAAGATGGGTAGTGTTAATATATTCGATCGATCAGCTCGAAGTAAATACTGATATGACTAGATTTACAATAATAAATCCATAGATCGTCTTACATCTAATCTTATTATTTAAATCATTCTATCCTAACTTAACTATATTATACGCGAGAAAAAGTAATGGAAGATCATCACGTAAAAAAATCGCTCCCTAAAAAGATTTTTATCGAATTTAATATGCAAAATAAATAGATATATCAGAATGATTAACTATATTTCATAGATATAATCAAATATATCAAGATTCAACGGGACGCTGTTGGTTTTACTTGTTATAATAGGCGAAAGGATGTTTATGGTGATTGTTTGCGGATGCGCGGATATCATAGGATTTCTAGGACGTATTATAATAACAACCGGCGCTAACAACCCATAAACATTGTAACATCCACTCCAGGGACACCTTATCCTGAATTTAAAAGGAGTGCTGGAAAATTTTGATCCTTGAATTAAATTGGAGCACAAATAGCCCGAATCGCCGGAAAGCCGGAGGAGATTTTGCATAAGTTCGTCAAATTTTATTTGTGTTATTCTTGCAAGATAGTTTCGGAGGAAAGTGCTTTCTTGCAGGATGGACGTCGTTATATTTTATCCGGTTCAAATTGTGATGCTGGCTTGAAGCCAATCCAAAGAACTAAATGGTGCACACTTTGAGGAGATGAATTCGGCCAAAGGATATATATATTCGAATGGTTGTTTGTGTCGACGTAAAATTTTACAAAGTTTACTTTTCGACCCCTTTTTACTTTCGCCCTGGCGTAATTTATGAATGATATTTAATTCAATCGTGTTCTATTTTGGGATGCAGAAGCGTTCATCTGTGCTGTTGTATTTTTGTACTGAATTTATTCGTACATATTTAAGTGCAAAATAATACTACAAGGAGAATTTATAATTATTTTCACAGTATTTTTAATTCAGTGTTCAGTGAATAGCGTCGATAGTATTTTAGCACATTACCGTCGGGTTGCGCCATAGCATTGTTTGCCTTCGTATGCGGGGCAATCACCCGACAGGAATGTGTTAATAACATTAAAAGTTTCAGCATTCATTGTCAAATTAATTCTCAATCGCTGTTTTTAACACGTTTAAAATATTTAATATAGACTATGCATAATAAATAAGAAGTAATCGATCATATATTAAAATACTGTAAAAAAATCCCTCAAATACTTTCGATTAACCGTGATTGTAACAACCTTAAAACTGCTCTTTAATGTCCTGTTTTAGAGCGAAATATCAGCGACTTTTACCTTGCCACCCCAATGCTTGGATAATTGTATTTAGACATGTCACCCTTATAATAAGACGACTAGAATTAACTCTCTGTAACAATACCTGATATATATTTGTTCTTGATGTTATTGCTGTGGATGTGTTCCTTAATAGCTCATAATTATATAGTGGATGAATTTTAACAGTTATATTGTACCATTGTAAGTTTATGTAATATTATCTGGACAATGGAATCCTTAGACGAATTATAATATTGGCGATTGCAATGTAAACTATTTTTAAATTGCTCCAATTATGGCATACTTTTTGTGAGTATTAGCATCACAGAATGCTTTAATATAATGTAAAAGTATCGTTCCATTTGTCTTGGAAGCCTTTTAAGCAACTTAAGCAAATGCACAAAGTTAAAGATGAATGTAAGTGGCGAAAGTACCGAAAGACGTTCTTCTGCGACATTAATTTCCATTTAAAATTTTCGCATCGCCGTACGTCCCCGAATGGTTTTGGCAATTTCTACGTATAATTTCAATTATCTTCATCTCAAGGATGTTCCGAAAAAAGTTTGACCGATTAAGCCGCAACTACGATCTTATACTTAGAAACAATGTCGACATGATTAATTCGGAAAATAAATCGCCTCTTTGAGCGACGATATTCCGACATGTTTCGTATAAAAGCTATTAATAATATATCTAAGATGTATGCACATAATATTCTATATAAATCTTTTCCTGCGAAAAACACCTTTGGAAATATCTTTTTATAATTTTCGCCCAAAGGGGGAGATAATATTGGATTATAATAAAGATGTATATTTTGCTAGGATGAGATTAGAAACGTATGAAACGAGACGAACGTAAGGGCGTTCGCAATTTTTATACGAAGGTATCGAGGGTAAAATATTATGCTTGAGGTATTTATTTGCCGACATAAATACTAATAAGGCTTTTTTCTCTGGGTATAAATAGTCGAACAATTCACGTAAGAAATCCGACGAGGGTTCGTCAAGATCTTTATTAGAAACAATCTCTCACCATAAATAAAATTAGGAGTCTCCATTTCTGTTCTAGTTGACTTCAATGCCGAACGTTTTACCTCATTGATGTACGTCAGTTCCTTCCTTTTTGATTGTGGATACTTTTAATGATCCAATTTGTTTTTATTATCAGTCTGGACACGAATAAATATTTTGAATTTCGATGATCGATCTGATGGACTGCATAAATCGCTTTATGACAATTTTAGGTGCTCATGAATCCCGGGATTAATAAACGTAATCCCGAAAAATCCGGGATTGAAATTTTTATCTAACAGAAATCGTACACCTCACTAGTACGATGAAGGCTACTAAATCGAAACATTTTCGCCGAAATCTGGACGCTTGGAAACAGTGGCGAAAGTACTAATTGGCAAGCTTAGGCGACGCCTAGAGGCAGTAACTGTCTAATATATGTATACATATATACAATACATATCAAATTGTTGTATTAACCTTTCCCTACCGGTGATGTATTTACTACACCTCCACTCTAATAATGGGAATATCGATATGAAATATAATAGATACGGGGCTCAGAGTTTTTGTATTCCTCCGTAATATAATTACGATTCACATCAAAGTATTATAATATATAAGTATTCACCTGCAGCCACGCAAATAAATAATTTGTCATCAACTCGAACTAGCATTTAAATATCTGATGACGATACCTCCAACAAGTGTAGAGGCCGAGCGTACATTTTCAGCAGCAGATTGCCTGTATTGGATTCAGACTGAATTATTATATTGTATAAGTAATTTCTTAAACTATTGAAAATCCCGGTCCCGGAATCCCGGGACTGACGCAGAAATGATCTAATGCAATCCCGGGATCAACATTTTGGCTCGGAATTGGATTTCCTACTTATATAGGAGCAGTAGAGCAAATTGGTTTGAACGTCACGAAAAGTGAAACTCCAAGCGACAATTGGTTGAAAAGAAAGGGAGAATCGTCTCTTAATCTCTACCGCATATATCATAAATTCGTAGCGCAGATGTGCCTCGCTTCTTCTATGTGTGTATGTGTTGAACTACACGTAAAATAAAGTAACCACTACACAATTGTTAAGCCTATTTTATTATATATTATACAATACACTGTTTCATATTAAAAAAAAAATCAATTTTTCTTATGAGCTAAGAAGTTTCACTTTTACTACGCGAATCTCTAATGCATATTTTATTTTCTTTAGGATTTGATTCATTTAAATATGAATTTTATTTGAATGCAAAATGATTAATTATCGAACGAAAGTGGAATAATCAAGACGCGGCAAATAATGCGTTAAATAAAATTAACATAATCTTTTGTGATTTTTTTTTTTTCATTTTCGTATTTTCAAGCAAATCGTATATCGTGTCATTTTCGCAAAACGCAAGACATTCGGTAGATTTTTTTAATTCGCCGATTGATTAAACCGAGAATTGCATTATTACACATTGAGATTGAGAGTGTTTTACACGTTTAATTTGGAGAGAAACAAAGACGGAGAGAGTGTCTTGCGTACATCGTGCGATTATATAGATCGTTAACCCAAATTTATCGACTAATAATGATATAGTATAATTGTGTGCTATTGACATCGTTTATTTATTTATGTACAAGCTTCATACACGCTGCGACGGTTCTGACAGATACGTGAATTTCTAAGGATAATAAGTGGCGGACATAAAAATATAGCATCTAAATTTATGATGATTTTAAATTAGCCCACTACTCAAAGGGTTAATAATTAGTATTTAGATTTAACAAATGTTTTCAAGCGTTCTCACGTAAGCAAATTGGTTACAAATTATTATATATAATACGAACTTTTCTGATTGATATTATTAATATGTATATTCTTAACATGCCAAATCTGTTATCGAACGTAGGCGTTTTCAGCTAGAGAATTTTTTGTATAAAATGTGGTGTTTTCCCATTACTTTCCACGTATGGTTAAATAAGGGTAAAATTATTTAATTGGAAAATTTAGATAAGAAAGCATTTATAAGCAAGCAGCTAAGTTAAGATGATTAGAATGAGAGTCCAAAATAAATAATATAAAAATAACCAACGACGATTTGACAAAACGGCTCGCCGTGCCGGTTCGCTCAATTTCAATCGAATGATGTATGTTTCTGTTTTCGTTCTTTAAGCGATTTGAATCCTATAACAGAGATTTTATATTTAAAAATACAGTCTGATGGACACATTGGCATGCTATTTTAATTTGATATTATATAAATACGCTATTAAAATATTGTTAAGAATCTATTTAGTGTCATTAAAGTTAAGAAAGTCACCTTTGAGAATATAAAACGAGCAAAGTCCTGACATGATTGTTATTTTGCCATTTATGTTTGCCCGAAGCGTCTACCATAAAGAAGAACCCCTTGTCATTTTCGTGTTTTCCTAACTTGTATAACTATCTTCATTAAGGAGAAAGAAGTTGTGGAGAATGTACATCATATAAATTTCACATTTTAGTGAAAATACATGGTTTACAACTCCAAGCAACACAATGAATTAAGCGTCTTGAGAATATGGATTTTATGTAGTAATACAATTTGGATGCGTTGATAATCCTCATCGTATATGCTTGTTCGACATCTTGCAAATTAACTTGCTGCTTCTGCCGAAATTATCGTCTTAATTTGTGAGATCGTCTCATTATTTGGTCGTACTTGAGTGAAAGTGGGTAATGAAATACCAAGGGTTAGGATTTTCTTAAGGCAGGCCACCTTTCTGCGTGATGAATAGAGGTTCGAGATTCAATTATACGCTAGAACTAACATCTTTGACTTTGGAGGAGTCAGAAAGGAAACATTAATCTGCTTCAAATTTAATGTTTAAGTTGACTTTTAATGAGAAAACATCGGAGATTAACACGCAATTTGGGATGTGTGAGGAAGACTGTCACAAATCTCTTCCATGCGTTGGATTTCGTTAATGGATATTAATTTTTTTCGCACTTTAAAAAACGCCCGGCGAACTTTTGCATTCGAGACCGAAAATTTTATGATGAAATTGTTGCTGACAAAGGAGCGTGTTTTGGTTGCGAAACGTGTCCAACTCGACGCTTAGCATATTCCCATTAACGCTTTGTCCTGGAAGAGTATGAGGCCGAGGGTCGTTGGAAAATTGGATAGATGCAGGGTTCGGGTCACCGACTCTCCACATTTATCACCAAATTGTGTGATAGTAGAGATTCTCAAGAGGACTTAAAGAGTACAATCCGTACTCGGAGAAATTCGCATTTCGGCAGTAGAAAGAGACGATCGAAAATAAGTACCGCATTTGTAGTAGAGATTGTTAGCCATGGATTGAAATTACATTCCCATAAATCAGAAAGTTGAGACAAAAACGCGTCTATTTTCAGCAGAGATTACCTCAATTGGACAAAGAAGCATGAATCATAGTAGATCAATACCCCTAAAATTCCCATGATTAATAGAGTTCACAAATTTATTTATAGGGGGGTGTAAAAATATAAAAATTAATTTTATAAAGCCAATATTCTAATAAAATAAATTTAAAAATATCTTTGAGAATCATTTAAAAATTCAATTTTAAAACATTCTCTCCCATCGTTGCCCTAACCTCGTAAATCTAAATTACATTTTTTAAGGGTAGAATTAAATCTCTATTGTTTTAGTAGTGGGTGTGGATGGGATTTACGATATTTTTTACTAAAGGGTTTTCAACCTTTTTTTTAAAAGTTATCGTTCTAAAATAAATGGCACGCAAAAATAGTATTTTTACTAAAATAGATTTACGATTGGATTCTATATAATGAGATATTCATCGAAAAATCATATTATAATGAACCTATTAAAAACACGATTTTGCTTGGATGGATATTATGATAGCTTATATTTTTCCGAGCGTTCTCACAGACAAACGCTCTTATTAATATAATTTTAATGCAAATTTAGGAAAAATTAAATTTTAACATACATTCCAAGCGATTTACATACGAAATAATATAAGCAGCCTGTTGCAGAACTATGGTTTCTTAAATGTCTATTCGATGATAAGGATCATTGTTATGTCATCATATTCATACACAAACCTTATAATGCGATCTACATCATAAGCATTTGATCTCTGACTTATTTTCAAAGTCTTTCAATTTTAGCAATAATCGCATCCATAATATAATAGGTTAAAAGGTATTATAATGGTACATTATTATGGTTCAAATCTAGATTGTATAAGATTTTTTCACTGTGACTTTGATTCATTACATATTATTAGTTGATTTGCAACCATATTTAAAATTAATGATAATTTAGCCACCCATTTACAGATCATCTATTTAACCCCTTCAACGTTTTGATTCTTTGTTAAAAGTGTCATCTGTAGTGACGCGATCTTTTCGCCTTTTCGACCTTTTCGCGTCATATCCAGTATACGAAAATAGTATATCATCAATTTCGAACAAGTCAGTTCCCGAGATGAATCATTCTTACATTTAACGTACATAACACTTCAATCGGACATATTCGTAATTTTCTACTTAGGTTTGCTTAACTTTCACAGTGCGGATATATCCGTCATACCCACTTTACATGGACTTTGGTCTTGACGGATATATACGTCATATCCACTTAGGGGGTTAAAAGCTCACATTCAAACAATCTTTTACTATTGTAAATCATTCAAATAATATGTAGGATTGTTTAGAGAATATGTAAATATGTATTCAATTGCATGTTTTGTCGTAGTTAATTAAATATTGAAATAATATGCACTATAATTGTACATTTGTATTTAAATAAATCCTGTAAGTGCTATCTTTGTTTGTCGATTAGGTTGCGTATGGCGTATTTTGTGCATACGCGTGACCGAACCGCAATGAGTTAATATTAAATGACACATCTGTTAATTTTGCGCACTGTTTGTGAGCAATTTAGACGTATGTTATTTGTTCTAATGTCTATATTATATATTAATAAGTATAAAATTATGCAAAATTTGATCGAATTTATGCTGTGATTATGAGTTTTTCTTTTATATATGTAAATAGAACGGAGGACGATTATTGTATGGAGATTGTATTCAAATTGTAAATGCGTTTAAATGTAAATTTAAACTTAAATTGTACGCCAAAGATGCACATTGAAAAACGCATCACGTTGTTAGAGCACCCATTGTACAAAGAGAATTCTAAGGGATGGTTTTATCGGCGATCTTTGGCGAGAATATCTAATTAGCTTGCAGCTCCGGTTGGCAACCATTAATTTTCGACCCCTTCAAAAATGAATAATTAATTCATGACATCCGAGAGCGACCTCAAATTTGACCTTTATTCGATATTTGTGTATTTGATAAGATAATAATGGTCTGGTTGTTTCCGAACTTGGGTGGTTTTATTGATTCAATTAAACTGTGGGGGTTTGCCATTATTATTATATGAGATGCGCACACGTTCGACATAATGAGATTTATTAAAGCATCGACTAAATTCATTAGTTCGCATTTGACGTGTAAACAAGTCCGTTTATTTTAATATGTAATTGCGATCTCATTTGTACGAAATAATGTCAGAGGACCGCGGTAATATAAATGCAAATTTAGTGTTAACGTATTCAAAGATGTTAACATTTATTCATAAGTTTATTGAAGGACATGAGCTGAGGGCGCATTGACAATTTTTTTGCATAAAATCATTAGCGAAAAAATTACCCCCATACTACCCTTTAATGTATTCCACTCTCATTGGGTAATATAAAATTGCTTAACGGGGCAGAATGGACTTTAATTTTGGGAACATCGTTTATTTCATTGCGTGGGGTTAAATTGTTTATATGTAAAGTTTTTGTATTTAAAATTAAAAATAAATTGCGCAGTGAACTTTTCGATCTGTTTACCTAAAATATTCATCATAAGGGTAAATAATCTATGATTTGACCGACTATTGTCGGTCAGCCTGCGGCTCCCGAAGGCTCTTCGTCTAATGCTGATCATTTGATCAAATATTTGCCTAATTACACAAAGACGTCTTCATCCCCTAAACGAAGGACGGACAGGAGATAAAAAAAAGAAAATCATCCCGAGGCTCCGGATCTACTCAAGGGAATCAATGGTTAGTGAGTAAATAATAAATAAGTCAACATTTGAACAGTGGTGGCATTTGAACGCTGGATCCAATCTTATTAAGCTCTATAAATTGAACCATTGAAAGACGTTTATTCCCTACAACTACCACTGAAAGCCTTAAAAATTTAACAAGCTGAAAATCATGAATATAAATGAAATACATGTGTTGTGCCAATTTATATAATTATTTTGATATTGAATGTACATGTGGCAATATTAACATTTCTGCAGATGTTACGACATCAATGAATGTTATTTATGAGATCACAACTGGATGACCTCGTGGTAATATTTATATTAGATTGCGCAACTGTTAATGTTGAAGAAAATTTGCTCAGTATGCGAATTGTTTGCAATTGTAAGCCTTCAACTTCCCGTATGGTCTAGTGGCTAGGATACCTGGCTTTCACCCAGGAGGCTCGGGTTCGATTCCCGGTACGGGAAATATTTTTTATTTAAAATATAATATTTAAAATCCAAGCAATTCATAATTTATACATATGGTTATTTTATTGCATAATATAACAAGTACAATATTTTTTTGCAATAAGATTTAATCCCACAGGACGCATCCCGTTTTTTCTATTTTATATTGAAATATATATATCAGAAAAACCGAAAATAGATTGAAACATCAGGGAAAAATAACTTTCCTGCTTGTAATTTGCATGACATTTTAATATTTTTTAAACATGATCCCAAGGCTTTTGTTACAATTTATACACCCCTAAATGCCTTTATATAAATTATACAACAAAAAATAATGCTTATAAAATAAAGGCTGCCATCTATTGACACTCTGCTATAAATGTATTATACATTTATTTATAAACAACAACCTTTACAATATAATTAGGAAGCGAATGAACTTATAAGGGATGTAAAATTCGTCACGTGCCATAAAATGGCTGGAAGTCACAAACGCAAGAGAAAGTTTTCCTACTGTGTATTACAATTAAAACTATTAAATTAATACACGACGATTATGATCTTAGCGTAAAAGGGCTGAATATTATGTTGAACTTATTTGTTTATCATCATTCTAAATAGACATTAGGGTGGTCCTTATTTTTCGACTTTTAAAATTTGGGTGATCATCCCAACATATGATTTTCTGCCCTAAAAAAATGAGTTTTTTAATTAAAAATAAAATCAATATTTGACTTATCGCCTTCATATAATAGTAATTATATTAGAAGATGTAGCGAGTCAATCGCTCGGTTCATCTTGTGCTCATGATATCCAATTGTTTGAAAGATTTAAGAAGAACTGGGACAAAATTGATCAAAGTGATTATAAAACAGTAATTTATGATACCACGTCTTTAAAAATCATAGAATATGTTGCTGCAGACAGGATTTTTTTTGCTCAAAAATAACGTCAAGTGTATGCACCTTGAGATGATTATAGACAATTACTGAATCATTCCATCATTTACTTGGGAGGAATTCCTAAAAAAGAAGTTTCATTTAGGAGACCTGCTGGTCTAAACCGCACTAAATTAATGGCTTTTAGTTTGTTGCCATGAAAAAAATACCGGACCATTTATGGTACTTGTCGGAAGAGTTGGTGTCTTTTGCATTTTTTGAAAAATAGTTTTTTAAGGGTGGAAAAACCAATGACCGGTCGAATATTCGAAATTTTTTTTTTGACCCAAATAAGGACCACCCTAATAGATATATTTAATGTGGTACTAAATTAAAGCTTTCGGACTTCATCAATTTGTAAGCTAAATTGTGGTTATCGAACACATGCTCTTAACCAAGATCGTCTATCTTAACTATTTAATTAAGATCGAAATGTTTTTTTAGAGAATAGTATAGGGTACTATCACTTGATGAAGTTCATTTGGGAAATTTGCATTGGTGTGGATAAAAAAGAGCATGGAGCTAAATTAGGCATTCAAATTGCGAAATACACACAATGCTCTTATGGAATCGATTTTGGATTTTGGTGTTATAATGGAATAATGGCACGCAAGAAATTTGAATTTGTGATTGTGCTTGAGAATATCAACACTAACCTTCAAAGTGTAATATCGATTGTGAAGGCATTTGTGGAGATGTTTGCTTGGGAACTATATATTTGATCCGAATTATAGACTGGCATTTTATATGCTCAAATTTTAAATTATTTTCCATTTTAGTATTTATATAATGGTTATTAGAAGCATACAATATCATTTTTTAATCTCCAAGTTTAATCCTGTTTTTGTAGTATAAGAACATACATATTGTCGTAATGAAATATGTCGCCTTTTCCACTTATTAAATTGGGATGTTTTCTTTGAATTTCAAGATAAGCGTTTCTAATCCAAACAATTTTTTCTCTTATTTAAGCCGAGCTTAGGGGTTGATATTTGTGTGTACTTTGAAGGCAGGCACTATTTTTTGTATGCTTAAAATTTTTGTGAACTTTGAGTCTTCAGTTACAATCTGATTGAAAAAATTGGATCTTGGATAATTCATTTGAAGGAGGGATGTGTGTTTTTTTTTAATTTAAGATTTTATCCAATCCATTTACATTCTTCGTATTTCTAAATCTCGATTTAGGATTTTAATAATAGGGTTTCAAACCATTTTTTTTTAATTTCGGCTAAGTTCCAAACATTTATAACGGTTCGGTTATGGTTTTCGTTTCGAGAAAGATACCGTTTTTTTCTGGTTTTCGGTTCAGATCAGGGTGATTAAAATTCGAATTGTTTTAAATGTTTTTATTTGTAAAAAAAGATTCGTTAGTTAACGTATTATTTTCCTTTTTTGCCTCTATATAGGGGTTATGAATTTAAAATTTATTTATAAAAAATGTCTAGAATATTAGAATTATCATATAGGTGACAAATACAGATGCTTATTGGTTGAAAGCTTAGGAGTTCCAAGAGTAAATAGTTTTATGTTTCTTAGAGTGTTAAAATATAACAAAAACAATAGGAATCAAATTGAAATCTATGAGTCAAAAGTCAAGTTAAACAAAATATTTAACCAGTAATTTGGATTGGTGATGATATTATCTAAAGTATTGATTTAGTAGGGCAATTAATAGGATAACTATAGAGTAAAGATTCCAATATGATCAGATAGATACAATCAAACAAATTCTACATAAGAATCACGTATTAACATAAAAATCAACCAAAATCTTGAACCGAAAAAACCGTTATTTTGGAATCGGCTTAGTCCCGAGTTTCATTCCGGAAAAAAATAGCGGTTTTACCGGATATCAGTTTTTTGTTCAATCCCGGTTCGAAGCCCTGATCAATCGAAATAAATTAAATGTGGATACTGTTTTATTTTCATACTAAGATAAAAAAAAAGAACAATGGCCTTATTGGTTTCAAATAGGGCTTATACAAAAACCGAAATTCATCAAAACCGGTTTTCGGTTTTCGCGTTTCGAACGAAACCTGTTTTCACCGGTTTTCGGTTTTAAGGAATATAAAATTAAATTAACGGATTATATGTATTTTTCTACATAACATACTCTCTCCGTCTCTGTTTCTCTCCAAACTCAATGTGAAAGATACTCTTTGTCTCTGTCAGTCTCCGAAATCAACGTGTAAGAATGTTCTTTCTGAATCACTGAAATTCTTAGTTTTATTTATTTATTATTAATTTTTAAGTGCAAACATACTAATTTTTTCAATATATTTTTTGGATTTTGCAGCCTATTATAAAGATAAGAATTAATTCTGAGAAAGGTTCAATTTTATCTTCCGAGAAAAGCCTTTTCTTACCTAAACCTAAACACGTGCTGTAAAGTGAACGATTCAATATTTTTCGTTCAAAATTCTTAGATAATGAAAATTTAATTTTTATATTTATAAACCGGATTTTCAGGACAAAAAAACCGGTTTTCGAATGACACAATATTTTCTTGAAAACCAGGTCTTCAAAACCGAATTTTGAAAATAGATAAACCCTAGTATCGAGCTTGGAAATTTACCCCTAGTCATACAACATAAGCATTTTGGCCAGCCTCTTCAAATAATGTCTTTCTGATAATTTTATTTTTTTGTTGCTATATTATCATCAATAAATACTGTAATCGCCAAAGTTTGCATTGATTGACACGATGGCTCAAAATTAAATTAAATTTCGTTCATCATCAATCACACCCGATTTTTAATAGTCGCCTCACAAAAGTGCCATCGACTAAAATGTTGTTGTCACATAATTCGAAGATTAAAAAACTTTGCTTGTAATCGCCAAAAATACAACATCAAAAGCGAATAAAAAAATATTTTTCAAATTGGAACATCATTTTTTGAAGGAATAATTTTTCACCCCCTTATAATTTCGCATGAGCAAACTTTGCATGTACGATGCCTGTATTATTATAGGCCCTGTGTGCTAAATATACAATAATATGACATTACCAATTTTATGCCCTTAGGATATTAGACAACAAGGCGAACTAAATTATGTATTTATATATGTATTAAACATTGTTGTGGATTTAAGCTGATAAAACTATTTTGAAATTGAGCAATATGTTCAACTACTCTGAAAATTTCATTTCAGATAAAGGCGGTAATATGTGATTAATAACTGAAAGATTGATTGGCTTGTATGAAAAGTTATTAAATATGAGTAATATAAATGTAAAAATATTAATAAAAAAGACTTTGAAAAACTCAGATTGGCAGTAAGTCAAGCCTCGACCCGTCAGCCGCTTAAAGGCCAATTTCAATTTAGCGTAACAGGAAAAGTTTCAGAACTTATTCATATTAACCGGTTATATGAAGTGGCCAACTTCTGCAAAACCTTCTCAGGGCGAGCATTATTCATGGATTAAACAGTAATCCTAAATCTTGTGCATATATTCCTCTATTATCTAAGTTGACTATTGTACCCGTATGGTAACGTCGGATGTATGCCCAATAAGCTTCGATTGCATTGTTTGATCGACGATTTTATTAAACAAACAATTGATCGATACAATTCGATCGATTCCAAAATACTCAACAGAACATCTAATATTTTAAAACTTTTCTATTTCAAATTTCGCACTGATAATGACAGATACAATCGTATAACATATTCATACAAAACAAACACCACAACAGGCTTACGGAACTCAGATTGCCAATCAAGATATGCGAAACGAATGGAATATTCAAGAATCAGTATTGTAATATTGGGGACAACATATACCGGAAATATGCAAATGCTTTGCATTGGCTATAATCAAAGGCAGATGAATGACAAGATAAGTATGCTTATTGAAAACTATGCATTTGTAACTCGAATATGGGACGATCAACACTTGAATCAGGATAAATTAAGAACGATTTAACAGCGATTACTGATGAAAAACGCTAACGAAAAACATAGGATTGCTGAATGTCCCAGTTTAATTTGGTCCCTTTCGTCAACAAGCAAGGTAAGCATGATGCTAAAAAAAAAGGGAAAAAATGGCATATTACACGAAATGCTACACGAACTCGGCGTGATTAGGGGAGGAGGGCGTCCTTAAAAAGACCCGGGATGAAATGCACTAAATGAGCACTAGCTTAAGCCAAAAGTTTGACTTTTAATAATAGCAAGTCCGGTACATTAACTTTCGGAATAAAGCGTTGTATTTTTAATTGGGACGGGAAGTTTACATCGAGGACATTCTCGAATGAAAATTTTTCCTGGAGTTTATTATAAAATTCATGCCCTTAAAGAGTGTATATATTAAGTGGGTTGTGCTCAATTTTTTTTTATTCAAATACAAAATTTATAATATTCACCACATCAAGTGTTACCAGTTTAAAATATCATCGTTTCAATATTTCGACTCTTAAATTTTCAGATATTGTTATAAATGATTCATATTTTATGCACTCATATTAAATTGAATTGAGTCTGGTATTCAAAGAGAAAAAAAAATCACGACCTAAGCAAATTCCTGTCTTTTTATAGTCATTCGCCACTTTAAATGATTCACTGGTGAGTTGAGTGGAGAAAAAGATATTTTTAATACCTTAAAATTATTATGCTATGGGCATGTATGTTTGATACGTAATTGAATCAATTTTGGGATGTATTGGTCAGGATAACTTATAAAAAACTGTTCTTGTTAGTATTATTAATACATTGAGAATCACGAACTGACGATCGCAAGAAAAGCGCCACGAAAGGTCCGAAAAGATCTACAATACCTAAAAAGATAACTTAGGAACACTCTGCCAGATGATGTGCTACAGGAGCTCATCAGGAAAACTACAGAGAAGAAACTCATCGGCTGTATATAAAAAAATAATCGGGTTATCCAAATTGGTATCCTGGAGGAGCAACGTAATGGAACAAAGCGTGGAAGGTCCTTGGGGGCATGCTTATAAGGTTATTATCAACGGGCCAATCAAGATTCTTCCGGGAGAAATCCCAGAACCAACAGAATAGCCATAGACATGAAAGAATTCATGGAGTATCTATTAGATTCTCTGCTGCCCCATGACGATCCCTTAAAAGATAAGCCAGCACACAGAACCATCAAATTGGAAGCAGGTATTACAACGTGCGATATGGTTCCAGTTGCTGCAGCACCAAACCACCAGCACCAGACCGTATAGTTTTCGATAAAAACGTCGTCTACCTGGGCGTAACCATCTCTGAGGGATGCAGATTCAGAGAAAATATTAAAATTGCAACTGGCAAAGGGGCCAAGGCTTTTGGCAAAATGTCTAGATTGGCGGGTGCTGATTAGGGTCTTGGGGGCAGACATTTCAGGATCGTCTATGAAGCCATCTACAAGAGTATTGCCACATACGGAGCAGGAGCATGGGCGAACAGGCTAGGACACCGTGGATGAGAGACAAGACGACAAGACGAAGCCTGAATATTGCACAACGGCAGCCACTACTGAGAATTACTGGAACGTACAGAACAACTGCTACAGACAGCCTCCCTGTCCTTGCAGGGATCATGCCACTAGACCCAAAAGTGCAAATAAAGGCAGCGAGGCACCTTTAAAAAGCACGTAGAATAATTAAAGTTGGTAACTCCGTTTTATCAGCTGAGGAAGCAGATGGAATTCTTATGGATCCTATGCCCACCAAAAAGTGGGCTAGAAACGCGGCAATTACCAATTGGGAACGCAATTGGTCTGAGTCGCCTCACAGTGGCTACATGCGGAATTTCTTTAGCTCAGTCTCATCTTGCCTCAAGCTAAAATGGGTTGACCTAGATCATTGGACATTCCAGTTCCTGGCGGGGCACGGCAGTTTTGCGGCAGGCCAAAATGAAATTAAAAGATAGTTCGCGGATCACGTTCTGTGGTCGTGTTTGGGCATGTCGGCCGAGAGAGAGGCTCTCCTGTGCCATATCAGAGGTCCCTTTTCTGGACCTCTTGGCCACAGGAACTTGGTGGCCAGGCCCGGTGCCTTTTCGGCGTTCAATGCCATAGTTTCGGAGCCAAATGCGCCTTGGACGGATACTATTTTTAGTATCCGTCCTCTACCATAACATGTCACTACGGGTTGAACATATACTTGTATCAACCTAGATGTGAGTAAAAAAAAAATACATTGAGATAACCCTAAATAAAAATAATAAATTTTATGGCGTGTATAATAATATTAACACAAAAAATAGTAAAAATTTTAATTATGTGTTGTGACAATCAAAGAAAAATGTTCAAAATCCGTAAATAATCCTGCAGGACAGCATGTGGTATACATACATATGCTAGGACATACAAGTCGCCTTTAGACAATAAATCTTGCGCAATTTCTAATATCTCTGAATTCGTTGGCAGTTAAAAGGCTAAAAAAACTGCCATATCATGAATATAATTTGCTTCGATCTGAATTTATGAAACCAAGTATGCCAATATTTTAAATTAAACACATGTTTGTTTTCATATTTGAGCTATATTTAAACCATATTTGTGGAATATTTATACGTCAATGCTTTGCGAAGATCCAAAGGAACATATCATGTCGTCTATGGCGTATAATTAAACTAGTATCAAACATCAAATTAATTGCTAATATTGTAGTTGGACGACAGCATAAAATTAGACGAGACCGATATTGCAATGAAACTGTTCATCTGTCATTTAATAATTAATTGACAATTAATACAAGATGACAGATGAATATTAAGACCTGTTGGTGGCAACTACATTTTTAAAAACATATATACACCATATATACACCAAAGCAACTAATATATCGCCAATCGTCCAAATTTTGCGAATATAATTATTAAAATAAGATATTTATTTTAGTATGTATTATTTTTTATATGTTAAGCTTAGGGAAGGAAACCCCATTGTATTTTTATGCTCAATATGATTTAAATATATTATTTTAATAGGGTAATTTTAAAGTTGCTAAAAATGGTCATAGACGTGGTGATATGTTTGAATGAATGTACATACATTTGCAGAAAGTTTTCACATAATTCATTGTAAATTGAAATCTGTCATTTTTAGGCGACAGGTCATAAAACAACTATGAACAAAAACTGTTTGTCCAAGTCTTCCATGTTGACAAAGTACATACATGGAAAATCAATTCTGATAGTTCGTGTCTAAGAAAATAAATACATCAGCTGGAAATAGATTTTCCTCAAATGTAATGGATGGTCGAAGATCATACGCATATTTTTGAACGTCACGTATTTATGTCGCCAAACGTTATTTAATGCGAATATATAGAATGTCATTTTTATTTTTTTGTCGGGTGACTTTATTCGTTAACAAAAGAGGAGCAGTGCCAAATGCCAAAGGCTTAATGGTCGCCCTATGACAACTGTCAAAAAAATACTCCCTTTACAAACTTCTACACCCACGTCCCCGAAATTGTATCTGAATCTTTAAATCGCCAAGCTGTATATATTTTATATATTTATGCTGTAAATTGTAGATAATGATATTCTATCTGAATGGCAATTTTCGCTTCTTCTGGCAACGACCAGGCGATATCGTGCGCAAAATGGGATGAAAACACATCTAAAACAATTTTCATCGACCGATACATATAATATTTGAATGCATATATTTGCCATGACGCTTTGGAGAATTTGGGGGTCGTTCAAACACAGCGGATGTTCATAGAATTCGGAAATAATTTAACTTTAAACATTGTATAATCTCAATCAAATCGACGAATCGTCGATGTAATAATCAAATAAAACAAGCGATTGCTTTCATTTCGGATGCTATTGTAAGGCTGCTATGGCGAATTACAATTTGGAATAATATTGAAGATTTACTCTATAAATATCGCCTTATATCACCCACGCCTTCCAAGAATGGCGATAAATTCGACGAAAAAACATTTTGCTTCATAATTTGCGGTCTTTGATAAAGGGGATGATATTTTTAATCACGCGATATTAAGATCGGACATAATGTCAATATTGAAGTATGAGCGGATTCTTTGTAATGATGGAAGTTAAATTTTATTGGGTCAACATTTCTTAATGGGTTGCGAAATCTTTTGGTAATTGTCAGCAAAGTTGTTCGCTAAGAACACAAACCTTTGAACTTTGTTAATGTTATCAAAATAAGATTTATTTATTAACGTATTATTAAATCGAATAATTCGTAAATAATTAATATGAATCTAACGGAATATGGATGGATTTACAGAATTATTCCAGAATTTTGTCTATTATTATGGGGAGATAAATTACAAGTTCAATCAATTAAGACTTTATCGGTGGAAGAAGATCTATCAATGAGTGACGAATTATAATATCATTATTTTTGAATGATGTTTCAATGATTCTAGACGGCTGTACTAATCGCCTCAATATTTACTCTTATGTTAGGGGGACCAAAAAGTAATCAAAATTTATTCGATGACGCCTTTTATAGTTATTTTATGGTTAGACACAGTTCAGTAAATACATCATCGATACTTACGGGAATATTCTGAAACTAAACAAGTTTCATCAGTGATTTAAACAAATTAAAAATCGAAATAGGGATCTAAAGAACATCGCTTGAAAAGAACGACTCTAAAAATTACATGATGATATCCTGACTCGTCAAAAAATCGATAAATTATCGTTGAAGATTGGCTGTCTATGATCTAAAGTTAGGGATAATCTTCATCGCATGGGAAAGTTACACAAACAAGGAATTTGAGTTTTCCATGAATTGACACAGACGACGCTCGACCTACGGCGTACAATCTATGTATCTCTTCTGTTTTGGTATGAAGAAGATTCGTTTTGTGGCAAATTGTAACTAGAGACGAGAAGTGGATGCTTTGTAATGATTTTGTATGAAAAAATAATTGCTTTCATCCAGACAAGTACCTGTTCCGATCCCTTGATCAACACTAACAATAAAGAAGGCCTTTCTTTGTGTGTGGTGGTATTTTTCTGGAGTTTTGATAGAATGAAACAAGAGATCATATAAAAACCATCTGTTTTTTTCAATAGCTAAAAAAGGATTTTTCTTCGCGATAATACGAGATTGCATCTTGCAGAAATAGCTCAGGAAAAAACAAGGGAGCTGAAATTGGAAATTCTATCTCATCCATCCTATTCATCAGATTTTGCCCTGTCGGATTATTGCCTTTTTAGGTCGTTAGAATATACATTAAGATGTAAAAATATTGACAAAGTTGGAGAAGTAAAAACGCACATGGATAAGTTTTTTAGTGAGAAATAAAAGGACTTTTTCATAAAGAGAATTGAAAAAATACCTTTATGCTAGCAATAGGTGATAGAAAATGATTGAAATTATTATGTGGATAATTATTCAAGATTTCTTCAATAAATTAATGAATGTGTAAACAAATTTTGATTACTATTCGGTCCTCCTAATACACACATTACACATAATTACATTTATCAGGGCCGTAATAAGGGCGTGGCAAAGTAGGCGCCCGCCACGAGCGCAACTGGGCTTGGGGCGTAAAACGCGGAATACTGACCCGGCCGAGAGTTGTACATGGTTTTTATTTTATTTTACATGAACCACCCGTCCGTTTTTATAATATATACTAATTTGTCTAATCTCTCTTTTCTTCGCTATCGTTATTTTCAGGTATAGCATTCGATCGCAAGGCGCTCATTCGTCATATCAGCGGTCCGAAAATTGGACCGATTGAGCATACAAACCTTATGGGTTACAAACAAACTATAAACGAGGTCCTTCTCTTTTAGATCAATCGCTGCTTGGAGTTTCACTTTTTATGGCATTAAAACCAATTTGCCCTACCGTGCCTATACATATTTCTCTTCAATAATTCTACAATTATTGAAGCTATTCTTAACATAAGAAATTTATGCAATGTCATGATTTAGTTTTTGTGTTTTTAAAGTCAACGAAACAATGAGAGATCTCGTACAAGAATTTTACCACCATATAAAAGTTTCCCGTTTGTTTTTGACATGTGTAATACTGTTTTGCTCGTCCGTCGTAAAATAAACGAGAAGTCTTTTTATTGTACGTACAATTGATTTTGCTTGAGTAAAAATAAAATGGGTACATATTTTTTCTTGTGGTCTTCTTTGGGAGCGCTTCAGCACACGCTTTAAAGTTAAGAATTTCAAACAAATATTTGCAGCATATCACTCGCGAGGATGCCTCAAAGAGGGGTAAACATTTTTTTTTTGGGAGATGTTCCTGGCATATACTAATGTTTTATTTTCACAATAAAATAAATAATTTGCACCGCCGTTAAACGCCGTCGTGAGCGAACACAAAAACGTATAAATTCCGCATACATTCGCATACTTTAAAATTCATAAAGGAATAAAATGTTTGGTCGAATGTGGGGAGGGTTGTTGCGAAGGGAAGAAAACATAAGGTAAATACACAATATATGACTTGTGCGTGAAAGCACTTTCACACCACATTAGGCCTCAAATGAAACCTTAAAGAACTGTCTGCCATATATGCTTCCCGGCAAATTCCCTTGTAATTTTAATAGCAACAATCTACCACAATTTGAATCAATTACATCCAATCTACCTCAAATACACGGAGCGCTTAATATTAAATATTAATTCCAATGTATCATGCAACAGCAAGTCCTGCAATATTTGCGTTCAAAATTTTTACAAAAGGGAGCTTTGTTACCTTTAAAAACAACCCCGAAACAATCGCATCTGGCTCCGCTCCAAAATATCTCAGTATCGATTAACATCATTTCTCTTTTTGGCGTTTTGTATTATGAGGTCGAACAACGTTGACAAATGACCGCCAAAATAAGTGTGATGAAAACACTATTTATTATTTTAACGCACAATTACACACCGCCTTATAAAATATTTGATACAACGACGTAATGAAAATTAATTAAAACTCGGAAAAAAATTAATCAACGACAATATAAATTTATTATATAATTTATCATATTTATCCGCATTTGTACGAATTAAAATAATTCAATTACGCAAATTGTCGTCGATCGGCCGATCGTTTTAATTAAGCGCACATGGACGATATATTTTCTATTAAGGTCCGCCCGCCTATAAAATTTACGAAGCCACGGCCGTATCGACTTTTTCAAACGTCGTTTCGTAAATTCAAATGTTTGAAGTCTTCCGTCGTTATCTCGTGCCATTTTGTCTTCAGTTTTGGAAACTATGCTACGTATGAAAGCAAGTTAATCAAATAAATACGTATAATTTTGCGTAAAATATGTCATTCTTCATATTTGACATAAGCTGTCAAACTTTTATAGGTTATGTTGCAAATTCATACATAATCAATGAATACAATGGCAATTAATTCATTTATTTTTATGATCATTATTTATGATGGAAATTCATAAGATTTGCAATTGAAAATGTTGCATAACAGCATCGGAGAATTTCATAAATGCACATTATTTTTAAATCATGGGTAGTCATAACAGCGCCAGTGTTGTCCATTAAATTACGCTTTTATTCGACTTTTACGATCGACGACGGTGATATTAAAAGATAATCGTAAAATTTATTTGACACTTTATTTCATCTATTGATATTCGCATTGATTTTTGTTATTGTGTATTAATTTTAAATTTCAAATAAGGGGCATAGGCATAATTTAAGATTGTGAGGCTTCCATTGCAATTTAATATTTCTGAATTAATTTTAATAGGCCGAAATATATATGATATCCTCGAGATATCGGCGAAAGAATTTCACCGAGGAGAGCTAAGGAAGCCACAACAAAGGAAAAATAATTCATCAATGATGAAAGTAAATTCATTGAAAATAATTTGAGCTCTCGTATGTATTGAGAATTATAGTTTGACGAATTGACGACATTTGTGCGTTGGTTAGTTTTTGGAATCATATTATAAAGGTTGCAATTCCAAGCATCTATGTATATTGTAAAAAAAAATTAATTCATCATGCTTAATCCAGATAAATTAATCCTGATTTTCTGCGTAAGAAAAATATTAGAAACTATACTAAACCCTCGTAACTCAATCACCTTGGATTCAAATCTACAGGAGGTGTGGCTGACAACCGCATAAAAAGGACTGTTAAAAGCTTTACTTTTTCTATGAAAGTCATAGCTTTTTTGTGCGATTTTCTGCGGAACACATCTATCGCACAAAAAAAGGTTTAAGTGTATTTAAAAAAAAAAAATCTCCCCTCGATCATAGATCATATCCTTTGTAATATATACAAATCACCAAATTTAAATAGTTCATCATTACAAAGATTATATTAGTTGTATCGATAAGTCCTTGCCGATTTTGATAGATGTTTGAGTTCATTTAATTCTCAGAAACGACGAAGACAGAATTTTCGTAAGTTTTTTTTTAATTGTCAATATTATTCGTCAGTAATATTAACGAGTAAAAAACTCTTATATTAGGGGGACCGAAAAGTAATCAAAATTTCTTCGATGAGCTCTTTCACAGTTAGTTTATGTTGAGACACAGTTCAGTAACCCATTTTTTTATGACGTTGAAGCTATGATTAGACTCGATTAAGTATTTGAAGAACTATCGCAGAGGGTGCATTCACCGTCGTTGATAGCTCAGGGGTATTTAAAACTTATCAGGAAGACGAATCGAATGGGGCTTGGATGCCGCACGAACTGTCCGAAGACAACAAACGAGACCGACGAATATTGCTTGAAAAAATTGTTGTTTATGACAACATAAGTCGTAAACGTTGATGATTTTCGCCAAGACAAAAAACATTTCCGACTCCGAAACCCGGAATGACGACCCGCAAGATTCCATTGTGCGTTTGGTGGGATATTCAAGGAATTATTCATTTTGAATTTATAAAACCTGGTAAAACAATAAGTGCAGTATTATCAGCAATTGGAGAGGGTGAATAAAAAAATGAGAGTCAAACGTTGAGAATGAATCAGGAACAATTTAGTGATAAGAAAATTGAAAAAAACAGGGAATTAAAATGGAAAGAACTTCCACAGTCTCCATATTCATCAGACCTGACTCCGAGAGATTATCATATTTTTCGATTTTTGTTACATTCTTGATACGCGACTGAAGTCGAAAATCATATTTATACATATTTCGATTCAAAACTAGAAGAATTCTTCAAAAGAGGATTTGAAAAACTCGAAAACATACGTCAAATAGTAGGTAGTAATTAATAAAATTATGTTTTGTAAGATTTTGTAAATAAAAATGATTAAATTAAATTATTTTTTTCATTGTGAAACAATCGGCAAAGACTTTTCAATACAACTAATATACATCAAAAACCACCATCACAAAAATGTCTATAAACAATCATATGTCGTTAAATAAAGATGGATTATAATTGGAAATGTTCTTTTATATAGGTTTAATATGAACTCCATTTTTATGGAGTTGTGTCGAAAACAGATTTGTCAAATTTCGTCTATTCCCGATGGATCATCGTCGATTCTGTCAACGAATTGATCGACATAATGAGACTTTTATAAGCTCGTTACGGATCTAGGATTTACTATAAATGATTTACAGTACAATAAAAATATAATAATGAGGCGTTTCATTGAAAAGCCGAAGGGATTCCAGGAAAATTATTTAATTAAACTGGATAAGAAGTTCAATCAGCAAATAGTTTTATGATTCATTCCGAGAGCTCAGCGCTCCAATCTGATGGATTTTATGAAGTTTTTTAACAATGGATCGAATGAGACGTTACAAATACGCATGTTGTTGATTCGCATGATGAAATTGAATCAATCGAGTGAATATGTGGAATATCAATTATTTAGAAGGAACTGATTATTCTCGTTGTCTAGGGCGTCAATTATTGTAGAATTTCCACATCGCATGACGATTCGTACAGAGTAATTCGCGAGACGTGAATATGCAAATTTTATTGTGCTAGCCCAAAAATTAATTTATTTTCAATCTAATTTTGATTATTTTTACGCCTGTCTTAAAAATAAGCCAGATACGAATTTCTTACAATTAAGCCAAATAATTCAATCAGGGATGGAGGCATTGTTACCCTTGATTATTTTTTGTGCGGCCTTCAGATATTTTACAGAGTAATTAAACTGAAATTACGAATTTACAGCATCGCGCTGACCACATTGGGGATTGCATTGTGTGATGGATTAAAACGCAAATCCTCGTTGACACAAAGCACAAAGCGTTTCATTCAAACATAAACGCCATATATATTAATTTTGAATTTTCCCAAAAGCTCTCGACTTGCAGCACGATAAAAGCTTGGCGACGAATTATTCACTCAATATCGTCAATTCGTTCTCGTTGCACGTTGTCGCTTTACTGCAAGCTTCATTGTAAAAAGAGATATATTAGCTTCGAATGCCAACGTTGCTAAACATGCTGAAGTTTTTTGTCAAAGAACGTTGATTATATGAACTTTGACCAAAGCTTTAAACAACGTGTGCAATGGCGGAGATTTGAATCTATTGAAAAAGCTCAGCATAACGATTTTGCATTTGGAATGCAATCAATGAAAATAAATGGCATTTGAAAAAACTTGATTTATACTAAGTGTAGAATACGTAATAGTATTGTAAAGATTCGGGCTTAAATCTGAGCTTCGAACCGTTATTTTTATTCCGGTTTTCATTACGATTTAGTTTCAGACATTTATATAAGTGTTTTTACGGGGGGATTTTAATTAGATTCAAAAGTTAAGGTATTGATTTCCATTTCTAATTTTACGTAGGGGTTATGAATTTACAATTTATTTATATATTTTTTCTTGAAAATGTGAAGAACTTTTGAGTTATCATATAGGAAACAAATAATGACAGCAAATAAAATCTACATAAGAGTATCGAGTTTTGCACAAAGCGTGTATTGAACCGATTAAAATTTAAAATCGGTTCGTTTTTGGCGAAAAAATGGTTTTACCGGTTACCGGTTTTAAGGCTCAGTTTCAGTTCGAAACTTTGATTTAAATCCAGTTTGTAGAAAAGATAGCGTATCAATAAATTTGAACCTTATGGAAAATATTTGTAAAATTAGACAAAAATCTTCAAAATAACACCATCTTGCGTTGCCAGGCCTGGAATGCATCCTGAAAGGCCTTCTCCGAGATGTCCTTTAGAACTAATGCAACATGAGGTTGGATGGTTTCAATCGTGTCGAAGAATTTGTCGGTTTTCAAAAACCGCTTTAGAAAACCCGGTTTATAGGCAAAAATTGTGAACACCGAAAACCGGTTTTTTAAACATGTCATTATTACCACAGATTTCCTCTTTTAAATGTATTTTTTATGATACGTACTTTAATATCGTCTAGATAGTATTTCTTTTCAATCCATTCAAATTGTTTGAATTGGCGCATTGATTATCATTGAAAATGATATCTACATGATGTCATTTTTGTTTAGCTTCGTATCGTTTATAGACAGTATTCCGATACTATCTCCGATTACCTTCATATACATTCCTTGCATAAGAGTCCTATAGATATATCCCAGATTTCAGTTGAGTCTTGACATTTCTTGTAAACCAAATTCAGAACAATAAATATATTTGTGACAAATCACTCCAAACAAACATGTAAATTTTAAAACATAAAACTAGTGCCATAAATGGGATATTGTGGATTGATATGTATCCAGCTTTTCATTGACGTTCAGCGGAAATAAGCTAAGGGACCAACTTATGAGATTTTAATAACAATTTGTATAAAAATATTTTGAAATATAATTGTTTTTAAATGTTCGTTCTCTCTTTTTTTGTATTCAAATTTATAAATAAATGAGATGTAATGCTTTTAAAATTGAATAAAATTCGAATCATTTTAATAAATCCTTTATTTTAATCTTATTTATCTCAAAACCGAAAACCGGTTTTGTTAGAAAATTGAAAACCGAAAACCGGTTTTTGTAAAATATAATCGTGTTCCAATGTTTTCCTTTCAGGACTCCTTTAAAGAAAATAAACCAATGGAGTGCCAAAAAATCGTTGACAACGAAGGCGCTGTGGTGTGGCATATTGTCGTGATTCAGTTTCCATGCGTCTTTGTGCTCAAATCTTCGGTTAAAATGCGATAAACTGTTGTTTTTGTTATATTTAAAGTTTCTGCTATCCATTGAAGGATCAATCGTCAATCAGAGTTCAAATAATCATGCACACACGTAATATTTTCATCTATTCAGTAGGTTGATGGATGTCCACTACCACTTCTCGACCCTCCTTAAACAACTTGTGCACTTGAATTAATAGAAACGTTAGGGTTGGCGAACTTCCCAAGTTTAACGCAAATTTTGATCCATTGCACCGTGTAACATTGCCTCAAAAAGAGGTTCACCGGGAGACTTTTAAAGCGTGCGTTTTAAACCTAACGCTACCCTGAATATAACCCAACTGATTAAAACGCGCTGGGGTGTATCATCACGTCTGTAGAAAATTGGACGTAAAAATTTTTGAACGCATCCTGTATACATGGCTGATTTGTAATAATTATCAAAATATAATTTTAAAACAATGATCATTTATAGATCTTATTTTATCCATTGAAATATGGAAGGCAATAAAATATCGAATTTCTATAGAAAAGGAGGAGTTAATCCTATAAAATTGTCGAAATATGCATTGAAATCGATAATATATATATTTAGAGGCACAGCAAATGTTTCTTATTACATTATTAAATACTTTTAACATTGAAAGCAAAGCATATTTGAAGATCCGATAGATTCTAATAATTATTATATGTGACTTATTGGTGTTATTAGAAAATGCCGATTGTTTTGTTTGAGCTATGTAATAATTATAATCAATTTTCAAACAAACAAACAAACTTTGCGTGGGGGCTTATTTGTTATATAAATTATCTAATATTGAACCATCCATATTAATCCACTTGCATTTAAAAGCCACAATATCGATATAACCTTTCCCTTACGATGCTACGTATTTAGTACGCTATATGACATTCTTAAATCCCATATTTATTATATTTTATATCGATATTCGATAACATATATATCAATATATATACTCAAACCTCTTTTTGTGCGACTTTTTTGTGCGATTTCGAAGTTATGCGGTTTTTTAAAGCAATATTTTTTTATTATTTCATGAAGAGTCTAAAAACATCTAAAAATTTTATTTGAAACTGTGTAAATCATATTGCATCTGCTATCGCAGAATTATAAATACGCCCTTTATTCAGGTTTAAATTTTTGAAAAAAACTCTCTCAAATTTTAATTAATTAATTTACTTTAAACCGGGTGCGAATCTTTTCTATATAATCCTCTATTATTCCTACCAAATTTATGTCAAAAGTTAACTATTAACTATTTAAAAAAACTGTGAAAAAATATGGCCAAAAAATTACTTTTTTATAAACAGTCGTCATTTTGTGATTTATTTTTTGAGTTAGGGACTATAGTAATATCTTTACTAATTATTAATTATATTGTTGTAAAGAGAAAATCTACACAGAACAATGATGACATTGACACTAGGTATACTATTTTTTCCGAAGAAGAGAGCGATTTTGAGTCATATCGAAAATCGCAACGAAAATTATCATATAGCGATGATAGTTTGTAATTAAAATAATAAGTATTATTCTAGTGGAAATCTGGAATTTGAGATGCCATATGTTAGATATTCTTAAAATTTTACCAATGATGCAAGACGTCCTTTTAATTTTACAAAAAAAAATATATATATATTTAATTGTCTTATTGTTTTTTTATTAACTTTTTTTATGCGATTTTGGATATATTTTATATAGCTGTTTCAAAGTTACGCGATTTTTAAAATCCATGGAACACATCTTCACTTTTTCTGTGTAAGTCATAGCTTTTTTTGTGTATATGAATATAAACTCACAAAAATTAGCAATTATGCTATTTATAATATGCACAAATCGATGCAGTTGCAATATATGAGAACTGCAATAGATTGCAATTTAATATAAATAATAACGCCCCTAAAAATAAAATTATTTCATAGCCTTATTTAAATAACCTAATCAATAATATTGCGCATCTTTAGCGGTCGTATCGATAGTGTAGATGTTTTTATACAATGACAATATCCATAATTCAAAATAAACTATATCAGCATTGCAGAGAGCAAACTCTTGAGTAAAGCAGCAATTTTGTATAGCGAACTTTTTTATACAAAAGAAAATTTATCAATATGAAAGCCTTAAAGGCTTACATTTGAAATGCTGACAATTATTGCCGTTATGCTTCGTTTGAATAATAAAAATATTAACAACTAGGGTTAAAATTTACAAGTTTCCATATATTAAATCTTGTATTTATTACAATATTGCCTTCATTTCATTTAGGTTTATATCATTCAATTATTTGCGACCAAATCTGTATAGCATACATTTTTAAATCATCAACGTCAATCAAAAAATCCAATTATTGACGTTTGGATATAAATTGTCTTTGATGAGCAATTTTCCATTGTATTCATCAAATTACTATCGTAGAAAAAATGCGATCGTCGATTTAGTGATCCCTATTTTTAGGATAGGATTCCAAACCCCAAATTTTGATATAATAAATTTGCTGAAATCTTTTGGCTTGGCAGTTATTTTATTTAATTTGGACAACCATCTGAAATATGTATTCTATTTATATATTAAGGGATATTTTATTCAAACATTAACTATCAGAAACATTCAGGAAATGTTCTTGCTGCGGTCGTTTATGTGTCCCTTAATTTTATATAAATATTTTCTATTTGCCTCTAGGCTTATAAAGAGATACATTAAATATTCGTTTGATGCTGTAATGAATTAAATTACAATAAACATTCCCGCTAAATTAATTAGAATTTAAAGTAATACTTGATAATTTTCGATTTGTTCATACAAGTTCGGATCCCATTCTTTATAATGTGGATCCAAACTGAAAGTAATCACACAGTGATGTATCTGGGATATACGTGGAATGAATCGACATTTCAAAGTAATAAGATTTCTGTTCGGGAGAGGCTTTCTCGTCTTTTTGATCGAGTTTCGGTTCAACACGTGGTATTCCAAAGTCCTTGCATAGTTAACAGTTTCTTTCGGATGAAAATTCGTGACGAACGAACCGTGCGAATTCCGCATGGAACGACAATGACGGAAACATATTTATGCTATTATTATTTTTCTATTGAATTAAGAATGAAATTCTTCTTGGAGTTTCGTTTGTAGTGTATGAACTTTTCTCTATGATTGCGGGATGTCGACGCTAAATTGAAGAGATTGTTTTATAATGAATCTCGAGTAGGAAAGAATAGGGCTAAATCAAAAGACAACGGGTTTTCAAACGAAATTTTTATGAAAATGAACTATATTCATGAGGTTTTTCTTTAAATTTTTTCATCAATCTCATAATAAGCCTTTTTGTATTCTGGCTTGTTGAGGAAAGAATAGGTAAATTTGTTGAAGCCGTGGAAACTTGATACTAATCAGGCTGATATCGCAATCCGGATAAATTGGTTTTGTAAATATTTCTTCTTAGATTTTCAGCAAAATTTAGACGGTATTTGGCTTAAAAAATATGAAAATATCGTGATAAAGTCATTGGATTTCAGGCAGCGTCGCGCCTTAATGTTCATTAGGATATCGGATTGTATCTCATCAGATTTTATCGATGCCTGTCTTTATTAAATATTATAAAAATATAGATATTTTTAGATTAATAAATAATATTTTTATAACACAAAATTCTCTTTTGAATATGATTTCATTTAAATAAAATGAATATTTTGGGCTTGAAATTATTTCAAATGGATGTAAAAACAACCTTTCCGATATTTTATATTCATAATGTTTTTCATTCGAGCAACCCCTTCAAGATTTATGTTGGAAGCCCCCTTAACAATGAAAAAAAAAATCATGAGGCAAATCATGCTCATATGTGACGAATTACATCACGCTTTGGCATCCAAAGGAAAAATAACGAGAAATTTGATATTATATTTGTTATCGTTGCTCGTACGAAAGCAAAAAAAAGCATATGATCTCGCAAAATGTTTTTGCGAATTTGATTATTCAAATTCGATTCTCCTTCAAGAATATCCACAGGCGTTTTTCGCATTTAATACTTCATTTATCTCACCATCCGAGGATGCGGAAAGGACATTAGCGACTACGCGAAAAATTCATACTTAAAATACGCATTAAATGAGAAACCATCACTCACCGTCGTCTCCGGAACAAAGTCGCAAAATTGCTGACAGAATCGACGCTGCAGGCAACTTCTTCGGAAGCACTTCCGTTGCTGACTCGGATAACAAAAGCAAAACTTGTGCTCAATTTCGGAAACTTAAGCTCAAAAATTCGCGTCGATTTGAGAGCCCGTTACATGTTGTTCTGGCGGCAACGTCGAATTCGATTTTTTTGATTCGTCTCGGATGAGTTTTTGATAGTTTGATAGATGAGTCTCGGCGGGAAGTCCGGACTAAAGTGGACCAGGATGGCTTCGTAGACAGCTTTTATGCGTTGGTCTCCCGAAACTCCATACACCCTACACATTACGGCAAAGCGATGCGCAACCTTTCCCACCCCATACATCCTCGCCAAGAATTAAAAATAGCACAAAACCCCAACTAAACAATCCACCATACATTGAATTACCTAATTGCTCTTTGGTGCGCAAATACAGCCAAATTAGTCCAATAAACATCATTTAGTTTGCCACCCCACTTTAATTAAATTACAATTAAAGCATAATTAATTTTATAATCTAAAACTCATGTCGAAATATGTTAAATTCAACAATGACATAGTTGATGTTAATGCTTTAATGGTTGTATCCATTGGCACACCTAAAAATCGTATTTTTATAACCATCCATAAGCAATTAGCTTTAAAATTATGTGCTCTATATGTGAATTATAATAAATTCTGCAATATTCAAAAGTCTATTTTAAGAACCTTATTTTAAAGCGATCTAATAGACTATATGACTAGTTAAAAGTGATAGATAGTGGATCATTATTATGGAAGTTATGGAATTTAAATATGATTTAATAACAATAATCATATTAATTCCATTAATATTACAAGCTATTCACTCATAATGTCCTATTTAAATTTGCCATTCAGATTGTTCGATCTTAATTAGAAAAAAATCAGCATTTCAAAGATCCTAACGCTTAAACACTTAATCGTCAACGACTCACCGGTGAGTCACTATGTTAACAAAAATTATTATGTGTTTTATGGCGGTTAAAGGCTTTAAAAACATCATATGGAAAATTAAAAAGAAAAATAATCCATATTATCACATGGTAATTTAAATAAGATTAAACAAATATTAATAGGATACTTGATTGCTTATAATATATCCATGAGAGCAATAAGATCATTTGAAGTAATGTTAGGGAAGTAATATAAAATCATTATAACTTGTTTCTCAATTTCGTCTAGTCAATATATAAAAATGAATCTCTGTTTGTTCGTATGTAATGCGCTGCCATACCTTTCATCAGATTGAGATAAAATTTCGTCCAATTATTACTAAAAATTGCGCAAATAACATAAGCATAGTTTAATATATAAAAAATATTTTTTGTTTGTCCGTATTTAATGCGCTGCCATACTGTTCTTCCGATTGCAATCAAAATTTGTCAATTTATTGTTTACATTTGTGGAAATAACATAGGCATAGTAAAAATATTGTTACTTTACGTAGTTTGTTATGAGAGATGTGGCATTGCAACGTATGCCGGGTAATCACTAATAATATATATTTCCGTAGGAACGCTTAAATAAATTATTTCTGTAAATATATCCATATTAATATTTTCATTCTATTGACTTGAAACAAATTTTGTCTGATTTTTCACATTCGTTGATAATGCGCGCCCTCATAAAGCAAAATTGACACTGGATAAAATACAGGAATTAAACTGGGAAATGTTAGCGCATCCTTCTTTTTCAACAGACCTCGCCTCGATGGATTTCCATCTTTTCAGGTCCATGGAGAAAAAAAAACGTTTAAAAATATTTTTGTGAGAAGTGAAAAATTTTTACAAAAAAGGGATTGTAGGGCTGCCGAAATAACGGGAATATGTGTTGAATAATAAAGGAAATTATATTCTATAATATTGTACATAACATTTTTGTTATTAATAAATTTGACCTTTTTAAACTAAATTTTCGAATACTTTCGGGTCCACCTAATAGAAAAGAGGCATATATATATGTATATTCAAAAATTTTAAGTATAAATACAATCTGAATCATTTGGAAATGTTACGCTTTAAATAAATCTTAATTATTCTATTTAATATATAAGATCGCTTAGATTCAATAACTAAATTTGCACTTTAAGAAATACAACAAAATAATATATTTCTTTATTTTGTTTTTATCGTTTCAATGCTATGGAATTTTATTTGATATATAAGGGGGTTGTATTCATCTTCGAATAAATTTAATTGTGATTATTTGTCGTTGTTTCGTACCCCTGCCTGCCTACAAGCACGGATAACACATAGGGGGTGTACACCCATAGCGCCTTGGCAGATTTTCAATGAAATATTAATCCATGTTTATTTATAGTTCATAGGATTTTTTTAAAAGTCTTAACTCGCTTACCTTATTTGACCGATTCATTGTTGTCCTCTCACGTTGAGGAAACCCAATAAAATCAGTCCCGAACATTTAATTACTTTGAGTCTGGAGGAAATTCAAAAGAATGCGCAGGCAATTTTGTACGAAATGCTATATAATTCGATACGACTTACTACGTATAATTTTTTTGTTTGGAGAGTTATATAAATTTTGTTCGCTGAAGTACACAATGCGATTGTTTGAACAGTTTTGCTTGGAAATATTCAGAGAAAACGCAGCGGGTTTGATATAAATAATTATTGAAATTTAGGTAGCTCAATTTCTTGGGGTTGTTTTTTTTGTCAATCCGTCTGCTTGAATAATTTTCTGCTCTTGATTAAATATTGTTTTTGCTTTTTATCATTGATTTTAGTACTTTACTTTTGCATTCGAGTTTCATATAAAATAAAGACATTCTTAATACTTCGTATTTCATATTGTGTTGCATGAGAGCTCTGCATAGCGTTTTATATAGACAGTTTCGTGCTTTTTCAAGAAAAAACTTTATGCGTTGTATTGTTTGACTCTAAGACTCATAAGGCTTTATATCTTATGCTATAAAAGTGAAGTAATAAACGACCATCAAATTTTTGACATTCATGAAAATTCACATTGTGCATCACAAGAGTACAAAAATTCACTACAAATGTAATATATTACATAATTTCAATGAATAAAAATTCACCGATTTATCACGATATTTCTTTTGCTTTTAGTAATACTCAATTGTACATGATTTTTAACAGAATTACTTTTTACTTATTAAATTCACAATAGATCGCTGAAACTGATTTGAAAATGATTGAATTAAATTGATTGATGTCAAAATTATGACTAATGACTAAAGCAAAAATATTATATATCAATCATCTATTTGAAAATAGTTTCTATATTAGTAAGTAATGCGAATATATTTAAAATTGAGTCTATTTTCACATTATTTTTTTAAAGTATTATCGCAAAGAATTAGCAATTGTGTAAAAATACATTTATTGCCATATTTTGGACCTAAAAAAAATCAATGCAATCCTATGAAGCATTACCATATGATCATGTACCTTTATGTTTTAAAATTAAAATATCAACCTTTAAAGCCTAAGGGGATCGTTATGATTTTTTAAAGTGTGTATTGAGTGATATATTCTATCCAAAAATATTTTTACTTTGTTTTAATCTTTTCTAAGAATTTAATTTGTCTTTCAATTAGTGGAATAACATCTCCATCAAATAGGGAGAAGTCAACAAAGCTGGGTTGTCCATGGTCAAGAGTTTAAGAACAAGTTCATCATCGGAGCGCTGGAGTAATTAATTTTGGATTGCTTGAACCTGATTAGACAATCGCAGCAGTATTATACAAGAAAACTTAATGGAACTTGACTTAGAATTTCAAACGTCATCTTATGATCGAATTCTCATCATCTTATTGTAATTTTTTTAAGTCCGTAGAGCAATTATTACGCAATGCAAATGGCATTAATATTAATGATCGAAACAATTAAATGGACAAACAATGGATACTTACAAATTTGCTCGGACATCAATTAGCAACGCAATTCATGAAAATAAAATAAAAGTTAAACCATCAATAAAACACACTGTTATTATTTATATAAATCATGAAAATTACTTTGAAAGTAGGTGTTTTTCAACGAATGCGGAAAGAGCGTCCCATGAAACATACAAAAAATGACTGCAATTGCAGACGTGTCCAGGAATGCGTTAAGGAAGGCCCAGACGTCAGACACATCAATATTATTCAATTGTGGATATAAAAAGTGACAGCATTTCTAGTACCATCTTCGAAAAAATGCGGCCCAATGATTCCATTTGCCCAATGGATATCTCGTTCGATGTTAATAAATTAATTTTTGACTTAATCTTCCATCTCTCTTCAGGTGCAATGTGTTATTTTTACAGCGCCATCTCTTGTGGCCCTGCGGAGACATTGCTCCTGCATACAGCCCAATCGCTTTTTGTGCGTGCACCGTTGCCGGTTGGGCAGTGACACGCAGGATGCGGGAGTCGGAAGAGTCGTCGGTTAGCCTTGGCTGCGGGAAGTCGTCCTTCCTGCAGCCAGTTCTCTCTCTCTCTCGTGTGGAATAAATAGTTATTTAGAGAGTTTTTCTATTCGACGCCCGTCTATTCCCATCCATTCGTCTAGCAACTTCACAGCCCGATAGAAGAACTGACCCATGCGTTAGCGCGGCCATCTTGACGAGCACGTGGGGGCGAAGAGCCGCCCGGGGAATCTGCCCCCACCTCAACGTTACACTTTCATTTTCAATATGGTACAATGCCGTTTAAAATAAGCTTGAATCAAATGGATCCAAAAACAATGTCAGTAGAATTCCATTTTATTTGGATACAAGGTTGTAATAAAATATTCTGGATCATTTGAATGAAAACCCACCCGATTGAAAACATGATTTTAAAGATTTAATCATTTTTGGGGATATATTGATTCCAAATTTTCACAACATTTTATACTCGAATCAATTTATATACCTGTAAATTTATATAGAAATGTATTTATGAATGATATTAATAAACAGGAGTACATAAGTATATTCACATCCTATTTCTACCCTCATCATATTTCTGTAATTTTGACCATATTTGTTGTTTTTAGCTATAATAATATCAATTCGCTAACGATGGTTTCGAAAAGTTATGTGTTTCGCTAAGGGTTAATTCAATTTGTTTTTCATAAATAGACCCCAAATCAAATATTCTTTCAATCGGAAGAACACAATTAGCGATGATTGTAGATCGAATATGATCTGACCTTTGTTCGATGTTTTTGAAAAAAATATGATTTTTTTTTAAATAAAATGCTTGTAGAATAACCAATATTTCATTTTGAAAATAGAGAGACAAAATATTTGGTTATTTTTTCGCTGTGGAATACTAATTCTGTTATTGTGAAGCGCGTGAAGCAAACCACCGTTCATTCATAAAAAGAGATTGACGTTTCAATTTCCCTTCAATAAATAGATTGAAAGCCATTGTATCAATTAATTCTCCCCCTGTTTGCTTATAAGCTTCATTGTCTAGCTTTCTCACTTTAAATTAAATTTAAAATTGCATATTTATGAATATTCATATACGTGCTGCAACAAGACATTTTAAAATGTTTGACCCCTAGGGACATGCAAATATTAGTACAAGTAAACGTAAGCTGGATTAGCGCTTGAATTAATTCTCTCGATACTTTCAGGTCGTAAGGTTATTATGGAAATATTTTTCCCGGAAAAAGTGCATAGCTGCAGTTTGTACGTAATCGATGCATACATCATTCCGCATAAAATATTCAAGATTTAACATATTAAGTTCGCTTGGCCCACGATGTAAATCAACCGAAAGGATGTTTAATCGCGATTAAAAAATAATTTTCCGCAACGATTCATTGACGAACCATTAAGGATTGATTCCATTTTTTGTATTTAAATCAACCGTTTGAAAAGGTTATTAAAAGATCTTTAAATGTCGTGCAATTAATTAAAGCGAAAGATACAATTTATACATAAACTTAACTCTCGTATAACAATGTATTTTTATAACATGATCAATAAAATGTGACGTATTACATGGTTTTGGAAAATATTTCAAAAATAAAAGTTCAAAGAGAAATTGTTGTTTGAATAGAGATAAATTAGATTTTTTTTAAATGGAAAACTAGCATTTGAAAGAAAAAGTTTAATAGTCAAAAGTCAGTTTATAAAAGTTGTAGTGCTCCAGAATATTTAAGAGTAGGATTATAAGTGTTAGTGATGATAAATGATCGAAATTATTGATGAGTTTTTAATAAACACGTTCTGTCAGTGTTTATACAATGCAAATCAGAAAAGTTACAGTCTACCAAATTTTTGGCGAACTTTAATAATAATTTTTGAAACCTGAATAATTGTACACACCGGCACTTAATTAAAATGTACAAAGCTGTTTTTTTGTCTACAAGTATTTCACGTTAATTATTGTTTAATTAACGTTTCTTTTACTATTTGCAATATAAGATGGTTAGGGCTTAGATAAACATGGCTAAAGTTGAAGTCCGTGAACTTGCTTCAACTATTGCAACTTTCAAAGAATTTCTGATGTGGTTCTTATTTTTCGACTTTTAAAAACTTGGGCGGCCACCCCGTTATATGTTTTCGACCCTAATAAATAAATAAGTGGTTTTTTTTATTAAAAAAAAAAGATTTTAGAAGTTGCTAGCATAAGTCCAAGTTTCAGAAAAAACGTCATATGGTCGTTTAATTATTAATCTGACTTATTGATTCTGGCATGTTTATTAGTTTATTTTGAAGTGGAATAGCATCCAGAAAGACTCACTACTTCACTACAGTCAATCCTCCTCCCATTCCCCCCTTTTTAATCTTGCAGGTTCATATTGAGATTAAGCCCTGCCCTGCTCCTCACTTCATTCAAATTCAGTCATTAGTGAGAGCACGCGCTTTTTGTTACTGTAGAAAGATGCGAAATGTTACTGTAGAAAGAATTGCTTTTGCTCAAAAACAGCTTTAAGTGTATCAACCTCGAGATGACTATAAAGAGTTACTGAATCTTTCCATTATTTACTTGAGAAGAATTCCTGAAAAAAGAGTTTCATTTAGGAGGCCTGCTGGTCTTCATATTGCTAAATGGTTAGCTAAAGCTATGTGTTACTTGATTTTTTTTAAATTTAAACATCAGTTTAAACTGACGAAATAGTAAATGAAAGCAGCAAAAGATATTTGTCTTTTCAAAGTCATAATATATATAAAAACCTGTTTTTAAGCCCCTGTAGGATATTTAGTACCAAGAAACGACTTACAATTATTAAAAGACCTGATATCCTTTGAAAATAATAACCAAACAATGGCCAAAGTAGCCATGAAAAAAATACTGGGCCATTTATGGTATTATAAGCAGCTACAGCATAGTTTGAGTCTTGTAGGTGTACGACATTCATATAAAATTTATTTACAGGTCTCAAAATCTGTTATAAATATCGGCTACAATATCAAAACATCAAAATGAATAGGAATCAGCTCTGTAGGAATAATTATACTAATTATGTCGTTGCCTCCCGTACTATATAGTTTTTTGGAACCATAATTTTATATGAACCTTCAATAACACGAGGAACTATATAATTGCGTTACACGAAGGCCGAGTGTATGTCCAAATATTATTTGTTTGCGCAAACCATAAATTAAACACAAAGCGGAATGACTCAAAGATTAACTTTCATTGAAACATGAATCATAGTCGCAAGATATGAAATATATAATGACGTAATCTCAAAGTTTGATGAAGCTCGAAAAGCATTTTTTGCCACACATGGTAAAAGAGCATAATCGTAAAGAAGGAACATAAAGCGTTATCTCCACTGGGGTGAACTTATGAAAATCGTATATTAAATTGTTTGCTCCAAAAAGACGTGTATTTAAATACATTTATAAGGATGGGTCGCTTTTTTGACCTTCGTGAATTCGTAAAGTTTTCATTCGCCGAAATAAAGAAATGAACATCTTCAATTCGCTTCATTTAAATTGGATTCCTCATCTTGAAAACTGTAAATTTCCTCCTCAGATTTATGAGATTTGGAACTTCAACACCCTGGGAATTGACGCTGCCATTTAATACAAACTTTATTTTGCATGCTAAGGTCGATTTTTAAATAATTTATTGCCGCTTCTGGGTAAAATAGCGCGAAAAAATATAATTAACCCCGTAACACATTCTTATATTCAGTTTGCGCTTGCAATTAAGAAAATGATACACTTTTTACTGTTTTAAAAATCATAAAAACATTACAATCGACAATCCATAGTTTTATCATTTTTTAATATATCCATATGATGTCACTTATTCAGAATACATTTTTCAGATGATATTCTTCCATATTTGCTTTTATCATTTCTATTTGGAAACCACTTGCATATTTGTGGTAAAATCAACGTCATTTATTGATCTTTTCATAATGGGCGGATTCCTTAAATATTTCAGCAAAATCATGGCATAATTTCAAATATTATATATAACTATCAAAATTATGCCAGATACTAAATTAAAAAGTCCCGCATATGAATTTTATAGATCAATTGTCCTTAGGAATTTTAATTGGCGTCACAGTGCTCATGTCTTATTTTAGAAACTAAAATGTCAATATCAGTCAAACTTTTATTACGAGATATTGAATATATTCAATAGCTAATGGTTTATGTATTTCATGCACTATTTGATATGAATAACATTTGAGAACATTTGGCTTTCAATTTAATACATGTAACATAGTTGTTAATATGTGTACACATAAGACGTCATGCTGAGCCTTGACATATTTGCTTTCTAATAAGGCTTTTTTTAAAATTCATCAAAAAATGTAATGCAATATTTTCCGCGTATATTATAATGGTCTATTAAGATTGTCATGTGAAATTAAATAAATTATTTTAAAATGACACACCTTTATTGGGGGATACAAATCGACCCCATTTGATTTTACGATCACTTCCCGATAGGAGGCTTTTAATTTTTGTCAATCGGATGCTTTTTTCTTATATATAAGCTCGAAGTTCCGCCCCCCCTCAAGGAACGCTCTCGAGCATTTTATAAACTCCATTTTTTTACAGCTTCAAATCAAATCTCCATCCGAGATTAAAGTGAAACTTTGCAATTTGTATGTGACGTTGGAACGCATTACTTTGAATAAGCTGAACAAAGTGGAAAAACAGATAACCGTCTTCATTTATCCGAGCAACCTTTGTACGAGTACGAAACTTTACATGCACGTCAGATGATTTTGAAAAAAAAGGCTTCTCGGGAATTACAGGAGCGAGTTTCTGTCGAGGAAAATATGATTCTTCCGATTAATCAGAAGAGAAGTTCTTGGAATAAGATGAGCAATATATGAAGCGTATAATGCTGTCTGCTAATTTCGTAGTGATGGATCTGATTTTTCGCTTCGACAACTAAGATGTCTGTTTAATTGATTTATCTTGTTTCTATAAATCATGATAGTGTCCCCAATAATTGATGAATTGATATTCAGACATATTCAACTAACGGAGGTTATTCATCTTGTATGTCATTATACAAAATGATATGATTTACATACAACAAATTGAATCTGAATTTAAAGTGCTTTTTCAGACAAAACACTATAAAAAAATTAATTGTTCGCTCGATTTGACTTTAAAAAATATATTGATTATGATTTGAAACAAAATCTTAATTCAGATGACGAACCAAATGATGTTTGAAGTTTGCAAGCATCCGATGAAATTGTCATTTTGGAATAAAGTAAACTCATTCTGCGAAAAATAAATATAAATATTTTACTTTATCGTAATATATACACTTAAATATTTTTTGTGCGGTAGAACTTACATAGAAAAAGTGAAGAAGCGTTTCATGGATTTTTAAATTTGCATAACTTTGAAATAGCTATTAAAATATACCTAAAATTTGACAACGGATCTCAGGGATTTTTTTGTAAACATCTCGATAATGCACTTTTTTGAATATTTAACAACAGCTTATTCAAAATTCTCTCTGTGTTGATATAATTCTGGAGTTCTGTTAGTGGAATTCCGGAGTTCTGCTCTGTTTCAGAATTCCTTATAAACAAGGAAACAAAAAGTCTTGAAGAGACAGATCAAGGTTGTAGGGAGGCTGGGGAACCTATGGGATGCCAATATGATTTAAACAGTCCAAAATTGTATTTTTTTTCAAATTTCGTTCAATGTTGATGAGTAATTTTCTATTTTATCCAAAATATCTCGATACGTACTCTTAATGTAATATTTTTTTGAAAGTAGCAATTATTCCTTGGTCCAATGGCTGAAGGTTGCTTGTTGTATTTGGTGGAAGAAACACTACTTTTACATTGTTAACATCTAAATATAGGTGACCTGGTGAATTGTCGAGGATTAAAAGAATTTTAAAATCTAGAGCTTTCTGCTCTACTATTGGTAAGAAGCAATTTTTGAAACCATAGTCACCTAAACTTTTGTATTAGCCATCCAATGTACTGGAAGCTGCTTTATACCTTTGCCTTTTAAAGTACGTACGTAAATTACTACAAAGTGACAATGTTATTCCATATTTTCTTGCTTTAAACCATTTGCTTTTTTTCAGATTTCGCGATGTAATTTTCGATCAGGCATTTTTTCCCTAAACAATACCATTTCTTCTGCGTTAAACACTTGGTCGAGACTATATCAAGCATCTTCAATAATTCTGGTTAATGTCTCTGGAAGCTTTTTGGCTACTTCTTGATCTGCCGACGCAGCATCTCTACATATGAATCTTCAAATTATGGAATGCATTTTTTTAAAAATCCGCAACTAGCAATGATTTTTTATTTACCCAGCAACATGAATTAATAGATGACTCCAATTTTTCAATTTATTCATAAAACTTATGTGCTTTTTTTAAGCAAATAGCTACATTCATTTATTTCTTGTATACGATGATTATTTGGAACTTAGTTTAGTCCCATTAATGAAATATTTTCATATTACAATTTCATTCTCCTTAATTGCTCTTATACAATAGTAGATTTCCCTAAGTTAAAATGTTTCCCAATCGCTCTATAGTACATAAAATAGTTTATCTATTAATAGCACAAGGGTTATATGTGTTGATCAGGTTCTTTAAAGCTTTAATTATTGGTGAAAACTGTGGGCGGAAAATTATGGTCTAAAAATTGTGGGCGATGGCTGCTCCTAGGCTCTTAATAGAACATATAGCGCCGTTTAACTCTTAAATTTCATGTAATTTTCTGCTAAAAATAATTATCATAATCAGATAAAAATATTATAATTTTAATGATTCCCAAATTCAGTTACTCAGATTCAGTATTTACTTTTTCAGAATCAGGAGAATCAAGCTGAATCTTGATCAAAAATTCTAACACTTTCGATATTATAAATTTGTTGTAATAATAGAAATTTTGACCATAATATGGACTTAAAATCATTTTTTTTAACACAAGAGACTAGGAATGAATCCATTTTATTAATACTTGATCAAAGTCAATTATGTCAGTATCTAAAATAATTATGAAATTACATACATCTGAGTTATTTCATGTATGTAACAATTTAGCAACGAATAAAATATAGTAGGAACACCATGTGAATATTTATTCTGCAGTGTTGTATTATTAAGTTAGTCTTTGTTTTAAAAATAAAATACATGCGAATGAATTTATTATATATACATAGTCGACATACATTCGTCTCATGAAATATGCATAACCAAGATTTTTAAGAACACAGCCTCGTGAATTTATTTCGTTTATGTCCAAAAAACCATGGAATACCAAGTCGTATTTTTCGAGATGTTTTAAATAAGCGTAATTTTACACTTTGGCTAATGATACGATGCCAGACATTATGTTGATATATTCATACTGTGAAAAAACCCCCGACAAAAATATGCCGCTGAAATCCGGTGTCAAGTTGTTGTTTATAGCTGATCAGAAGCTTTTAATTATAAGGGAAAAGTATCGGTGGGTTAATGGTATAAAGTTGATGAGATTTATGAGATCGTGGGGGTAGTGTGGATAGTCGTTGGTCGTAATTAACGTGTTTAATGTGCGATGATTTACAATAATGGGGCCCTGGTATCAGGTGTCACTCCTCGGCCGACGGTTGGCGATGTCTCACTCCCCCTTTGGTGGTGAAAAGTGGTAGCTTGGAGGGTGTAAAGTTACATTTCGGAGAGGTCAAGAAGCTGAAAAAAGTTGGTCTGAATAGACCATCATCATGCCATTTGGAAACTCTTACTTCGAAGCGAACATGCATCACTTAATAAAAAGTGCACAGAACGACTGAAATGTTGAATGCTATTCCATGTAACTTTTAAATCTATCTTAGGTTTGCTGACTTTGTTTTATTTCAATAAAGATGAAAATCTTCTCCATGCATCGATTTTATGCGATTCTCAAGTTTTTATCTGAATAACAATTACAATGAAAGAGGCTTTTCATTGGAAAGATCATGGTACAATAGCATCCATTAACAATATTTTAATAATTAATAACATACTCTCAAATATTCTATCCCCAGTTACTTGATCAAATGTTTGCTCAATGGGAGTGCATATTAAATCGAACCATTTACATTCTTAAACATATAAAACAATCAATAAAGATAATCGATGCAATTTAATGGCAATAAAAAGTGCAAAGCGTTCCAAGATATTATTTTGATTCAAAACCTAAAGCATTAAATGATATACACGAGCATTAGGATATTTTCTTAATCCAATATATGAATTAATACAAGTCAAATTAATTAATTACAACTGAAGGGTTGCCTCAACTGTAATTAATTAGAATAAATATTTTTAATTCAATCATCATAAGTTTTCTTAGGATACGTGATGTAACCCGCATATTTTACGACGTATAAATACGTCTTTTATGAATTTTAATGCTAACTCAATTTGAAAAGGTAGTCCATTTTTCCAGGAATCAGAGTGGACGTTAGTTGATCGGACAGGTCAATGATTTAAAAATAAAATAGGTTCGTGAATTAAAATTCATATTGTTTTAGGTATTTGCAGATAGTTTCAGACAATATTATCCCTCTATTTAATTTTCGTAATATTTTGGAATTTACGCAGAGAAAAATCTCAAGCTTATATTTTTTGTAAATATTGAATAATCATAGAAACACAAAACGACAAATGGAACGATATCAGGGTATAAGCCTGAATCAAGGCATGAATATCGACTGTTGTTGAATTTATTTAGTTTTGAGGAAGACAGTATTCAAGAAAAGTTATGTCCAATATTAGTGCAAGATGATTTTCGTGAACGTAGACTTCTTTTCAAAAAAACACTAATTCATCATGGTGATCCTGTGTAATGTAAAGTATGGGCTGAGACACCCAAAGCTATAAAGCTCCTAAGCTGTATTCCGCCCCAAATGTAAAATCTAAAATGGATCGCTTCACGCGGGTTCGCTCGCTATCGGATCATGGACGGTCAAAAAAAGATGATCAGAACTAGGGGTCCCCAATATTCATAAAATCAAATATTCGAATATTTTCGGGTATTTAAAGAGTTTTTGGCACATGGACCAACACATTTTTTTAGGTGGTTAGAATGTCTTTTTTTAAATTTTGAAATGTATTTTTAATCTAAATAAATTATTATTTTATGCAATTAGTATAAAGAAAATTATTTCTGAGCTTTTAAAGTCATATAAAATGTAACAACGAATGAGAAATGTTAACTTCTACATTTTAAATTATTTTAAACTTAGTTTAGTTTTAAAATGTTTTCTTGTTTATACCCTTTCCGAAGATATGCTACATGTCATACAAATCGTTCAATAAATCGTTAAGCTTAAAGAGGTACCAGTTTGCCAGTATCAGAGTTAAGAAAATACTTTTTTTTTTGGGCACTGTCGTGTAAATTAGTTTTTTTGGCAGCCCTATTCCGTAGCTCGCACGATCTCCTGACACCACTGGATTTCTTTGTCTATTGACGTGCCCTATTCCGTGACTCACACGGTTTTCAGACCTGATACCACTGGATTTCTTTGTCTAGGGATGGGCCCTATTCCATGGCTCGCACCTAACTAATTTGAAAATAAAAATTCATCCAAGATTTCAAATAAGTTATATTTTCTTGAATTTATTACGAATCATTTTTCTAAATTACTTAACAATAAAAAAGCGAATAATATCCGATTAAATTTAAAAATATTCTAATTTATGAATAGTGAAAAATGGCATATATATTCGAATATCCAATATTCGATTGGGATTACACAATGCAAAGTCTTGACCAAGATATTTATTTTCCTCTGAGAGAAATCCCAGCTGCGAGATTACAAGTGATGCTCACGGAAAGAACATGCCTTCCCACTACCAAGACTACCGGTCGACTATTTCTTCTTTCTTACACGTCTGCACTCCAACTTCGCACACAGAAAAAAGCTGCTGTTGCTATCTGGCGAATTGCATCTGTAAAGATTAACAGCGATTGCTTTACTTTGCTTTGATTTAATTACTCTCATTTTTGTACTAGCTGTAAGTTTCTCTTGAAAATATATAAATAAAATAAAATGTATACTCTGTTTTTTATATTTCATAAAAACTTGCAGGTTTTTCTCAAGTATTCAGATAAAATCGAGACATATTTTTCAAGGGCGAGTAATATTATATGTTTTCAATTGAGATATTTATAAAATTATCTCATGAAAAATCATATGTAAAATAATACTAATGTCTCAGTGACTTAATGAACTGTTAAGCGTTTATGTTTGCCTTCGCCGTCAATCGGCCTACTTGAATCCACATAAGATTTGATCGATGTAAGAAGATCTGCTAAATATAAGCTTCCTTAATACTTTCGTCGCCCAACGTGAATTGACGTCGTTTCTCACGGGGCCCAAATTCGATATTATAACGCACGGGATAAACACGGACTCACTCATATCTTTTATCTTAGATCGATAAGCTTGACTCTCTCCTTAGTTAAATTAACAAAAAACAAAGTGAAGATAAAGCAAGTACGAACAGACAAGGGTAGGAATGCAAGTTTCGAGATTGATCTTGAAAGATATTTAGACAATTGGGTTATCTGGAAGACGTTATAGAAAGACGTTCGTAAAGTTAATATTTTCAAGTCGTTATAGAAATACGTAACAATGAAATGCTAGATTCGCTTTTCGGAGACTGTTTTAAGATTCGGTTGAAAAACATACTTTTTCTGATTTTTTATCCTCAAATCAGAAAATTCCGGAAACATCTAGTAAGAGAATGGTTGTGCTCAGAAAATGCTAGGCCCGAGAATAAAAAGAAGAAAGCCAAAAAAAAATTTCGTGGTTTAGAAATTCATAAACATCCGCAAGTCAAACCTATTAGAAGGAATTGTACTCTTTGTTACAAAAAGATGAGACAAATTCTTGAACACCAGGAAAAAAATGTCTTTATATGTTATATATAATATATATATTTTTATTTTCTATTTATTATATATTTGCATGTGCTAATTTCAATAAATTGTATTTGAGTAGAGGAGGAAAAGACCCATCAAAAGTACGCGAAGAGGAAGAACACCCATCGCGCCTATCCAGTGGACGCAGCGACGAACGAGTTAAAGACTATTTATAAACATTTTAGTCAATAAAGAGTCATCCTAGATGGCTTCTGCCATATTATAAATACACTTTCATCCCCAAATATATATTTTATTTACACAAGTGACGTCAGAAAGTAATACGTTGATAGTAACGTAAACGACGTAATTCTATATGAGCTGATAGCGTATGCCGAAAATACATCGACACTGAATACTTCTGCATAACTATTTCCGAAATTGACTTAAGTTTAATTCCAAACATCAAGTAATGCGTGGGCGATAAACGCTCAATCTTCGCACAAATAACGCGTCACAATAAAATAAAGTTGTCGCAAAATTACTCTGCTCTTAAAAGATGTAAGCTTAGTTTATTAGTTGTCTTTGGAGGATGACTCTGGAGCGTGCCGAGAATCGCTCAAACAAAATGAAAGTTTTACAAAATATTACAGTCGCGTTTATTGCTTCAGCATTAATGGAAATGTGACGGTACAACCATCAACTCCCGAGGAATCCATTGTTGAGGAATAATGGCACAACAATCTTTATCAGCCAAATCCCATGGGCATGTGAGTGCGCCATTGTCCAACGACACTCATCCTCAGTGTTATTTATCGGTCTCGTGGGTTGGCTTTGTCCTCAACCACCAACCAACCTTATGCCGCTTGTATCAAGACCTCACCGTTTCCGCCTTCCCCATAATTGGTTCCGGGAAAGGGCTTCCATCTTCGCACTAGTCTGCTGTCATTAAAATATCAAATGCACCATCGTTTGCATATCGTTATGCTCGTTTTATATTCGAGACGCGAGTCTACAGTAAGTTTGCTCAATTGTGTCGACGAATGTCAAAACAAGTTATAATTTATGTCGCTAAATGCGTACTAGGCATACAATTTACTTGATGTACTCGTTTTTATTTCAATAGCAGCTGTGGGTGCTGACGAACATAAACACCGTGGAATGAATAAGTCGAAACGATGGAAAGAAGCAACTCAAAGCATTGTCCTTGGTTATATTGCGAATCTGATTAAAAAAAATCTTTACATTTGGAAGTAGACTTGGACATGTTGTTTGAGCTGAATCTCTGATCAAATATTGTAGAAGAAAACGAGGATTCAGCAGCGTTTTATGGCTGTACAAAAAATACTATTGTAACAAACACGACAAACGCTTTTTTCGCTTTAGGAGGCTGTAAATATATATATTGTTTTAATACTTGGACCAAAATTTAAAAATAAGCACCAGCTTCAAATTAAAAATATTCACATAGCATTAGCTCAATTATTTCAAACATGAAACAAAACACAGCTTTTTATTAAAAATATGATTCATGGATCCTTGGCAATAATATTTTTTTTATGAATTACTTGAATTAAATCAATATATAATATATAGAAAGCACAATAATATTATTTGTAGTTGTTGTGAACGTGGCATGAATTCACGATTGAGAGCATCTTGGTGTAATGCCTGATCGATTGAGATCATTCTCGGCGCAATCTGTAACAATGGTCCCGACTCACGAGTCGGCTGCGTTGAACGACGGAACACGTTTATGATTTCATTCGCTCGGTGATAGAAGTTGAAATAAGGCAGATGCTGCAGGTGATCAGATAACACAACAGATAGTGAATAACTGGATTGGGGGATCATTAATGTGCGATCCCCCGCTGCTGTATAAACTGTTCCAGGTTACCCCGGACTAGCCACACAGTCTTCCACTGATGTTTTGGTCCCGCTAGAATCGCTACGCGCAGAGCGTCCAGGCGCCCACCCCTTTTGCTCCGCGCCCTCTAGAAAAGGTGAGGTTTCCGCAGGAAAATCAGCTTCAGAGCATCCGAGGATGTGGCGGAGGAGGAATGACAAAAGTTAAAGCTAAATTCAAAGGAATACTACAGCGGGTTCACTGCCACCACGAGTCCAACCTCAGTTTGAAGGGGGCTGCAGCAGATGATGGACTGCAGGAATACCCTTTCCCCATGGCATTCGTATCGGTTCGGTCATTTGTAGTAGAGTTTCTCCCCTATATGTCTAGGCTGTTGAGGATAGTGGTGATCCTTTGACACAGTCTCCACCAACTACTGTAATTGACTTTTCCACACATGCTTTTATGGGTGCGCAAGACAAGGTGATCTATGCACCTAACTCACGGTAGCTAGGTTACCCCAGCTACGTTTGGTGAGCAAGCCGATAAGGCTACTTTCGCGCACTTCTATTTCACATCATTATCCCAGGGCTTCAACCGTTGCCCAGGGGCGTAGGGTTGGCTCCCCCCCTGGGATTTTATGGGTGGGCATCGTGGAGTCTAACACCCACCCGGCTGCAGGTCATCAATAAAGTTTCGAACAATTGGCACAGTCTATTTGTTCTTTTAACCCACAGTAGCAGAACCAGTGACAAGCAAACGATCGTACTTGATACTCCCCCATCGGGATCCAGAAGCGAAGAAAGACCCCCCCACCCCTTCGCGGAGATCTTCCTCCTTCGAAGGTAGGGTCGAAGAGCTGGTCTTCCGAAGAAATCTTTCTCCGTCGGGGTCTGGTAGTCCACTCTGTTGTCCTTGTTGAGATTTCCTTTTACGTTACAGTATACGTTGTCATTAATAATCAGTAGTTCAGAGCAGCGAGTGGCATTGAAGTAGCGGGGACTTGCTTAGGTCATGTTTTGGATTGTAAGTCACATGAAGCTGTGTATAATTTGCTGTGTACAAATTTATTCACAATCAATAAATTTAATAATCAAACTTAACTCTTTTGAATATCAGCTTATATTTTTTGGAAATTAAAGTGGAAAGACCAAATTTAATTACGTTCGATCAATCTATCGTTGTAATTTTATCCCAAAATATTTCATTTTTTTTTGATAAATATTCCATATTATCTGATATTAATTGGTCTTGATAGTTTGTCGAGGATTATCGATCTCAAAAAAAAAAAAATCACAATGAGACAATCTGGAATGTAAATATTTCATCTGTATTTCTCACATCTCTTCATCTATAAATAAACGATCCTCCCGCATACATACTGATGCAGACTTCTGATACGTTAAATTCTTATCGTATCTAACTCAAGCCTTCACAAGAATAGGATTAATATAAAGCATATCGGATATATCCATTTGATAAATTATACTGATTTTTGTCTAACTGGAAGCAATATAGCTTCTGATACTTGCTGTGGTGTATGTAAGTATTTTTAGATTATACAAAGTATGAACTATGCCATACATCCATTAAGGTTAACACGAAACAGGAACGTCTGGCATATGCGATGGGAATAATGCAATCGCATTTTGGAGGACGGAGCCATTAAACGTTGAGAGCTTCTGGCGGAAAAATTGCCCCCTTACAGGTGTATAGGCACTCATACAATAAAAGCTTTCATTAACAACATGTTTGACGTTGATTTCAGCTGAAAATAAATATAAATGATTTGTGAATAAAAAATGTCCGAAGCGATGGCTTCCATTGTGGCAAAATTTGAAATGTTGACGGCAATTTATTGTATTCGTATTCATTCAAATGAGATAAACTTCTTGCTCGCATGACTTCCATTGTAAAGTCGACTCCGAGGTAAATGCGATCGTATTTTTAGTACGAAAGTTAATTGCGAACTCCGTTCCAGAAGACGCTGTAATATTCTTTTGACAAAAGGCCACAAGCGATCTTTCGTACATAAGATCTGCTGAATAGTGGCTCGATGTTTTGTTTACTATATTTTAATATTTCACCTGAATTTCCCTGGGTATTTTGTGGTAAAATGTGATGGTTGCTTATTTTATCCGCTTCCAGACAATGGGTGTGATGATTGAAAGCGCCCGTTGAATGGATCCTCCCGAAGGAAGTGCACAATTAGCAGATGAGAAGTGCAGCTCGAAGGATCCATTAGGAAGCATTAGGAGAGTTTCTAATATCTCAGAGGAAGAAATGTGATTGCCTTTCTTTGTGCATCCATCGCAAAAAGTTATATTAAATAAATAAAGCATAAATTGTGCAGTATTAAATTGCACAATTCTAGTTGTAATTTAATACTGCACTATTTACTTTGATTGCCTGTATTTGAAAAATATTCAGGTTATGAATATTTTTTTAATTTTCTAATTTTTCTTTTATTTTCTTCTTATATGATTATGAGGCCCATAATAAAAATATAATATAAATGTAAATACACACAAATAACAATACTATATTTTTCAAAAAGCACTTCTTTCAAGAAGGTGTAAGAATATAATGAGTGTCTAGAAATTGAAGCTCGATTCATGTTGTCTTGAAAACAGGCGTTTGTTTTGATAATTAAGATACTCGCATCATTCTTATCGTTGACAAATTTTGTTATTCCCTTTTGACTATTCTGGAGTGGTGTCATTAGTCGAATATCACCACTTGTAAAATCTACTCCTTCAGAAGTAAATTGGCAAACTTACATGGTAACCCTGTCCTTTTATTTTCGCAACACATTAATAGACAAAAATAGCGAGCAGATGCCATGCAAGTTGTACATTAAGAACTATTCCGAAGAAATTAAGGAATATGATGTGCTATCAACAGTGTTAAGGTTTATTTATTGAGCTTGGATTTACATTAGAGCATAGCATATCTGCTCTCTGGCCCGAATGGGTTAAGAAAGTTTGTTACACGAGTCAAATATCACAACGAGTGTAAGATTGTGAAAAAGGACCTCGAGTGATAAGAGACTGGAAACACATCATTTTTTCAAAATATACTTGTAACTACTAACGGCCACTTATCTACTCAATCACGAGCGTTTTTCTTAATAAATAATAAGTATTAAAATTATAAAATAAAAATTTGGATTGTAAATATGATATTGTATTTGGAACCAAGTAGAAATTTGATGATTTGGATTATCCGTATTTTCCAGAAATCCGCGCCCTTCCTCTCTAGCATTATCCCGGATAATCGAGAGTCTACTGTAATACTCACTCACAAATTCTCTTATACTTATCTAAATAATCTTATCTTAATAAAAACTACCACATGAAAATATATTTTCCCTAGAAATATCTCCAATGAAGATCACCCACATCTGATAACATATATGGCGCCTTTGGCAGAAAAAGCAGCATATTACTATTGATTTTTAGACTAACTAAGACCGTGTATTAAAAGGAAATTTTGGAAAAATGTTTCATGATTCAAGTATGTAGTTTCAGTGTGTTTAGACAAATTTTAAGGATACATTTGTAAATCCCCATTTGAAACACTTTTCATTCATGAAGCAATTTTTTGATTCCATATCGATATTTCTGCCAGAAATATTTGTGATTGATACATTATTCATACAATTAGAAGCATATTGAATAATTAATCTTCACGATGCAAGCTTTCGTTTCATGAGATCCATCTCAATTATCATTACCGTGTGCCAATGATGCAAATAATTGATCTATATATCATATGCACTAGATAACTTCAATCAATCAAATATTCTTAATTATCTACTTTTTAGGGTGCCATATCTGTTATCAAATGTTGACAGTCTCAGTGGAATTTAATTAGTTATTTTACTAATGCATTTCATATAGAGTTTAATTAGAAAAGTTATTTGAATAGAAATTTTAAGGTAAGATAAATATTACATAACCGGATACTTTAACAAAACTGCTTTTCATCTATATCTCAAATCAATTCGATATGTCTCAAATAAAAACATACATCAAGTCACCGTTTATAGACGAAAGATACATAGAGATGTGCATGGTGCAATATATAGCGTCGGTCCATGATATGAATGAATGTATCTCAGAAGTTTTTAATGACCATATATAGAGCTCAACTATGACGTTCTACTATAAATATCTCAATAAAGTTTATAACCGTACGTAAAAGGTATCGTCATTTGACCCGGTTTGATTTCGTCGAACTTTTCAATTCTCCTCAAATTAAATTATTTCCTCAATGGCGCTCGCCATCTGAATCTATAATGGCATTTCTGAACTGGCTTAAAATAAGCGGTCGAACTTTCCACATATACGAGTTAGGATAATGGCTTCTTTGGGTGGAAAACTACCCATAAACATGTACCAAGCATACATTGAAAACAATTCTTGCATTTCCGGATTTTTCTTCATGCGAACGAGCTTAAAATAGTTCACTGAATTTGGATTTTTATACGATTGATAATTATGATTTTTAAAATGAAGTTTCCTGCGATTCTTAATTTAATCTCCTTACAATCTTGTTGAAATGGAAATTTGTTTGGCGAACGTTAATCTCTCGGTCTACTTTAGGTACGACGAATTATCTTTATTTTTCCGGTAGAAATGCGCCAATTTTATCGCTTGAGCTGTTCTGACTTACTGTTAAAGAACAGACTATTTTAGTCCTTTTGGACTATTCAATTTGTTAGAAATAGTTGCTCTGTTGTTAAGCTTGAATTTAAATTAAATTTGTATAATATAATAATTAGAGGGATGCATAAGTTCTTGATCATTTAAAAAGAAAATCTTGAAAGATATTTAGAAAATTACAATGATATGATATAATCTTTAAAGTTTTGGCCATCTTTCAAGCGGCATTTTGATGATATGAAATCTTCAATGCATTTTAAAACTTTTCCTTCTTAAAGTATTGATCAGAGAGAAACATAGTGTGCAGAAGGAATCTGAAAACAATACGAGCGGTTCGATAGTACAAAAATTATTGCTGTATAACACTCACTAAAGTCCATCACAGTAATATTGGTGTCAGAAGACAAGGAAAGAAAGAGTTGAAGGATCCATGATCATTCATCGATGGCGATCTGTCCAGATCTTTACCCAGAAGTAATTATATGTATAAGCATTATATTAATAGTGGGGGAGGGAAATAACACTATTTTGTAACATTTCGTAAGCCAACCATTGTGAATAATTTCGCTATTTGACCAGATCACATGAATTTTTACCAGGGCTCAATGGGTGAGCATCACAAAGTGTAACGTAAAGGATTTGAAAAATTATAATATTTTGAAGCTCTGGTTATCGAATAGATAGGGGGACAAGTTGAGATCGGACAGATGGTGACTTAGTGGTGTTTGATCTCTTTAAGACAGAGTCCATGCCCCAAGCTACTGTGCAATATATTTCAAGTGCCCTCGGACTAGCCAAACAGGAAGGTCCTCCAACTCTCTTTGATCACTGAATCCACTTCTTTCACTTCATTCCTTCTTTTTTTCCGAAGGGCGGAAATCTTCAAAGACACCGCTATTTTGTGGTAGTGTGGGATTTTTACCCACTAAAACCCCTACTCTTCTGCTGTCACCCGGCTACTAGCTAAGTATTGCTTTAGGGTGGCAGTGATGTGTTACTCCTGGGCTCTTCAGTTATTTTTCAGGATTTCAGGATTATTCTGTCTGTTCAATGGGAGGTGCTTCAGAAGCTCTTCTTTGCTTCTCACGTTCGGCGTTTTTCTTCTGCTGCATAACGCACTTTGTGTACCACGCATTCCATGCCCTAGTATCCTTAAGAATTGAAGGGATCATGTTGTTAATCGGGCGCGAGTTTACTCCCAGCTCCTCGCATAAAGTATCCGTTTCAATGCTGAGCAGATAGATGCTGTGTGCGCAGCATCATTTTTTCCAGCTCCACAGTGATGGCATTCTCTTAAAGTAGCTGCATTAGCAGCCATGCCTGTTGAGAATCTGGGTCAGGTGGTGACACATTTGGCATGTTGTCTGGTCATCCAAAATTCCAGGTTTGGTATTAATTTATGTGTTCACCGACCTTTTGCGGAGCTGTCTCATCGAGACTGCCACACTGCTATGGTAGTGTCTCTGGCCGCCTTTTTTGTTTTTCCTTTTTGTACCGCCAGTCTTTCCTAGGTGAGCAGATCAATTGGCAGTATGGCAGTCAGTGCCAGTATAGCATTTTTCGACACTGCGGTATGCAGCAGCCACTCTGATCGCACTTCTTCTTTGGACTCCCAAGTTGAACCGGGCCCTCTCCACGTCACTGGGGAGGCTGTAATAGATGACTGACTGTAGGAGCTCTCTCTTTCCAATGGTACTCTTATTAGCCATGGAGACGCCTCATAGAATCCTCTTGCTCTTTTTGTAATCAGCAGTTGCACGTTCCACTTTACGGGTACGCAGCATAGAGTAGGCTGCGCACCCAACTCATGTTACCTGGGTTACTCCAGCAGCGTTTGATGTACACACCGATGAAGCTGCTTTCGCCCACCTGTACTCTACATCATAACCTCGTAGATTCGACTGTTACCCGTAGGCATAGGGTTGGCATCGTAGAGTAAAACTTCGGCCTGGATAGATACCCCGTGTTGCTGTGCGGTCTGTTCCGGATTTCCCCGGACTAGCCACACAGGGTTTGTCTTCCACCACTCTTTTAGCCCCATGAAAAAGGCTACGCGCAGAGCGTCCAGGTGCCCACTCCTTTCACTCTGCGCCTCACATAGCGAGCTAGGTTCCCACAGGAAGACCGGTTTCAGACCACGTGCACTTGAAGGTGTGTTGGAGGAGGAAGGAATGGGTTATACTAAGTTCAAGGGAACTACTACGCGAGGTCACACGAGTCCAACTTCGGTTTGAAGGGGACTGCAGAAGACGACGGGCTGCAGGAGCTACCCCTTCCACATGATACCCATATGAATATTGGCATTTAGAGTGCAACGATAATCAATAAAATATTTTTGATAGTGTGTATCCATAAATATGCATGCTGAACGGTTAGTTGGTACGGGTGACAGCAGATGTTAGAATGAGCGCACTATTGCAACAACTCAAATTACCAATAATATTTTTGATTCAATTTTGCTTGAAATATTTATTGCGATTTCGATTCAATACATAATTAATACAGGCGCTAAAAAAATTAATGCAAAAATTTCCCTTGGCCAGATATTTTTACACGTGTAATATTATTAAAATGATCATAGTCGGCTTATTAATATTGCTTTAATAAAAGTGTAATTAATAATTATTCCTACAGTACCTTCAAAGCCAATCATTCTAATATTAATCCTTTGCTCCTTTCCTGCTCCATTCGTCTTTATTGTATGTTTGATTAAAGGAACTTATTTTCTGGGACGGCTCTCATTGTCCATTGAGCTACTCGATCTCTATGAATTTATTATTCATAAATTCATTTTGATATCGTCATAAATATAATCAGGCACGCGGAAAATTTTCATTGGCGGTATTTGATAATAAAGAAATATTGCCTGGATCTAACAAATCCAAATTTGCCTCATGATATTATTTCATAATTCATGAGAGTGCATAAAACCTCATTATGACTTGAAATGCTAACAGTTTATGGTAAAGCACTGTATGAAATTATCAATACTACTGCAGAAATATGAATAAAATGGATGTCGTATGAATTGGTGCTTTAGAATTGCATTTTTAGATTAAATATATTTATTTCTTAAGGCAAATGATTCGGCATTGACATAAGCTGTTGTTATATTTTTCCACTTTTTTGGTTAATATTAATGCCTTAAAGGGTTAAAATAGCAACGTTTCATCTATTTCAGTATTATTCTAACATATGTATAACGCGATGATACTCCAATTATGACATAGTGACAAAAAATGTAGGATTAAATTTTAATCAAAAGTTTCATCATGTATTGCATTAGTGATGAAATTTAAATTAAATTCTCTAACAGTGCTATCGTTTGTCAACAATTAGGACATGTCGACGAAACAAATCCATGCGAATATAATTTAATATGTTTTCATTAAAATTTGCAATGATTTCGGTCGACCAATAACTTCCCGTATGGTCTAGTGGCTAGGATACCTGGCTTTCACCCAGGAGGCTCGGGTTCGATTCCCGGTACGGGAAAAATTTTATATTTTTTATTCTATACTGAAAATTATATTAATCTAAAATTATTTAGTAAAAAAAATATACTCTTAATTCCAAATAATTCAAAAATATTGTTTAAATTTAGAACTTTTATATTTTAACACATTTCACAATCTATTTAGTTGCCATTCAACAAATTGTGAAATTGACACATTTCGACAATTGCAATTGATTTATGAAATACGTTATCATTTACACGCATTTACTTATCACCATTATGGTCGTTATCATAATTTACTTCGGAATTTCATACAAAGGCCAATGTCACTGAATGTAGATAATTTTATAAGCAAATCAAAAACAAACGACAGCACAAATGGTCCGCACGAATGACGTAGTTGTCTCAAAATGAAATGCATGTCTTATTATCATGTGTTCATTGATAAGAAATCAACGATTAAATTAAATTTTTGCAAATTACTTTAATGTGAGACTTAAATAATAAATCGGCTTCGTAAAAAACGAATAAAACAGGAATATTATAAAATGGATTTATTACAAACCGGGTTTTCTCTCTCATGTTGTTAGTTAATCAGACATGTCCACTCCATCTATGTTTTTAATATAGAATAGTTATGAATCACTAGTCTATCATTTTTACCTAGGTCTACTCACTGTCGATTTTGTGGAGAGATCATCAAGAGATAATGGAAATACGACTTCTTTGTTAAGGTTTTTATTATGGCTGCGAGAAAGAGTAATATAGAGAGATCGGGACAGTCGTCAGGAAGAATCCGCGGCCAAGGCTACCGGTCGACCCTCTTTTATTACACGTCCGCATCCCGCTTCTGCTACACTGTTTTTAGCTCATTAGCTATTTAATGGATGGTTTAGAGCATAGGTTCCCAACCTTTCTCAGATGGCGACCCCTTTTTATAAAAGCCATGTGACCCGCGATCCCCCCCCCCCTCAAAAAAAAACAATAAATGCAAAACCACGCAATTAATAAATACAAAAATAATGCCTGTCACATCAGGCCTCAAATCAAGAGTCAAGAAGGCGTTGAGTCATTGGACCAGATCCCCATTAGTAGTTAGTATTAACCAGTCTCAAAATTTGAGGGTGAGTTTTTGTTTTTGAAGAAGTTTTTTAAGAAGAGTTGAAAATCTACTCTACCAGAAATATGTAGACACAAATGGAACTAAAACTCGAAAGACAAGCATTGTCAAATTTGGGTATGAATGATACACACCACACCAGAATTGTATGAGCAATTTTTCATTAAACATGTCACGTGTCAATGTATCATACCGTAAATCCAATAAGTCATCGTGTAATTCATTGGGATTTGTTGTTAATTCAAGGGTAGCAGAAAATAGATTTCTTGTCAATGTAGTTTCTTTTTCTTTCAGCTCAGGAAAATAACGCTGAAGTTCATTTTCATGGAATTCGAGATGCCCAATAATCTCCTCCTTAAAAATTTCATTCATATTGCCTTCAGATTTATCTAACACACTGCATAGTTTCTTAAGCATTGCAATGTTTCCAAGATTCATTTTTATTTGGCAGTTTTGCAGCTTGGATAAAAATGCCCTGAGATTATCGTGATATGCCATAATATTCGTCTTCACAACCTGGAGTTTCATGTTAAGCCTATTTTGTTGTTCTAATATATCTGATAGATATGTTTTTCTTGCACTTCCAGGAACAACTCGATTTTATCTTTCAATTCTTCCTTTCCTTTCGACAAGCAGCATGCTGCAGTGTAGAGAAGAATAAAATCGTGATCAGAATCCATGTCTTTGCATAGTTCTTTAAACAGACGGGTGTTAAGAGCTTCAAATTTGATGTAATTTACGATTTTCATCAACGAATGAGTTTAGAAGAGTCTTACTAAAAGTATAACGGTGAATCATGCAGTTTGCTTGGGGAGCTACTTCTTTTACTTTCTTCTATAAACCCAATTTTGACCCAAGCATAGATGGTGCACCATCCGTATAAACCCACACACGTTTTTTCCAGTTTAATCTTCAAGTCTCAAAAATTGTATATATCTTCTCTATAATCACTTTTTGTAGTAGTTTCAAGTTCACTACAAAATAGGAACTCTTCTTTGATATAACTTCAAATTATTTTTAATGTGTTCTGAATGCTTCGCCTCTGAGTGACGTTTGAGTTTTGAAGCTTTCATAGATTCATGACTGAGAACAACTTTGCACAATACGCATTATGACTTCTCTATTTCATTGGTAGTCAAGTTATTAAAGTCGAATTTTAGATATTCTTCTGAATACTTAGGTTATTTTTCTTATTAAAATAAAAATTGCATTTTGGTGAATACTTATTTTAGTTGACTGTATAAGTTGGCGACCTCACAGAAAACCCGTCGCGACCCCCAGGTTTTGATCCAATGGTATAGAGCAACCAGTAAAAAATAGATGACAAATACGCCTGGACAAAGGATCTCAAATGGTTTAGATTACTAAAAATCGAAGTATAATAAATAGCATGAAATAAAGTTTAATTAAGGGTTAATTGCTTATAAACATACTGATGATGCTCGAGGAAAGCTCATTCAATCCTGTTAATACGCAAATCTTTTACGTCATTTATCAAAGCACATGTTTAAGACGCTTGAAATGCCAAACGATATGAAACCCATATATCATCTCATTTATCTCAAATGTTATTAAGTTGAAGTGTAATAAAATAAATCTCCAAGTCCGGCATTACGCTGAGGGGAAGCTTCGGGCACGATAAAGCACACTTTATTTATAAAGCTTTAATCGAAGCTTTATTGAATATATTCGTATGAGCTTGTTTTATTGCTTCTTCGACTGTAGCTCTAGGCAAAAATATATTCATTTAACATCGGTCGCTGTGGGCGTATTGAATATTCAAACAAACAAAAAAGTTTTATCTTAATCCAACCGCCGAAGTGGTGGTGAGGTAAAACGGCAATAAGTCTGCACGTATGCGTGAGCTTTTCCCGACGCAGACCTGGCGACGCCGCTGACGTCAAGGACGTCGTGTGACGTCATTGAAAATCCAGAAAATGTTGCCATTGAAAGTGACAACCGTTAGTTGTCATCTAAGCCAAATTTTCATTCCCATATTCCATTCGATAGGTGGCATTGGAGAATCGATCACCAATTTGTCGCCCGGATGACAGATGAGAAAATGGTAACAAATACAATAACAAGTGACGGATGGTGCCTTTTATACGGCTACCAAATTCAACAGTGTCATATTATTCCATGACATGTGCCAGTTATCGTCTTATTGAGATCAAATTGCGATAATAAACGCAATTAAAATGAACATTTTGGTGTTTTAATACAAATTCGCTTTTCGATGACAGAGTTTGTGAAAATTCATTGAAAAGTTGCCAATTTATGCCAAAGCTAACGCTTTTATGCGGTAAATTCGAACCATAAAATAAATGGGTGGGTGAATTTAGACGAAAATGTGGGTTGCAATGGATGGAATCGATTTAAAAAAAAGCTCATGAACATCGCAGTAGAGATATTTCGTCTGTAAATTCATTTTAATGCGCGACGCATCTATTGATGCACAACAGATATGAGTTGATAAATAAAATAATATACAAATCAAATTTTATGAAGCTCTCTGTTTTGGTTTGTAAATTTAAACTAATATTTATGACTATGACTAAAAATTACTATTGTCCGGTGCAAATATTTAAATAATGACAAAATATTATATTAATGGATCATATTGTTTATATAATTACCTTAGCATTATAGCAATATTTATAACCGATTGCTATTAGAAAAAAGGACCTTCTAAGGTCATAAATTGGATTTCTTTCACGTACGTACATAGTTATTTGCTGCAAAATAATTTAATAAAATTAACCTTTGTTCTAGGAAAATTTGATCTTGTTTTCAACATCTTTATTAATTATTTGGCACAAGAATATATCCATAGTATCATCACAGTTAAATTAATTGACAATTAAATAATGCGATAAATCAAAGCTTTCTCAGTATCTTAAATGAAAGGCTTGTTATCAGACTCAGATTGGATTGTATCATTTGGAGCTGTTAAACTACAAAGATAAATCTTCAAAAAATTAAGCCTTTCCATTCTTGAATTGGATGAATTTTCGCTTATTGATTGGACGGATTTTAATTCTGAATTTGCCGTTTTTTAATGCCTAATTCGATTAATACAGTCAATATGATGGGTAAATCAATTTTAACATTAAAATAGGGAATCTTAGAGCAAAACGTTGTGAAAAAATCAGGAAATACAGAAGTTGATGAGTGTACTTTTATGTGGTCCATACTAAGACAATCAACTGGACAGCCAATATCTGATCCATTATTGTGCGAAAAAGCAATAATTTTCAATACAAAATTAAATAGAAATTCCACCTACAAAGCGAGTTTGGGCTGGCTTGAAAAATTCTAAGGACGATATGGTATCAAGAAACTTGAAATTAATGGAGAAAAGCTTTCTGCTGACATACCTTCAGCAAACAAATTCATTGAGACATTGAAGCTATTTATGGAGAAGGAAGGATTCGACGAAGAATTTATATACAATAAAAGGAAATAATATAAGAAATATTTGGCTCAGAAGAACAAGATCGAAATTCAGAGGGGGGAGATATTGGTCTTACACATTCTGAAGCATTTCAGCGTTTAGATATCGCCATGAAATGGCTTGAGAACCAAAAAGAGGATAATTCAGAATAACCTTTAGAGTATTCCCGATTTGACACCTTCTAAAAGAAAAGCTAGCTCAAAGCCAAAATCGTTAATTGATTTTTTTATTGATGTATATGTGTATATAAATCTAGACAAATAAAAACTATTCATATTTTCCTTGTCTTTCCTTGCTAATTATGATTATTTTCGATTATCCAGATTTTCGTTATCCGGACTACTTTTATCCCCAATTAGTCCGGATAATAGAGATTCTACTCCATTATATTAATTAGTATAAACTTCATATGAATATAAGAATCTACCAGTTTAAGCATGAAACAATTTCACTCAATAAGTTTGTAGGATGACTAATAAAATAACAATTTTCGGACAGATTTCGACTTTAATTTAAATTTAATTTGAATAAAATACCATGCGCATGCCAAATACGGAGGCCAAAACCTTCCTACGATTGAGTATTATATTAGACATGAATTATACGTATCTTCTAAATTACAAAGCTAAGAAGGATATTGATTTGGGTATATACTTGTATCATTCAAATCAAATTGATGAGTGCAATAAACCGAGTGTTAAGTTGCTACATCCTTAAAAACCACCCAAACTCTTTATCAAAATCTTAAACGAATCCCTGGGTTCGTTTAGTCCTGGGATCATTCAATATTGTTAAAGGAAGCAATAAATACCGCAAAGCAATAGTTAAAATTCAAGATTTATAGACAATAATTGTAATAGATCAAGATACAATTAATATACTATAATATACTATATATATTTATTCTAGTTTAGAATTTAAAAAAAATTAAAACCGTGATAAAAAATGACTAGTCACAGCTTTTTTTGTGCAATTTTCCGCGGAACACATCTACCGCACAAAAAAAGTTTTAAGTGTATTTATTCATTCATTAGTCATATCAATATGGTGGCCCTGCCCTCGAGCAGACAGGTATTCATTGCGACAATATCATTTCAATGAAGCATGATGTAAAAAAATATACAGCGATATTATAGGTACAAAATGCGCTTATTACATTATATTATGGGGGCGGGGGTGGATAAATTAAATTTTATTTTTATACGCACTTATTGAATTTAATAACACGTTTACTGGCGTTAAAAATGAAGCAAGTGCTGAATCGGCCCCCATTTAGATCATGGCGCCATTATTTCATCGGATAAAGTTTTTATGGGGATTTCTATGGAAATTCAACAAGACTGCACAAAATTACTCGTAAAATTCTGGATAGGTTTGAATTTTTATTGTGTTTTAAATTTTCAATCGACGAATGTAATAGCCGCAGTAATATGAGATCAGAGGTTGAATTGAATCTGAATGTGATATGATATTATTTTAAAATGCTATTGAAAATGATAAGATTAGATAGGAATTCTTGGATATTGTTGAGTATAAAATAATTTATTTTGAGAGGATATTCAACTTCCCGTATGGTCTAGTGGCTAGGATACCTGGCTTTCACCCAGGAGGCTCGGGTTCGATTCCCGGTACGGGAAATTTTTTTATTCCCGAATATTTTCCCATGATTTAATACAATTATTTTATTTACAATTTCACTTCACATTACTGTATTTTTGTATTTTTAGATACAATTGCGCAAACAATTTCGAAATACATTAACACATCTGTGGAGAAAGTCCATTAACACTTCGCCAGCTGAAATATAAATGAAAATATAAAAATAAAGCCTCCATCCCAATGGACTTTCCGTGGAAGTTACACCAAACGTTGGAGCTAATTTGAAATAATTTCAGCGTAAAAAGAGGTCAACCCACGATCCGTTAGGGGTGGTAGGATATACCATAAACCGGAAGTGCGGGGTAGGAAGTCGACACCCATTGCTTTTACCGCCGTGTGCGTGATAGAAATTATAAAATGCAATTCCGGTTTTTGACTAAAGACATGGTGCTGAAGACATCGTCATTACAGCTTCATAAATATTTCAGGCGACATTTTTATGAACGGACAATAGCGCCATTTCATCATGTTGCCATATAAAATCCTACACATCTCGGCGCAAATTTAATGCGACTTTTGACCTTTCAAATAAACCACGAGAAAATTTGATCTATCCCAAATTTGGAGAAAAATATTATGATAATCGTATGACATTTTCCATTGTTGGATTGAGTTATTTTTTTATGCTCTCGAGGGTGTCAATCCATTTATTTTTCCATGTGGTATAAAATTTTATTTTATATCGTCTCCCCCCCTCATAGCACCCAAATAATGTAAATGGGAGATCGTATCGACATTTTTAATTTCCCCATTTCACCTACGAACCCATAAATCGTCCCGAATTCAATGTATTAAACCACTGAAATAAAAAAAAAGTCGGGAAAAATATAGGCTCACTTGAAGTGTCGTAATCAAAATATCCTCTTTTTAAAAATAAAATACGGAATAAATATTTTATAGTGTAGTAAATTCGTTTCAGTGATTTGATGTATTTTTGTAAAATTGCGTCCTTGATCCATTTAGTTGCGATTTTCGTTATTAAAAGGACAATTCAAGTTATTTATTTATTTTTCTAAGCCTCTTTGTATGATGTGGGAAAACTTCTCAATGATGTAACTTTAAATAACCCAATGTCGATACTCCACTATATATAACTCAAGATGCTGCTGAAGAAGCCTGTAAAAACGAGAACATTAGACAAATAAGAATCGCTCTCACTTAACTCTTCGAGTAGTGAGCTAATTTAAAATCTTCATAGTCGTAGATGCTATATTTGCTTGTCCGCCGCTTATCATCCGTAAAAATCCACTCATCTGTCAGGATCGCATCAGCGAGTATCAAGCTTATATTTAACACTCTCGTCGTCCAATGTGAATCGGTGTTGTTTATTACTGGATCCAGATTCGATAGTCGGAGCGTAAATAGAAGGAATAGCGATGCGATATTATAATGTACGGGATAAATACGAACGGCATGTGGCTCATCTTCTCTCAGGTGTTGTTTTATCTTAGATCGATAAGCTTAACTCTGTCATTAGTCAAATTAACAAAAATAAAGTGAAAATAAGAAAGTGGGAACAGACAAGGGTAGAAATGTAAGTTTCGAGGCCGATCAAGAAAGATATTTAGACAGTTGTCATCTGGAAAACATTATAGAAAGACGTTCGTAAAGTTAATATTTAATAGTTACCATAAGTCGTTATATAAATACATAACAATGTGTCGTTGGATTCGCTTTTCGAAGATTTGGACTTCAGAGACGCGCATATCTGTTGACACAGCGACGAACGAGTTAAAAAAATAAAATTACCTTATATTAATAAACGATTGAGTGATTGAATTTCAACAATAATTAAATTATCATTTATATATTAATATAATGATAATTTTGCTACTCACTCATAGATTCTCTCCTCTCCTATCTTACTCAAATAATCCAATCCTTACTCCCACGTGTGGAAGGCAATGGGAAACCACCACATTAAATCCTTTCCCTATGCAATATCTCCTATAGAAATCCCCTATATCCGACATCGGATATAACATCTTGGTTAAAATAGATCTTTTACAATGTTTTCTGTAAAAAATTCGACGAAAATATCTTTTTCAAGTATAAATAATCGCTGATCTATACAATCGTACGATGTACGCAGGAAGCTCTCCGTCTCTGTCTCTCGTGTACAGTTAGTTTTTTTCCGTCTCTGTCTCTCTTCGAGGTCAACGTACAAGAGTGATCTTTCTGAATTACTGAAATTCGCTCGCAAATACGCGATCATCCTACCATACAGGTTAATGATGTTAATAATGTTGTATGCCAACAATTTCTATTTTTCCCTTAAAATCCTGCTCAATTTTTGATTCTTATCACTGAGTTCTTTTTAAATTTGGCTTCAGCTTTAGACGGCAATACCAAAGCTGACCTCATCAGAAGATGTCCTGTGAAGAACTCAAAGGCATCGTGGATATAATATACTCCTGCCTTGATTTTGTGGCAAAAGTGGAAATAAAAGATTTAATGCAATCAGGTACATTAACTCTTTAATTATCGCATCAGACCGCCGCAATTTTCAACCCCGTTTAGCGAACCCTTTAAAGATTGTAATTAAATCACTATCCCCTTGAGTTTTTCAAGGATCCCCAAGAAGATTTTAGGGGTTGAGAATTTTTGATATAGATGAAGGTGTATAACATTAAATGTTGTCGGATAGCAAATATGTTTTTTATCAGTAGCCTTAGGTTTTTTATTCGTTAATTGCTTAAACTAATCGGTAATTGGATTAGGTTACAAATCCTCCTCCCACAGGATTTGTACTGGGAGAAACGACCACCGCATGTATTAAAGAACAGTTTCTTGCCAGAGCAATTTGCATGAAATGCTTTTTTAAATAAACTTGTATGTTTCTCTATAAAATAATGGACTAATTCCTGGTTCACCTAATATGTAATAAATCACATTAAGTATACATAATTCATCGGCACTTACCGATTAACATGATTGTGCTCAATTAATGGCAACGGCTACTCTGACGGCGTCAACTTCAAGCGTGATTAGCATATGATTATATTTATGTTGTGGTGATTTATTTAATTTTGTATACAATATCCAAATTTCCACAAGAAATGTGTCATTAAATTCGTGAACGATGTCATAAATCATAAACGGCGAGGGCGTGTCGAATTTCAAATATAGCGGAATCTATTTGCGTCTTGCATTTGGCAGATTTAAAAATAATGTCGTATTTTAAATCAAGACTTTGACAAATTAGGATTATTTCATGGATTTGATCATAGTTTCCATTGAATTTAAGAATGGGCGTAATGCGACCCACTTAGGGTGATAAAAATTGAAATATACGCCATATACATGTTCCTATTATGATATTGAGGCTTTTTTTCATTCCATGGCATTCGCATCGGATCTGTGTGAATATATTCTTAACCATGTCCGAATGGATTAAGTATTTTTTTAGAACCTCGCTCATAATATCCAGCACTTGCGTCTGGAGCGCAGAAAAAATATAAATTATATCGTATAAATATTCATGGTTGGCTTTGTCTCTAATTCTAACAGAATACGCACAATGTCAAGGGGTCGTGATTGGGGAACAAATGCTCTCAAAATATAACGTTATATATTCTTTTTAAGCCTCTTTGCTTATTATATGAGCCACGCTGCGGTCATATTAATTGATGCTTTCAAAGACTCCAAAGGTCATCCAGCGGATTTATTTTGATGAAGCTCAGCTTTTATAGTTTTTTACATCTAGTTCGATATTGGTAATTTTATTGCAGTTGAGATGGGGTTGGAGATTTTGACGTCCAATGCTTTTGTGCTCCAGAAGAATGTGGGCGATATGGGAATCTTATGCTAACAAACGTGGGTGGAATGTCTGGGCATCGATTGGTGGTGGGTGGGAAATGGTTGAAAGAAGGAAAGTGGCCAGAAGCAAGTGATGACAAGAAAACGGATGTTACTGTCGTCATATCTCTTAAAAATCCTTAGAATCATTTTACACCGTGATTTTCATCAGGGATCTATTAAAAAGGATAGTAGAACCTCGATTATCCGGATCGCTCAAAATAAAACAAAAAATATATAATTTGCTGATTTGCACGTGGAAAAATATGTCCACTTTTGCTCACGTACGTGATGGATTACGTATTACGAAATTTAATCATTGTTTAATACCATAAGATGAAAGCTCAGAGCGAAAAGTTATGAAAAAATCAGGAAATTCAGAAGTTAAAGAGTCTATTTTTATGTGGTTCATATATAGACGATCAACTGGACAGCCAATACCGGGTCAAAATTTTTCAATATAAAATTAAATGGAGATTTCACCTTTATAGCAAGTTCAGTCTGGCTAGAAAAATTCAAAGGACAACTTGGTGTCAGGGAACTTGAAATTCATGGGGAAAAGCTTTCTGCTGACATACCTTCAACAAACACATGAAATAACACATTGAAGCTATTTGTGAAGAAGAAAGAATTCGATGAAGAACTTTTACACAATACTGATGACACTGGCTTAAATTGAAAAAAACTACCCAACAAATATTTACCTGGGTACAAAACTAATAAAGAATGTTTCACTATAATGGTGTGTGCAAAATGCAGCAGGCAGACACAGATTGCCACTGCTTGTCATTAAAAAATCATGGAACCCTAGATGCTTTAAAAATATCAAAACGTCTTCGGGTTGAATATGATCATCAGAAAAAAGCCTGCATGAATGGTGAAGTTTTTGAACGATGGTATGAAATAAAAAGGTATGAAAGTTTAAACCAGATCGTTAAAATTTTTACGATAAAATTTCTTCCATTAAATAGTAAATTGGTAATACAACCGATTGCTAACAGACGAAAATAATGAAGAAACAGTTATTAGCTTCCACATGGAAAAATTAAAAGATTGTTGCTACATTACAGCAGATAATTGGAATTCTTTAAACGTGTCAACTTTGAAGAAATTTTGAAAAGACCTTTAGTAAGTTCCAGTAACGCGGTAGAACCTGATATAGGAGACATTGCAAAAGCAACAACACAAATTTCTATATGTGTTGAATGTGATGAAGAAGATGTAACCAAGTGGTTAAATTGCGATGCAAATGATCCTGGATTTCAAATTTTAAACGAAGAGGTTAAAATTAAAGGAATATCTGCCTTAGAATGACAAGATGGAGACGATGAAGAAGAGATTTGCGAGAGGGAAGATATTGTTCCTACACATTCTGAAGCTTTTAAATGTTTATATGTCGTTATGAAATGGTTTTAGAACCAAGAAGAGTGTAATTCAGTATATTAATATATCTTAAGAGTATTCGCGATTTGTCAGCATCTGAAAGAAGAGCTAGCTTAAAGTCAAAACCGATCATTGATTTTTTATACAAACTTTTCGATTATCCTGAGTTCAGTTATCCGGACCACTTTCATGCCCAATTAGTCTGGATGATTGAGGCAAATTGCATTAAATATGGTAGAGACATTAAATAACAATTCTACATGGAATCATCTTTAATTCTACAGAGAATATTGCTTGCAATGATGGAATGTAGTCAGCTAAATAATTGTATAAAAAAAGCATTGATATTTTCCATTTAATAAAGTAACTAACATAAACTAAGTTTTTAAATGGTTTTAAATTATCGATATTAAAAAGGCGCTAATCTCGCAGTGAACTAAATGTGGCTGCCCTGATGATGATGATATAACATTAAAGAACACTTTGTGTTATGTAAGATTGAGATATGGAAATAAATGAGGACGTATTACAGGAAACCATGGAATCGACTGATGATTATCAAAGATTTGATTAAATACCATTTTTAATTTATATCAGTCATTAATTTGATTGCCTATCATTAGATAATTTAATATAAACATCAATCAAAAATTATGTAAAACATGTATTTTTGGATGAATTGAATAGCATTGTTGAATACGAAATAAGAATTTGTTAATAAGAGCTATAAATACCATATGGTAGTAGTCAAACATCGAATTCCTAGACAAAGTTTTTGATCGCTGGATAGTAATGTTGCCTGAGAACATGGGTTAATTTTGATATCGAAAATAGTGAACGGGATAGCCCTGCCCTCGTGGTGATGAGAGTCTACATTCAAAATACTGCTTGCAGTCTATTTGAAGAATTTAAATGCTGTGATGATTAATAAAGCTTACAAATAGATCTTCTCATATCTAAAATTTATATTTTAATATCCTTATCTTAATTTAAATACATACGAAAGACAATGGGAGACCATTACATTAAGATCATCCAAGTTTGATGTTATATTTAGTTATATTTTTTTTATAAAATGAATATTTTTAAATAAACATCATTAAAATAATCGATATTATAATCCTATATTTTTATTAAATTGCCCTACTTTCTCAAGCATTCTTTGTTGTATCTGAATTTTGGGTAATCTATTTTAGACCATAGTTATTTTCAAACTACATTAAAGCTTATTCTATACATTACTATCTGGGTATGTAATAATTAATTATAACATGTGTAAAATGAAATTCCAAATATGTGTACATACAGTCTCAATGTGTTGTGGGTGGCTTTTTAATTAGTATAGTAATTAAGACTTGGAACAAATACGGGATATTTAAATGAATTGCTACTTACTACTGGCCAAAATGAAATGGCTTGGCTAGCATTTACCATAACAATTCCAGATTGAACTTATTACATTTACATCTGGTGCACTGCATTAGGGCTTATAAAAATGATGCGTTTCATACGTCTCATGTAAATCATGTTTTTATAATAAATTCTTATACATTGATCGAATGATTTACAAATACATTTTTGAATATCCATAATTTTTTAGGTATTTTTTATAAAATTATAATTATTGTGAAAATTGTTACTTTAGCAATATAATATAATATTCATAATAATTACGATAAAGAGTTATTATATCATAAGGCAACTTTTAAATTCAAAGATTTCCAGAAAATTATCAAGTCCAAAGTTGTTGTCTAAAACTATTACTTGTCGATGATAATGTAGTTAACCGATTTTATCCTATATCAATTAGTGTAGTTTTAGTACTATGTTTATTCCTATTTATTCAAAAATTATACAAATTCCAAAAAATATATAAATGAGACTAATCATGCATATCCATTAAATGCGAAAATTGTACAATTTATCTTAGAAATATTCCAAACAACAACCGAAGTTTATGTTAAAGTAATGGAAGTAGTTCATTTCTATTAAGTCCAGGAAAATGCCCTCAATATCAAAGGTGTGTCAAGGCATACATGCGAATTAGATGGCATAACGAATAGAAAAGATCAAGTGCGTTGCAATAATGGCGTTATTTTTAAACCAATGGCTTCCAGATAAATGTTGGGTTTTAATACACATCAGAGGTGCAAAAAAATGAGTTCTTGACATCAGGCAAATCGTATGGGCTTGTTCGTAGCGTATGGCTTCGCTCTATAATGCTATCTGAATAATAGGAAAAAGATGATAAAGACCATAAATAGGTCAAATAAATCGATCAGGATTCATGCAGCATTCAGGATTCATCAATGAGGATTTGTTATTTTTCGAAATATCAATTTTTGACTATTAATAGTTTGTGCTCAATGGCTATGATTTCAGTAGAGCGATCTTGAGATTCTATGGCTTGTTAACTATATATCTTATTGTGTATTAAGGTAATTTCTAGGGCGTACGATAATGTTTATGATGAGTTTAATTATTGGAAAATATTTCATTCAATTAATATGTATTATGTCGTGATGATATAAAGCGAAAGAATGTACACGTTGCATGTTTACGATCGAATCAATCAGGATGATTGAATTTATCGTGTAATTCCCACAGGATTATAAAAAAAGCTAAACAAGGGTAACATCTTTTTGTACTGCGGGAGGATTTCACATTATTTTGTATTTGTATTATTGGCTTTGGAATGTTTTGAATGGCGAAGAAACCAGGAATTGGTTGTATTACATTGTAGTAATCCTTAATGGGATTATAAGCGAGAACGGATTTTTTAATTACTATAATATTTTCAAAGAAGATTTCTATTATATTATATTTCATCAAATTATGATATAAATTCGACTTATAAAAATAATTTAATAAATGTATTCCATCATATTTTTTTTTGTCAAAATGCTAGAATTTACCTTAAATATGAAATTAGAACCTAATTTCATATTTTTCTCACACAATAAATGTATTAGACGACTGTATTAGATTTTATATTATATTACAATGATGTACAATACTAGACTAGACGAAATGCAATTTTTGTTCGTAAAGTCGTAAACTTTAAAAATACGCATAATCGTGAATGGAAATCTATTATGATGGATGTAAAAATATATTCTAATAATAAGCCGTTATTATAATACAATAAAACAACTACGGCAAAATTATCAGAAATGATTCTTTTGATGTCCATCCCTGTATACAATGCTGTCAGTTATATCATTTTTCAGCTTGTATGTCTTCCTGCTGTGACCATACGGCATCGTAAAAATTATACATAGATTTTCATTAGTTTTTATACTTGCAAGGAAGATTCGTCTTCGGCCCTGTGTATGTTTCATTACGTCTTAATCCATATGGAAACAAAGCTTTACGAGCCATTAGGATAAGAGAACTGTTTATGTGTAGTCTTTCCTTTTTCGTTTATTTTTACGATCTTGAAAATAAATTATATTAATGCTGACCTAGAAACTAAGTAAATTGAGCGAGGCTCAAAAAGGATCAAAGTGCTTCACGGAGATGAATACTAAAGATTCTATTCTGTTGGATGACTTAAAATATATTTTTTTCGTTTGTATGCGATCTCCACGAATAAGACCAAATGCGTCATTACTCAGAAAAAATATATGTAATACAAAAAAATACCTATTGGATATGACTGAAATCAAAAATGGATTTAAATCGGTGTTTTATTTTACATATAATACAATATAATATTTATTTTTAGAAGAACAGATAATTAAAAAAGAAATGAAATTACGGCCAAATTTAACCTCTTGATGAGTACTGTCGCGTATTTGCGATCGAATTCCAGTGATTTAGAAAGAGTATTCTTGCACGCTGAGTTCGGGGAGAGATAGAGGCGGAGAGAGTATCTTGCGTATATCGTACGATTGTATAGATCGATAACCCAAATTTATCGACTGATAATGATAACCCAAATTAATCAATTTCAAGTGTATTGTTTTTGTGAAGAAATGTTTTCATGCCTTTGATGCCACTTCTCGTCTTCTTTCTTCAATGACGGAATCAATAAGATTTCTATCCGATGGAATAAATGTATTTCTAACGAAGGGAACTGTGTAGAAAAATAAGATATTCCACTTGTATTTTTTTTAAATATCACTTATAAATTTGTACAGCAAAATTCCGGTTTATATTTGAATCACCCTCGTATATATGTGTAAAATATTCGAATATTTCACCAATTTTATATTTGTTGAATAATTGATTTTACGAATATTTGCGACCCCTAATTATAGCCAAAGTTAAATTACTTAAATTAAGTTCCCGCGCTATAACTTTAACCAAGTCTACCGAAACCCCAGACACCTTGTATCGAATGTAGACGATGTTTATTTAACAATAATTAACGTAAACTACTTGTAGATCAAAATACAGCTTTATAGATTTTAATTTAATGGCGTTATGTCAACGTTGAACGCTTTGTAGACTGTAACATTCTTGATTTACATTGTATTTTTTTTTGTTAGAAATGATTGCAAAATTTCAGTTGCTGCCTCCCAGAGCACGAGGAAAGACTATTAGGGGAATTGCTATACAATCGAAACTTTCAGAAATACTTTTTTATAGTCAGTTTATAGCTAAAAACACGTATTTTTTTGTTGAGTTAAAATACTATTGGGACGCATCATGAATGAGAATGTCTTATAAATTGGACAATGATGTGCTGATGTAATTTGTGGAATCAGTTCTTCATCAAATATGCAGAAAATTGGTAACTATGCTTGGAAATTAAATAAATTTAAATTTGGACCGATTGGCTGATCCGTTTTTATGGCGAATTCTGATTTGCATTGAAAAACTTACACAAAAAACGAATAGTTTTCTTCAAATCATCACAGAAAAAAAAATGAAGGTCCTTCTTTTTTATTAGGATATTTATACCTTCTTTAGGATATCATCGGAGCAATTTATTTGGATTGCTTGGACATCATACAATCACAGCATAAGTATTCTGTTCTAATGAAAAATAGTACACTAAAGCCAAGCCTCTATTCTTCAGCATTAAAACAATATTTAATGGCGTTCAGCATAAGAATTTCTTCGCACTTTCTGATCGTAATTTTCAGAAAATACTAAATAGTAACAAAAATATGACAGAAAAATGCCTTTGAATCAAAATATCAAGCAAGTGAGTCGATGTTTTTTAAAAAATGTATTTTTTTAACATGCCAAAGAACGTATGGTCACCCTAGAAAACCACGTAAAAGCGATAAAATTGAAAGTGGTAGTCTGAAGCCGCTTGTCTCAACATGATAGACTAATGACATTAGCGAACTGTCGGGATTGTGCACCATTCAATCTGTATATCCGTTTAGTGCTTTCACCTATCCGGTCACTTATCCACGGAAGGTGGAACTGCAAGATCATCAATTTCTAAACATCCAGACATAGCAAATATGTAATTGTATGACTGGATCCTTCTATTAGCAGCATATCGTGCGGGAGCGATTGGACGTCTCGTTATATTCAGCATAATCGAAAAGGTAAGATATCTTCTTTTAATTTTGATATAATGTGTGTTATAAGAGCTTTCTGCAACTGGAAAAATATTTATGGCTTTTTTTATATACAAATTTTCCGATAAATGTAATAATAGGTATGAACGTTGGGATGAATTCATCATTTCTGTTTACTTTCAATCTTATGCTGTTTCGCATAAATCATTCGGAAGAACACTTGAAAATCAAACATTACTTTATTACTCTTTAAATTCTCTGATGTAAAGGCACTAAAACTCGACCCAAACGATTGTTGTTGGCTTGAAAATTTAAAATGATCTGATTTAGATTTCATTGCGATATATTTAACAGTGGGAGTTGTTGTATTATTTCCCTGTTTTTAAAGTGTTTTCAAGTGATTACTATATATAAACTGTAGTGAAAATCAAAGCAAATTATTTGTCATTGAAAAGTGAAAGCAAACAATACTTTTTCAAAAAAAAATTCATGATTTATCTAAATGTGTACTTATGTACATGATCTTCACATAGGGATGATGAAATTTCCAGAGTAATTTAAGCTCTTATTTTATAACGTGTAAGATAATTCATATCCAAACTTGATATGAATTATAAATTTTCATTCAAAATTATCTTATAAAATATTAAACAGTAAAACAGTGGAACTTGATTGAAATTCAAATAATCATAATATTTATCACACATCTCAATAAATAATATATATTATATTTGAAAATCAATGTAGAATAGATGAAGTTAGAAACACAAAGAATGAGCTATCGATTTAATGTAGAATAATAAACTGCCTAACAAATAATAGCTTACACCTTTAAAAGGATTTATTGAGGTGTTGTATATCAATATAAAATACAAAATATATTTAGATATTGATATAAATTTGAAATTTTCGATTTATTTGATAGAAATCTATGTCTATTAGTATTTAATCAATATGTGTTTTAAAATGAATTAAATGAAGTTATATTTGCTGTTTGATTTTAGAAGAATGAAAGGGACCATCTCCAAAGAGCAGCTGCTGGGCAGTGGCAATAATTTAGAAGAAGGAACCACCGAAGTTAGTACTCAGGAAGTGTATTATACCACCGAGCATGTCTTAACACCCGAAGAAAAGTCCTTCCTTTTGCATGCTGAACGTGGTGATTGCGCCACAATAAGAAGGTGAGCTCCGATTCCATCCCCGATATAAATCAAACGCACCCTTATATCGCACGGCAATCCCATTTTTATCAAGGATCGTTCCAAATAATAAAATTAGAGGCCATCCCCATCCGTAAGCTAAGGGGTCCTTGAATCATGCACCTGGAATGTCCACGCTTCAAGGCAAGAATGAGGTCGATAACCACTTGAGGGGCTTCGCGGATCTACTCGTGGTGTTATTGGATGTAATTCCACGTACTTACCAAAAATATTCTACTAGGCAGTAAACGCATTATCGGTTTAGCTACTCATTTGAACAATTTTAATGGCATTAGTTATGAGTTTACGATTTGAACTTGTTTTCTGTTTTTATTATAGTTTACTGGAACAATTTCACCCTGACCAGCCGGAGATACTTGATATTAATTGTGTGGATCCACTCGATCGTTCAGCACTAATTGCAGCCATCGAGAATGAGAATATCGAGCTCATTCGTTTATTATTGGAAGGCGGAATCAAAGTCAAGGTGAGTTTATTGCTAGCAAGACTAAAATAAGCATATTAATTTGAATACGAATGTTAACACAATTGAAATGCGGTTGTTCTAATTTAATTTTGACACAATAAGCATCCTTTTTACATATATCCATATCCGAATAAAAGTGTACTAATTTAGAGCAAAAGATATGTTGTGAAATGAAATTTGCCAGGGAGAGAAATGTTTGATTCTAGCACATAAACTAATGAAAGATATCTCCAATAGCAAAGAATATAGGCATTTAAATTGGAATGGTTTTGGCGTATTATTCATGTTAAAAGATATGTCTAAGATTAGTACAAGAATAATCGCAAAAATAATGATTTATTCTCGAATTTTAATAAACTGTTGAAATATCTTACAGCTGTTTAATGAGAATCCAGAAGATTTTTTTCAAAATTTGATAGTAGGAGCTATAATCAGAGATTCGAACAGGAACTGAACGGAAAACTGATAAAAGCGATATTTTTTCCGGTACGAAAACCGAAGCTGAACCGATTCGAAATTTTCTAGTATTATGTACCAAAACAGCAACGAAGGTTTGAAGTGCCTGTGTCAAGTATCAAACATGCCCCTCCCCCCCGGAAATCCATTTCTTTTTAAATTTGGACCCTCCACTGACCCAAGCTGTTTATTGGTCCTGCTATTCGGAATCATGCCACCCCACTCGACTAAATTTAATATCCGCATATTATCTGCAAGAGAAATTAGCTAGATTTCGCAAATTAAAACTAAAAAGCTAGCTAAGATTTCTATCTTAGCTAGTAAGTAAGATAAATTAGTAAGATAGATAAATATTCACGACCTCATTTGGCACGAGCCATCTATGTAAGTTAACCTCTGAGGGAATGATCGTACAGATCATAGTCTATATGTCTAAACGGTCCGCTTTTCGGACCGCTGACTTGACGAATTAGCACCTCGCGATCGAACGCCATACCGGAATATTTTTACAGAAGGATTACAAACTCTTGTTACAAAACGAAATTTTCTGAAAAATTCTAATCGGGTGGGTTGCTTAAATTTTACAATCGATCGAAAATATTATTGTCTTTATTTTATTGCGGGTTAATGCCGGCTGCATCGGCCCAATATTTAAGCGATAAGGGAGTGGACAACTCAGTATGAATCATAAAAACTTTGTATATTATTTTAAAATAATATACAAAGATAGTCTCAAAAATACCAGACCTATGATAGAAAATGTCTACCTTAAAAGCTTAAGTTTCAGGATGCTACGTTGCTTATTATTTGTTTGGCACCCATTCATATTGAACGTTCTTAGTGAATTTGTAAACATGTAAAAAGTTGGTTATCGTTAAGTGATACAATATTTTTATTTGATAGATCACGAGCAACCTATGTAAATTAGCCTCTGAAGAGGCTTCTGTGATCTTATAGATCATATAAGGTCTTAAGTATACATTTATACCCGTAAATGCCGCGAAAAGCCTTAAAAAAAGGACGGAGCGGCCACAAGCTCAGTATGTTCAACCGGTCCGCTTTTCGGAGCGCTGATATGTCGAATAAGCGTCTCGCGGTCGGACGCCATACCCAAACATGTTTACAGAACGACTACAAACTCGGATCGGATGGGTTTTTTAAATTTTACAATCGATCAAAATATTGTTGTCATTATTTTATTCCGGGCTTATGCCGGCTGGGTGGGTTCAATGTTGAAGCAATAACAAAAAAAAGAGGGATTAGATAACTTAGTATATATTATATAAACGAACAAAGTCAATCAGTCTTGATTGATGTAAAGTAGAATGGTCAAGTAAAATAAAAGCTTTGTGCAACTCTTGACTGGTTCGGTATTCTGTGTTTTGCGCCCCAAACCCAGTTGTGCCCATGGCGGGCGCCTACTTTGCCACCCTTTGTTACGGCCTTGTTATTTACTCTAATCTGGGACTCAAAATTCTAGCCAATAATAATTGAGTGACTATCCTTTTGTTCAAGGAGAGACTTATGCCTACACGATAACATATGTTTAAGAGTCCATCTCAGAAGAAAATTGTGAAAAATTCTCAATAAACCTGCTGTTCTTGTATGACAATTCTCCGATGCAAAATGTCTGCCAAAGTTCAAATATTCCAACTAGATTATGTCGATAAAGCAAACAAAATAGATCTTGTATCAATATCTTCTTCTTCTTCCTAAAAACCCTTTAAATTGACATCGACATCGATATTTTTATACGACTATAATATAAATTTGTACGCAAATATTTTCGCAGATTATTCAATGTGAAATATTTCATTTCTCCCGCATTTGAAGTTTGATTCATACCATCTATTCAAAAACGTTATATGACGAAAATCAACTGTGTGTATCTTATATTTTGCACGATTTGGATTTCACAATAAGGTGGACTGTATGTATACGAACACTGTCATGTTTGCATACGTTTTTCTGGAACCATACGGGATTAGTCATTAGACATAAATGCGCAATAGATTATTTGCTCTCTCGTCTCAGAATTATAATATTATTGCCTGATAATTCCGTATATAAAAACGCACACATGGCCAATGAGATCAAACTAAAAGTTAAATTGGGTCGGTGAACCTTCGAAAGATTTGGCACTCGAATATGAAATGTTAAATCAATATATTGTTATTGTGTTGATTATTAAGAAAATACGGATATAACGAGTGATTGAAGATTGTTGTACAGAATGTTTTATACAAAATATATTAGCTCGATTGGAATAGATAACAATGGGAGACATGATGGATTAAACGCGTTTATAGGAATAGCATCATAGCAAATTTGAATCGGCTCTGTTTGAATCATGCGACGAAAATAACATCTGAGAATTAAAATTCACAAGAAAAGTACATACTACAATGAGCTGAGGTGTGTAATATTTTCGGGATGTGTATATTATGGATAAATGTTGAAATGTGATCTCTCAAGAAATATTTGGATGTTGAATTTGGGTTATAATATAATGGATTATGGAGTTTAATGAAGAAAAGTCTTATTATATAAACCAATTTACGACGTTTATCATGAATATAATTTTAGCCCCTTGACTTATAATATCGTCTGAGACACGTGGGCTGAGCATAGTTATGAATGAAGATCGTAATGCTTTAATAAGTTAAATTATAATAAACACGAGTCGAGCTTATAGTTCAAGTGTCGCTAATGCCTTTCCATTTCAATTGTGTTATTCTTAGAAACAATCGCAAGTTTAAATCTATTTCTTTAAGAGTCTTACAAAATGTGCCTTACATAATGTTTCCTAGATGTTAAAAAAATATTCTGTTTCAATGTTTCTTACATCCCGAGGGATTTATTTCCAAAAATCCGATTCTTTTCTCCTGTTAATTTTTTTAATGAATATTAAACATAAAATATGCGTAGCATTGTCCTGGGGATTCAAAGTCTAAAGTTGCCATCGGCAGCGAGGAAGCATGGAAATTAAACAAGGATACAATCCCTGAATCGTGTTCCATAGCGAGCCAGCTGTATAATTTATTACTTAATTAGTTTATATAATCACGAGTTTATACGTATGGCCTTTTGATATTTTGCAGTTTCATACTGAACTGCAAAATTAGCTCATTCATGCGCAAATCAATTCTCGTCCTTTTCGCTGTGTAAAATTAAGAAATTGGATCGCTGATGGAAACTCATTTCAGGACGCGTTGCTACACTCGATCAAGGAGGAGTATGTGGAGGCTGTCGAATTATTGCTACAATGGGAAGAAGAGAACCACGTTCCCGGAGAGCCCTACGTAAGCAAACCGATTTGTTTCGAATCACTGACTTTAACAATACAAAAATATGAGATGAGGCCCGTTTTTTTCCCCGAGTCGGAAAAACTAATAAAATGCAGCAGAGCGTGTGTAATTCTCCAAGATCAGATCAAATAGAGATTCGCTAGAACAAAAGTGAGATGTGAAATTGGCTCCCAGATTAGGATTGTAATGATATTGTAATAAGTTCTTTCATTTTTAGAGTTGGGAAGCGGTGGACAGGTCGTGCTCGGCATTCACGCCGGACATCACCCCGTTGATTTTGGCCGCCCACAGGAACCACTACGAAATCCTCAAGATTCTTCTGGATCGGGGAGCCACCTTGCCGATGCCGCACGACGTCAGGTTTGTCTGCAACAGAGCCGTGGCAAGTATCTAACTTGCGCCCCTCCCCAATTTAAAAAAAAGTTAAATATCACTATTATAAATGCAGAATATCAAATATTATTATAATGTGTATTTTAAAATAATATGCTAAAATAGTCCCAAAAGTGACCGACCTAACATATAAATGGTACTGTTAAAACTAAAACTAAGATAGAAAGTATTTATCTTATATAACTAAAGTTTCAAGACGCTACGTTGTTTAGTATGTATCTATTTAGCAGCCATTAATAATGAACATTCTTAGTGAATTTGTATGAAAATATTGGTCATCGTTAAACGATATTTTTATTTGAAAAATCTCAGTCCAACTAATATCAAATCCGAACTAGATTCTACTCTCGGCGAGTCTGCTTCTTCGTTTATAGCAGTAAGATGTTTGGGTGGAAGAGTTTAAACGAGGCCGTACGAACTGCCAAGATGGACAGCGTAGTAGTCGACCAAATGAGGTAACCATCCCTGAAATGATAAAAATCCACAAAATAGTATTGGATGACCGTCCATTATAAATACGCGAGCTAGTAGACATGGTAGGAAATTTGGACATGAGAAAGCTGTGCGCAAGATGGGTGCCGCGTTTGCTCACAATGAAACAAAAATTATGATGCCGTTATGATGTTCCAATCGAGTATTTTACGATGTTTCATAGCAATAAGGACGAATTTTTGCATCAATTCAGGATGAAATACTGAATTGATCTTATCTTGACTTTATATCCATGTCCGCAAGAACAAATTTATTCTCAACTTCGAGTGGGAGAAGTTATCTAGATTTTGTAATTTAAAACTAAAAAAAACTAGCTAACATAGCTGTATAAATTGGTAAGATAGATAAATATTTAGTTTTTATGGGTGAAGAGAAGTTTAGATTCGTTCACGACCTCATTTGGCGTGAGCCATCTATGTAAGTTAACCTCTGAGGGAGTGATCGTACAGATCATAGTCTATGTGTCTAAACGGTCCGCTTTTCGGATCGCTGACTTAACGAATGAGCGCCTCGCGATCGAACGCCATACCGAAACATTTCTAAAGAACGATAATGAACTCTCATTACAAAACAAAGTTGTCCGAAAAATACTTATCGGGTGGGTTATTTATATTTTAAAATGGATCGAAAATATTAAAGCGATAAACACAGTATATAGGTCGGTATTCTGAGTGTTGCGCGCCAAACCCAGTTGCGCCCGTGGCGGGCGCCTACTTTACTACGCCCTTGTTACGGCTTTGGTCTGCAATATCCTACAATGCCATCAAAAAGACAAAAAAATAATAGTCTTATTTCCTCTAATAATGACTATTTCAAATAAAAAACTATACTGAATGATAAAAAAACTTCTCAACTTAAGCTATTTATTCAAATGGCGCATGATATAACAATACCATTGTTTAAGCTCATTCCCCAAGACCGAATGTCGGGAAACTTTTTTGGATAATAAACTATTTGTGTTGTGTAAGTGGGATTTTTAATTTACTTTAGCCAGCCTTTATTAAATCTTATCATCAATTTATATAACGTACGTGCTTTTAAATCGCTTACGCGAAAAAATCTTGCTTTGCCTGAAAGGTATAGTCTGAACTTTTGGATCTGAAAACGTACATATTGATGCGATTAATAAAGTCGCGCAGGAATGTTTATGAGTGATTGAATTCGCAACAATGGTGAAATATAATTTAAAAATAATGATAATTTCGCAACTATGCAAACAATCCTACCTTAAATTTATTACGCGTTAAAAGCAAATGAGAACTCAACAATTTTAAAATACTTTCCTTAAACGATGGAGATCGCCTACATTTGATAAAGAATCTGTTTTTTAATGATGATCTTATTTTTGGGACAATATTTCCCTAAAACGAAAACACCCTTTCGCTGGGTATTGAACCCCTAAAAGAGTACTATCCCAGGGTCTGGGACTCCTCCCTCCACTTATTCTAAAGAGCGCTCTTGTACGTTGAACTCGGAGACAGACAGAGACAGAGGGAGTCAGAGACAAAAAAGGTTTTAAAACTAATTAAAAACTCTTCTGAGAAGAACCTTTTCTTACCTAGACCAACGTCATGCCGAGTGCTAGAACACGTGCTGCAAGTGAACGATTCAATATTTTTTGTCCGAAATTCTTAGAAAACTAAAATTTTTAGATTCAAAACCGGATTTTCAGGATAAATCGATATTCGAATATTACAACTTTTATTGCAATTTTTGATACTTCAATTCTTCAATTAAGTTCCCGCACTACAACTTTAGCCACGTTTATCGAATCCCTACCCACTTTATATCGAAAGTAGACGATGTTTATTTAACAATAATTGACATAAACTACATGTAGACATTAAAGTAGCTTTGTAGATTTTAATTTAATGTTGGTATGTACAATTATTCGCTTCTGTTACGGTCGAGATGGCTGCGCTAACGCACGGGTCCGTTCTTCTATCGGATCGTGTACCGCCGGATGGATGGGCGTCGAACGAAAAGAATATCTTCTTTTACTTTGGGTGGCTTCTTCAGCCCTATAAGAGAGTCCCGGCCACCGACAACTCTTATCGCCATTTTCGTTTGTCCTAGGCCTCCTCACTCCAATTTTCCAGGCTGATTGATCTGATCAACCCAGCGTAGCCGAGGTCTTCCGACGGGTCTAATGCTATTCGGCCCCGAATCCAAAATGGTTCGAGGGACTCTATTAGTCGGCATTCGTGCCACATGGCGACGGCTGGTTCTGACGAAGCCTCGCCGTTCATATCCATGACCTCATGATTTAACCTCAAATCAAAGGTCTCGTCCCGGAGAGATCCAAAAATGTATTGTATATGTAACTGTTCATTCCGTACGAGAGAGAGAGAAAAATTTGGCCGCGGAAAGGACGTCCTCCCGCAGCCAAGGCCAAACGCCAACTTTTGCTCGACTTCCGCCTCGTCCGCGTCACCACCCAACCGGCATTGAATGCGCAAGAAGAAATCGGTCGGTAATTGCAGTCTGTTAAAATAACGCATTGCACCTGAAGAGAGACGGAAGATGTCGCTGCTAATCTGGAGAATTAAATCTGCTCAGATTAACAGTGCTATTGCATGGGGATGATAAATCGCCCACGCTACACTATCTTCTGCAAATACGCTCTGACTATCGGATTTGGCCCTCGTAAGTTATTTCACCGGGCGACGAACGTGTTAACGTATATATGTCTTTCATTTTGCATAAATATACATTTCATTTGTATGTATTTACGATTTAATCGACACTCTGGAAATAATACGAATCGTTATTTTTCCCAACAGATGTGGATGCGATGATTGTGTGGAGTCCAGCGAACGTGATTCTCTTCGTCATTCCCAAGCACGTATAAACGCATATCGTGCCCTCACAGCTCCATCACTCATAGCTCTTTCTTCGCCTGATCCTGTGCTTACAGCCTTCCAGCTTTCTTGGGAGCTTAGACGACTAAGTCGAATGGAAACCGAATTTAGGGCTGAGTATAATGTAAATATATTTTTTCGCAGCACTCCCTTTATAAACAGGGCTTTCAGGTGTCCCGAGTTGATTTATTGCATAGGCTCTGTAACGAGCCAAAAAATACTTTTGTTGTTTGAGATTTAAAATCAAAGCTCGCAATATCCACAATGCTCCATTAGGATGAACTTGAAAACATTGTTCCGTTTTATAAATAGCGTTATAGTGAAGCTATAACGCTATGATATTTTTTTTCGTGTTACGGAAAATCTTATATATGTGATAGTTATAATTACAAAAAAATAAACCCAAACATTCCCAATGCTCCCCATTTTCCAACCAATTTCCGAATATAGCTCTAAAAAGATCTCCCCTATATAAAAATTCAAGATTCGATTATGTGTTTTATGCCATTTTATCACACTCAATATTATTTTTGATATATCTTTAAATAAATAATTAAACATATTATGATTTAAATATTCATGCAAGTCTTTGTTGCGAAACAGCAGAAGTTTTCGGCTTAAAATGAAGCGCCTAATTTTAAATTCATAGAAACCATAATGATTAATATACGCTAATGAAATTGTATCCTCCATTTCATTAAAAGGTTCAAATATTTTTTTATATCGTTAAGGAGTTGCGTATGCAATGTCAAGAATTTGCTACAGCCTTGTTAGATCATGCGAGGACTTCCAACGAACTTGAAATAATGCTCAACTTCAATCCGGGAGATGCTGATGTATGGGATCCTGGAGAGAGGCAAACCCTCGATCGTTTGAAATTAGCTATTAAATATAAACAGAAAATGGTAAACGATTAGTTCAAATTATTTTTTAAAATTTCAATACAATCTGCATATTGATGTGCTTTTATAGTTTGTAGCACATCCGAATGTTCAACAGCTCTTGGGAGCGATCTGGTATGAAGGATTGCCGGGCTTTCGAAGAAAAGGAATGGTTGGACAACTGATGCAAGTGGCACAACTCGGTGCCATGTTTCCTGTTTATAGCACTATTTATATGCTTGCTCCCAATTCAAACATGGGACGCTTCATGAAGAAGCCTTTCGTTAAATTCATTTGCTTTAGCAGCTCTTATGCAGTTTTCCTGAGTATGTAAAGCATTTAAGATGCTTATTAATTGGCAATATGCAAATAATGTGATTGTATTACTTTTGCAGCACTTTTATGTTTGGCTTCACAGCGAGCAGAATATCTTGTTCTTGAATGGATCGGATCACCGTGGACTCTGTCCATATTGGATGGATGGAAACGGAAAGAAAGAGGGGCTCTTCCTGGTTTTATCGAATTCAGTGTTATTTTATATGTCACAAGTTAGTTTTTGTTCAAATTATGGATTCAAATTATAGCATAAACCTTGATTAAAACCATCGTGTAAATTTTAGGTTTGATTTGGGCAGAAATTCGATCACTATGGAATGATGGTTTATTGGATTACATCAGTGATTTATGGAATATAGTTGATTTCATAACCAACATTTTTTATGTAGCATGGGTTAGCTTGAGATTCACGTCTTGGTATATTGTACAGGTTAATATAATACTTTTTTTTTAATTCAATATAAATATTTTATATGCTATTAATGATACTGATTCCAAATATGTTGAATTTGCTGGTTTCCCAGAATAAATGTTTAACCATATTCAATTAAAATAATTTCAGCGTGATGCTGGACGTGGTTTGGATCCATGGTATCCACGCGAGAGTTGGGATCCATATGATCCAATGTTGTTATCAGAAGGCACTTTTGCAGCTGGTATGATTTTCAGCTTTTTGAAATTGGTTCACCTATTTTCCATCAATCCACATCTTGGACCTCTACAAGTTTCTCTCGGTCGAATGATTATTGACATTATTAAGTTTTTCTTCATCTATACATTAGTTCTATTTGCATTTGGTTGTGGTAATATCTTTTGCACAATTATACTATTACACTATTTAAATTATATATAGAGATGCTTAATTTATATACATATTTTTACAGGAATGAATCAATTAATGTGGTATTATGCAGATTTAGAGAAAAACAAATGTTATCATCTACCGAGTGGATTGCCTGATTTTGATAATCAAGAAAAGGCATGTTCTATTTGGAGAAGATATGCCAAGTAAGCACATCAGTATTAAAAATATTCAACAATGCTTCATAAGGAAGATATTTAAATATGTTTTATGTTTTTTTATTAGTTTATTTGAAACTTCTCAATCACTATTTTGGGCGAGCTTTGGATTGGTGGATTTAACTACGTTTGATTTGACGGGAATTAAAAGTTTTACTCGTTTCTGGGCCCTATTAATGTTTGGTTCTTATTCGGTGATTAACGTCATTGTGCTGCTAAATATGCTCATCGCTATGATGTCCAATTCGTATCAGATTATATCTGTTAGTACAAATTAAGATTTTATACACACAAAATCAATAATACAATCTATAATGAGTGTCAATATTATATTTGCATAGGAACGGTCAGATGTTGAATGGAAATTTGCTCGTACAAATCTATGGATGTCATATTTTGAGGAAGGTGATACTGTTCCACCACCGTTTAATTTAATTCCAACACCTAAACTATTCTTTCGCATTTTAAAATGCAAACCAAAGCGCTCAACAACTTCAATAATGGTTAGTATTATTCTTATATATGTATCCATAATTAATTAATTAATTTTGGTTGTTTTACTTCCCTAAAGTTTTAATAAATATTGATATATATTAACGAGGAAATATTTTTCCAGAAAAAATCTCGGGAAAAGGCTCAAACTCGCTATGAGAATGTAATGAGACAACTGATAAGGCGTTATGTGACTGCCGAACAGCGTAAAAGAGATGATTTTGGTATCACCGAAGATGATGTTATGGAGATACGTCAAGATATTAGCACTCTACGTTATGAATTGATAGATATTTTAAATAAAAATGGGATGCAAACACCACGCGTGAATCCAAACGACATGCAAAGTATGACTAATACAAACTATTTATTATTTAGTTTACTTTGGAATACAGTAGAAACATTATTTCCAATATATTTTAGTTCCTGGAAAGAAAGGGCGTGTTATGGAGAGACGTCTATTGAAAGATTTCCATATTGGCATTGTAGAAGGTATTGTTAACGAAGTTATTTCTAGTGAAAAGGAAACAAAAGACGTTTTTAGTCAAATTGCTAAAGCTATAGGCAAACGTGGAGGCAGTACGAGGTTTGATTTATATCAATGAACATTATATTTGTATTCCTAGCTTATGTTTATACTTTTTGTATTGTTTTAAAGCAAAGGTAAGAATTGGAATGAACTTGTACGTAAAAATACAGTTAAGGGAGATCCAATTGGTACCAGATCTGAGGCTCTATTACGTCGTTCACGACAATCTTTACGTCAGCATATCATAGAAGAAATGGATCAACATATCACAGACGTTGAGAAACTTGTCGGTGAGTATGATAATATAAATAAAATCTGTTTTGTAATGATGTATTTAAACGGATGTTGTAAAAATGTTTCTTTTCCAGCATATAATCCTAAACTCTCCGAAGTTACTCCAACAACTAGAGTGGCTTACGCTAAATTTATGAAGAGCAAATTTAAATCTGACTACTATATCGGCGAGGAAAGGGCACTTCGTGGTTCTATCAAATCGAGCAGCTCGAGAACAATTGATGATCCTAAAACTGAATCATCTGAAAGAGCTACACCTGTCTTACAATTGAAATCTAAATCTGATGAAGGTAAACATTAAACAAATCTTTTAGAATGGGATTATGCCCCAACAAATTAATTCAAAATACGATATACACTTCGTTGTGTTTGAATATTTAGAAAAAGATTCAATTGTGGATGATGTTGATGTAAAAAAAGATATTGACTCTATAAAGATAGACGAAAAAGATTTCCGTTCGAGAACACCAATTCAAGAGCATCCAAACGAAGATTTGTACATTGACACTTTGAGCGAGCATCATGATATTGAAGTTCAAGCAGACGTTCAAAGCGCTCCAGAGGGTGACAGTAAATGTAAAATATAAATTTTATTTTAAATGTGTATATATTTAGTATTGTCTGCTGTCCTTTGATGTATAAAATGTATATGAAATATTTTTTCCAAGGTAATATATTAAATGGTATTATTATAATATAGATATGTCTGATAGAGATTCAGAGTCTACGTCAGCTGTAACAAGACCGTTGAAATCACCATCCAAAGAATCATCTGAGGTAATCTCATCGTCCTCTGAACATTCAGCTTCATTACCATCTAGTCCTTTAGGAACAGTAACAGGCCCAATACCAACCGTTCAAGAGCCTGTGTCGGCTGTAACAGAACCGTTGAAATCACCATCCAAAGAATCATCTGAGGTAAAATCATTGTCCCCCGAGCATTCAGCTTCATTACCATCTAGTCCTTTAAGGACAATGCCATGTCCAATACCCACCATTCAAGAGCCTACACCATCTAGTTCACCACATACAAGCCCTTCACATCATAGTTCACCACATATTCAACCACCATCACGATCGCCTTCCCCTAGCTTTCAATCGCCTTCAGGTAGAGGTACATCTAAAGCAACGGGAAAACAAATCTCGGGATGGCTCTAAATGTAGACAGTTAATTCTTGATTGTATTTTTAGATTATAAGCCACAATAGAGCATATAATTATACATATTAATTCACAATTTCTTACGTTTATCTTTATGAAATTTGTGTACAATTTTGATTGATATTAATATGAGAATAAAAAATAATAAAACAAATATTCTATTTTATTTTTAGTTTAGTTTGTAATTTAAAGCAATATATTAAAGAAATGTGTTATGGCATTCATATAGTTTATTTCTCAATATGAATTCAATCATAGTTAAAATTTCTCTATATCTTACACATTTTGATAATTTAATTTGATCCTTTGGATTTGGAATCTTGATTAAAAAGCAGTTACTTTTTATGAAAACTATAGAAGTCAAATAGTAACAAATAAATTCTATACTATTAAGTTATATACCGAGAGCTCACAGCATAAATTTAATACAATATATTAAATATTATTGTAATGTATATTTTAAAATAATATACAAAGAGTCTCAAAAGTACCTAAACTATGATAGAAAGTGTTTACCTTATAAAGCTAAAGTTTCAAGACGCTACATTGTTTAGTATTTGTTTGGCATCCATCAATATTGAACGTTCTCAGTGAATTTGTAAACATGGAAAAAATTGGTTATCGTTAAGTGATACTTAACGATAACCTAAACTAAGTGAATACTTTTATTTGATAGATCACGAGCCAACTATGTAAATTAGCCTCTGAGCGGTGACGCTTAAACGACGGCTTAAAAAAATGACATAATTTTCTGGTCGGCTTCAACAAGTTTGAACCAGTCTGGTACTTATCTTAACAAGTTGGTAATAGTCTGGAAACCCCCTCCCCTCCCAAATCCAACGGCACTCGGTCCTAATGATAGTCCAGAAACACGTCAGAACACAACTATTAAATTATTCACATATTAGATGACCCTCAATTTATGCTGCCAATTCACAGTCTATTACTTTATTTCATGAAAACAATGTATGTAATGTATTTCTCAAAGAATACTTACATATTCATATTTTTAGCTATATAATTTGAGTAACTTTTCTATTATAAAAATAATATAAGCATCCTGGTTAATAGTTTTAGGTAAATTCTATATATTATTTATAGAAAAAGTTGATGATCTCTTTTATAGGTATTTATAGGTTCGAATAAAAATCTTCTTACATTGTACATGGACAGATTTATTTATTACATTAAACCAACAGCATATATTCATCATTATAATTTATGCAGTATTCATATTACAATTGAGTGATGTTAGTATGTAGTTTGATTCTTTCAAAATCATGAAATTCTACATTTAGTAATACGATCGTTAATACCAAAACAATAACTAGGCCCATAGAAAATATTCATAAACAAACAAAACATATCGACTACATACAATTCTAACAATCAACATGTAAACGGAACGTTGAAATCGTCACAAATTCGTACATTGATTAAAAAAAAAAAAACATAAACGCATACAAACACATTTATATCCAAATCGAAATTATTTAGATCTATATAATCCTTATATTACGGAAAATTTAAATATCACCAATGGCGCGAGAAGTTGAAAATTGTATAAAAATATATATGCGGATACAAACACAACAATGTCAGGATTTTGCTTTACACAATTCCAATATATGTACTTTCTTAAGTTCAAACAAACGGAAGAATGATTTGAATAATTTGTTTAAAATAATTTAAGCTCATACACAATGGTTTTTGAATTGAAGCGCCAAGTCAAGAGTATATAACACGTTGGTATATTTATTTTTCATACTGCTTTTAAGTTATTAAGACTAAATGTGTCATAAAGAACTGATAGTAATAAAATATTGCAATATATTTACACATGATTTATACAAATTTGTATAAAAAGAGTGTCGAAGATAAACGTATAGTATACGTATTTATAAAAAAGTTAAGACGCGATTTGATTCATCAGTAAGTATATAATGCTTTGGCATACTTCTGATTTTATAACGTCAAATTAAAATGGATTCGAAGCAAACGTTACTTAAAATATAACGTACGGATGGAGATTTTAAATTATGCATTGATATAGTTATGAAATGAGTGTATATACATCTTGTCCTGGTGCTATTTTTATGTTTTATGGTTGTATTTTTGATTTTTCTAAATACTAAGAACTATGTATTCTATTGATTTTTTTTTAAATAGCAACATAAACGGTAATTTAAACACCAATCTTAATTTTTGAAGTTAATTTCACAAAAAATAATAGTCGATCAATAATATAAGTATTCAACAGTGATTTTCAACAATATTCTCAATAGTTATTTTACAATGTAACCTAATTTTACCCAACAAAGCATATACATGTAATATAAATAATTCATCACAATCAAAGTATACTTAAATTAATGAAGTGTATAGACACGTTTTGATATGCTTATCATGATATGTATTTAAATTTTAATCTAGACGATGGAAGTAGTCTTGATCTACTAATTAATGTTGAACGTATCGAAACATCTGTTGTAAACAGTTCAGACGAAATCACAGACGATCCTAATAATTATTTTTCTAAAATATGTACAAATAAGTACAGAAGATTTAGAATAAATAATTGATATGTAATTTGTATAAAGTAGTATATTTTTTCAATACAATAACCACTTTACATCATTAGTTAAAAATCAAAGTGATGGGAAAATATATTTCTCAAGGAAGAAAGCTTATATTTAAATGTCAAGACCCTATGAATATGTAATGATATTTATGTTTACCAAAATGCAACAATAGTATATTTTTTATAAAGAAAATATTATAATAACTAAGTTCAATAAATCAAGCATCATCGTTATCTAACTCGGAAGATAATTCTAATATAGAACCTTGCGAGAAATTCATTGTAAAAATATCTGATTAAAGTTGTACGTAAAGCAACCAAAGCTTTCGATCAAATTTGATATACAAACATATTAGTCGCATTTTGGTAAACGATAAACGTAAGCATAAATGATATGTAGATTTATTTTCATTATATGGATTCATGTGCCCTGCTTTATAATACACAATTAGCAATTTTACTAAACAAATAAAAGCTATGATAACACCCATTACAAATGACTAAGCTACCATCACTCCATTTTTGTATATATTTTACTCACAATCTTAAGACAAACTAATGTTAGTTACATCTAAAAATATGTTTAACGTCCTAGACAGATCCTTACGAGATAATTGTGAACGAGATATAAAGTTTTCGAGATCAGGTGCAATATTCAATACAATATACATCATTGTATCACATATATTTAGATACGCGAATACGTTCGTGTGAAAATAAGTGTCGATTATATTTTTCATAAGTGTTTGTGTGAAGTCACCATTTGATATGTATATGTTTCCTTAACTTTTCAAGTTTAATAGTAGTAACAAAATAATATTTTAATTTCGATTAATTAAATTCACCTGCTATTAAAAAGCTTATATTAACGTTTTCAAAACAGACAAAGCTTTAAAAATTATTATAAATAGTTTATAAATAGTATAAATACGTATATGTTAATTCAATAAAACTGAAAATGAAAATTGATAAAAGGTCTTTTCTAAACTTCCAAAGTGGACATAGGAAATTAGAGCGAACAAATTCCTCTTGCCTCGGTTATTATGTATTATCTTACATAACATAACAACAAAATTAGATAATATACACATGATATATTAGAGTATTTAAAAGAATATACAATAAAAGTTTCCTTAATAAATATTCAATCGACCGTCACCTGTTGGTTTGAATCTCCAAAATGAAATTCTTATTGATTAACTGACAAGAATCATAAGTTAAAAGATCTACGGTAAGTTTGCTTTTGATAAAACATCACATGTGCGTGTGTATAATTATTGAAAATTCATTCAAACATTTGGTATTTGGCCTTTTAATTATATGGATTGTCTAACAATTAAGCCAAGCTTTTAATATAAATTGATATGAATTTCAACATGTTAATAAGAATTTTTTTTAAGACCGAAAATTACATTTATATAAGATTCAATAACAACTTCATATGATAAAGAGTTTTTACGACATAATATATTCGTTAATATGATCGAATAAGCATTTTTTTCCCATATAACAGCACATTTTGATATGTATGATGCAGCCTCTTCAAAAGAGCTTGATAAATTAATCAACAAAGGCACCACCAATTTGTTAAACAACGTCTGAAATTTCAGAAATATTTTAAACGTCTCCCCGAGACAATCTCTGTAAATAATGTATATATTTTTAAATTATTGCACGTTAATATCTTTTTTCATTTTTGTATACGATAGCATTCATTTTTTGGCAAGAGGTAATACATCTGAAGCTCCAAATATTTGTATCTTGATTTATAAAAAATACCTAAGAATAATATCAATACAAAACAAACTTTAGATAGATTCTGAAAGTGTAAATAGTTATTTCTGTTTGTTAAAATTCTGCTGATGTTATATACTGATATAATTATACATTCAATGTGTGTAAATTTCATCTAAAGACTTTAAAAAAAGAATAAGTTCTACATAAAACTTTCTAAGCTATTTAACTAACTTAACATACAAGACACTAGCTACAGCCATTTTAAAGCTTTTCATGATTATCTAACGAACGAGTGAAAATATGAAGGCTGAACAGCCGTTGCTTGTGCAGAACAAACGCGATGTTGATAATCTAAACATTTAACATTTCCATTAGAAATTGATTTATGAACGTCAACAATGCTAAAATGGCGAATCAACCCGTTGAAATGTATACCGATGTTCTTACAATGCATATTTAATATCACACCGCCGTTCGGGAACGTGTAAAATTTATACTCAACATAAATGATGACGATGGCGATGGAAATGTAATTTGCTAGAAAAATAGGCGAGCCGTTCGGCTTATAAAATAGTATGAAAACATCAGTCTTCGGTCTAGTGATAAAAGCTAAATTTGCCAAATTGACTAGAGAGCCGTGCGTGAGATTCACTGCAACGGCGGTCAAACATGACAAAACTACCATGTCGACCTTCTTAAAATTACATTTAACACTTAAAAATACGGCAAACGCCGACGCAGTGAGATTCACAGCTGATTTGATATGTATCTGACAGATCTTAAAGTAACATCTTAAAGCTAGAGTGAGAAGAAAGCACATTTTTTCATATGACAGTCTCGCTACGGGCATAATCTTCAAGTATGCCATGGAAAAAGCTTCAGAAATCTCAACGTAAAAAACGTCGATAATGTTCATAATATAAGATAACGATAATAGTAAAAAATTCTTAATATAGTATAAAAAGTGAGCAACGATGATGGCTAACATCGATTTATGAATGATACATTTAATAAAGTTTCTTACAACTAACTGACAGTCGGCCTTAAAACTTTTTGTGCAAATGTTAAGTGTAGTGAGCAATGCTAAGTGCAACATAGAGAGCATAGTTCTATGGCAGCATTGGTAATTTTGTATAAGCGCTGCCATAGCCCACAATGCTACCGCTGCTGCTGAAGGACCCTGTGGCAAATAAGATGGACTACCAGACGGCGGAGGATAAACAACGTCCACTTCAGCAATTTTGAATATTGATAGCAATAGATGAGATGATATGTCGTAATCTTGAGAATTTATTTTTGACTTAATAATTTCCAACAGTCCAATACATTCAATCTGAAATATTACAAAATTAAAATTAAAAAATATTCAATTTATTGTATCTATATTTTTTAAATTGGGATATATAAATATTATAGACTGAGAGCTGGCAACATAAATTGTAGATCATCTAATACATGTGAATAATTTAATAGGTGTGTTTCTGGACAATCATTATGACAGTCTGGCGACTGAGTATCATTGAGTTTGAGTTGCCAGACTATTACCAGCTTGTTAAGATAGTACCAGACTGCTTCAAACTTGCTGAAGCTAACCAGAAAATGTTGTCAATTTTAAAAATTTGGAATAAATTATTTTCAATGCATTATAATAAATACTTTACTCATTTACAGAAAATTTAAAAAAAAAAACTTATACAGTATTACTTAATTTTGTTGAATTTTCATTAGATTTTAAATCCCTTCCTTTCCAAACCCAACGGCACTCAGTCGCCTGACTGTCATAATAATAGTCCGGAAAAACACCAGAACACAACTATTAAATTATTCATATGTAATAGAAGATCTTCAAATTATGCTGCCAGTTCTTGGTATATTACCTTATCTGTGTCCAAAAGAGCTAGAGGGCTGGCATTTCTTTCTTTTTGATTTGGTGGAACACTGGCTGTTACAATCATGTTTTCGTTTGTAACATTAAATAGAGTCAATGTGCAATTCGTCTGTAAATAATTGAATAATTCTATAAAAATCACATTATATACAAAATTATTACACGCAACAAATCTTCGGAAGAGATGTTATTGAACATCTCTTCTGAAGATTAAGCATAACGCATAAAATGTATATGAAATATTAGCGATGAATAATAAATTTACCCCGTCATCAGTTAAGGACACCATATATTCTTGAAGAACTCTAACTGCATCCTCAAGACCGAGACGCGTATGAGGTCTTAATAAAGCTTCATCTTGAGAACTGAACCCGAGCAATAAATACACCCCCGGTGCCAAACTATACTCACCTGCAAATAAAAATATATTTAATATTGGAAGTATTGTTTAATTCTGTTTTTGAATTTTCATTATATAAAATTATACCTGGATTTGGTCTCATACATATAAAATTTCCACTATAACAATAACAGCGACCACGATATGCTTGATAAGCGGGTGCAGCGTGACTATAAAACGCTAGTGCTGTTCTACACGGAGCATGTTGTACACAAACGGCGTGACAGGACACTGAAAGCTGACCATCACAGTGACACAGTTCCGAACAATCTAATTCAGTGTCTCGATACAACTGAAATTAATATTTGAAATTGTTATAATACGATAAAATGCAAATTTGATTTGTTTAAAATGTATAACTTACTCTTCGTGTGTGACCCTTTTGAACGAATTGATCATCCAGTTCAGGTCTTTGGACGATACAGTATTTAATAGGTTCAGGCGTTGTAGTTGTAGCAAGAGTTGTGGTCGTGGTTTCTTCCTCCGTAACAGTAGTAGGAATCGTTGTTGTAGTCGTTTCCGGTTCTGTTATGATTATTTCGATAGTGGTAGTACGAGGTTTGATCGTAGGCACTGGTATAATTGTCTTGCCGGATCCTTGAATTTCTACTTCAATTTTTCTGCCCCCGTTACTATTGGGACCCATTTGAATGTTTGAGAATTTTGTGGGGAACGCATCTATCGGTATAACAATAGTTGCTGAAGTAGGAAACGTGGGATGAGGCTTATAAATGGTTGTCGTGTGTTGATGAAACGTAACGTCTGGTGCTGATATATGTACAGTTCTTATGACATTATCCAACATTGATGGAGTCGATCCTGATCCATAGGTTTTAATATGGAAATCACTTTGAGATTCAACTAAAAAAGTTAATGATAGTAAATACATGACGGTTAATATTTTAAATTAAAATTGCATATTAACATATTAGACTGAGAGCTGGCAGCATAAATTGAGGGTCATCTAACAAATATGAATAATTTAATAATTGTGTTCTGGTGTGTTTTTGGACTATCATTATGACAGTCTGGCGACTGAGTGCCATTGGGTTTACGTTGCCAGACTATTATCAGCTTGTTAAGATAGTATCAAACTGGTTCAAACTTGCTGAAGCCAACCAGAAAATGATGTCAATTTATGCTGTTAGCTCTCAGTATATATTAATTAGTTATTTACCAACGCATGGATTAAGCCACAGTAATCTTTGCCAGCCTAAACAATCATACAGTTGAGTATAATCAGTCCCTTTACAAGCACATGCAGTTCTTAGCTCAGTACCAAGCATATCCAAAACAGCTAATCTACATGCTTCCGGAGATCCAGCACATTTTTTTGTAACAGAATCCACAGCACATGATTGCTCGTACAATTCAAGACGGTTCCTGAAATCAGTGACGAATGATATTATTTTGTGCTTTATACAGCAGAAATCTATGTATGTATATTTAAAGACTATTCTTATTTCTAATCTACTTTTGACGTCAGATATTATTGTATAAAATAACCTGCACTCTGGTTGTTCTCGACAGGATTGAGCTAAGACATGACAAGCAGGTAACGGAGCACCGGGTTCTCGTTGTGCACATATTGGATGAAGTTTTTCTTGTGCGTTCATACAAGGATCTTCTTTGTTATCAGTTCGTCTGAAATTTAAATATAAATATTCAATCCAATTTAAAATAAATCGACTACACAGATATAATATATGTATATATATCAATTACTTAAAATATTTTACATCAAAATATATCTTACTTGCAAAGACAAAATGCTATTTCCAAGTTCCATTGCACATTGGGTGTTCGATAGAAATTCCTTAACGCTTCCATGCAGCCTTCACGATCACACCTGTTTTATTAAAAATGAATTTGAGACGTTAGTATTTTCCTCGTGTGATTGTAACGAAACTCTTTTTAAACGTTTTGTAATGCTTAATCATTTTAATTTAAATACGCCAAAACTAGAGCATCAGAATACATTGGCAAACATTTATTTTATATATTTTGACCTGGATGCGTCACAAGTCTGAAGAACTGGCGTCAACGAAGTGGTACAAGATTTATCCCTGATGCAGCGGTCAAGTGCAAGATGGCAGGTACTATGGAGGCTGACTTTCATTACGTCGCCTTCGTTATCGGGTCCATTTTCTCCGGAACCAATGCGCTCTGATACATTCAAACAATCAAGATAAATTTAATAAAACAAGCACAAAAAGGATGCTTTATTAATCAAAAACAATTTTTGATCAAACATATTTGATAATAATACTAATCCTTAAACTGAGAGCATAATGCTATTTTTTCAGTTACTTAAAGGTCACTTTACTAAACAATTTAAAAGAAAACAGAAACAACTATCTTTTTTATATACAAATTGTATTCGATTTACCTAGAAGCTAAAAACACTCTTATTAAAGATTGATTGGTTATACAAAAATATTTGTTGATTGTTTTAAATGAAAATATCAAAAATATATTTTTAAAAAAGCATAGTTGAAGCATGTAACTATTTGGCTTACAGCATATTGTATTAGTTGAGATGATTTTCTCTCTTGATGATTATATACGGTTAAGTTTTGAGTCGTTATTGTAAAAAATATATATTTACACACATACAGGAGGTCTCGGTTATTGATGAACGACGGAGATAAAAAAGTATACTTGATTCAAATACATCAACGTTGAAAGATTTGTATATGGGTTTTATTACATAAGATCTTAATTTGTCCAATTCTGCTATATTCTAATAAATTCTAATAAATATTATAGCTAAAATATTTACCAGACTATTTCTATATTCGTTAAAAAAAATCATCTAAATACTATTGAATTTATATCTAGAGAGATTATCTATATTATATTAATATAATATTTTCTTTAGATTACAAAGACTCAATACAAAACAGACATTGAGGGCATCGTCTGCAAAAAAAAAATTAATTGGTGTCAGAAAATAATTTACATATTTGGTTAAGGATTTCTTGTACTGAAAAATTCAATACAATCGACCATAGTTATAATATTATTTATATATATATATATACAGCCAACCCTTCTTTAATGCTCACTTTTATAGAGTTTTCCTACAGCGCTTGCGGCGGCCTTTTCATAAAGCATTTCTTTCCATAACGTACATTTTACAAAACGCCAGAAGGATATTCATCACAAAACAGTAAAAACATATTTTTCTACTTGTATAGCCATTAAACATATTATGGTAAATCGATGTACACATTTTTTAATGCATTATGAATACCATTTTCAGAGGTTTTCAACCATCCTATTTTTTATAAAAAAAAAATTGACTATGTAATACATGCATATCTCTTAATCTTAATAATAATGTAATCTAATATCATAATAAGGCCTCTGTAATAATTATTCCAGCAAGCGTCGATTTATTTTATATTTTTCGATTCGATTTCGATTTGTTTTATATCCTTCCAAGCTATGAAAGAATATGATTCAATTATATATAAATTTATTTTTATTTCTTAGCCACGTTTTCTAATATACCAAGAGCTGGCAACATAAACTAAAAATCATATTGTCATAATAATAGTCCAGAAACACGCTAGAACACAATTATTAAATTATTCAGATGTGTTACTAGAACTTTTTTTAGAACCTAAGGAATGACTGGAAGGGAAACGTATTTCGATAGAACAACGCGGAGAAAAAATGAATAAAACATCTGAAAAATTGACAATGAGTAGATCTACAATTTCTGGGATTCAAATAAATAAAGATAAAATAAGAAACACGTCCAACATGTTTGCTTTGATGATTTCCTTCAAATCACTAAATACAATTGAAATAACCCAATCCCAAATTTTGTATGGGTGCCAAATATTCTATAACGTTTGTATCTATATTGTGGTCCCTATCTTGACGCTATAGGAGGGCTGGCTGTATATATATTAAAATTCTCAGTTCATAGGAAATGTATATTATTTTGCTGAAGTTTATGAACCGAGGAAACTTCGAGGATGTCTTTTATTATATTGAAACAGGGATTTTGAAACTAATCATAGTATTCTAATATAATATAGCTTCATATCTCACAAACATTTATGTTATTTGGTTTGTAATGTTCATCGTTAATTATATATAGGGACATAAAACTGTGGAAAAATAACGTACAATTTCAATAACGTGTGACCTCCTGCATAACAATTCTACTTCTGTAAGATTTTTAAATGCCAAATAAAGCTATTTTCTGAAGAATAGAGCGTTGAAGGATTAATATCATTATTGGTGTATTTTTTACCTTTTTACCAAATTGTAAAAGACACAATTTGCAGATAGTAATTTAAAATTATTTCAATAACAGACATTCATGTATTTGATTTTAAAACACTTCATACATAATTTAATGGCTTATAAAACCAATGTAATCTAAATTTAAGGAAGAGAAATATTTCTGAAGATTTTTTAATTAAATAGATACAATGTATATTATGCAATATTCGTTGACATGTTGTTGCCTAAATAAATATCTTGATGTGATGGCACAGTAATATTTACAAATTGACTGAACGCTATTACTAAATATATGTTTCTTCTCAGATTTGGGGATGTATATATTGGACCAAATGACTCGATTGTTACATATATAATATAGGATAACTGCATTTATAATAATACGAATTGATATTTATTAAGAACTACGCTAATCAGAGCTTTTCTCATATGAGGAAATTAAATTTATAAGACCTCATCAATTTTATTTCACTTATTTTCTATGGCTTCTAAATTTAAAGATGTTAATTTGTATAGTTCCACAAAAAACACAACACAAATTATTTGAAACAATCACACATTAGACAAATGTAGTAAAATGGCGATGAATGGTTATGATTATCATGATGACACTGATCATGATGTTCTAAGCTAATGGCCACCTGTGCTGTGCTTACTAACCTGTGCTCTACTCGTACAAATCAAAATTCCTAAGCTTAATAAATGTGTACCACTCACCGATTACTTAAAGATATCCTTACTGATACAAATATTTTAAATTAAGTTTATATTGAAAGAATTTATCTTGCATGGGACATTTTGTGATTTAATAAACAATCATTGATAGAAACAAAATTACTCGATGAATCATTAAGATTTGTATTTTATATATGAAAAATATTTTAAATAGTGACTTTATTACAACTGAAAATATTACCTGTTAGAAATTCAGATAAATTAAATTGATGTCTATAAGAATTAAAAAGCATATTTTTTTCATCGAAACAATAATACCACATATCCATGGTTCGTTTATCAATTGTCGTTAGTTGAAAATTCTAACGAGTTGTGCAGTCCGATAAAATTTCTGCCGAATTCTTCTGGCTCTGTATAAAAAGAATTTTATTTTTTAAAGTTAAATATATAAATGTTCAATTGAGAAATAAAATACACAATATATAAGAAAATGCATCCAACATGATAACTCTTAGAACTCACAAAATATCCATGCATATTTTAAATAAAGGTTATTAAAGGGCAATATTCAAAAAACTTTTACCTTTCAAAAATATCTGATTAAAATATTAATTGTATATAAAGGATATATAATATAGTACAAAAAGTATGCAAATGGGGAGGGTATAAAATTATATATGTATATTATCATTGAAACAAAACAAACTTTATTGCATCCGCCAAGCTCTCGTGGTGATTATCATGCTGTAAATCCAAACATTAAAAATCCTATATAATTATGGGGATAAAAAGGGCATATTGAAATTCTAAAGATTCTACTTGCTAAATAAGCATTTCGGCATGTAAACTTTAAAAGCAATTTTATATATATATATAATATGAATATTGTATCTGTTTTGAAATGCAGCAAAGACTCGCTGAACATCATTTATGGTAAATCAGTATATTAGGATTCTTTTTTAAAATACATATTTTTTTCAAACAAAACAAAATAGATAATCCAAACTACAAACGCAAACTTCAGTACATATTCAAAAAAATAAAATAAAAATGCACATACACAATCACTAAAATGTGCAACACCATGGGATTCGGTTGTAATCGGACGTAAAGCTAGCAAATAGTCTAAATACCACACAATTATTGAACCGAATCCCATTTATTTATAATTTCCATTGACAAATATGTATGTACAAAAATATACCAAAATAAAAATATCTTCTTCTTATTCATTCATAAAAAATATGATAATTTTGATTAAAAACGGGTTAATTTATTTTAATCTTAAATCATGAATTACTCAAAATTATTATTGCTCGCACATGAAATAAACGTCATCAACATCCAATTAAAGTATGACAAAAAAATCAGAATACAGCCAAATTCATCGTTCTGATTGAATGGATTACATTAATTGGTCTCCTGAATATTAATATTAATTATAAATATACATTGGAACTAGATTAATTAATATTTATAGATCAAACTATAGTTCCATTGTCTATAAAAGTTTATATCATAAGGAAAACAGATTGAAATAGTATAAACATTTCATCACAGCTTAATAAATATCATTTGAAATCGTATGTATCTTATCAAACGGATATTAATAATATTGCATAGTTCAAATGATGTTTATTAAATTTTTATGATTTTTATAACACATTAACAAGCTAAATAATATTAAATTAATATAAAATAATTATATCATTGATTCAGCAATATTTACAAAATACGTGATTATAATATTTTTCATCTTTAAGACGTTAACGTAATTTTTTTTAAAAAAAGTATAAATTATTGCAGATTCAATGACGATAGATTTACAAATATAATTTTAACGTTAGTCGAATAAAAATAATTTTATATAATATTATACAATTTAATAATGTAACGTTTATAAATAATATGGATATGATTTTTATTAACATTTTTGTAAGAAAATATATAAAATCACAATGTAGAAAGACAATAGTTTCTCTTCCTTAAATTTATTATGAATATTAATATGCATTTTAATATTGATTTTATAGTATAAAACAATACATACGTTATATTTTATAATAATAGTCTATAAACGGATGAAACTTTAAATCGGTAAATTTGCACAATTTTAATAGACTAATAAAAATTGTCTTCATTTAGAAGCCGGCGAAATTTGTAAATTTTTCAATTTAATAAAAAAGTAAATCTCAGCAAATATTGAATAATTATACAAATTTCACCGACGATATTACATGTTTGATAGTTTAGTGTGTTGTGTGTTTATGATTATTATACTTAAATGTATGTGATTTCTTTTAACTTTGTACGTCATATTCAAATTAAAGTAATGTCTCATATCAAATTTATAATGATCATTTTAAAAAAGCAACAATTTTAATGTTCAGTAATGCGTATATTTATTTGACGGAGTTTGCGTTATAACATTAAGGCATTACTTTTCAAGATGAGACATTTAATATTTATTATGTTGTGGAGTTTTATATTATTTTATAGTTAGTCAAACAAAAATTTTTAGATAAATACGTACTAGGTCCATCCGAATGTCCGGAACCATGGATGGACTTGGTCGCCGTAGACGTTCCTGTCCCTCCTTTGCGTCGACCAGGCCTTCCATATAAACGACGATGACCTTCCTCCATCACATGTGGACTCACATGATTCTCATCAATCTCCAATCCATCATCAGGTATGACATCCACACCAGAAACCCAATCACCGGAAGTAGTCGACGTTTTGTTTGGAGTGATCTTCTTACCATCAGATGATACTGCGTTGACTGAAATTTCGCCAAATATCCTATGAGGTTCGAGCCTCTCATTTGTTGATGATCAAATATTTCAAATTCTTATTTGATTCATCAAAATGAAAATTATAATAAACGAACGTAAATAGAAAAATGATTTACTGACAACATTTAATCTTCTTTTGGTTCAAACTATACAAGCCTAATCTCAAATCTTTAACGTTACTTTATTAGAAAAAAGGTTTGCATATCCGGCCAATATGGGTTTTGATGATAAACGAAATTTACAGTTGATATAAACAATAGCTATGAATTTATAAATATATACACCAATGAAATATTATAGATTGGAAAGAATTGTACAGCTATAAAGAAAATATGGACATTATTTCAACTGATAAAAGTAATATATTGTATTGTAAAACTACAAAATATAAAAGGTATAAAAGTTTTTAGAAGAATTAATTTTAATAAAAGTATTTCTTTTAGCATTATGGTTTAAAAATTAGAAGTTTTCTCAATCAGGTTTTCATTGAATCAATGCATTTATGTGATGAAATCATTGTATTGCATTTTGCATATAAAATTGAATCAATATTCTTATAAATTCACAAATTTTAATCGAAAAGTATTAAGAAGTCTTGCTTAAATGTTATTACGATATTGGATCTCATAACATATAACTGATACAAACAAAAAATGGATGAATACATTTTTTTAACGTAAAATCCATAACAAACAATAAAGATTATAAAGGGGATTGTAATTTTTAAAGAAACAATTCAAGATGGTCAATTACCAAATGCCAGGTAACTTAAATAAAAAAGCGACCTAAAATTCAGAATTTTATCTACAAAAAAATATATTTTACAACTACACAACAAACTAAAGTACGAAGATACTTTTAAAATCAAAATCAGATATTAACTTGATAGTTGAAAATAAACCTCATAAGGGATGGAAAGGCTGTAAAAAACATATATTATACATTTCCTCAAGAGACATAAACCAATTTCCCCACATTGTATTTAGTTTCACATATTAATGCAGATTATTTTTGACATTAATATTTTTATTCGATTGCATCATATAAATAATATTAAAAAAAAACTATATAATATAATATTCAAAATATCAGAAAGAATTAGTGTGGTGTATTTTTGTGTCGCGTGTATGATATACGTAATTATTGCATTTCGTTTAATACCATCTTCATTTTTAGCATTTAAAAATACAACACACCTAACAATAATAATCAAAAACATCAATTTTACAAATAATATACAGCTATTTCAATATATTAAGTTTAAAGGCTACTTTAATATAATTACTATACTGCACACGATTTAAAATTTTCAGATGTAATTAAGAAGTTAACTTTGAAACACCAAAAGCACAAGAAAAGCCAGAAAAGCATTTAAGAATGTGCAACACCCATTATATAAATCTTTTGGAACGCCTTAAAATTCCTAGGAATTTTATTTTGCATTCTAATTGTAGCGGTCAAATAAAATCATTGTTAAATTTACAAATTCAATCAGAAAAATAATATATAAATAAATAATCAAAAAACTATTTGAGTCCGAAAAATTGTTCCGATTTACTTTTTTAATAACCGTGAGTAATAAATGGACCGTTTTACCATGGCACTTGAGCCGTACCTCATTTCACCTTTATTGCATGTTGGGTTAAATATAATTTCTTGAAAATAAATGCTAGAGGACATAAATGAAGGGAATGGCAGAAATAGGGGAGTAAAGAGGAGGAAACGAGAGGAAATGAGAAGTTTCATCTAATCTCCAAAAGATTCGGCACATTAATAATGAGAAGATTAATTTCCCCAAAAGCTTCTTAGCGGCAATACATCATCTTCATATTAAATTACTAGCCCACGAGATTTGTTCCACTCTATATCGTAGTCACTTTTGGGTCACGGAAATATATATATACATTGTTACACAATTTTTTTTGCAAAATTACGATATTGTTTTATCGATTTGGAGAAGATGAATTACGGGGAAAAATAATTTGTGGGATAAATTTAATAAACTTTTTTTTTTTGTTATATGCATTTGTAACCATACAATTATTTTAACAAGAAATATATATTTAAAAGTGGCAGTTTTAGACATTTGATACATCTCTGATTAATCATGCCTTTACAAATGCAAGCCTAATTAAAATATGAGTTTAATTAGTATATAATAATAAAATTATTATGTTTTTAATATCTATAAGTCGATAATTTTATATCAGAATTCATAAATAATTTATAAACATTATTGAATTAACGTAAAAGGCTTGCATTGCAAACAACATGAATAGTCATTTAAAAAATATTTTGAATATGAAATTAAATTAAATTTCATATCCAAATAATTTTCAAGATTTTGAACTGTTTTATGATGCAATTTTGTAAACAAAAAGTATAAAAACCATAATTAAAATAATAAAATAAAAATTTATTTCATTTAGCATATATAGTTTAAGGTTGTTAAATATTATCAGTATTAATTTTAAATGATTTGTAAAAGAGTAAGCCCAAAGATGGTCTTTCATCAGTATTTGGCAATATAAAGAAAAACACAGAAGAGAGAAAAAGTTGGCTATTTTATTATAGAGGTTGTCAGTTTAAAGATTTTGCAAGTGTTTTTACTTAGTTTTGAGAAGAAGATGCATTCGCCAAACATGCAGTTCATGCAAAATTACACATATGGATGCTTCATGCATAAAAGAAGAAAAACTATTAAAAACTTACCTGACAGTTTCTAGTTTGAGAAATAAAATACATTTTAAATAGTTGCATGTTTATTCAATTAATATATGTGAAATATTAGCATTGGTTTTAAAATGTATCAAGATATCTATACTCAAAGAAAAACTGAAAACTGTCTGGTAAGTTTTAGTGTGAATGAACAAATATAGATTGACGGGGCACAGGTCGTACCACAACACAAAGAGTCAATTTATATTAACAGTTAATAAGAGAAACATTAAAAGCAATGTAGACGCTGAGGCCTACCGATTGAAAGGTGAAAACATTTGAAGTGGACAAAAATTCTAGTGTACGCCAAATTTTAGTGTCGTCCAGCAATTGATAGTCCAGCGAGAGAACAAAAGCTGCAGTGGAAGACAGAATCAGAAATCTAACACACAGTGGTGACAGTGAATTGAAACATGTGGTGATTTAAACAATCAATCGCTATAATCTATTTGCTAATATCCAAACATATGTTAGAGTGACATTTTCTTATACCAAAATTTAGTTTTACTTACGTCATCTTATATTACTCAAACATTTTACATTCGAAGACGCGACATTATCTTTAAACTATATAATGCATGTTCCCAAACAGTCTAAAAACACAAAATACTCTTACAGATATTAATTCTGTCTGTGACTGCAACAATTTAAACCGCCATGTTGCATTTTTCCAACAATTTATGTGCATTAAAACAATGCAATAACTCAAAATTTTACTATGGCCATATATATGAAATTGCAGCTCCTATTGTGCGAAAAGTTGGTATCCGTTTCGCAATAAAAGATGCATCCTAAATATGCCAATGTACATAATGCTTTTTAAAATAGTATTATTCAAGTACACTGGCACATTTGACCACTTCAAGCTGTTCCCATTTCCAACGGTCATCTGCTTTATCATCTTTCTTAATTATACAGACGCAACTTTATTACAAAGGAAGAAATATACTTTATAAAATACTCTGGATTTGCCAAAAAGTTTGAGAATATAAAAAGTAATAAAGGACACAGCAAACGAAAGTAAATTATCACATCTGTCGTGGGTCTCACCGGGGTTGCTGCGAGAGCGAGTGGCATTGGGGTGTCTTCTGTTCCCTGACGATGAGGAGGAAGCCCTTGACCTTTGGCTCATTGCTCTTATTATGGCCCATATAAGGTCCCCTCCTCCTGCGTCCATCATGACTTTTGTACCGTTTTCGGTGACCAAGAGTATTGTCCCATCCGGCGATAGGTAGCGCGTTATGTTGGATTTGTACTCTAACGAGGCGGCTTTATGCATCGTTTTATTGTGGTTTGCTTTGTTGGATTCTGGAAGCTTGCTCGGGTGGAGATTGAATCTGTCCGGATGTCTGTCCGTCGGCGGAGCAACAGCAGGACGACGAGGAGCATGGCGCAACCTCAACCACCGGGTCAGGAACAAATCTTGTCCACCGCGCGCCGTCCTTTGCTCTACATTTTATATAGACGCATGCCCTCACTCACAGTTTTCCCAATTTTTAATAGTCAAATTTAAATCAAAATAATAAGAAAATAATTTAATTAAACTTAAAATTCACTCACATCTTTCATACATTTAAATTTTATATTTGATCATTTATAAAAAACTTATAATTAATTTAGAATAATAGCAATATCGAACAAAATAAATTCAGTTAGAGTTCACTTGAGAAATCAATCTACTACACGTTATTATGACAAAGCTAAAATTTAATTTTATAAATAGGTTTCCGCACAAAATCACATCTTTCATTTTATAAATGTAAATATGTATATTACTATATTAGCAGATCCTATGCTATTTTGGGGATTATATAATAATATTGATTTATTAATTTGTACGTATTTGAGTAGATTAAAATGAAATATATAGTTGGATTTTACGTGACTTTACCTTTTTTTTACTTTTACTTGACTTGAATCTTGAATTGGTCTCAATAAATCATTGTATAATATAAAGCTTTGTAAATCTAAAACCAAACAAAAAATGGATAAGGAAAACGAATTATTAAAACTAAAAATAGAATAATCTGATATAATAATACAAAATTTTTCATCCCCAGGTATGGTATAAATTAGCCCCTAATATTAGGTATTGAAATATTTCAAAATAACTAGTTAATATTCATTATATTCATCATTTTAATCCAGAGAAACGTATGAAAACAGTTGAAAAACTGTATTATACAAGCAAAATGATGTTTTTTTTTTCAAAGATAACGCACATCTTCCATCCCATTTACAATATTTTTGTATGCCAACAAATTGTAATATTTTTTTGGATGTATTATTTGAGTAAATTAACTAGATAATTCAGCAAATACAAATAGATATATGTGTACTCGATAAGCTGCAATTGACGCGTTAAAAATTAATATTTTCTAGGGGTTTATCACCTTAAGCTCATAAATGTTTTGTTCTTGTCATATACGTATGTTTGATTGCAATAAACTTGATTTATGTATAAATTATATGGGATGACTGTGAGCCCTTTTGTTATATGAGAATTGAAAAAGCCATAATTCTGTATAGGATTGCTTGTATTAAGACAGTTTGACTTTATGGACCAAAGCGTTGCCCTAAAATATTGGCACAATTTAAAATCACATAAAAATATTTTTTTTTGTAGTAATTTTTCCTCATTGTGGAAAAACATGATTTCCATAAATAATTGTGGGATATAAATAAGTTTTGGAAAATTTTGAAAACCAGTATAAAATGTTCTATTTTATTAATTACCATTGTAAATAGGTTATTTACAGAAGTGATTTGATTGATGGTTTTCGTATTAATTTTATGAAAATCTACTGCAGACAATTTGTCCACAGTATTTAAGAACTAATCCAAGCAATACTCTTAAGATAATTTTGAATAAATTACATTTATCATCCTCAAATGTTGGGATTTGTCGTTGATAGGGATAAATCTTTTAAGCGTGTTATATGTTTACGTGCATAACATATATCCGAAAACAAATTAGGATTTGAATCCCGCCGTTTGACACCATAATAAAATCTTGACTATTAAATCCTTGTTCATCATACGCCTATCCAGGCAGGAGAATCTCATTATATGGAAAATTTATTTGATCTCCAGAGAATGGAGGAGTGCGCAACCGAGACAGACATATCAGAAAAACCAAAGCGAAAACAGGACAAGGCTAAAAATTTTCCTCGCTCGAAAGCTCGGCTCTATTTCCTTCGGGATAGGAGGGGAAACAAATATTTGCAAATATGCTGATAATTGGGAGAACAAACGCGCAGTGCTTTGTGCCTTCGTTGCAAACAGTCCTCGAAAAGTTCTGTACGAACTTTTGTTACTGCACTACTACAATTTGGGGCTTGAGATGTTTGCGCCCCTAAATAATCCCTAGGTTACATTATCAAGGGTCGGAACTGTGTGCTCATGTTAATTTTATTATAAATAACTGTACACTAAATGCTCAAAGGCAAACATGGAAAGGTATACGCAATGCCAACAAATCCTCCCTATTTGAATTATAATTTTAAGGCTTATTGTTGCGGCCGAAATTTGATAATCATACAAGAAAAAAATACACGACAAAAAGGTAATATCATATATATTTATAAGCATGAGCGGCGGATTAAAAATCAGACTTTATTTAAATATAAAAGACAATGTTAGTCAATTCGACTAACGCCTCTCTTCAATAGCCGCATATTATTAACATGCATATAGTAGTTGTGCTGCTCATTTTTTTATAAAAAAATATTAATCTTCTATGATTGTTCCATTAAACCTAAATATTAGGGTGTCCCATATGTTTCTTTCGTTTCCATATTGAGAAAAAAATAAACAATAATTTGTATTACATCAAAATTTATTGAATAATATATGATCCATTCTGTTCTATTACCTTTCTCCATTTCTCCGGAAGCCTCATAATGCCTTCTTGCCAAAATTTCCCAGGTTTTTTGGCAAAATATTGATCAAGGTACATTTTTATATCATTTTTTGAATTAAATTTTTTACCACGTAAAGAATTTTTCAATGAAAGAAATAAATAATAATCTGAAGGGACAATGTCTGAAGAGTATGGAGGATGAGGTAAAACATCCCAGTCAAATGATAATAATTTATTTCTGACGAGCAAAGACACATGAGGCCTGGCATTATCGTGATGAAAAACAACGCCTCGTCTGTTCGTTAATTCTGGCCGTTTTCTGGTAATTGCATCCTTTAGATTGTCTAGTTGGAAACAATATTTTGTTGAATTGATCGTTTCAAATCCCAACGATTCCTACTGATATGCTATTCGAATTGAAACGTGTGCAGTTTCCGGTGCGAGCATCAACACACAGGGTATGCGTGCATGCTTCTCACATGGATAGCTGAATATGGACAGCTCACGCCCAAATCATTTATTATCGGACGGTACGCACCACACGGGAAAATATTGTGTATCCAAAAGCACTTCATTAACATGGCATAAACACGATATTTGGGACGGGTAAAATGATAGGAAGCCTCCTGATCAACAAAAATAACAAAGTGAAAAACTAAAATCAAGGAGATTGCGAGATCAAATGCGCAGTCTGTATCATGTCATATATTGAACAAACCAGTATTGCCATTATGATCATGGATAATTTGTTAATTATTGAGTGAATATATTAAAGTTTCATAAAAGCGACTTAGGACGAACTCGACTTGCTTAGAAGAAGAAATATACCTCGAAATGTTGGAATTTAGAAGAGAAATATGATAAATCTAATTAGGATAAAATTATTATAATATATATTTTTTAAAATATATTATTATTATAGTAACGAATCCTATCCTCAGATATTAATAGACAGTTCTATCTGGCTTAATTAATTTAGTTCCATATTTTTTCATACACAGGAGAATAAAACGAATCTGTTCCGAGATGATCGATTGAAAATATAAATACATCCAAAAGCCCAAATTTATTATTAAATTGTCTGTCTGTATACAAATTTTTACAATAAAATTTCGTAGATCTTCCTACTTTATCAAAATTAATTTTCATGTATTCGTCACTCATTCGTACATTTAAAGATATAAATAAACTAAAAATATAAATAAATTCATCATAAAAATGTAATCAAGTTCATCAATAGTAATATTTTGTAAATATCAATATATATATAGTTTTAGCATCTGTATAAATGTATAAATTTTACCTTCGGTGGAAGATGTGAAACATAAAAAAGATAGTGGACAGTTCAGTTTAGTGAAGCTCATATTTTGTCTATAAGTTTATATTTTTAACTACACAGTTTCAAAATTAATTCGGTACTATAAGCACTGCATATTGGACATGTACGCTGAAGAAATACATGTTTCATTTTAATATGAGCGCTTATAGTACTCTAAAGTCTACTAAGTGGTGTATTGTGCTCTGTGTGTGCCTAAAAAGTCGAAATACTTGTAAGGAGCATACCATAACCAGTTGGTGCTTATGAAACGACGCAAAAGAAATCAATGCGACTCTATTTAATTTTGCGTTCGAAACGAGAAAATTTGATTTGCGTCGTTTCATATTCACTCTATCAGTGTGTGAGCGCATCAAAGCTAAAAGTGTGAAGGTTGAGGGTGGTGTGGAAGTTGGCAAAGTAGCAAATGGACACGAACCACCACATTTTCAGAATATTTATAGACACACAGACGCAGACATCGCTCGCTTAACATCCAAGAAAGTCTAAAGATGGAATCGTTATTTACGATCTGAAGCATCCTATGTATTGAGCAGTAGATTGCTCGTGCGGCGTCCAATGCCTCGATTCAAATAAATGATCGTCGGACGTGAATATATAGCGTCGTGGCTCGACTTGAGCCATCTGCTTCAATATATGGTGACGTTATCCATTTGCCTATTTTGAACATTATTCTACTCGTGATGTTTCCATCCAGTGACACTTCTGGCCTGACGATCTGATTGAATATCAAAATGTATTACCGAATGAGGTTCGAAAGATTGTGGGGCATTCTTTCCACGGAATGATGTAATGTCGGAGCCGAAAAGGGTATGAAGTGATATATGTATTTATTTCAATTTTTTGGTCGTGTCATGGCTAAAATTGTCATCTGTAATGTGGTGGTGGTGGTAGCGTGGCGGCTGGTGGCCGTGGGGCGGCTCGGGCGGGGCGGTGGTCAGTGGTTGTGGTGGTGAGCTTACCGACGCACGGATTGTGGTTAACCATGGCGAAGATGCGATCGCAGCGTTTCTTCATGTGGTTGTTGGGACAGATGCAGCCAAACAGTGGTGACATTCGCAAACCAGCCCATGCTTCGCGGCATTGCTCCCTAGAAAAAATCGCCAAATTTATATAACTTTCCAATTGAAATTTTACAGATGACAACCAATTAAAAATATTTATAATTTCTAAACAATATCAATTTGCTTTTCTATCATTGAATAAAATCAAACAGAAGCATTTTATCCATAGATCAGCTGACTTAAAAGAGAAAACACGCGTCCTGTCAATATTAACCTTTTGAGGAGTAAGCAAATTTAAAATTGATAAAGTCGTTGATGCCATAATCGCTTTACACCGATAACTTTCTGTCAGCTCCTATCAGCGTAAGACAATCTTCAATTCGAGGCATTCAATTGTAAATAAGCACTGTTGATAGCATACAAGACCACATCATTTTTTTACATAAATAATACACAAGAAATCGATTCATTTGCTCCTGCTTTAGAAAGAAATAATAATCGGACAAAGACTCATTCAACAAGCAGCGACGAACAGGAAGCAATTAAATAGATAAACACTGTTGATAGCACAAAATATTCGGTAATTTCTTTGCGTAAACAAATAACACACTTGAAATCGATAAATTTAGGCTAATGATCTATATAATCGTGCGATGTATGCGGGGAAGCTCTCCATCTCTGTCTCCCGAGCTGCGCTACGTTATCTCTCTGTCTCCGAGCTCAATGTACAAGAGTGCTCTTTCTGAATAGTGGAAGGAGGGTCCCAGGCCCTGGGATAGTACTCCTTTAGGGGTTAAAAATGAAAGATATGCATGTTTATGAACACACAACAAAATACAGTCCAATCTGAAACCAAAATATTCTAGCAGCAATTATAACTTGTAAAAACATTGACGTCATTTCTCAATATCTTAATTCATCTTACTTTTATTCTAATAAAAATACAATAATTATTTTAATAGTAATCAGTATTCACTATCGTATAAAGTTGTGCACTCACAACAGCGCGTTCAATGAAACCACGCACTCAACAACGAAACTCGTATTGAACAATACCATATGAAGATTCGGATTTTGAGTTGGTCAAAGATCAACCGTGACTGAGAAAGGTTCTGTGAAATATTTTACAATTTTGATAAGTATATATAGTTTAATATGTGCTTTCGCTGCGTCGTGTTGAAATCTCTCGTTGACGCCATCCCATTATACGAGGTATATCCCGAAAGTAAGTGTACTACATTTTTATATATATTTTTTTTAAAAAGTGTATTTGAAAATAAAATACAGAATATTGTTGATACACTTGCTAATTATTTTTCAACATAATAGCCATCCCGTTCAATACATCTGGTGAGCTGTCACACAAGCTTCTTTATGCCCTCCTCGAAGAACTCTCCCGCCAGCTCTTTTTGCACCTGTTCGTCGTTTAATTCCACCCATGTGTTATTTCAGGGAGGGTGGTGGGTTACGGAGGGGGGGGGGGCGTTCAAAACATCCCAACCAAATAAGTCCAAAATCGCTTTGGTGGCTAAGGCTGTGTGAGGACTGGCGTTGTTGTGCAACAAGCACACTACTCTCGTCAGCGTACCTTTTGAGTCTCACAATATCGTTGTGCATTGGTGGTCTTTTCCTGAGGCAATAATTTGAAAAAAAAAATGATGCCTTTTCGGTCCCAAAACACTGAGGCCATGATTTTTTTTGCCTGAAATTGTCATTTTGAATTTTTTGGCAGATAGGAAATTGGCTATGACAACTGTCTTTTTGACTGAGACCAATAATGAACCACCCATTTTTTTAACCTCAAGCAACAATAGAGCTCAGAAAAACCTAACCTTCCAATTTAAATATCGCAAGAACGCACTTGACGGATTTTTTAACTGATATTTTTCATGTAACTGGAACTGGTTCAAGACCTCCCTCTACCACTCAGTATGGTCAACCCTTAAAAAAACAAAAAAACTACAGCCCGTTATTGTCACAGTACACTTACTTTCGGGACATGCCTCGTATTAAATAATCATAGAAAAAAAATGATTTCGTATTTAAAGACAATTGAAAACTACATTAAAACTGTCAATTTGAAATAGTTGCAACATCGTGTGTAACTATATAATAATACAGGGTGCGGCAGGGAAACTTCCTTATTTTAAAAAATGAATAACACAAACAGTATAAAAATACCATTTTAAATACTTTTATCATTTTATAGAGAGACGTTTAAAGTCTTTGTTTGTTATATTTTAAAAATATATTTTTAAGGTGCTCTCCATTCTGCTCAATGCTTTGAGATAATCGAGCTTTGAAGCAATAACCATGTTGATTTTACTAAAAAGTCTTTATAGATTTAATTCTTAATAACTATAAAAATCTATTTTTTGTTCTAGTAAGGTAAAAGTATTTTTTATTCTATTATAAGAGGGAAAAAATCTTCTCTAAGTTCATTCTTCTGGTTCTAAGCCGTGATTGTGATTTCTATGTTTATCAGACATTTGTTAAGAATCTCATAAATTCATTCATTAAAAGTACATATTTTGAAACCCAAGTTGTCTATTAAAAAAAAATATTTTTGTACAGAGTGCGACATATTCATCGTATTGCTTATGAGGCAACCCCATCCCCTAGATATGAAATGCGCCATTCTTTCTTCTATATTTATATAGGGCACCGAAGACTATTAAAACCGACTCGCTTGACTGAGGATTTATGACAAATTTGAATTTCAAATAGTGGCGAAATATACTCCTTGGGCGCAAAAAAATATACATTATAATAATGCAAGATACAAAATATATATTTTCTACAAATATATTTGATGTATATTCATACACAGGAATTAGGCTAAGCGTATTTGCACTCTTTGGTGCCTCCGATGAGAGGGCCAATTTGGAGGCTTTAGCGTTGGATACTCGCCATTTTTTGTACACGAGATCAGGCTGAGAAGTTATTTTTTCAGCTCACGCCCTACGGCAATTTCCCTAATTTGTTTTGTTCCGAAAGTCGTTCTTCTGAAATGAAAAATCCTGGAAATACTTAAAAGTTTCCACGTGACCCCAAATAGTTTAATTATATTCTCAGGTGCACCGTTCTTAATCTCCATAACAGTCGAGAACCGATCTCGTAATCATCAATTTATATGCGGCCAAATATATTTTTTCATGGACCCCAAAAAAAAAACCAAACAATTTTCTTTTGGCGAGAGACCTACGCAATTTTGCGATATAAAGTCTGAAAAATATATTTATTGACTATGTACCATTGCGCATATAAAATGCTCCACATCTTGAATTCTAAATTCATACCACTTACAGATGCAATCGTATAAATTTGTATACACGCTTTTGAAGCACTCTCATCCAAATTAATTCTTAATCATCGATAATTTCATAAAGATTGTAACGCTTAACACGTACAAATTCATCTAGTATTTATTCATGTTCCTATGATTTATGACTATTTATTATATAAATACAGTTGAGAACTTTCAAAACATGTTAACGTTCTTAATCTGTTGAATGATCAAACCCTCGAATCTCTTAGCTTAAGTATATTAAGAAAATACTTGCTGAGTTTCGAGAAGGTAAATACAGTTTAAGGACTTAAACAGATTTATACTATTATACAATTTGTATAAAAGTTTCATCTCAAACTAACAAATGTATCATCATATTTTCTAAAAGATAAATTTTATATTAAAAATACAATCAAATCATTTTATTAAATAATATTTATATTGATTAGATGATATTATAGATTCTTATTTGACTTCATCTTTAAAAAGCTTTCCATCGAATAAACCAATGATAATAGTATCCAGAGCAAAGGTTTTTAATCTATGAATTACAACTTCCTAAGGGACATGAGAATTGTCTCACAACTATAAATTGTTTTATTCGTATTTTACGTATACAAAACTCTAGAATCATAAGAGACGCAGGTCGTAAGATCATTCCCAAAGGAAATGTGACAACAAAAAGTTTAAGAACCACTGATCTAAGGGATATTGAGTTATATATCAGACTGTCTCTCTTGAGCGCTATAAAAATTCCTGAGAAACTATCCAATAAAGATAGTATCTAGAGGTGAACATTGTACGATTTTAGCTTGTATTTTTGCACATACGTACGTGTTTTTTTTGACACATTAAGTGACAAATTAAATATGAATATTAATTTCGATAACTACTGAATATTTGTTCAAAATGACAATAATTTAATTTTGAAATCAAATAATGAGTCAAAACTTACTAATCTACTCTACTCTTTTCTAGTACTCGAGTAGTTTCATCGGCTTCTTTCCTTCTTTTATGGCACACACACAAACAGCTTTCTCCTCCATTTCAGGGTTTTCCGGATGAAGCAATATGATGAAACGTACTGATCCGCTACATCTACACCTCCCATATTCTTGTTGCAATTTACTGTTACGCTAAGTTTCTGCACTTAACGTTTCTTCACGTGGTAACTAATGGTGTAGTATCGACAATTGGGGGAGATATATTTGATCGAAAATCTGATTCATCGCTGCTGCTCTATACCCTGAAGGTTCGTGGTGTTCGAACAGGAACACTAATTTCTTCATCTGAATCAGAATCTAAGATGAAGACGGGATTTGATGGTCCGGAATCGGTGCTATAGTTCTTTTTTTATTGGTTGTTTAAACCACGCTATAATCATTCTCTCCAATTTTTTTACCTATTGCTAATTCTTGTAATTCAATATCCAGCTCGTAAGATATCGTAAGTATAATCGGAGATATTCACGAGAGCGCGCGTCTAGAGTCACTGCCTGTGTTTAAGATTTTACCCGTGCAACAGCCCCTTTTCGTTGTATCTCTAGCAGATAGTCGAAACATTGTGAAGGTTGGTAAAAATGAACATTCCTTTCCAAATACTGTCTTAAACACGATGTAGAAAAAAATGTCGAGTCAGGCTCGACATAGGATGCACCGGAATAAAATCGATGTCGAGTCAGGCTCGACATAGGACCGCAAAGAGTTAACTTTACGAACGTCTTTCTATAATATCTTCCAGACGACAGTACGTCATTTTCAGTATACGAAAATAGTATATCATCAAGTTCGAACAATTCAGTTCCCGAGATAAATAATTCTTACATTTAACGTTCACAACGCTGCAATCGGACATATCCGTCATTTTCCATTGAGGTTTGCTTAACATTCACAATGCGGATATATCCGTCATACCCACTTTGCATGGACTTTGGTCTTGACGGATATATACGTCACATCCACTTAAGGGGTTAAATTAATAGAAAATAAATTAATAGAATTTCATACATTTATTCTGCATGTAGTATTAAAATATTAATATATTAAATTGGGCAAATGTAAATTTTCATTTTATTTAATTATTGCAGGGTAAATTGTAAAGGCATTATAATTCTTATTGTTTAAAAGAAGACTTCAAACCAGAACTGAACCGAAAATCGAAAAAACTGTTCCAGATCCGATCCAATATATATATTTTTAATTGAATCGAAATGAAAACCGAAACGAAAAAATACGATTCGAAGTCCTGCGTATGTATAATATATAAATAAGCGTTTATAGAATAGAAGTATTTTATTACATTATTTATTTTTAAAGAACAGAAACTGCTGGTATTATAAAATAAATTTCCAGAGAGACATTTCAAATGCTTGTAATGTAAACAGATCGACGATTACTCGTGGTGAAACTTGTGGAAACAAGTTTCATTGACAGTTTTATGCAATTAGTAGAAACTCCTCAGCTATATTTTCCACAAATTAATAGTAAAACTACTTGAGAGTGCTTTAATAAGAAAACTTCCAATAAAAAAATCTGATATTTTTTTAGTAATTACGATGAAAATCATTTGAAAAACATGCACTCAAGAGAGTCTTCTGAAGTTTTATCTCTTTTGTCATTGAAAATTCTTATAAATTGACTCTTATATTTAGAAAATTTAAAATGCAAATACCTGTCATCCATGCGACAGTCTCCATCACGAGCTCGACAAGCGGCTTTGAAGGTGTCATAAAGAGAAGCACATGATCTTTCGTTGTGACAGACTTGAAGGGCGTAGTTGCATGTCGGCAGAGCTTCCACTGGATAGGGATCCTTTTCTGCAAAGTCAAAATGTTAGGTCCGTTTTATAATTGAGTTACGAGATTCTCGAGGATTTTAATAAGCAACGTCAGAGATTTCATCAAATTGAGTATTTGAATTTGCAAAATTCACAGCCATCCTCATCGCGGGGAGTCGACTTTAAATATTAATGAATCCCGAACCCCCGAGTATTAAGCGATCATTATATTGTTGTGCTCATTTTTAATTCATGAATCGCGCAAGTTTTCCAACCCCCTCGAACTAAAATTGAAAATCTAATACGCTTTTAATTCGTAATTACGAGCATAATTTAACAACTGCGACGAAAAAAAACAACGACGAGCGAAAATGTGTGTGTCGTATCTGCCTGTATTAACAAAGGGTACATTATTAAAATGGATTGTCTACTTGGTATAACAAAAGATATAAATTATCTTAGAAAGGCCGAGAGCGACCAAGGTCGTAAAGAAATAGGAGAAAAAGGTTTAATGTCGACTCTGAGATCATAAATTTCACCGTAATTATGCAATGTTACACCATGTCTGAATCGGCGAATTCTTAAATGTCAAAATGTGTCACCATTTGTAGCACAGGGTCGAAGGAAAGCGTGTTTATTTATGCTTTAAATTCAAAACCACGTAACTCAGGCAAATAAGACTCGGGAATAAGACCAAAAAAATGTAATAAGCAATATAATATTGGATTTAAAATGTCCCTTAAAATTATAATACTCAAATAATATATGCTGTGTATTTTATGTTGGATTGCGTTCATATTATTAAATTATAAAACTGTTCAACTCAATAATTTTGCATATGTATAAGTCGCATAACTTTGAAACAGCTATATAGAATATATCTAAAATCGCATAAAAAAAGTTAATAAAAAAACAGGAAAACAATAAGGCAATTATAAAATAATATTTTTGGTAACATTTAAATGACGTCTTGCAACATTTGTAAAATTTTAAGGATGTCTGACATCTGGCATAATTTATAATTGGTAAAGATGTCACTAGAGTCCCTAACTTAAAAAAAAAATCACAAAATGGCGACTGTTTAAAAAAAAATCAGTCAAGTCATTTTATATTTTGTTACAATTTAATTTTTTTTTTAATTTCGTTTAGTGTTGATGATTTATTTCCTATTTTATCTAAATTATCTCGATACGTACTCTTTAGAAAATAAAAAAAATAAAATAAAAACGTTCTTTAAAAAAATCGCACAACTTCGAAATCGCACAAAAAAAGTCGCACAAAAAGAGTGTTAATAAATAATTTAATTAATGAGGGATCAAACATCTGGTAACAAAAAATGGTGGTAATTTACACCCGAAAAGATCTTGATAATTATGATTATAAGCGCACCAAAACTGTATCATGCTAATTTATTATATCTTTTGACTTAAAGATAATTATTTATAAGCATCTTCATAAATTAAATCATTAAGGTCCGCTCATCGAAAAACGCCTATATTTTAATAAACAATTTTCGTCAAAGAATGATGCCATTTAAAATTTTGCTAAATTATTGAAAATACCACTAAAGTACTTTTAACTATAAAATTCATTGATTTGGTGTTTTTCGTCCCACATGTCAAATGTGAATGTTTAATTCTTCCTGTGTTTAGTTTTTGCTCAGTTTCTTTATAGCTGATCCCAAAACATCCAATTGATAATCCAGAATATAAGATCTTCATATTGGTTTATTGGCTTTTTAACTTTATGTTTTAGAAATGCAAATTAGTTCGGTCCATTTTAAAAATATGGCTTTGGCTGTTATGAATGTTTCATAGTAATAACTGATTTTGGTGATTTCAGAGAGGTTAGACATCTGTTAATAACATTCAGTTTTTACTGCTTTGAGTTGCATAAAAATCCTTGTTTTTTACTGTGTTAAATATATTAAATTTTGTGTTAACCAAGCAAAATTTTGTAGAAGTTTATAGTGACAATGCTCCAACTGATAAATCATATATGGTCATTTCAGCATTGAAGACAAGCCTCACTCTGGACAGCCAAAAAAAAATCATAGACAAAGAATTAGAGGGATTACTCGATGAAGATCCGATTCTACAGATAAATGATTTGACAGCTCACTGGTTCACTTCTTTCGCAGAAATCGAAAATTGGCTCATAACTTGGATCGCCTTGAAATATGAGACATTTTTTCGAGATGGAATTCGGTTATTACCTAATAGGTAAGAACAAGTAGTAATCAGCGATGGACAATACTTTGATTAATCTATAAATTCATTTTGTTCTGAAATAAATGCATTTTTAACACAAAAAACGAACCGAAATAATTTGCACTCGCAATATTTTATCAAGTTGGTAGCACGCGAACTACAGTTTGAAAACACTATTATATTACTAACTTACTACATATATAATATCTTTGTGAATGCACTCAGAAACTTGCGTTTCAATCTGTTAGTTAGTTTAGAAATTACACCGACTTTTACAAAATGTTTTTTTGCAAGTCTTTCGAAAACCGTGTGGACTCCGTGCGATATTTTATGCGAAATGCAGCAGCTCGGAATGTGTTAAAAATACGTCACATCACATGTAGTCCATTCCGATTTTTTCCAAGTTACCCATTTAACTTTGCACACATTTGTTCAAATGGAATTCCAAAGTGCATGTCATGAGTTTTCTTCTTGTGTATTCACAAAGTGTAAAATTGTAAGATTTACTGTGTTTGAATATATGACACAGAAATACACATACTGCAATTTGCCCAAGTTTTAATTGGTATATTAAATCTCTCCAGCGCCTCAAGCACTATGTTAAAATGGAAGTCGTTGAACGAAATAAGTGGAATACAAACTTGACAGTTTTGCTCAGATAAATATATATAATTAGCAATGTCGAAGAACTATTTAACGACATAATTCCGACTAATTATTGAACATCCTTCTTAACATCGATATTAACATTTAAACGCTTCTTCCACCAAGTCAGGATTGGCCACCTCAGGTGGCCACCACCGACTATGACAGAGTAATGCTTGGCTAAATTAGCATAAAATGTGACACCTGCCAACCAGGGCCGTGCGACACCTGTCAGCTTTGACAAGGAGGGAACGCAAATTGAGCCGAAAACGGGTTAATATTCCATCGTTTCACGTTACGTCGCCGATGAAGTTGTCGACTTAATTTTAATCGTTTAACAGCTTTAAAATACCGACGATCGGTGATAAAAAGAAAATTTGTTTGTTTTCCCGGTTTTTTTTTTTGCTTCGACGAAAATCATTATATAAATTGGCTCAAATGATTAGGATACAATCAGGCCATTTCGAGGAAGGGCACAAAAGAAATATTTCGAGAATCGTATTTTCGTCAACGCTAATTCGTCGACGATGAAATCAGGTCACCATGTAAAGGCTCAGCATATAAAATTAACCCTTACATAAAGTCTCATGGAAGAATATATTTTCGAAGTCAAATTGCTTAAAGAATTAAATTTTCAAAGACAAGGCTAATTTTTCAATTAGTAATACATATATAAAGCATAGATATATAAGAGTTGGTTATAAAATATTTATATTTTTGGTTGAAATTTTTCAAACCCAATTTAAAGCACAAAAGGCTTTCATACAAATTATATTTATAAAAATGATTAAGAGTTTCTGAGTTTATTCTTTCTCGAATAATATTTTAACAGTGATGTTTTTCGTTAGAGCACAATCCGAATCATCTCTAAAGTATTAACAGAGACTCTATTTAATCTTAGATATTAATATTTGATTGCTGCTAAATTGGAAGGCTACTCTAAAGTATCACCAGATAACGTGAAATTTATGATGAATATGATATTGATATCTGAAAACTTTATAAGGCTTCATAATATAAAGTTTTTGTATAGTGTTGTATTATAAGTAATTTTGACAACAACAGAAGTTAGTTCGATCTTTTTTTTGTTGCTCATTTTAATTATATTTTAAGATCAAAATATAATTATTGTAATTCAGCTTCTATTTGAATATTTTAAGTCAAAATTTTTGGCTATGATGATTTAAAATGTCATGGTTAAAATGAGTACAAAGTGTACGACAAATGTACATACTAAATTTCGCTGTTAATCGTTGTATTTAATCGAGTCAGTATTTATTAATCCAGTTAATAGAAATCTAGTCCAAAAATGAATTTACTACCGAAGGAAATTTAAAGCAATTTTATTTTTGCATGAATAAAACATACATAGGTTGCTTAATCAATGTAGGCTTCATCAGTCATAAACGAAATGAATTGCCAACAGGCAATCGGCCAGGATTTCTGCGAAAAAAAGAGGATAAATGAACATGTCTATTCAAACTCCATTAACGGTGACACTCCAAAAGGTAAATTTCCAATTGAGCCCCTCAAATTTGATGACAAAAATCTACATGCGAAATTTACATGAGCGAAATGGAACGATTTTATCGGGCTTTCATTCGGATATTTCAGTGAAAAGTACATGCTGGAAAATATATTATTTCAGAGGGCAATAAATGCTTACCTTTTTTTAGCACGAAGACACACGGATGGTCAAAGAGGAAGTCTCTAAAGGAATTACATTCAGGATCTACGTTCGGCTCCCTACAGAGACACGTGGGCTTGAAGAATGGAAATGCTTGCAGAGTTCGAAGAGCAGCCTGGCATTTGGTAACGGTAACTGTGGAGCAAGCGACTGTAAAGAAGAAGAAAATACGTTTAAAATTCAATAGCAATCGTGAATAAATAGCGGAAAATTTCTACTTTAAAATTAACTTATAAAATATGAATTTTTCATCCTGTCGCAGATATGTACGCCTTACGGTTTCTATGTTTTTAAAACGACTAAAAGTACAATGTAATTACTTTGCAGTGAAAATAGCGTGCTGATAAAAAAAAAAACATTCTTTGCAGTATAAGTATATGAATTCAGCCCCGGTGAAGTGTTTTGAAGAAGAGAAAGAAAGAGATGGAAGCTGTGTTGTTAGAGCCCGAAGCAACGCCGGGAGAAAAAGATACGCAAATAGAATAGCGGAGACAACAGGGAAGAGTTAGTCAACCGTTGTATATTATTTAAAAAATATTTTTTAAATACAGAAATTAAATAACCAATCAAATCCAGAGTTGATGCGTTTCTTAAACTATCTAATGTCAATCTATTAAAAGTTGGATGGATCAATTAATCGGCACTATGTTAGGATTGATTCATTATGATTCATACATACAAAATAAACTTTTAGATTTAATTATAAATTATTTTCAGCGATCCTTATATTAATCTAAAAAAAAATGAAAATATTATAATCCATGTTAAACCTCAAAAAACAGCAAATTTTAGTCAAACAATGTTTTCCCTTGGCGTTAATATGCCCATTTTTTCCCCTCTAATCATATATCCATCAATTTACGTGATAGTATATTTTTTAATAAATATCCAATTGAAATATTTTTGATGAAAAAAATCGAAAAAATGGTGTTGAAAAGCAAAGTTACTGATAAAAAATATTTTTAATATGTAAGCATATTTTTACAGCATTTTTCTTTTTTATTCGGGATTTTTCCGGGAACCGCGTAAATTGAAAGATGAGCGTATATTTGCAGAGTGCGTTCAAAAAGTGTATATTTACTGGATTAGATTGAGAGAAGTATTAGCTTTAAAACACACCCTTTAAAAATCGCTCCGAACTATCTAAATATCAGGGCGAGCGTTTCCGTGGACCTCTTTTTAAGGCAATGAAACTTCGTAATCAAAACGTTTCTAATAATTCAGCTGGCCTTTGGGAGTGATTTTTTATCCATATCATAAGTTCTTCGGTGGCATAAGCTGCTTAAAGAGGGCCAAGAGTAGGTCTCCGACGAGCCCTACAATGGATATCCATTAACATCCTGAATAGACCAAAATATGAGGTGTATGGATGATTATTTGAGCTCTTACCAACGGTTGAGCCTTTAGTGTATACCAGAAACTCCAAACATAACAAAAACAACCGTTTATCGCATTGTAACCGAAAGTTTCAATACAAAGACGTATGGAAACTGCATCACGACAATGCGCCACAGCGATTTCATTGTCAACGATTTTCTGACCAGGACCCGCACTCCCATTGGTTCCCCAGCCTTCCCACAACCGTAATCTGGCTTCCCCAGATTTTTTTTGTTTCTTTGCTTAAAAATAGTCTTAAAAGGGAAAAAAATGGGACACGATTGAAATCATCCAACCTCGTGTTGCATCGCCTCTAAAAGACATCTCGGAGAAGGTCTTCCAGAATATCTTCCAGGCCTGGCAACACCGCCTCCAGAAGTATATCAATGCAAGAGGGTGCTATTTAGAAGATTTTAGACTAATTTTACAAATATCTTCAACTCTTCACACAAGTTGGATATTGATAAAAATTAATAAACTATATCTAAACATACCCACAAGAGTCATGTTTTATTATGTAACTTATGCTGTGATAAATCTATAGCTCACAATTAAGAAAGATACACGCTGATTCGAATTTATTCACATCTTGCACGCCAAATGAGTCAAAGGATTCAAGTTGGCTATATAATTTTTGCTAAATTCAAAGTGTCGCAACCGTATGATAACTGCAAGCTGCATAGATACATACATTCAGATTTTATAGTTAGAGAGCATAACTTATGACTTATTGTAGCCAAATTAAGACACTATATTCTTCATAAACATCTACATTTCAATCTCACAATCAGTTTGAAAAAGTTTTGATCTATACACTCAAACCTCTTTTTGTGCGATTTTTTTTGTGCGATTTCGAAGTTATGCGGTTTTCTTTAAAACCCTTTTTTTAATTCATAAAGAGTACGTTATTTTGGATAAAATAGGAAATAATTCATCAACACAAATTTGAAAAAAAAATATAATTATAATTTGGTAAATATCGAAAATTATCGAAAATTATCATACAGCGATGACCGTTTGTAATTAAAATACTTAATATTTCCAGATTTTTTATTAACTCTTTTTATGCGATTTTGGATGTATTCTATATAGCTGTTTCAAAGTTATGCGGTTTTTAAAATTCATGGAACAAATCTTCACTTTTTCTATATAAGTCATAGTTTTTTTTTGCGCGATTTTCCGGGGAACGCATCCACCGTATAAAAAAAAAGTTTAAGTGTATAGCAAAAATATGAAAAATATAATTTTTATGAATTTAAGAAAACACGTTTAATTTACTAAGATATATATTTTGATGCCAATTTTATATTATTACAATTATAAATTATTTTAAAATTGTTGTTGTTGGCTTGTCATTCAAAGTATAATAATTAGAAACGAATTGTGTGAGTGCGGATTTAAATTTAATTTATATCAGTTAATTCGATACGACCACCGCCGATTTCAAACAAGTGCTGATTCTTCGCCCATGCCATTCTTCAACCCCATCGCCCATCCTCCAACCCCGAACGCAATTAATTGTTTGTTAATTCCCTCGGAATTGTAAAGCGTCATTGCTCATCTAAGAGAAATTCTCGAATGAGAATTTGTTTAAGTGACAAAGGTGATGGCAAAACAGAAATTACTTGACGTAAAACAACATTTTTCAAATTAAAGTTTCCAGATCCGGTTTCCAAGGTAAGCTTTTTTGCCATTATTTCGATTGGTTCAGACGAGCTTCATTTATATCGCCGCTTAACCTCTCTTTCGCAAAAAGAAAAAATAATGAAATTTTAAATTGATACTGTTGGAAGGCCTGGCGGTCTTATTATCGATCCGGTGAAATTGGTAGGCGGAATATCTTAAGTTGTGCAATATTATTAGCATTGTGAATCCGGTGTCGAGATCCGAAGATGGCGGCCTGAATGTAGAACAAAGTGGCCTCCACAAAAGGTTCTTAAAAGCCTCTCCACAGCCAGGTTCAACCCATTGTGTCTCATTGTAAAATATATCGACCGGTTTGTTTCGCGAATTACGGGCGAACGTTGAGATTTTGATGCTATTGGAACGTGATTCAATCTGAAAAAGAATTATCAGCACGCCTTTGAAACTCTCAGAGTTTAGTTGTGAACGTGTTGAACGAAGATTGAAAACAATAAAATCTAACGAGTCCAATACAGTTTAAAAGCCGTGTCTGCAAAACGTTAAACACTACAAGTGCAATCGACTTTTATGGTAGAAGATAGAAAATAACAGCTCAACCATCATCAAGATTACTTTTTTTTGTTAAAGAATAATTCAACATCATATAAGGCTTAGTACATATAGAAAATCTCAATCTATCGTTCCCCATATATGTTTTACGAAAAAAAATATTTGAAAGACGCATCAATAACTCCAATATGTATTCGTTTTCAATATTAATTATTCAAAATTCTACTTGACTAATCCATTTTTACCTCTCGAATAAAACAATATTCTGGAGCCATTTTGGAGAAATTCACTTATAAGAAGTTCAAAAAATATGATTATATACAAGAAGAAAATAAATGTTGTCATAACAAAAAATGATAAGAATTGTAAAATTTTAAAGATTTGTAAAAATAATAATCAGATCAAATAAATATGGTAGAAAAAATCAAATGGTTCAAATTCAGGTTCCTTGATTTTTCCTAGACGATTTATGCCCGGCGTAAACTTGAATTGTCCTGCTGTAAAATTCATCTGTAGTTATTCATCAATTCATCAGATACAAGATATACTCACCATCAAAAATAATTCTTCATGAAAAATGTTTTGGTTTAATTTCTGGATAATAGAGATTTTTAGGTAAAATACGTATATATAGGCGAGGAGATTTGTGCTTCTATAGTAAAATAGTATCTATAATATATTAAGTTGTCCCATAAGTTTCTTTCGCAAATGAACACAGATCTAATCATAACCATGGTTGAAGAAAACCTGCGATATACTGTTCGCGAAATAGCTAACAAGTTAGAAATTCCACGAACATCCGTCCATAATCATCTGACAAAATTGGGCTACATCAATCGTTCAGATGTGTGGCTTCCTCATGAACTGACTGACTCAAATAAACTTCAGCGTATTTCAACATGCGATCTTCTTCTCCAACGACATAATAGCCAACCTTTTTTGAAGAGACTTGTTACTGGAGATGAAAATTGGATACTCTATAAGAATATCTAACGTACTACATCCAAATCTAACTGGCCTACATCCAAAAAAAGTTTTGCTATGCATTTGGTGGGACTGGAAGGAGGTGGTTTATTATTAGCTACTTCAGCAAAGTAAAACGATCAATTCAACAAAATATTGTTTTCAACTAGACAATCTAAAGGATGCAATTGCCAGAAAACGGTCAGAATTAACGAACAGACGAGGCGTTGTTTTTCATCACAATAATGCCAGGCCTCGTGTGTCTTTGCTCGTAAGAAATAAATTATTATCATTTGACTGGGATATTTTACCTCATCCTCTATACTCTCTGGACATTGTCCCTTCAGATTATTATTTATTTCTTTCATTGAAAAATTATTTACGTGGTAAAAATTTTAATTCAAAAAATGATATAAAAATGTACCTTGATCAATATTTTGCCACAAAACCTAGAAAATTTTTGCAAGAAGGCATTATGAGGCTTCCAGAGAGATGGAAAAAGGTAATAGAACAGAATGGATCATATATTATTCAATAAATTTTGATGTGATACAAATTATTGTTTATTTTTTTCTTAATATGAAAACGAAAGAAACTTATGGGACACCCTAATATTATGGTAATATTTAAATAGGTGAATATTCAAATAAGATAGAATATATATAACATACAGTCTATAGTTATTGTAATTAATGCATTAACAATATGTTTAATTTACTGATCAGATGATGTTTTACCCTGTTAATTTAATCGCAATTAAAAATATGGATTGAAATAGAGCCTTTATAAAGGAAATATGATCTTGCAATGATAATAGATAGGAGGAAAAATAATTTGACGTTTCCATGTCGTAAATTAATTGCTATTGATAATTGGATGGAATTAGTGAGCACAGCGCCTTATTAATCGGCGTAAATGCGATACGTTGAAGTCGTCCGCCGAATTTCTCCAAGGAAGAGTTTATTTTTACTCAAATTCAATAAGAAGTTGAGAAAACTCCCTGGAGGATAAATATCAGTGTAGAATCTTTCCTGCCATACTAATTGAGCTATCAGAAGCACATCTGAAAGAAACTCAATTAGGAAAGTACGGCCCCGTTTACAAGAGCAGGTTTCTCTGGCAGGCTACACCGAAGAACATGTTTTCAAAATTGAAATAAACTATTTTCATCATGCTTATTTATTCATTAAATTCATAATGTAAATTCATTCACACAACGAACAAATTTATATGCTCCTCCGGATCAAATGTTAACCGCTTATAACAATATGTTCAATTTTATTCGTGCATACGCTTATTGTATTGTTTATTAGCTATCGGAAGGCAAATAAGCTTGGCTATTGTTAATATTAATTGCTTCAATGGCCTTAATATCATCATGTGAAGTGATAGTAACTGTGTACTAAACAATGAGTTTTATCTGCAATAATTTTATGAGCAAAAAGTGCAAAATCTCAGGAACAAGCAGAATAATACGGTTTACGCGCTCATACATAGGGAATTCAATTCCGAGCCAAAGTTTCGATCCCGGGATTTCGGGATCAGTACCGGGATCCCGGAATCGAGATTTTCGATAGTTTTAGAAATTAAATTGATAAATTTGATCAAAAATTACTAATAAGTCCATTTCTTTAATATAAAAATTAACCTCGAAGGCGAAAGAATTTTATTTATTTAAGAAAAGATAAAAATACAATTCAAAAATAGATAAATAAAACACTAAAAAATTCAAATATTATTTTGAAAATATGCCCAAAGTAACATTAAACATCGAGTTTTTCGTCATTTAGTCTGGATCGGATTTTGGAAGCCAGGCAATCTGCTGCTGAAAATGCACCCTCAGCCTCCACACTCGTTGGAGATATCATCATCAGATATTTAAATGCTAGTTCGAGTTGATGACCGCGTGAGCCCCCATTTTCAGTATAACACCATCAATATGACTGATAAAAATTCCTTTCTGCTGAGACATCGACTAAAACTCGCAAAATTCCCGATTTCCCGACAGATTATTTATTTCCGTCGCTGCAGATGAATACTTATATATTATAATACTTTGATGTGATTCATATTTATATTACGGAGGAACATAAAAATTCTGAGCCCTGTATCTATTATATTTCATATCGATATTCCCATTATTAGAGTCGAAGTGTAGTAAATACATCACCGGTAGGGAAAGGTTAATATAACAATTTGATATGTACCGCCATTGTTTCCAAGCGTCCAGATTTCGGCGGGAATGTCTCGATTTATTAGTTTTCATCGTGCTGATGAGGTGTACGATTTCTGTTAGATAAAAATTTCAATCCCGAATATTTCGGGATTACGTTTACTAATCCCGGGATTCATGAGCGCCTAAAACTGTCCAGGATCCCGAGATTAGATTTCCTACTCATACACCATATTATCTAAGTGAGTATATCAGCAAATAAATCAATATATAGTTTAAAATCGCAGTTGAAACCCATTAATATTTTGAAACAGCGATTGATTGTAGGAAAGCAAGGACTTGTTTAAATCATAACAAAATGAAATGAATTTTATTCAATTTGGTTAATTATTTTGTCTTTATTATTCTGGTATAAAATTATCAAAGAGAATTAGAGCATGGATACCTTTTAAAAAAGGCTCATCAATCAGTTCAATATGTTAAAGAATTAATCATCTTATTCAAATTTCAAATTTAAAAAAAATCCCAAAAATGCGCACGAAATTTTGGACTGACCTGATAAAAGTGAATTTGATTCATTGATACGCTTATTATTTCCAGTTAAACCTTTTAGATATTTTCAGATTTCAGATTCAAATCTCAATTATATTTATATTTTTGAATATCTGTACTTGATTATAGTATTTATTTAAAACGTGCTACTTATATATTCATTGATATTATACGTTATGCAAATACGGAGATCATTAAAATATATATAGCATTTATACGAAATTATAATGTATTTGGCAAGTATAATAAAAAAAATTGTTTATACGTTGGAATATTGTAGAGATGTATTAATATTATTCGTGTTCCAAGCAAGATAGACCGAGGGGAGTAATATATTTAAAAGAACGAAAATATATATTTCATTTTTACATGGTAATGAAGGCTGAATATTTATTATGACAACAGAAGATATACGTTTAATTCCAAAACGTGCCATAATTTTCGTCTATTCGGTTGTTGGCTTTTGTTCTTAAAGTATTAATACTGTGATAAATTGGATTACAGAATTATTAAAATCACTTTCAATTCCATTAGCATATATTGATAGTTCTACTCGACTTGTTAAATAAATGCCATCGTCGATTAGTTACATATTGCATGAAATACGTGATTGACTACACGTCAGCTAAATAGCTCGACACCTTACCGATCAACGCTTATAATTATGATCCACGTCGTCGAGACATAGATCTTAGAATTTGAATGATAAATTTGTTTATCAAATTTTAAAGGGCACATACAAATAATATAATATATTCTTACGTTTTAAGCTCTTAAGACTTCTTTCTCGGATGGATCTATGATTTAAATCGGGGGTTCTTAGCCTTTTTCGACCACGACTTAAAATATACTAAGAAATTGACTAGCATCAACCATGGGTATTTTTTAAAGTTAAATATTGATGGTTTATAATATCATATTTACAATTTAAAAAATATATTTCATAATTTTAATACTCATTATTTATTAAGAAAAATGTTCATAGTTAACCTTTATGATAGGATGATCGCGTATTTGCGAGTGAATCCCAATGATTCAGAAAGAGCACTCTTGTACGTTGAGCTCGAAGAGAGAAAGAGACGGATAAAATGTAGTGCAGTTCGGTAACTGTGCATGGGAGAAAGAGACGGAGAGTTACCTGCGTACGTCGCACGATTATATAGATCGTTAACCCAAATTTATCGACTAATATTGATGTGTGAATGATATAATTAATCGACTCTAGGTGTATTTTTATCTTGATCTCTGTATATAACACCTAAGCACTACTCAGGAATGGCCTTATTATCCGAGTATTATTTTTTTTTTAAATTAATATTTTTCAGGCATGGATAATCCGCACCCAGATAATCGACAGTACACTGTATCATTATTGTGTCAATGTGTTTTTATTATTGGTTTTAAATTATATATCATTTTTATTGGTAATTTTCGATTTATCTACTCTTCTTAGAAACCTTGTCTGCAGAAGTTTCTATCCACCAGCTTTGAATGCTTTCTTTCATTTATCAAGAGGTTTATCTAGTCCTGTACAAAATGGCTACTGAAGAGGAATACTATTTTAAAAAAATCACATTCATACTGTGTGTATTTAAAAATAATGATAAAAAGGGAGGTAATTAAATATCTCATAAAGGAAGCATTATTCATGAAGTAACATACAGTTAGATAGGCTGTATTGTTTCAAGGACTAACAGGAGCATGGTCCCATCGACATACGGACCTCAGCCGCATATTAATTATTAAAAATAACGTTGCTTCATTTGAGAGCGGAAGGACTGGCATCAAAATTGGCAAAGTTAAGAGCTGCTCATCTCGCAGGGACACTTGGGACTAATACATCAAAGAGGAACAAAGTGCTAGTCGAACCGCGAAAGACAAGGTACGCACTCTTCTGATATCCTTCTTCCAACCGTCCACGGTTTTAATCAAAATTTTACCGGCGTATTTCCGTTTGACGCGAAAGCCTATTTTGGCCTCTTAGCTCGGTCGAAACTTTTTCCTCGGCGAAAAATAAAATATTCAATTCGCATGTTTGGCAAGCACTCGAACAAAATAAATCCATCCGAATATTTTGATTGTGAAAAATTCCATTTTCTGCACTATTTCTTGAGTTACGAGACTCGGATACGGCCGGGAGTTCGGCAAGAGGTCCGCAATACGGAGCCATAAAATAAATCTTTCCCATCGGATAAGAAGTTTCGTTTCGAATGTGGTCTTAACCGTTCCTAATATAAAGCAAATAACTTCTGCATACTTTGGTCTTCTAGAAAACACGAATAAAACAATAATAACACAGAAAATACATTTGTAATGTATTATGTGGTATTAATTAAAAATATACAAACACAAATAAATATATATATATATATGTGACCTTTTCCTTAATAAACTCCTTCCAGAAAAGGTGATCATAAATCGTTTTTTTTTTCTCTATAAAGTAACTACATTAAATTGATTTTGCAGGTTATACCGAGATCATGATAACTCATTATTATAATGCTTGTGTCTTAACTACTTTAATTACCTTGGCTCTTAACACCCGAAAGGAAGCATATTGAAAACAAGCGATGGACTTATGGTTACAAAATTTTCGCCCCCTTATATGTCCAGGTGGGTGTTACCCCAAGGGGGGGGGGGAGCCAACCCTACGTTCGTGGGCAACGGTTGAACTCCTGAGGTAATGGTGTGGAGTAGAGGTGTGCGAAAGTAGCCTCGTTGATTTGTTCATCAAACGCTGCTGGGGTAACCCAGCTTATACGAGTTGGGTGCGCAGGTCACCCTGTGCTGCGTACCCATAAAGGGGTGTGTGGAACAGCCAATTACAGTAGTTGGTGGAGACTGTGCTAAAGGCTCACCACTATCCTCAACAACCTAGGTAAATAGGGGAACCGTCGTCTACGTAGCTAGGTACTAAGAATGACCAAACCGATGCGAGTACCATGGAGAAGAGGTAGCCCCTGCAGTCCGTCATCTGCTGCAGCTCCCTTCAAACTGAGGTTGGACTCGTGGTGGCAGTAAACCCACAGAAATAAATCTCTTGAATTTAGCATAACCTTAGTCCTTCCTCCTCCATCGCATCTTCGAATGCACATGGTTTGAAGCTGATCTTTCCCGCGGAAACCTCGCCTCCTCTGACATCTTTGATTAAGCTCATGGACTAATCAATGAAACGTTTTTATCTTCACAGTCTTCTGTATACTCTTGTTGAGGAAGATGACAAGTTCTGAACAATTTCAGGAAAAAAATACGATATTGCATGCTATACATAGAATAACACAATCTTAGTCAAAAGTAAAGCCAGAAACACTTGTTCGATCATAGAGAAAGATTGTTCCTGACGTGGAAACAGATTAATGGATTCTAAAGAGAATTAATCCAAACACAGATGGGGAAAACATCTAGGATCATGATTGAAATGATCCAGGTTTTGAATGTATGGATGATGCAGATATCGTTTCTTTCGTTTCTCGAGAGGAAGAAAATGAGAATGACACTACAAATGAAGAAGATACCAGTTGAATTACGTTGAAATATTGCTAGATTATGCTGAACAAATAGGATTTGAATATAATAATATAATAGCTTTAAGAAAAATTCGAAGTGATAATTTGTTTAAAAAATCTCAAAAACGAACAAAAATTATAGATTTTTTTAAATATGCTCGTATATATATATTTATATTTTGTAATGCTAAGTACTTACTATAAACGGCTACTTGTCTGCTTAACTATGAACGTTTTTTCTTAATAAATAATAAGTATTAAAATCATGAAACAAAAATCTGTATTGCAAATATGATATTATATTTGAAACCAAGTAGAAATTTGATGATTTGGCTTATCCGTGTTTTCCAGTTATCCGTGTTCATCCTCCCCAACTTTAGCCCAGATAATCAAGAGTGCACTTTATAAGGAATCGTGAATGCTTGTAGAATTATCGACTTAACAATCACAAATAAGAATGAACATTAAATGGACATGGCAATAATCGGCTTTCTTAAAATGCCCATTTTTGTTCATCATGACAAGACTATTCATAATAATGGCGAACCATATGTAAATATGTCTTATTTTATATGTCAACTCTTATAAGTTTTGCTCAGTTGAACTCTAGGGTCTTAAGGAGCAAATAGCCACCCCACTGGGTGAAACGAGGTGACTCTTACAGACATCTCACGCTACTCTTATCTGCAACTATGCATGCATCGTTAATCTTTTGGTTTAGGAGTATTTAAATCGTTACGAAATTACATATTTTTAATAAATTCAAATAACTTGTTAAAATTGAAGGATTTTAGAAATTACTTCTGAAAAAATAGGGCGGATTGCTAAGCTGATGAAAAATCAGAAAAGAGTTTGTAATGTTGAGATTTCCAGTTGAAGAATCTTAAACAAAAAAAATAGTGTTAAAAAAATGGGTTTCAAGTTAATGAATTAAATTTTATTTTTAAAGCGTTCTCATAGAAACACAAAAACTATAGATGTATTTATTATATAATTTAAAACAGTACAAGTACGAATTGTTCTATTGAGTAATATCGCCGAACAGACGACGAAAAAATGCGTATAAATCTGTTTAATTCAAAAAATGAGAACACATATCACGCTCAAACCAAAAAAATACATACACTGAATTCATATTAAAGCTCAACATAAAGTCTGTTGTCTTTTAGGCGACCTAAAAATATATTTAATGCATAGTAGAAAATAAAAACCTTCTAAAGTCGCACGCTTTCAACTTTTATGATGCCTTTATTATTTTCTTCGGAGCCAATAATTGAGAAAACTTCATTCAAAGCTCATCTGCTGTCTATGAAAGTATTTCGATTTATAATATATTTTGTCATAACTTTTAATAACGAAACTTCAACAGATATTTTTTCAAAATATAAAAAAAAAACATATATTTGCAATTATTCTGCTGTTTTTTTGTTTGTTAATATGTCAGAATCAATTTTAACCAATATGAATGATATTCAATTTTATATCCCAATGTCATAGATAATTAATGGATGAGTACTTTGACAGAAAGAGATATAACGGAAGGATTTTCATGTATTCAAATCATACAATTTTAATGGATTACATAAATGGATATGCTTACCAAGTTCAGATCCGCAGACCCTCGGGATTATCTCCAGAATAGCCGAACAGGAAGCGTCTTCGAAGCAGAGTTGTCTTGCCAACAGACAATTTAGTATTGTTAAGGAAGTTTTAAAGTTGAGCCCTGCAAAAATATAAAAGCATGTTTAAACAATTTAATATAAGAAATGGCAAGTAGAAGCAATTAGTCAATCAGAAATCAATGTAAATGAGGTTGAATAAGATGACAAAATAAGCTCCAATGGCCTGCTTTTTAATTGTATTTCATATTCAACTAAAATATGGCAAAAATATCGAGTACGCTAAAATATTATATTTTCAGCCAAATCAAAAAATACAGAGTAGCCAATAAAAGTAAAAGTGGTGTACCAAATACATATTATCGGTGAGCGCTGGTATTTTTAGCACATTAAGGGAAAGTTTAATGTTTTCTAATGAATTTTAATGTATTATAGTTAATAGTACATTTTTGGGGTCCCTTTTATGGAACCATTGCCAACCATTTTGACATGGTTTTTTTATGGCGAATATATGTTTAAAAAAATGAGATCGCCTACCACATCTCCTATAGATTTGAACTCATTACGACTGAATTACTTGTTACATCGGTTAATCGCAGGACTATTCATAAGTTAATAATATGTGCTTGATGAATTATATGAAAATTTGAAATTATTGTAATGTATTTGATGGTCAAAAATCGGATTTAACTTGAATAAAATAATTTCTATAGTAGATATTTTTTTCCAGTCTTAGTACATATTTTTTTAATAAAGCCTATAAACTGGTAGAGAAAATAAATCTGTTAAGGTTGATATTAATATTTGAGCTTTATACAAAATGTGGTTTCTTATAAAAGATCCCGGGGTGTTTGTAACGGTCGTTACCATCGTTAGGGACCGTTACAAGTCGTTAGCGAAACGTTATACGCCTAGCTTTGAATTCGTTGCTATCTTAAGTTGAACTTTAAGCTCCGAACTGAGATCTTAAAGCTCAAATAATGTTTTAAAGCTCTCATCCGAAAACCACTATTTAATCCGCTCGCAAAGAACTCCTCATTACGCATTTTTTATGCAGTTCATGAGATGAAAGCATGAAAAAAGGGGGGCTCAAGGCTCGCCCATAAAAAAATGTGTACGTTATTTTATTTGCTCGTTTTAAATTTACTTATACCGTAAAGTACTTATTAAATTATTCATAAAACATCCCCTTTACATTTACGCGCGTGTCGAAACAACTCAACCTCATCATCATCAAAAAACTTGACACTGTCGAAAAATTCGCTAAAAAATTACGCAACTCCGATAAAAGTTTTGAACTTGAAAATTTCGCCGCAACTAGTTTTTATTTCGCATTTTATAGTCCAGCGTTAAAAACTTCCCCCGGGGGGGTGCAAAAGCGCCATGTCGACTTGTGTTCAAATAATAAAAAAACTTTAAGCCCCCCTTTGTTTATTTATTTATATTATTATACACTCGCAAAAATGATAACCATTATCTACCATAAAAAATGGATACACTTCAATGAGCGGGACGAAAAAAATGAGTCTCGAAAGTTTGGCATTTCACAAATTTGTCCCATGTCATCGATGTCGCTCGCACCCTCCATACATACGAGTTTGAGGGTTATTATTTTTCTTATACCCTTGAGTCGTCTCGAAGATAAATATTGAAAAAGGTTTACCCATAAAATGGACAGCGAAAGGCTACAATATTGACAATACGGATAAATTTTAAAAACTATAAAATTACATAGCATTCCACCATGTAAGATACACAAACAAAAATTCTAAAACACATTAAATCCAAATAAATTTTCCATATTTCATCAGACGCTGCTCAATTTTTCCCTTCGAAATGACCTTAGATTTCACATTTTCAGATGCGTAATTTTTCACAGCCATTACATAGTTTTATCATGTACTTGTTAGCTATTACATCAATTCGATCAATCCATCACGAATTGTATTCCCGCGGGTGATATTCCGATATTATCAAATCGTTATATCAGAACGTGCTCTGTACGTTTCCATTACATCATCAAACTTTGTCATCAATCATGCTTTTAACAGGCGCAGTCTGAAAAACGATACGCGATTTCATTCACTGTGTTTCATACTTTGAATGTCACGCTAATGCTGTGTCAACATAGTGTTTGAAATCAATTTTCATGCTGAATAACACATTACATAGCATATATTTTTTTAAACGGCGGCCAAGTTACGCAGGAAACAAATGACTTAATGAGCATCCTTTAAATATTTAATAACCGATTACAAGCACTAATTACGATCGATCTATGATCAATATGATATTAGAAAACGCGGCAAACTTTTAAGAAAATCAGCACGTTATTAAACAAAGAAATCCATTGGTGTCAGGTCTGGAGACCGTGCGAGCCACGGAATAGAGTCCCCAATAGAATAAATTTACACGACAGAAGTGCCCACAAAAAAAATCGTGATGTGGTATTGTGCGTGCATACGAAGCAGATATGGACAATATGAACAAATTTTGTTAATAAATTTAATAAAAACATCACTTTAATAATTCAATAACTCATCACTTATTGAATAATTTTTATAATAGGGAACATATCGTTGAAAAGGGTATACACTAGAAAAAAAATGAAAACTAAACTAAGTTAACCTATTAAGCGCGGAAGATCTTTTTCAATAGCGCAACATACAGCGGGCGCGAATATTTTCATTATGACGTATATATACGTCCCGCCCAACTGGGGTGCGTGCATATATTTTTTAACAATGTTAGAAATATAATTTATAAAAAAAAACAATTAAACCTTTAATTTTTATTTATTTAGATACATAAACACAGTTCTTCTTTGAAAGTTCTTTGAAAATGCCTTTCAACTAAGCGTGAGAGTTTAGGTGTGATGCTATTTTTTTATGGCATAGGTTAAGCATCAATACATCTCTCCGCCTGCCTTAGGACTCAACATTTATTTCGATGACGTATATATACGTCCTAACCATTTTAATACAGTTTACGTTGGACGTATATATACGTCCTATCCATTTTCAATACAGTTTACGTTGGACGTATATATACGTCATGCCCACTTAACAGGTTAATAATGGTTAGATTTTTATTTAAAGAATTTAAAAGTTGATATTACTTATTCCTTTGTAAATTTTATGTGACTTTGGAAGCTCAGAAACATTTTTTTTAAGTCAATTGTATAAAATAATGAATTATTTAGATCAAATATGCATTACTTAATACAAAAATATATAGGACATTGTTTGGATTAGATCCTCTGTATTGTTGCTTGTATTTTAATTTAGTATAAATTATATGTATTTCGACTTTTGCTTTAGAATATGAATAATTTATAGCACTTTTAAAAGTATAGTTTCCAACCTTAAGATATAATACATATAGAGATATTTATGAAACTAAAATCGATCCTCCGTAACAGCCACCTGAGTCTTGGCCTACTATTAAAATTCATGAAATGCTGTATATGGTTCATCCCTTCACATGAACCCTTAAGGTGTTTAGCATGAATCGAATCATTCGAGATGTATACAAAGATGCGCAAAATATCAACAAAAGACGAACTCATAAATATTGTACAAGAAGAAGGTCTTGTTCAGTATGGACAAAATTATAAGCAGAGAAAATTGTCCTGACTATGGAATATATGTTAAAATGGCTAAGGGTTGATTTGTATTCCTACAAAGGTCAATGATTTTCAGTTTTTATCAGTTTTTTTAACATTGCCATAGGAATGAATATTTTATATATATACGCACTTACATCCACACGTATATTTAATAAGAAAATATGTTAGTATAACTCCACGCTACCTTAAAAAGTACTTTTAGGAAGCAGATCTTTGGTGCTGATATGGTCGAGTAATTTTCTTTTTACGACCTCCCACGTGGTACCAACCGATAGGTACCATTTTCCAGACACAGGGGGTTGATAAACCTAACACGTGAAAGCTCATTGGTGCAACCATTAAACTTTCCTGCGCTCAACCCCTCATATTCATGTGTTTCCTTGTCAAAAATCGATGAAATATGAGAGCATAATGTTTATGGCCAATTAATATTTTTATGTCTTTTCTAAATTTCAAATCGTTTCAGGAGAAAAAAAGTCCTCGTATCTGGATTTGGCATCGCGCTTTTCAAAATTAAATTTAAAAGGGGTCAAATAACGGGGTTGATATCGGGCGACACAAAAAAGATCAATGAATATGCACAGCAGCGACGCCGGTCGCTTACTTCGTCGCCGTTTTTTTCTTCTTTTTAATTACATCGGTGAATATTTTCATCATAGTAAAAATATCGTAAAACACTCGTATTTTTACAACCACATTATTCAGTGGCGTGTTGCGGTTATTGTGGCTATGGTTGATTCCACCTTACCACCTTTTTCAGCCCTCGCCGCCCACCAACCATATAATCCAAGGCGCCATTTATACGTCATATTCCGGCGTATTAACGCATAAATGTAAATCAGATTTCTTCATATAAGAACTACCACTTGTAGAATGGAGTGTGAGAACTCGAGAGGGTTAAAAGTCGAAAAAATACTTTCGTTTTAACGATTTATCTTCGTGTTCTTCAAACATATTTTTTTATTTAATCCCTTAGTACAGTGTATAAAACGTATCCAAACTCATAATTCTTTTCAGCTGGCTACGTATTTTCAAAGTGATTTTATTTTCATTGAATATACCTCCAAATTTAATCTCATACGTCGAGTTTGACAGTCAATAAATTTAAGAACATATATTAGTCTTAATCGAAATTTATTACATTTTAAGAACATCTGATCTTAAAAGAGTTCTAAAATATGGTTTTATTTAAAAATAATAATGAATTATACACAAATTGCCCAAAATCTCATCATAAAAGTCATTAATTCATATTTTAATCAAATGATATAGATATAATGCAATCAGTTCTTTGACCTGTGTGGTATTTTATCGAATAGTATACTTTATCTTATTGAATTCTTGCATGCTTGCAAATAAATCGATAAATTTGTTCCCAATACTTAAAAAATAGGTCAAAACAAATCATTGCTAATTCAAACCAATGTTTGTTGAAAGACTATTCTTTTTCATATCCTCATTTGGAAAAAGTACATAAAAGATAAAATGATAACTGAATAAGTCAATGTTTTGCAAATAATATTTTATATCTATTCAATAACATTCAATTTATTTTATCAAACATTTTTTGGATCTATTGAAAATTACCGCAACTCCAAACTTATGGCAAATTAACATTTCATAAAAAATCATTCAATAAGTCGTTAAACTTGAAGAGTTTCCAGTTTGCCAGAATAAAATTTAATAAAACACTTTTTATTCTTGAGTTGTTTTTATTAAATTTATTTACAAAATTTGTTCAAATTGGCCACTTCTGGTTCGCATTCACGCACGATACCTTTTTCTTATTTCAGCTGTGGTTGTCTGAATTAGCTTTTTCTCTTTCATTTTTGCAAAATCGGGGCTTATTCCTTCAATTACGAATTTGTTTTGGTAACCCTATTCCGTAGCTCATGCGGTCTCCAGATCTGACACCACTGGATTTCTTTGCCTGGGGACGTGCCCTATGCTATGACTCGCACGCTGTCCAGACCTGACACCGCTGGATTTCTTTGTCTGGGGACGTCCCCTATGCCGTGGCTCACACAATCACTAGACCTGACACAACTAGATTTTTTTTATCTAGTTACGTCTTTTTTTATCTAGTTTGATATTAGATTATTCCAAAAGAATTCCATTCTTTTTTATCCCTTCTTATAGAAACTAGATGGTTTAAAAAAATACAGAGATATTTCCTTCGCCGTATCTGCACACAAACAAGAGCGTTGAAGAATAATGTATTTGTATTAGAAAGACCTAATATTCCATCGTACGTGAAGACGGATCGTCATCAGATATTTAAATGGTAGTTCGAGTTGATGACCGCGTGAGCCCCCATTTTAGTATAACACCATCAATGTGACTGATAAAATTCCTTTCTGCTGAAACACGGACTAACACTCGCAAAATTCCCGATTTCCCGAAAAATTATTTATTTCCGTCGCCGCAGAAGAATAATTATGTATTATAATAATTTGATGTGATTTGTAATTATATTACGGAGGAATACAAAAAATCTGAACCTCGTATCTATTATATTTCATATCGATATTCCCATTATTAGAGTCGAGGTGTAGTAAATACATCACCGGTAGGGAAAGGTTAATATAAAAATTTGATATGTATCGTATATATGTGTACATAGATTAGACATTTACTGCCCCTAGCCATCGCCTAAGCTCGCCAATTAGTAGTTACGCTATTGTTTCCAAGCGTCCAGATTTCGACGGGAATGTTTCGATTTAGTAGCCTTTATCGTGCTGGTAAAGTGTACGATTTGTGTTAGATAAAAAATTCAATCCCGAATTTTTCGGATAGTCATTTCAAGATAAGATGCTGCTATGATTGAGTGGCAAAATAATTGTTATTTTTAAGGCCATCTTTAATTAATCATCCTGTATAGATGAACATTTTATTATTTTTTAATTTTAATTAGAAATTAGTTGAATAATTTCAACAACAAGTCCTTGGGGTGAAAATGGTCCACATACCGGTATGCTTGGGTTATTTTTTTACTGTATCATATAATATTTCGAATATACTACAGTAAAGCAGCATAACTTTCTGGAGTACAATCTTCACGGAAGCCTCAGGTTAATATATGCTTTTATGAACCTTTTATTACATATGAAATTGTTTGTGGAACGAAACGGTGCAAAATCATGTATCATCCAACATCTCATTCTACATTCACATTAACGCACAACTTCACGTGTCTCCCGCCCTTCCAGCACATGACTTTTATTATCAATAAATTATTTTATCCCATTTTTTAAATTGAACTCATCACCGACGTTCCGGGATCCATTTTCTCACCTAATAACAACAATATTATCGCTTGGGACTTTCAATTTTGTTTCCTGTAGTAAATCACAGAGACTCTCGTCGCACCCTGTAATTTTCTTCGGGTGAACTTTTCGTTAACCCTGTACTTTATCGAAACGATTTATGGCCACCTGTATAAACGCAGTAAAACAATTACTCCAACCCACCTCTTGAGTATACATGACTTTCTATACATCGCAACAACAAAAAAAGCATATTTAAAATAGACTGGCAAAAAATGAATCGATACACATAAGCCGCATGCGAACGGATTTAAGTCACACTTCCTAAAATACAAATATCGAATGAAATCTACAATAAATCATTTTTAACTATGCTCTATACATGTTTCATGCATGTAATTCGAGCAATACGATTTTCTCACTTTTACATAGGTTATTTATCACGCCCAAAAAAATTACAACATAATGGATATATTTGCTCGAAAACCATGAAATATGATATTCCAGAAAGTGTTTTCATGCCAAAATTTAAATTAATCGCATTTTAGAGTTCATGCGATAGATAGTAAACATAATGAATGGCGCTTGATGAAATTCAATCAAAATGTATACATCGAAGCAATCGAGCTATGTAAACCAAGCCTTTTCAATCTGGCAAATATGTAATGGAAACTTCAAAAATAAAGCACCATTGATATATGGGACGTACGTCGAAATCAATATAATACAAGGCATATCATATTTTAATCAATATCATAAATAATTCCATCCATAAATTTCAAATTCGGACCATCCATGGATGATTTCAATTAAAATATTCATAGATTCAATAAAAGACTAATATTTGTACTTAAATCACTTTTATTTAAAATTTATCGTATCTTTTTAATATATAAAAATGAATTGGGTTTTGTTCGTTCGAAATGCGCTGCCATACTGTTCATCAGATTGCGATAAAACTTCGTTCACTTATTGCTAAGGATTCCATGAGTAACATAGACATAGTCTAATATATAAAAATCAATGTTTGTTTGTCCGTATTTAATGCGTTTTCATACCGTTCATTCGATTGCGATAAAACTTACTCAACTTACTATTTACAATTGCAGGAATAACATAGGCGTAGTAAAAATATTGTATAGATGTTAATTCGGTCTTTGATACGAGAGCGAGTGTGCATATGCTTTTGGATCCAAGCTATATAAAAATGAATTGGATTTTGTTCGTTTGAAATGCGCTGCCATACCGTTCATCGGGTTGCAATAAAACTTCGTCTACTTATTGATAAAGATTCCGCGAGTAACATAGGTATAATTTAATATATAAAAATTAATGTTTGTTTGTTTGTATTTAATACACTGAAATACCTTTCATTCGATTGCGACAAAACTTTTCCAACTTATTGTTTGCACTTTTGTGGCAGCAATGCACCGGGTGCCAGCTAGTTTATTATAAAATATTTCATTGAGATTTGTATAATTGTATGCTTTTTTATTTCTAGTTTAATTTTACCATATTTTTACGTAAATAAAAATCTACAAAACTGAACATTTGTATGTCGGTATGTTTATCAATTTTCAAGATAATCTTTGAAGATCTTAACAAAAAATTAATTATTCTTAAAAAGCCCAATTATTTTACTTCAATTTGGATTTATTTTGATTTTAATATATTTAAAATTAAATTATGAACAATCGATCACATCATGTACTTACATGGAAGCATTTTAGGATATCTCAATTATCCCCAGTGAGGATGAAATTTTACATATGAAATTGTTCTTTAGGGTCTATGTAAAACGAAAAGTATCCCTCCCAACTTGTTAACAATTTCTTGGATGTATGTAAATGGTTATTCAAATTCATTTTAGTTCGATAAATATGGATTTTATAATTTATTTCCATTTTATTAAATATATTTTTTTATAAATTACGTAGTATTTTTAATGCTCTATTATATAATGGAGTAAAAATTACGTAATACATAGGGAAATCCAAAAAAGAGTCGACCGACAGCCTTGGCCGCGGGAAAACGTGTTTCTCTCGTTAGGCTTTCAACAGTTTTACAACTGCTGTCTCTCTTTCTCTGCAGATAATAAAGATTTTTGTAAATAAGTCAATGCTTTATCTTCATAAGTTCCTACAAAATTTCAGAAATTAAATTAAATTCTGAAAGACATAAATTCTAAAAAAAAAAGTAGCCCCAAGTATAAAATATTTTAATCAAATCGCGTGACATGGCTTAGTTAGTTTTGACAAAATTGAAAAATATATGTTTAATCAATGACTTAAATAGGTAGATAAAGTAGAAATATTCATTGAATAAAGATTTTTCAATTATTCTTATCTTTCTTGTATTTAAAGTACATATTTTTATTCACCAGACATCCCAATGAAATTAATTACAGGCTGTAAAATTACGCAATTGCTTGTACTTTCGCGGGTCATGTTTAACTCCCCATGACATCGATCCAATTTTTACTTGTTTTATATATGCTTTTAGCGCTTGTCATTTTTAGCACGTGAGTACAGTCGACATCCAAAATACCATGTAGCCCCCCCGAGTATTCTAATACCAACACGCGAAACACGTTTTTAACATAATTTTTTAATTAAATAAAGCAGGAAGCAATTCAGAAATCTTGGTCCTTTTCGGTGCTCAAATTTTGACGCCGCTGCCTGCTCTCAAAGCAACAAACAATTAGGGTTGCGTGTGTCCCAATTTCGACCGATCAAATTAAAAATCTTACACACCTTTAATAGTGCGACACTATTCTACATATGACAACAAGCGTAAGGGTCCAAATTGCCGGACATTATTGCCTTTTTTATTAGGTACGAAAAAATCAATAAAACCGAAAGCACGGAAAAATCGACCTTGCTCTGATTCACTTTAGGGGCGGTTTTTGCATCGGGGTGGAACTTCCGCGCACGCGATGATATTTCTTATGCAGGGCGCCATTAAGGGCGCTATTCCCGCGGCGTGCGCGTTGAGTACAGTGTGTGTAATGAGTACAGTAAACCTTGCGTGCCCCGGGGCTATAAACGTCGGAGTGCGTTATTAAGTTAAAGTGCGCATTACGTTGTAACCACCTTGTTGTGGGGGTTGGGGGGACGAATTCGACCGGAAATATTAAAATATAAATATTTTTTTATCTTCACGCCACAATCTATCTTACTCATTTGGACTATTAATCTTCGCGGGAGAAAAGAAACCATGCAATTTTCTTGGAATTAGTTTCCACATTGGCGGCTTTAAAATCGATAAAAACCTTGAAACTACATTAATATTAGCATTTTGAGCTGATCAAAGTTAATAAAATGTTGACAAGACTATGGGGTTATAACTATGGGCTTAAGGGGGTGAAACTTGGACCTTGATCGATGGCGGTCTTACGTCTTGAAATGATTGAAAAAAAGTTTTTTTAACATCTCTGAATCAACCATCAAGCGCCTAAATCATGAGATTTAATTTGGAAGTCATGGACATGTTCGATGAAACATCAATTACCAGCTTCGTCCTTTACCGCCGTTTCTTTTGGGCAAGTCATGTGGCAGATCAGATTGGCAACAGACCCATCTCGAAGCATCGAAGGTGATTGAGATCGAAATTCAATTATTTTCAAATCTGTAAATCGACCACATATATACAATAAGTTTTTGAGCAATGTAAGTGGTTTCCTTTGTTAGTTGTCCTCTTTTTTGTGTCCCCCGAAGATGATATACAATACACTAATCCAGCGTGAGAGGCTTAGCCGAGCAAGTTTTATCTGCACAGATGTGCTCCAGCGATGACGGGATATGACGGTGTCGTACGGCAATGTGTTAACTATTGGCCACCTGACTAGTACTTATTTACAGATTAAATACTCCTTTAATAGCAAGCTGATATTCAGTTTATCTACTATTCATTGCTACTTTTACAAATCATGGATGGCTTGTCACTCACTATCTCTTACATTGTTGACCCTATCTAACAATATGGAGCATGATGAACCTTACCGGTCTGGAGCCAAGAAGCTTTAGGAACAGAACAAGGACAAGAAGAACATCAAATAGAAGACCCTGAGGAGAGGCATATGAAAAGCTTCACTTTGTAACGCTAACAGCATTGTCTTCCATTAACTTCTATATCACTTTGAAATCGCCGAATTGAGAGGGTCGACCTAAAATAGGAAAGCACTCAGTCTCAAATTCGCTCGGGTAGGTTGCATGTGGACGGGAAGACACCCTCAGTTGGTGTAGGAGCGAATCTGAGATGCATTTGTGTCACATAGGACTTCATCCTAGCTCGACAGCGCCCTCGCGAGAAAAAGGGGGACTGGACTCATTGTAAACTCTTTGTACTCCAGAAAACCCTTTTCAGTAAAATCAACAAAGTAGTCTAGAGTAGTTTTTCACTATTTTCTAAGGAAAACTACTCAGTCTTTACAAATTTCCCACACTTCCCTATCGAGATGGTCGTGAAAGCGCCCTTTGACACGTTCATCCAGGTGGCTCGCTGGGTGAGTGTTTTAAATGAAACTTTTAGGTTATGCTATCTTCAATATTGAGCGAACGAGGAGGTGAATGTATGATACAGACAAATTGGATGCAACCCCTTTTTTATAAAATGTATATTAAAGTGCTCGAAAATGAACTCATAGAAGATATTGAATTCATGGAAGTGCAAAACGTTTGTCTTTATGCAGGATGCAATGTGTCCGCAGGACGACAGAAGATTAATTTGACACATTGCGTCCGAAGGAAGACAGAAAGTTATTGCGCGATGATGGCATTTCGCTCACCCAACAATATAATTAATAGCATTGGATTGAATTGCGAAATACGTATTATATTCGAATGCAAAAAATCCATGAAATATATGATGTACGATCAGATTTATCATTTTTTATGGGACACCAAAATTTATGGAACGGTAATATAATTGAATGTATATTTTTTACATTCAATTTCACTAAACATCAATTTTGAAAATACGCCATTAAAATAATATAATTAAAGCCCTACCCAGATTTCGGTCGGCCTTCATCTCGGGGGGAGACTCGTGGCAAAAATAATTAAAATTTTAATGGTTTTAATTAGCGCCCTACGCGACTGTCTCTGGAACAAATGGTTGGCGCTTTGAATGTGTTCGACGCCAAATCAACCACGACCCTGAATTTATTGTGTTTCTTACGAACTATTCGAGCGAATGAATTGTTTACAATTTAAAATGGAAGTCGTATTTTTCAGCTGTAAATTTCACGAGTGGATAATGAACGAGCCGAAGTTCAAATGGCGTGTTGAGCATGAAATTACGGGAAGAAAGCTAGATGCAAACTTCGCCATGGAAGAAATTTGAGCTGGTCTGCTAGTTCCTGGGTAATTAATTAAGGAGTTACTACACTACAACTATAAAGCATGGAGTATTCCGGCGAATACCATGACGGCCCTTATCTTAACAGCGTGTCCATGTTATGTGATATAAACTGGTGGCTGAGAGAAGTACATAATAAAAAAGCACTCTTCGTGTAATTAAATTTACACCTGTGTTATTTTCAAACCATCAATTTTAACACAGGAAGAGCTTAATAAACATGATCTAACAACGCTCAGCAAATATATTTAGAATTAAAAAATATATTACTAGTTAGTAGTTCTATGAATAGCAATGATCGCCCCAAATTTGTAAATTTCTACCCTTAGTTAATCTCAATTTTTTCCCACTCACATTAAATGCAATCTTAATACCATGCTTTTCTTATAAAGACTTAAAATGAACAATTTCAATAATAAGCTTATGGGAAGCATATACATTTTATGATTATTTAATTTTTTGGAAAAACACCAAAATAGCGATAAATTATTTTATAGATATGTGCAGTCAGTTAAGAAATTTGATCTGAAATTACTCTCAAGTTTCACAACTTTAATCCTTCCAGATTAAGTTTGAAATGAATGATTTGCTTCGATTCCACTTTGAATCATTTAATTAAGTACTTATAAAAATTACTTAAATACATACACTCAAACCTCTTTTTATGTGACTTTTTTTTGTGCGATTTCAAAGTAATGCGGTTTTTTTAGGCATTTTTTTCTTTTCTTGTAATTTCATGAAGATCATGTATCTAGATTTTTTTAGATAAAATAGGAAATAAATTATCAACACAAACGGAAATTTGGGAAAAAAATATTATTTGGGTGTGTAAATTATATTGCATTTGCTATCGTCGAATTACGACAACGCCCTTTATTCTGGTTTGGATTTTTGAAAGAATTGATTTTGTTTTTTTCGCGACATCTTTACTAATTATTAATTTTATTGTTAGAAAGATAAAATCTACACAGAACAATGATTATATTGATACTAGGTATACTATTTATTCCGAAGAAGAGAACGATTTTGAGTCATATCGAAAATTATCATACAGCGATGATAGTTTGTAATTAAAATAATTAGTATTTCTCTAGTAGATGTCTGGCATTTGAGATGCCAGATGTTAGATATCCTTAAAATTTTACCAATAATGCATGACGTCCTTTAAATTTTACTATAAATGTTATTTTTTAATTGTTTTACTGTTTTTTTAAAAAAAATTTTTGTGCGACTTTGGATATATTTTATATAGATGTTTCAAAGTTATGCGGTTTACAGGTTACGCATCTTCACTTTTTCTATGTAAGTCATAGCTTTTTTTGTGCGATTTTCCACGGAACGCATCTACCGCACAAAAAAGGTTTAAGTGTACATTTAAACTTATCATGATTTACACAACTATTAAATTTGATAAATATTCGAACATTTGAAAGCAAAAGACATACATTTTTAAACTATAAAGATCAAAAAAAAATTTTTTTGTTGCAGAAAATTCTCAAAACGGTTAAAATTTTGCAGATTTTGCTTTCGGTAATCTATGAATATATTTAAATAAATCCTCCATAATCCTTCCCTATGAATAGATATTGACGAAGTCTTAGTCCTGCAGTGGATTTCATATATCCACACTATGATACCAATATTCATATATTTAGCTAAATATTTAGAAAGAACTACACTCTGCCTTCGTATAACACGATTTTATATAACACGTTTCATATAACACGGTTTGATGAGGGAAAAAATACGATTTGTGTGAGGATCGTACGTTGAACGACGTCGAAATATTAAACGAATCTATCACAATTAATTACCCAGAAATTTTAGCGAAATAGCTGCGTGTATCACATTAAAAACAGTTAATGAAGACATATAATTGACTATTAAATTAGATTTATTTTTTTTGGAAAATTATCTTATGAGGAAAAGAAGTTTAAAATTCAAGAGAAAATTACAACAGATTTTTGGACATTATAATGAAATATATAAAGATTACGCTAAAAATAGATAATCGCTTATTACCGAATTTTTGAAGGCTAAAACCAGAAATACTCCAGAGTTCTCTGAAGATGGAAACCCATAACAGATCTCGAAAAATAATACAAAAATATAGAATTAAGAAATATAAATTTTCAATTAATTTCGTAAATGTACATGTGTTTTTGTAAAAAAAAATAAAGTACATATTATATAAACTATCTTAGATTTTTTTTTTTTTAAATGCAAACCCCAATTTTGTATGAACTTCAAACCTTGTATAATACGTATTTGTATTACACGACGTTTTTGCGGAACCACATAACCGTGTTTTACGAGCCCCATGTGTTTTTGTTTTTATATTATCATTATTAAATAAAAATATATTTAAGACTACTACGTTATAAAGAAATAATAAAAATTGTAGCTATGGAAATATATTTGCGAAAAATAATGCTAAAAAAGAGAGGGATTTTAATCACTTGATGATGCCGAAAAGAGTATAAATCGAGTAGAAAAGAATCGAACCTGACGTTTGCAGAGTGCGATTACCAATCCCCGAGTATTTCCACTGATTCAGGAGTTCGTGATCAAGTAGGGCAATGAAAGACGTCTCAGGTTGGGCTAAGGGAAGTCGGAAGGAAAAACGGGAAACAGTCGTGAGGTGATACTTCGGCGGTCTCATTAACGTACCACTTTTCGACACGTCTCTCATCTCATTTTCCCATCTTGTCTACTGAAAATCCCAGGCCATCGATCGCCCAACATCTAATTAGAGGGGGGCTCGTCATAAATTACAGGGGTCGCGGCCCCAATTCGGTCCGAGCTAGATCCAATACGTGACTCCGGAGCGAAATCGGCATAGGGGATGCGGACTCGCATTCGTCTGCACGTCGTTTTTATGGCCGCCACATTCTTGTAGCAATATTGAGCCCTCCACTTCGCCAGCTTTCTAATTAAAACAAATTGTTCTTGGGGTCCTTTTGCATTTCATTTTAATGCTTATATTTCATTATGTTTCAAGACCATTTTAAGTCGTTACTTATTCAAGTCCTTCTATCAGAATATAACATATATGAACTAGATAAGATATACATTCAATTGAAAAATTAATTTACCAAATAATACAGATCAAAAAAGAGCATCTATGATAAATTAAATTTAATATATGATTGTATACAAAATGTTGGGTATTGTTCTCTTTTTATTTTTCGACATTTCCCCATCGGATTGAATCAACAGTCCCTTGCTCTAATACCACGGTCAATGTTGGATCTCCTTTCCATAATTACATCAGAGGCAATCTCTTTTGACTGAAATAAATCCTTAACATTCAATTATTTTGATATTTTTTTAGGCCTTGATGGGGATCCTAATCTTCAGGCGCGTATTTATCTGAATGAGATTTAACACATCCTTAGACGTTATAGACCCTACAGGTATATTTATATAACGTAACAATATACGTTTTTAAATGGCCCTCATATTATTAGATCAATAATAAATTATATTTTCTGTAGTACGTCAGATGAAGTATTTAAAAAAATATATTTTGTGCCTCAAATTCATATGTATGTTCGGAAAGTTTTCAATTGCGAATTCCTATTTATGTCTCCATTTAAAATCTTTTTTTGCCTTCAATACAATCGTTTTTGTTGGTAAAAGATTACAGAAAAAAAATATCCTGATACAAATAAAATCAACGCTTATATCCTGAATATACATGGTTTTAATATTAAAAGGTATCCTTATTTGTAATCCAAATATTAATTTTACATGTAAATGTTTTTCATATTAATAAATACAAGTTAGACACTAACAGTGTTTTAATTTTTTAAATTAAAATTAAAAACCTTGGTAGCGACCCCTAAATATTATTTTAAATCACAAAATGGCGACTGTTTTGAAAATTCACTCGTCATTTTTTAGATTTATTTTGTCACAGTTTTAATTTTTTTTTAAATAGTTAAGAAATAAATTTTGACATAAATCTGGTAGGAATAATAGAGGGTTATATAGTAAAGATTTGTACCCAGTTTGAAGTAAATTGATTAATTAAAACATGAGATATGATGTCAATCGTGTCGAAAAAAGGAGTTAAAAGAGAAAAACGCGTTAAAAGATTTCATTATGGTAGGACCGACCAAGTTATCCCGTCACTAAAATAGTTATATAAAAACCGCATAACTTCGAAATCGCTTTATAAAAATCGCATAACTTCGAAATCGCACAAAAAAGGCGCACAAAAAGAAGTTTGAGTGTATACCTTGTGATCGAAGACAAAAATGATCCATTTAGATTTTAATTCTTTAACGTTTACTAATTATTTTCTTTGTAATCCCTTAATATTAATTATTCTGTATATAAATATGTATATTGTTAATCGCGTAAAAATAATATGATATTACTGCAGAGGGTTTCATATTAAGCCCTTTCTTTTACAGTATCAATCGTATGAAATTTAATATTATTAAATTTTAATATAATATAAATTAATTGTACGCTCATGTTATTATTAATATGTATGAATGAATACTCGACTCTTGTCATTCGGTTGGGCTTATTTAAAACCACGATGCCATTCAATTTTCATTTTCTTAAGTATAACGTGGGTTGGCATCTCTATTTTAGTCTCGTAATTCGACTTCAAAGAGACGAGACCGAAAAAGAACCACTCTTCTTAAAAAAAAAGTCTTCATTCCATTACAAATCGTATGCTAGCATTTCCATCAAAGGCATTATTTGAAGCGATTTTTGATACAAGTCATTATATGTGGCACTCCTCATTTTTCCCGTTTTATATCTTGCTTTACCTTTTTTTGATATCAGGAAATTAAAATAGCTCCCATGTGTGGGCATGTCTATTACGTAACCTGTAAATTTCGCGTGATCGTCACGCGTATTAAAGTGACGATCAACTTTCACCAAAGTCGAAGCAGCTTTCAGCCTTGGCTTTACGGCGAAAGTTTATTTAATCATCCGTGGATAGGAAAATAAAGCTCCGAGCCCGGAAACTTATTTTGGAACTCGTCTATTTTGCGAAATGTGAAGTTTCGGATGAGTCGACAGCCCGCTTCTGAATGAGGATTTATTGTGCTTATTGAGGTTTAAGAGGTGTATTGTTGTGTGAAGGGGATCATCCATGCTACCAAATAATTTTATGTAGTCCTTAGGCCCAGAAATAAATGCGTGCAGCAAAGTTGATTTTAATTTCTTGGCTTCATCAATAATTGTGAACGAACCATACATCAACATAGAGCCTCCCTTATATATAAATATTATAATCCCTTTAAGAATGATAATATATTTCATTTAATTTTGTTTTAATAAACTCATTAAAATCAAGAAAAATATGCTTATAATCTTGCAATGTAATAAAAAAAAGTGGGAATATCTATTTTTGCTTACATACGTGATGGATTGCATATTACGAAGTTTATTAATTGTTTAATATCAGAAGACAGAAGCTCAGAACAGAAAGCTGTGTATGTGGTTCTTAAAAAATAATATCTAGTCCATTATTGTGTAAAAAAGTTATATTTTTCAATACAAAATTAAATGGAGATTCCACTTTTAAAGCAAGTTTAAGCTGGCTTGACAAATTCAAAAGATGACATGATATCAGGGCATTTGAAATCATGGGGAAAAGCCTTCTGTTGTCGTAACTTCAGCAAACACATTCATTGACACATTGAAGCTATATTTAGAGAAGAAAAGATTCGACGAAGAGTTTATATATAATGCTGATGAGACCGGTTTAAATTGGAAAAAAACTATCCAACAAAACGTGAAAATACTTCACATGGGCACAAAACTAGTAAAAAGCGTATCACTATAATGTTGTGTGCAAATGCAGCAGTCAAACACAAACTGCTACTGCTCGTCATCGGAAACACAAAGAACCCAAAATGCTTTAAAAATATCAAAAGCCTTCCAGATGAATATGATCATCAGAAAAAAACCTGGATGAATGGCGAAGTTATTGAACGATGGTATGAAAAACAGTTTATACCAGAAACGAAAAAAATATCAAAACTTCATAGATTAAAGAGGAAAAACATTATTACTAGACAATGCACCGTTTCACCCATCTATAGAATGTTTACACGAAATCAATGAAATGTTTCAGACTTTTATATTGAAATCAGATGCTTCGACGATTATTGCTAGCAGATGAAAATAATTAAGAAACAGTTATCAGCTTCAACATGAAAATAAATTTAAAAAAATGTTGCTACATCGCAGCAGATCGTCGGAATTCTTTAGATGTGTCAACTTTGAAATAGTCATGGAACAAAATTTTTAAAAGACCTTTATTCCAAGTTCCAGTAACGCAATAGCACAAATTTCTATATGTGCTGAATGCGACGAAGAAGAAATAATCGAGTGGTTAAATTGCGATGTAAACGATCCTGTATTTCAAATTTTGAATGATAATGAAATAATTAAAAAAATATCTGCCTCAGAAGAACATAATCATCGAGACGACGAAGAAGAAATATGCGAATAGGGGAGATATTAGCCCTATACATTCTGAAGCTTTTCAGTGGTTAGATGTCGTCATAAAATGGCTTGAGAACCAAGAAAAGTGTAATTTAGGACATCTTATATATCTTAAGAGTATTTGCGATTTGGCAACTTCTAAAAGAACTAGCTTTAAGCAAAAATTGATCATTGATTTTTTTTATAAGAAGTATTTTATTTTGTGTATGTTATATGTAAATCTAGGCAAATTAAAATTATTCATAATTTCCCTATCAATTATGATTATTCGGATTTTCGTTATCTGGACCACTTTCATCCCCAATTAAGTTTGCATAATCGAGGTTCTACTGTATATGAAATGATCTTTCTGTATTGTCGTTTACTGTTACTCTATGGTTACGCTTTGCAATTCACACAAAATAATCAATGGGGATGCAATTATTTTATATATAAATTCATCAAATTACGATTTGGATGTTTTATATTAGTAAAAAATACAACTAAAGGCATCTAAGTACACTTTTGGCATTTGATATTGTTGAGCGACAAATCCCCAAGTTACATAATCAAATATTCGTCGAAAAGAAGGCTCGAAAATAAGCCAACCAACTTTTACTCAGACTATTCATAATGTAATCGATTGTGTTTCATTCGAAGTCACCCAAAACAGATGAGTTTATATTATTCTCGTATTTGTGGCCCTCTTTTGCTCTTCTTCCGAGTCTTGTATAATATCAATTTTGCTCGCTCAGCATCTTTTCAACTTCGAAGCCAAATTTATGACCCGCTTCAAATGCTTTGCCCGGAGCTATTCGATGTTTATCCTGTGGGATCTTGCACGTTCCTCTACACTTGGAAATACATTAAAATCTTAATAAAATTAGAACTTGGTGCAACTCTACTTAGATAGTATTAGCAGCGTTCGAACGTCAATCTTAGATAAAAACTGAATAAAATCTTGCTTAGTTAAAATACTGAAAGCTATGAAAAATCGATTGCATTTTCCGTCGTTTGCTATTCTATGGAAATGCATGGAAAATATAAGTTATCCAAGCTATCAAAGATCAGGTTATTATCACAAGTATTTGAGAAAATTGCAACGAAGATTGATATAATAATTCAGAATGTTCATGTGTATTGTTTAAACTCAGATGAATGTTGATGGTAGCACTATGTTTATTTCATAAGCACTTACAATATTTTTTAAACATGATATACAACCAAATTGGTCGTAAGAAATTTATAAAATTAATATGATTTATTAGTAAGGTGGTAGATCTTGACATTTACGTATAATCATTGTAATTTATTATTTATAAAAAAAGCGTTTCAGTCACTTGAATTTTCACGAGCTTGTAAAATCATAATTCAAGGCTATCTGATTACATATTAACATAAATTACATGATAAATGTAAAGATGTAAAAATTTCGATTAAAAGTTTCACAAATTTTAACGACTATGTAATTTTCTAAACGATTTACATCACTTTTTCGCCCTCTGTCCGAGAAATTCGCAATAAAGTAAAAACTTAGCAATCGCGCCCGGCGCTTTGGGCAATTAACTTCCTGAACTCACTTTTTATCCCTTAAAAGCTTTTCCCTGTCACATTCTTGTCTATCTCATACGAAACAAAGCCCTCACTTTTTTGCGTATAAATATTTCATCCCTACAAAGGCGGGAATCTTTTGTAGCGAACGAAAAGTTTCCATTCTGATCGAGCGGAAAATAATTTATTAATTAAGGCGCTAATGAAAGATGAGTCCCTAAAAAAAGGCCAAAAAAACCCTCATATTCAAATTTTTACTATTCCATCGCCAGCGGGATGAAAGAGCTACTCGAAAAGGAAAATTTTCATAATCCACTTGTCAATCATTTAAAAGCACTCCTCCGTAATTTGATCCTGAGAATTAAAATTCATCCTTTTGATCCCCGCCGTATCTGACCACTCATTTCAAGTTTTAATATTCTTTTTCCTTCTTTTGGCATTCCTCCGGTGTCATTTATTTTTTAATCCGTGTTTGCATACCGTCCAGCCCTCCAAAAAGATATTAATTCATGTATATTTTATCTAGAGAGTCGTACAACCCTTTTTTATCTGGACCGATCTTCAGTCGTCTAATTATTCGGCTCTGTTTTTAATTTCTGTTTTGATACTCTAATTATTTTTTTAATTCAATGTCTCAAAAAGATGTACCGAAATGAATTAAATTTCATATTTGAATACAGATGTATACACATAAATTTATGAAAGAGTGCTTAATATAATATTCAGTAATTGTATGAAGCAGGCGAATTATTCAACGCAAAAAATATTCATAATCCTGTACAATCAATACAAATCTGTCATCAGACTAAGGTAATTCCTAATAAGAGATTTTTTTAAGTATAGAAGATACTTATGTGGTGGTTTTCCATTGCCTTCCACTGCATATTTATAATAAGCTTATTTGAATAGGATTTTGAGATTCTTTGAAGCACTCCCAATATGGATTGCAAGCTAATTTTGATCGACAATAATAAGTAGTTTAAATCCTTTTTTTATTTTGAGATGCAGTAAATTATGTAAAATTTGATGCCATTTCAACAGAACACTTCATGGAAACATACATTTATCAAAAAGTTGTTCTGGAATAAGTTGATTCTCCCTAATCACTAATAAACTTCGTATGTCCCACCAGAGGGGACATACGAGTTATATGCTAGAATTACGATGTCCCCTTAAGGGGACTATGGAGTGTAAGGGGTTAATGAAAACAGACAAAACCTGAATAGAGAGAATCGATCGATAATATTGATATAAATTTGTTGTTATGTCCAATCACTAACTCCTTATATATACGCCCGGTCTAACATGTGTTAATTAATGCGTGTTTTGCATATGGACCGATTTTTTTGTGAGGGAAATAACTGTTTCTATATTTTGCAATGTATTTTTTATCAAAGTAAATTATTATTTTATGCAATAGATTTAAAGAAAATTAGTTCTTAGCTTCAAAATGCACATAAAATGTGCAACGAAAAAGGGAATTCTGTTTAATGATTTGTATGACATGTAGCATATCGTCAGAAAGTGTATAATCTAAAGATGATTTAAAAATTAAACTAAGTTCAAAACAGTGCTTAGTTTTTTATTTGAAGAATTTAAAAGTTGACATTACTCAATCGTTTGCAAATTTTTTGTGACTTTAGAAGCTCAGAAGTAATTTTCTTTAAGCAAATTATCGATTAAAAATCCTTTGCAAAATACAAAAATAGTTATGTCGAGCTATTACAACTACAGATTAAAAAGCTATGATGATTTAAAGGTGAAATTTTGGGTGTTTTTTTTCAAAATTTATAAAAAAAATAAATTCGACAACCCTGATGTGTGAATCTTAGCAAAAGACCCTCCTAACCCCTAAAAATTTTTGTTGGTTCATGTGCAAAACACCCTGTATTTAATGACCTTTGATACATTACATTATAATAGATTTACCTTAACTTATTCTAAAGTAATCCAATCATTGGATGAAAAAAATGGTTTTCAATTTTAAAAACATCAGCTCCAATTTATGCGACATTCACTAATATTATTTTATTTTCTTGACGTTGTGACTTTGCTAGAAACATTTATTAGATTGCTACGGTTGTGTATCTACTATATGCTTCTTTGTAGCGATTAATATTACTAAAAGCAAAAAAATCTCCTCTTTCCGTTTTATCCTATTTGAAATATCATTTTTTTAAATTCTTATCTTATATTATAGTGATTACATTACATATTAATTACGAAGCAACGACTAAATTGAAAGCGAAATATAATTGATTTTATCTGATATTCCTATCATAAAATATATCTATTTGACGTATATTTCTTATATTAATTCTTAAATGTATGTGATATATTTTTACAGATAACATATTAAAATATGACTGAAAATCGTACTACATTTGATCGTCTTTTATAACGTATCTCTTTGCTTATTCATGTACAGTAGGATATCCAAAATCTCTGCAATAAAAAGACAAGCTCTTCCTATTTACATATGAGCTTATGCCACTTTTTGGGATTGAGACCGAGGTGTTGTAACCCATTTTTATACGACACGAAATTTAAAATGCCAAAGCATCCCGTGTCATAAGATTCCATAAATATATATTTCGGGTTTGAGATTTATCATAAAAAAACACATCATAGCCTAGGACGCATGTATGGGATTATAAGAAAGTGTTTTATTAAATATTTATTTGGACTCAGTCATAAATAGGACACAGAGAGATAATGTCCCCTTAGAGACCCCGGGCATAAATCATTGCTGCCCGGCAAGAAAGGCTTAGACTAGTAGGTCAACCCAGGATAACATAGATAAACAATATAAAAAATATATAAGAAAAGCTCCTTAAAAAGAAAACTGTTGATTTCATCGAGCTACATAAAAAATGTATTCAATTTTATGTAAAAGTATAAAATGTGTAAAAGATAAAAGATGGCTCAGATTCAAATTATAGAAGATGACCTAAATAAGTACGAATATGAGAATATATATTTAAAATTTAAATTATACCTATTTCTGTTATATTATAAAAATATTATAATAAATACTCTGATTAAGAGATATTACAAGCACTTTTAAGCTTGTGTGACCAAATAATTTAGTACGGGAGACAACGACCAAAATTTTGCACCCATTTTTACAAAGCTATTTTTTGTTTTAGTTAGTGTTTACACAATGCAAATTAAAAAGTTACAGTCTACCGAGCTTTTAAAGTTGCAGACATCAATCACACAATTTTATAAATCTGAATAATTGTACATACTGACATTAAATTAAAATCTACAGCTAACATTAAGCTCTGTAGGAATAATTACACAGTACTAGTAACATCATTGAAGAAGTGCTACTTTATTAACGAATTCATATTTGTATTTTAAAGTCATACATGAAAGTAATTCAGGATCAACAATGTAAAGAATTTCCATGAAATTGACTATGTTTTTACCATTATTTTCAATGAACTGTAGCGTGAGCGATTTAGCATCCCCACGTAGTAGCGCTGTTAATCTAAGCAGATTTAATTCGCCAGATCAACAGCGACATCTTCCGTCTCTCTTCAAGTGCAATATGTTATTTAAACAGCGCCATCTCTTGTGGCCCTACGGAGACATTGCACCTGCATACTGACGGATCGCTTCCTGCGCGTGAACCGTTGCCGGTTGGGTAGTGACGCGCAGGAGGCAGGAGTTGGTTAGCCTTGGCTGCGGGAGGTCGTCCTTCCTGCAGCCAGATCTCTCTCTCTCTCATGTGGAATAAATAGTTATTTAGAGAAGAGAGTCTTTCTATTCGACGCCTGTCTATTCCCATCCATTCTTCCAGCTACATCCACATGGGGGCTTATTTTATACATCCCTAGTAAAAATAAGCGTGATCATATGGTCACATAGCTCTTTTACAGATTTTTTAAATTTTGGCTTATAATTCTTATATGGCTTTGACAAGGGCTTGTCGGTTTTTAAAACCGGTTTTGAAAAATCGGGTTTTTAGGCAAAAATTGTGACCTTCGAAAACCGGTATTTTTTATTCTAAAAATCCACAGCAAGTCGGTATCAAAAATTTCTTAAAAAAAATAGTTTGGAGGAAATTGTTTCAAGATTAGCAACAGTGAATAATTTCAATATATACAGTATAACAACATGCTCATTCTTTCGTGAATCTATTCAACAAAGGGGTTATTCTTTACCAAAAAACAATTCTCATGTGATAGAACTAGTTTACAAATTTTACAGAAGTGTCAAATATGAAAGAATATATAAAAAGTAATACTTGATTTTTTGTTTGTTTCAATAACTTCTCCAAATGACGATTTTGATATTTTTTAAAGCAATAATACATATTTTGCTATGATTATTGATTGTTATATTCCGTATATTTCTTAATACCGAAAACCGGTTTCGCTCGAAAACTGAAAACCGAAAACCGGTTTCTATGAAATATGACGACTATTCTATAAAATATTTTTTTAAATTATATTATATAATATATAAATCTATATTACTTATATTAAATACGTGAACTTATAAAAATTAAGCAGAATTATTAAAATAAAAAATAATAATTTATGAATTTGTGCGCGCATAGAAAATTAAATTAGAGCATTTAATACATATTTAAGAGATGCTGTTCGAATTAATTAAAAAAGGCTCTCATTCAAAATGAAGGGTACCCCAAAAAACAAACTAATTTAAATTGCCACCGCACACATCAAGTTTTTTTATCGAAATAAAGGACTCTTTTTATATAATCGCCTTTCTGCCTCTCCTCTTTCTCCTTAGATCCTTTCCTCTCTGACATAAGTCTCATCATAAATCTTTTTTGCTACACTGTGAAGACCTTTATATTTTCACTGCGCAATATATATCTGTGATCGCTATCAGCATTACAAGTCCATGAAATTTTTCTTTCGCGAAATAATCCACAGATGTGTCTTTATAAATATGTGAGTTTTTTTTTTCAAGTAAGCTTTACCAATCTTCAATTATATTCGTTTCTTTATTTTCGTTGATAAATATATTGGCGATGTTCGAAAATTATAGCGTTTGCACGCGAGGATGGCCAAGGTATTTATTACGATTTTATGTATTTGCATTATAAAAGTTGTGCTCATTATTTCGTAAAATACGTATTATTTTCTATTGTATGGAATTGTACGTTTTCTCTCATTGTATGGAGTATAATAAATTTCCGCCGTATTTACATTCGTAGCATTGCTAAAAGGTAAGAGTCAACAAAAATAATGTTTTACTATTTAATTATGCTGATTTCGCACAAAAGAATAAATTGATAAGATTATGCGTATTTAGAGATATTTTCGTTGTCTTTTTGAATTATATTTAATGAAAGATCATAAACATAAACAGTAATAAACAAGTAAATCACAAGATAAATTAAAAGGTGATCCATGTTTTACAAATTTATGTTATACGAAACACAGAACTAGTGCAAAAAACGGGGCAAAATTTCAAAACTAAAATAATCTAAAATAACTTCATATTTTCGATTTTTTGCTTACCACAATGATGTTGTTGCCGATATATATAATAATTTTTAAAATCAGTAAACAAATATTATACATACAAGAAATTATGTTGTACCTGCTTAATATAAGTATCATATATATTTATTATTGCAATGCATGGAAAGTTGCAATTCAATCAAGTTCTCGCGCTATAATTTTAGCCACGTCTACGAAACCCTAGACAACTCGTATTAAAAGTAGATGACGTTTATTTAACAATAACTAACATAAACTACTTGTAGACAAAAATGCAGCTTTGTAGATTTTAATTTAATTCCGATATATACAAATATTTAAGCAATGTTGAAATTAACTGCAATTTTTGGACTAAATCTAAGTTTTTATTTTTAAGGGAAAAATACTTGCTTCTTACAAATTTGCTTAATTAGTAATTCATGAATATCATCAACATCAATATAATAAAAGCCTTTCCTTCCTAAAGATTATTTATTTTTGGGCACTCAAATCTCTTTTTGTACGATTTCGAAGTTATCCGTTTTTTTTTAAAGCAATTTTATCTTTTTTTTATTTCATAAAAAGTACGTATCGAGATATTTTGGATAAAATAGGAAATAAATCATCAACACTAACCGAAATTTGAAAAAAAATATATAATTTGGGATTGTGTAAATCATATTGCATCTGCTATTGCTGAATTACGACCACGCCCTATATTCTGGCATTTTTTTGTATTTTTCTAATGTTTCGAAATACTTTTAGAAATACATTTTCCAAAGAAATTTCCAATATTCCAACTACTTACGGAGTGATAGCTATTTAGTGAGGCGGCAACTTGGCCGGTCCTATCATAATGAAATCTTTTAACGCGTTTTTCAACACGTTTGACATCATATCTCAAGTTTTAATTAACTAATTTACTTCAAACTGGGTACGAATCATTTCTATATAACCCTCTATTATTTCTACCAGATTTATATCAAAATTGAATGATGAGTTAATATTTAACTCATAGATTCTATCCTATCAAATAATCCCTTTCCTATACATTTTCGATATATTATTTCATAAAAATTTTCTTTTATGGAAATTAAAATTAAAGTGTTTGATTTTTAATGGTACTCACTACCCCAAATTATTAAAATTTTACACTCTTTGTATATTGCAATGTTTCAGGTGAAACACATTTATGAAAATACGATATTTCAGAGGTATTAATAACCTTGCTACCCTTTGTTTCGACGTTCGTTCAAACCTTTTTTATTCAAACTGATTCCGAGAAGTTGTTCGTTTCGAGCAATGGATGATAGGGTAAACAAAGTTCAAATATTGACGATCAAAAAAATAGTCGTTTGGAACTTATCAGTCAAATATTGAGTTTGAAATTAATTGCAAAAATCTGTTTTGCACAAATTGATTCAAAACTAGATAAATTTAAAAATATGTTTTCGGAAGTTGTTTACAGTTGGAAATTGTAGACATTTTAATATACAAAGTTTTCCAAAAACACACATATTATGACATTCTAATTTGGTAAACATATCCCTGTGTCGTCGCTTTTGCAAGTTCTCACTGAGAAAATCTTAATTTTAACAGACATTGTTTGAAAAGCGAGCCCTATTTAAATGTTCAAGATATGCAAACAGATTGTTTACATGCCTGGGGTCTTTTCACACCCTTTGATGACATATTTGTGCATTGTCTTTTATGCTACACTACAAAAATGTGGACGAAATGCAATTTTCAACGATTTCTATGGCAAAAATCATCACCAAAATCGATCATAACCCGTTCATATCCACTCGCTGCTTTATAATATCGATGAACTTATTGCTTTACATGGTGATTTAGGGGTTCAAATGATGAAAAGCTCTTATCTCTTTAAGTAATAAAATATATTGAAGAGATGTTTTCATCAATGTGTCTCGACACAAACTGAAATCTTTCGGGAGGAATGGATTTTATTCGGCATTTTTAGTAATGCGTATAAAAATTCGGTGATTTTTATACGCATTACTAAAAATTGACGTATTAAGTGTTTAATTATTACAATATATTGAAGTTGGTAACATTTGGACTGGTATTATACATTTGATTTTTTACATTGAATATGCCATAGAAAACTCTTTTCTCGATCAAAAAAACCAATTGCAATATTAACACAATACAATTTTTAAGCTTTGTCGCCGATCGAAACGCTTCGAATGCGTTTCAAATGGAAATTTGAATATAAAAAGAGGGCATTGTGGTCAAAAGAAAGAATTTTCCAACCGTGTTTCGGTAATGACAGAACGTGTTATTTAATATATAGTCGATTCCGTTTCTTAAGTTCACCCTCGAGTTAAGCCAAAAGAAATCTCGTGCTAGGGCTGCGTGCCTAATGGCGCTTGCGCGATGGCCAGGGCTGATAAATGCCACGCGATTTATGAACCCTTTGCCTACGAGCCAAGTCGCCGCTGCTATTTTTATTCGTCAGTTTCGCGTGAAACAATTGAAATAACCACGACAACCGGGAGGGTGACATTGTTCCAACATGGCACATGCTCTTTGCTCAATTAAAGCTGCACGACTTCCTTGGGAAAATGCGAAGGGGATGCATGGAATGACAATTTTCAGAAGACTTGAAGCGCCTTGAAATTTGCTTTCGCAAATTATTTATACGAGCATGTTTGAAATACTCGGCTTAATAAAACTGCATGAGAACATTATTTTCCTTTATCAAATAGTGTGGCTCTATTTAGATCTTAGAAATGATAGTGCATGGGTAAAAGCTTTCGCCACGCGGTACCCTATACAAATATAGCCTTTCTTTGTATATATTTTTAATCAACATGATTTGCACAATAGCGCAAACCAAGACATAGCATTTTATTAATATATAAGAAATATAAAAATCATCATGCATCAATGCAACATACAAATAGCAATTGCATTTCTAAACTTTTAATTTCATCAAAAAAATCCAATTCCATTAAGTCTTGATAAAAGTTGGGTTGAATATTTTTTGCACATTCATTTAAAAATACACACGAAAGTAAATACTGTTAGCATGAACAAGCCCCTAAACATGTTTTTTGTTATATAGAACAATATTTCATAAAAGAGAGTATTTTAGGGCAGCATCTGTGATAGTTTAAGCTAAATAACGACAGTTCCACTTTCTTGTGCAAACCATGCAGCAACAGATGTTGACTCTTTTTAACTTTGCAGTGAAAAGACTCAAAAATATGAAATGGGACATCGTCAAAAGCTATTCGGCTCCCGTTTTAATTCATACACATTTATTTTTTCGTTTATTCTGAAACACGAATACTAAACTACTTTAAAAATAATACAATATTTTAATTTTCATGCCAATACTATAGTTATAAATAGGAAGGAGGATGACTAATAAAACAACAACTTTTTAAAAAGATAACAATATTTATCAACATATTCTCCTTCAAGAGTATCACTCTTCATTTATTCCAACTCTTCTATGACTTTTCAATGCCTTTTTCAAATAACGATTTGTCTTTGGCCTCAAAATTGACTTCAGTTTCGTTCAACAACCTCTTCATTGGAGCCAACTCACTTTGCATGGAGCATTTTTTTGGCCTGCAAATAGGTAAAAATCATTGAGAGCTGAATCCAGAGTATACGGTGGATAGGGAAACAATTCAAAGTGCAATTTTACTATTGTTGCGATAGATACTATTGACGTGATACGATGCATTGTCTTGATGAAAGATCACTTTTTTCTTCTTCATTTAATGTATAATACATATTTAAATAATAGGGTGGTCCTTATTTGGGTCAAAAAAAATTTCTTCGAATATTTGATAGATCAACATCTCATTTGATTTTCCACCTTAAAAAACTATTTCAGTATTTTTTCATTTTTTTTTACAATAATATATAGGGGTTGCTATCAAGGTTAGAATTTTCAATTTCGACTTATGGTAGTGGCCTCAAAAACTTAAAAAAATACACGTAGTAATTTTTAAGGACGAAAAATCATATGACGATTCAATTTTTTAAAAGTAAAAAAATAGAGACCACCCTAATGTATATATTTGGGCTTGAATTTTTAACCGAATAAATCCAAATTGGTTAAATAGCGATCAAGAAAAAAAAATTAAGATCGATTTTTATTCCTGATTTAAGATTTCCAATTAAATCATAAAGTCAACATTAATTATTTGGAATTCAAATTGAAACATACAATTACTATAATCGACCAGAAATTGCTAAGAAAATTGAAAAGTATAATAGAATGCATTAGACATCATTTCAAATAGATATGGGAAAAAATTATTACTTAAAATCAAGTAACTATTAAGGGACGTTTGTACCTTTTTGGGCCTAAAAGATCGATTTTTTAACATTTTTTTGTGCAAAAAGTATTAAATATAGAATATTTATATTTAGTATGTTGACCAGGCAATCTTTATTGAACATAAAAATATTTTTTAAAGTTGGAAAAAGTATAGTAGTGGGAGTGGGGGAGCCATGTATGTCGATGGACGAACAATGATATTCTTTACCACGAAAGTCCTAAACCCAGAACAGGTGATTTTGAGCAAAAAACTTAATCATATTTTTACTTTGTATAATATTTTGTATAGTTTAGATTACAATTAAAAATAAATATCGAAAAATAAAAAAATAATAAGCGTTCGAAAAAAAGTTTGTGTTTTTATCAATATTTTTTGTAGTTTTTTGTTCATTAAATAAACGTTTTTGTATATTTTTAAATAATTATAGTCTATACAATGGAGACGTTTATTATACACGTGTCTGCCAAATTTCATAAAGAATTCTTGCTTAGGGCATATGGAAGCATTTCCATGAGCTTGAAAAAAGTAGTTTCGAGAAAAATGAGTTTAAAGTCCCTCCTCTACTCAGTTTCGCGAAGCGCAGCTTCTCCTTGTCGGTCTATAACTTGCGAATTTCAATAAATTTAAAATTACTGAATTTCAATTTCAATCAACTTTAAAATTACTGAACGTATTCTTAAACATTGATTCTTACCCAAATACGAAAAAAATGGTGGACAAGGTAGAAATGTCCCTTATGTTTCTTACATAAATAAACCCTATAATACTTGAAATCAGAAAAATACATCAGGCGTTGAAGAATTCTTTCATATTCTGAGAATTAATAAAATTATTTTAAAACTACTTTAATTAATGTCTTTAAACTGTTCAGATATATGTTCCAACCATTGAATTATGAGATCATCCCCCTAGATTACAATGAATTCATAACTGCGTAATTTTCATACTTATGCATAATTCTCAAACATAATATCACCACCACCTAGTTTATTGATCCGTCAACCGGAGCTTCAGGTAATGACATTACCCAACCTAATTTAAAAACGCCAAGTTATATGACGCGTTGCACCACGAAAAAAGTGCACTTATTCGCGCTCCACCTGATAAACGAGCAACGAGCTTAAAGCTCCTATGCTTTGGTGCAATTTTTTCAAGCACGACGAAATTTATAGCACATGTCTAGATTTTCATCCCGACATCGATATTTCACATTTGACACGTGAAATGTGATTTAAGGCAGTGAATAATATACGTATTAAACAATCCGAGCCTAATATATAACATTAGGGGTCGCGTTTAGTGTGGAAATGAGCTTTTATGTTTTTAGCATGACCAAGATCGTTATTTGAAATTATATGACACAGCGGGGGTCGTGTCATTAATGGGAACAGAATTGCGTACCGAGTATTTATGTGCATGTTCATTTGTGTTTAAAAAATATTTTTTAGGTTGTATTGTAACGCAAGAGAAATATAAATTAAGGCGCTCAGCCGAAACGGGGGTACATTACGTCCTGACATATTTTTAAAATAATGATAATTCGTTTGAAATTTGACCCCTAGACGAATGGTTTCGTGCATTGTGCGAGTAATCATATTTTTAATATAAATAGACATCAAATAATGTTCTTCAAACATTCATAATGAAAGAATATTAATCATGCATATATATTTATTGTATTTATCATTCGAAAATATGAGATCAGATAAGCCCGATGGGACAGTGAGAAAAATCCCGGTAAGACAATGAGCCCCAAATGCCCCAAATTTTCGCTAAATATTTTTAAAGCAAATATTAAATAGCGAATGTATATTAGAGCCATAAATATAATAAATATTATGGATAATGCTGCTTATATGTCAATGTCAATCATGAATAATTCATAATTGTTTCTTGGAAGACGGGATTTAACGGATTGTAATACAAAAGGGTAAAATTATGCTTTTCTCTAAAACTTCACGTCGAATACACATATGAAAAAAATAGATAAAACTACTATAACAGAACATATTTTAGAAACATTGTAGAAATCGACTCGAAATGCTATATAGCAAAATTCCTCTTGATCATAAAAAAAAGGGGAAGACAGGCAATAAAAATAATGGTGTCCCAGAAAATAAACCACCTCCGTAATTTGAAAAGAAATTCAATATCTCATCAAGCGGAAGATGTTATTAAAAAACGAAAAAAACTAAGGCAATTTTTGAAATCATTTAATGAGTATCTCAAAAACAACCTTCATATAAATTGATACGTCGTACTTTTAAAGATTAATTTAAACATCTACATTTCATACATTTTTACCTATGATTAAATACATTAAATGCTTTTTTTATATCGCCATATTCTAGTTTTCAATTCTGTCATGCTTAAGAAATCCAATTTCGGGATCTCGGACAGTTTTAAATGCTCATTAATCTCGGGATTAGTAAACGTAATCCCGAAAAATTCGGGATTGAAATTTTTATCTGTACACCTCATCAGCACGTTGAAGGCTACTAAATCGAAACATTCTCGCCGGAATCTGAACGCTTGGAAACAATGGCGTAACTACTAATTGGCGAGCTTAGGCGACGCCTAGGGGCAGTAACTGTCTAATCTATATATAACATATATACAGTACATATATGTTTTTTAAATTGTTATATTAACCTTTCCCTACCGGTGATGTATTTACTACACCTCGACTCTGATAATGGAAATATCGATATGAGATATAATAGATACGGGATTCAGAATTTTTGTATTCCTCCGTAATATAATTACGAGTCGTAATGACGTAATATAATAAAAATGAATGAAAAAAAAGGTGAATTTAAGATTTTTATTAGATATACTCCAATTATATCTTTAAGATCTCTTATACAAAGATGCAGCTTAAATGTCACGAAAAATGAAACGCCAGCCTGCAATTGATCGGAACGTGAGATAGAATCGTTTGTAGTTTGTCCGTGTCTGTTGATTACATCATATAGATGCTACGCGCATGCGCTACGCCGCCTTTACTGTTTGCATGTACGTAGAATAAAGCAACCACTACACCAGTAGCAAGCACATTTTATTATATATAACACAGACCAATCCTTTAGCTGACAATTTCCTTTAACAAATGGAAAAGGGTAATACATAAAATCAATATCGGGATTTATATCCATTCTAAATAAATTGTCCGTATTTTAAAGCTATCTACTCCTAATGTATTTATCAAAGTGTATGATGGGAATTAATTCGTGGTGTGCTGTAGAAATAATGTCTATTGAAATTAATCCAAATAAATAATTTATATATATACTTTAAACAGATTTGAACATAACATTTATTATATCAAATATATTCTTTTTAAATAATAAAACGTATTTTTTACGACCATTCTATGCCTTTCTAAATAAATAAAATTGTGTCTATTTAGCCGCCCAAAATGAAAACCATTTTTGAAAAGAAAATTGCAGAATATAAACCCAAATGTATGTATGTCATAGGCAGGGAATGAATTGAGGATGCCGCTTTTATGACGACTTGACACTCGGGCGGAAATTTATACAAGGTTTATTCCTCGGGAAGAAGTTGCGCCATGGGTGACGTTATGTTCCTTTATTTTACAGAAATAAAAAGGACTACGAGGCGAGGATCAACACCCCCTCCGACTTTCAATTAAGTCGTTGAATCGGAGCCATTGTGGATGGCCCGCAGCCTTGGTCCACGTCGGGCGCCTCCCCGTCATGTGGAAAACTCGAAATTTATTGGCCATCATTATTCGAAAGAACCAACAGGGTTCTATTGAGCGAGGCAGCCTCGTCATTGTGGCGGTGGGGCCCTGCTTCGTCACTTATCGGGTGGGCGATTGTTGTACGGGGCGATATTTAGGCATTTATGGGCTTAGTAATGCGCATTTTACCAACCTGCTAAATTATATTTGACACGACGTATTTCAATGCAAACCGAAAGACCAAAAGAACGCTTTATTACACCAATTCATCAGTGTCACGCACCATGACAACTTAACGCCTTCGGAGGGGCATATTTGCGAAAAATCGGATATAATTTTAGACGTATTGTGGGCAAATGTACATATTTACATTGTACAACCTTAATATCAAAACACATTACGCCATGGACTTTTATTGAGATTCCATCGATGGTAGGAGACAATGAAATGGGCATTTCTATTATTTACCCTTGAGTGAGTCATGGTTTTTTTTACGGCCACCAAAGCGCCCAAATAAATATTATATGGGTCGCTCGAATGAAAAGTTTGACCAAGACTCTATTTGATTTCTATTTGTATAAAAAGATAAATATCTACATTCTCAATTGATCGCCGATAGAATACCATGAAATCACGTCAGATGGTGGCGTGCGCATTAATTCAACCCTTCCATAATTTATTGTATAGATGGAAAAACACACTTAAAACAAATAACATGCTAAATAAATTATATTTAAATGTCTAATAACTATGAAATTTGGATGACTCTTTGTCCTTATTCATAAACTATCTAAGCATGGATAATGATAGAAAGATGCTTATAATAAAGAATAACTATAATAAATAACCCTTACCAAACAAACATAATTTCATCATTCAATTTTTTAACCATTAATTAAAGCCATTTTCCCAAACACTCCCTGAAAACCTATGATGCCAAATCACTCGTACATTAACACTTTGCTTGTGGGGTTAGTTTGGCTCCCCATGCATTAAATGCTTATATTATTAGGTTGTCCCATAAGTTTATTTCGCAAATGAACACAAATCTAATCATAGCTATGGTCGAAGAAAACCCGCGATATACTGTTCGCGAAATAGCTAACAAGTTATAATTTCCACGAACATCAGTCCATAATAATCTGACAAAATTGGGCTACATCAATCGTTCAGATGTGTGGCTTCCTCATGAACTGACTAACTTAAATAAACTTCAGCGTATTTCAACATGCGATCTTCTTCTCTAACGATATAATAGCTTACCTTTTTTGAATAGACTTGTCACTGGAGATGAAAGTTGGATACTCTATGAGAATATCCAACGTAAATGGTCTTGGACTAAGGGTACTGAAGCTTTAACTATAGCTAAATCTGGCCTATATCCAAAAAAAGTTTTGTTATGCATTTGGTGGGACTGAAAGGGGGTAGTTTATTATGAGCTACTTCAGCAAGGTGAAACGATCAATTCAACAAAATATTGTTTCCAACTAGACAATCTAAAGGATGCAATTGCCAGAAAACGGCCAGAATTAGCCAACAGACGAGGCGTTGTTTTTCATCACGACAACGCCAGGCCTCATGTGTATTTGCTCGACAGAAAGAAATTATTATCATTTGACTGGGATGTTTTACCTCATCCTCCATACTCTCCGGACATTGCTCCTTCAGATTATTATTTATTTCTTTCATTGAAAAATTCTTTACGTGGTAAAAGTTTTAATTCAAAAAGGGTTAAAAAAAAACAATATTTCATAAGTAAATAATTAGGATAAAAATAATCTCCTCTGTGATGTGTAGCATTACAAAAGAAACAAACGTAACTTGTGTATCACCATTGATAATTTTTCAATACATTATATAAATGAATATATTGTATGAAGAAGACATACATTGAATTATAATACAAATGCATATGAATATTAGAGCATATTAGATTAAAAATTTATGCAGCAGAACGAACATTTTAAAATATGTGATGCCTCAAGCAATAAGTTTTTATACAACGGATATTCTTTGGTTACAATATTATAATAGTTAAGAAAGTAGGTTAAATTTAATGATATCGAAGACCATGTTAATGTAACGAGCCGATCATAATGAAAGAAGTACTTGGTGTTAATGGTACAAACTTGCACGAACGTCGATTTAAATTAACGACCATTTCAGCAGCCATGTCTTCAGCAATCTCAGAATGCTCAGTATTTTTTTTAAATTAACAATAGTAATATAATCAAGTCAGGGCTTATGCATTTTCATTATTCAAAATGCAAAACATAATCCAAAGATGAATATAATATAAATTTAGGCTTACAACGATAATTTATTAAAAAACTAGCAATAAAAAGATGAATAACAGGGGGAACATGTCTAAAAATATCGTTTTAAAAAATCATTTTAATTCGACATGTTTAAATATTTAATTATCTTGGATATATTTCATGAAGAACTTATTTTAAGTTATAATAAACACACCTCCACAGCACTCGTTTATCGCGTTTAAATTCATATTTTAAATGTAATCGCTCTAAATTAACCCTTTTAAAAATAATCAAATTTCAACCTATAAACGAATTATACACTAGTGATGCCCAAAGGGCATTTGGTTATTTTTTGAAGCCCCTAAACTACCCCAACCGGATAAATGTCAAATAACGATGTATACTAATTTTGTATCAAGTTTAAATTTTTGTTGAATTTATTAAAATGGATATCTTATCGCCTGTGTTTCCATGGAAATGCTCAGAAGAAGGAATACATATCTAAGTTGGATATAATATGCTCCATAAATCAGCTATTTAGATCCTAAGATCATTTCAATCAATAATAAGCCATGATCAATGACTCCTTGTTAGGTATAATTTTGTGTTTTCATGTTTTTTCTGACATAATTAAATAGATCCGATGTCTCATTTTTTTTTAAATATTCAGATGAGCCCAGATTTGATTTTATCAATATATGATATTTCCGCTTGGATAAAGTGGACGAAAATACAAAATCAAAGTCTTTTTACACATATAAAATCCCGATACGGCGAAAGTGTCAATCTTATCCTCGGGGAATATTCATTGAGGTAAATAAAAATATATATATTCAAATGGGAACGGATTTGTTTTTGACGTAAGTGAAAACCTTCAGATTTTACCTTTTCATATCCCCATGTATTCCCTGAAGGTTCTTGTCCATCCGGAATGCGGTATAAATATACATATTTATTACAGGCGTCCACTCGCTTCTAAAATATTCCGTTTTAATCCATTTCTTTCTGGGCAAATCTGTTCGCCACTGTTTGTTGCTGAGCAAAAGAGCCCGATTTAATTTTTTAGTTGGGAAATTGTTGAAAAGCACTTGCATTATGCGAGAAAATCGCTTTCGGAAAATTTATTCCGCAGACGTTTCAAATTACATAAGATCGTATCTCTAAAGTAATTTTCTTCTATTAGCGCTCTTTTGTGTTGAAAAGAAATAAATTGTCTCGAAAGCCATCAAAGGCATGTGAACGCCATGATATATTTAATATGTTAACGACTACGTGACAGCCAACTATCAATATGAGCGTTTTAAAAGTTCTATATGGCGTATTTAGCATAATGGCGTCTAGACGAAGGGCGTACGTAAATAGTGTCTGAAACACTCATTATCCGCTATTTTTACGTATGCCTTTTATCGACAAATGCTTTTACCTTTCTCACAACAGCCCTCCATGATTTATTATCAGATGTGTAAAGCACGACCTTAATTCAACAGAGAATCAACATTTTTCATTAGAACGTACGTGTGCAAATCGAATTTTGACGTTGACATACCGTGTGGCACGACTAACTAGAAAACCGGAACCTTTGGGTTAATAAAATTTTTCGTATGTATGCATTCGTTTGAATATGAAAACATAAAATGAAATAAAATCGTATGGCACGCCTCAGACCGAAAAGTATACGCTCTTTAGCACTGTACAATATACAGTCAACAGTCTAATTAATCTTGCATTTCAAATAAAAAAGTGTGCACGAATCCGTTTGTATAAAGAATTTAGATCTATTTAACTTCATACATATTATATTTATCAATTAAACACAAAATGCAAATAAATTCGAATTAACATGCATGCCTCTTGAATGCTATATTCGGATTAATCCCACATCCTATAAAAAGCCCAATCTATAATATTTTAACGAATAAATTACATGACTTACAATGATGATCCACAAAAACAGCGATTTTTTTGTGAATGCAAAATTTAAGTAAATACAAGATATATCCCGAAAGTAAGTGTACTGTGATAATAATGGACGGTTTTTTTTTGTTTTTTAAGGATTGACCATACCGAATGTTAAAAGAGGATCTCCTGACAAAGCGAGCATAGCATGAATAAGGTAGTACATAAATTCACGTTGTAGTATCCACTTAAACACACAAGAAATCGGTAAGGAATCTCGCCAAATGCGAACGGATCAATAGCGCCCGCGAGTTTCTTGCGCGATTTGAATTGGAAACTGATGATTTTCTAAGCTCTATTGTGACTGGAGATAAAAATTGGGTGGCTCTTTACACGTCTGAGTCAAAAAAGAGGCCATCACAGTGATGTTACACCAATTCCCCATCTGCCAAAAAATTCATAACCTCAGTGTTTTGGGACCGAAAATGCATAATTTTGGTCGAATTTCTGCCTCAGGGAGAGACTATCAATGCACAATGATATTGTGAGACCCTAAAAAAACTCAAAAGAAACATTCAAAACAAGAATAGAGGTATGCTGACGAGAAGAGTGTGCTTGTTGCACGACAACGCCCGTCCTCACACAGTCTTAGCCACCAAGGCGCTCTTGGACTTATTTGGTTGGGATGTTTTGAACCAACCACCGTATTCCACCACCCTCCCTGAAAGAACACATGGGTGGAATTAAATTTTCAACCGACGAACAGGTGCAAAAAGAGCTGGCGGGAGAGTTCTTCGAGGAGGGCATAAAGAAGCTTGTGCGACAGCTCACCAGATGTATTGAACGGGATGGCTATTACGTTGAAAAATAATTAACAAGTGTATCAACAATATTCAGTATTTTTCCAAATACACATTTTGCAAAAAATATCAAAGATCAGTACACTTACTTTCTGGATTTTCCTCATATTGTTGGAAATCAAAGGATTTATAGAAGCATGTTTTATTGTGCTAAAATTGCACCTATTTAATCGATTTATGAGTTGGGTGGCACTCACGACGTGGATATGTCACAAATCTAGCGCATTACGATGAATAAATTTATCTCAAATATTTATTTTGGTTCAACTACTTGAATATATGATATAATTTCACGTATAATTTTAAATATCAATATCATGCTAATTTTTTTTAATATCCCAATACAAAAATAATCCATAATCCATCGGTTTATAATCAATAAAGCTTATTAGCAAAATGTGCCAGCGTATGCATTCGCAGAATTTCCGTTTCATTAGATCTAATACGATATAGTGGACAGTAAAACGTATTTTATTTCTCAAACACTCCTTTAACGGGAATTTCTATTTTTTTCCAGAATAGACGAGCAAAATATTTGCTTTTTTTTTTATACACATACGCATAAAGAAACATCGAATCCTTTGTATTTATGTGTGGAATTTTGTGAAGCAAAATTATATTGGATATGGCAACCTTTCTGGCATACTTCTTAAATGTGAATATTAATTTTATCAGAATAAATGGTGCAATTTTAATACTTATAAAACATAAAAATGTTAAATAGCACTTTTTCGCGAGATCCCAAAGAAACGAAATTCAATTTGGAACCATCTAATGATGTAAAATTGTGGAACGAACAGACAGACATATACATTTATATGATTAGTTTAGTGAAAAAATCGTTGAATTTTATGAACGAATTATATGCTAGCAATTAGGTTGATTACAATTCCAATATGCCCTTAAAATTGAATTATATCAATTATTTTTAAGCAAGGTAAATTTATTTTCACACTAATGGTAGCTCACCAAAACAAATTATTTAAGGAATCGAGATAAATCTGGATCGATGCGATCTCCAAAATATTTTGATACAGTTACATTTTATTTCAGAATCAATATCTTAACACGAATCATTTTAATAATAAAAAAAAAATGAGAATAAATTCATTATGTCAAAAATTGATCCAACATGTTCTACTAACAGTAATTTCAAATATTATACTCCCTTAATAATGCTAGTAATATTTCATGGTTTCTATGATAAGCCTATTTATTTGATGTTATAATGTAAAATTGTTTTTGATGCTATATTAATAATTGATTTACGAGGTGACCTGACAATAAGATGCACTTGTTTTCAAGAGCTATAACATAGTTCGTAATTATAACAAAATTAGCAAGTCTATGTGGTGATTCTCAACCGGGGTAACATTCATTGTCATACGTCCATTCTCCTGGGTACTATAGTAAAGTTGTTCCCAACTTTCAACATCCCCTACGAAGCGATCTTATTTTACAGCGTCATATTTTAAAAAGTTTGCCCGAATATTACTCACATATTAATTATATGCTTTTATTCATACGCTGTTATTGTGAATAAACTGAAAGCTTAGCGCTTTAACACTTTTCAATATAGGCAGCCTCCATAAAGGATGGCTAAGGCCTCTGTGAAGAAACGTTTTCTAAAAGAGGTGCTCTGTATGTTTATTAAAATCCTTTTTAAATTTGCCTTAATTTACATACATTCCATCTGAACGGTAACCTTTTTTCGGCGAGGAATGATTTTACATATATATTAGTGTTTTTCAATAAGGCTCAGCCTTATAGGACGTCATACTTAGGTAAAAGGGTCGGATCTATACTGTCCGTTTGCGTAAATATACGCAGATAAAATATACGATTTTTTTTATTATATTCTGAATATATTTTCGAGCGATAAATACCATTTTGACAGGATACGTCTTCATATCGAGTTCGTAAATATTTGTGTAATCCTTTCAGCGTTATGGAGCGTTGAGATATGGCGGACGGTATCTTTTTTATGTTTGTTAATGCGTCTTGGAATATCAAGGGATCGAAATTACGCCTGAAAGGATTTCGATTTTAATAAAAAATATTTAATTCTGCATTCGTTTCACGAAGGCTTTAATGTGTTTTTAGTAAAAATAATTGAGTTTGCGAAAACTAGCGTACGTTTGCGTCACATTACTTCAAAGAGCTTCCATTTTTAAGTTGATCTAAATGACATTAGCAGAGATTTCAAGAAGCTCTTAATTTACTTTAAAATGTCTATCTGATAATTTGCTCAAATTAAATCTGAGAATTTATTTTAAAATATCCATTTAAAAGATAATAGATAGAACTATAAAAGCTTTTAATATGATAAAATATGATTATCAAATTTGCATTCAATTTTTAAAACTAAAATTTTAGGGTATTAAAAAAAATCAATGTCATTCAAATCCATACTTAACCTTTTCCTTAACCATTAATAACCTTTTCTTTACTATGGTGTTTTTACTATAAAGAAGAAATAATGGGAATTTTTACTATTTAAAAATATCCCAAAAATGCTCATGAACTTTTGGAGTGATCTGATAATTTGGTTCGTTCAATCACAGATCACATATTCATGCACATACATTTTATTTGGAAATATTTTATTATTACAAAACTTGAATATCATTAGATGATTATATATTTAATTATATAATATAATAAACAACATTAGCTTATGGATAATTTGTCATTTTAAATAAATCGTGTTGTGCGACTTTTGTATGACTGTATTCTCATTTCAAGATTGTGTTCTTATGTTGTGTACTTCCAGAAGATTTACTTGATTAACTTCTTTACATTTCATCAGATTAGAGTGTCGGCAATTTGTCATTTGGCTTCTTCTTTTAGTACAAACGCTAGTCAACATAATGATAGGGTCGTTTCGCAAATAGCATCGCTGCTTTTCATCGCGGAGGTGCTGCGATGAGGGCCTGAATTATGCAGTGCATCTTTCAGCTCGATTGCAAATCATCCCATCAAATATATAGTTTTTCGGTTTCCATGCCTTAATTCATTCCACCATCTCTTTGAATATAGCATTCTCTGGGGCATTCCGCGTACAGTTATTATTTTTCCAGAATGTGCCGAGTGTGCCGCTGTAGGCAATAAATTCCTACACTCAAATTTGCTTGGTGCTGCACGCGTCTTTGATGTGGAGATTTCCATTGAATTTTTAATGAGACCCCATTTGCCTTTCATTCATTAACCTTTGAGGGTGGATGGGCCAACGAGCCCACAACTTAACCCCCTGCCTCCGGCTCACGTGCCACTGAATTGCTTATGTCAAAGTGACGTTGGCAAATATGCCTTTAATAACACCCACTAAAATTAATCAGCAATCTTGTATCGCACCGCGAAGACGAGAAAGTACTCGAAAATTTCTGCCCCATAACCCGTTCTGAGTGCTTTACGAGTTCAATACTGGGAATGAAATAAATCTTACGTCATACTTCTTAAATTTATGACTTTATTTTGGTAATATTAAAGCATCGTTTCTATAATAAATATTTCAAATTAAAAGTATAACACCATATCAAGTCTCATGAGCTAAGCAGCTCTGCACATTTTTATGGCCACTCACCGATCCAAATTATTGGTGGACATCCATGCCACCTAAGAGATCATCTAAAGCTATAATGACAAGAAGCATGAGTGTATTCTCCTGTTTAAATAAGTTCTAATGTGCTATCAATTGAAGATATGCATATCCTTGATAGCTTCGCTAGCTTACTCGAGATTTTCATATTTATCATGATTATCCAGAGCATCAAGACGATAAAGGCGAACCAGGAGGCCATTCATGGTAAGGTACCAATTATCATCTTTGTCCAATCTCCTAGTGTACACTGATGATGCCATATAGCACGAATGTCAACCAAATTTATGATGTACTTTTGATCACAATTATAATACTTTCTTCGACTCATTTTTCTATTCGAAAAGTATTAAGTATAGAATATTGATAGTTAGTATTTTGACTAGGCGATCTTTATTGAGCATAAAACTATTTTTAAAGTTTGACAAAGTATGGTGATGGGAGTGGGAAGAGCCACGTATTTCGGTACGCGAGGGATGACATTCTTTATCATGGAAGTCTTAAGTCCTGGAAAAAATTTTTGCAGCAAAAAAATTAAGCCTATTTCTACTTTACATAATATTTTTTATAGCTTAGACTACAATTAAGAATAAATATTTGAAAATAAAAAAAATAGGGAGCGATCGAAGAAAAATTTGTGTTTTTATAAACATTTTTTGTAGTTTTTTGTTAATTAAATAAACATTTTTGAATATTTTTTAATAATTATAGTCTATACGATGAAGACGTTTATTATACATATGTCTAACAAATTTCATAAAGAATGCTTATCTAGGGCGTGTGAGAGTATTTCCATGAGCTGGGAAAAAGTACTTTCGAGAAAAACGCGTTTTAAAGATTCTCCTCTCCTCAGCTTCACGAAGCGCAGCTTCTCCTCGTCGGCTTATAACTTTGCGAATTTCAATAATATCAACGTATGATATAATAAGACTGCAAGTTCTTTATAGTATACATACTATCAATTATAGAACCTTTATAAAATCTGAGATTGAAGACAGTTTTTCCTTTAATAACAATTTCGGTAGTTTTATTCTCCAAGACTTTTCTTATTAAGGCGTCTTCTCACTTTACAAATTTAAAAAAAATCGATTTTTATTTTATTTTAAATTTTAAAATTACATATCTTCAAAAATGTTCTATCGAAATTTCATAAAGATCGGACGAGTCTAACTACATTTTTGGGCGACCGTTAGGTGACTACCTAAGAGCACCCGGCTGCATACGTATTGTTCAGACTCATAGTGCAAGTACAAGAAAGTGGTGAAAAACAATCAGATTCTGCTCTAGCTGAGGATGTTCACGAGGTTTTGAAACCGATTTATGAAGATCTTCGTAGGAAATACCCAAAATAATAACGAGTGTTTCAACAGCTGTGTCTGGGCAATTTTTCTGCAACCAAAACTTTAAACGCGTTTATCTCAAAACAAGGTTTTTCGGTGGCTTGTTGATGAAATTTCGGAAACTATCCGGCCGATTGTCATGAAATTTGAAATATATATTCTTCATAGTTATGGCTATAGTGCATATCATCAGATTTTTGAAATTTTGATTTTAAGTAATTTTTTTTTTACAAAAAACTGCAAAAAAAACGCGTTTTTTTTAACTTTTTCGTAAAACGTGCGCCATTTTGTTATTTTCACAAATATCAAAATCTGATGATATGCGCTATAGCCACTGATATACTGAATCTAAAACTGTTTTATTTTTTTATTTCAAATGAACCATCTCGGAGATAACATCAACAAGCCACGAACATAACATTTCTACACGGGTTTTTCGATGCTACTGGTTTATTATAATAATTGTCCAAAAAAATAAAAATATTTTTTTTCATGTACTTGAAAGATGTATGTATTACATAAGATCCATTTTATCTCATAATTTTTAGCGAAAATCCTCGAAAAAAAATCGTGAAAATAGCCTATTTTTAGGCGCCTAAAGTGAGAAGACGCCTTAAGCACTTAGGATATATGTTAAATAGTATGATATTCTTAACGATAATGAATTTCTCAATTATGCCCTAACTTAATATTGAGCACCTGTTCTTGTTATAAGACACCAGAATTTAAATTCATGATCATAACCCTCTTCCTATGTTCGTATCTGGATTTCCGCATGAACTTTAAATGCATTTGAAATTCATGGGAAGTGCACAGTTTTGATGCTTTCTTTGTGATCCAAAAATATTTTTTCAATTCTCTCAAAGCAAAGAGCACGTTCCTTAAATTTGCATATTCATATGGACTCGTCGTCGTATTTGATAGTTACTGACAACTTTTGAGTTTAACATATAGCACCTCTAAAATATAAAGAGACAACGTTGAAAATATACAATTATAAAGCTGTGGCACAATAAATGGACAAAGACTTTTATATCATGTGACAGTATTATTGATTGATTGCCTTAAGATCTTTGGAAACAGCAACTGGCTCAAACAAACATTTCCCTTGTAATTTCCTACATATTTTACATACAAAAGCGTCCGAAAGTCATAGATATGTCGTTCAACGTGAAGTAATCATTCTGAAATACTCGTTTTTATTACATATAAAAATGAATTTCGGATACGTTTAAGCTAATGGTCAATTGGGTATATTAAAATAGGCAGGTTAAATGTCTTCAATGCCGAACATATGAAATTGATGGCATGGATGTGATATTTATCAATATCGATATCAATGGACATCGGAGAGGTCTTATATAATAGTGAAATATTTTTTGGTTCAATCATGATACAGCGTTAATTAACCATTTGAGTTCTAATCATATCGAATTAATAATTTATTAGTAGACGATCTTTATTTCAGAAGGCAGATGTATCATATATTTAAATAGTAAAATAATAGACAATCAGCTCTTATGTAACACCGTTATATTAAAAAAATATCGTGTAATATAAATCCGTGTTATATGAGGTTTTAATTTAATTTTTATAAAACAGATTTTAATTAATTAGCAAATTTCAAAGCATAGTTTATTTTGGCAGATTCTATGTCTTTCGAAGCAATTTAAACTCAGACTTTTTATTATGTAATAAGAATCGCTTTATAATATTTTTAAATAATCTTTAACCACAAAAAATATCTGCTTGGCTTCAGATGACAGACGATTTATACTTTTTAAATATTCATACATCTTTAGTGAATTTTATTTAATATTTTTTCCCTCCAAAGGATATTTTTTTCATTGCAGTCTTCTTTCTAAATAATGAGAGCTTTCTCTATATTTTCTATTATATCTACGAAAGCGATAGATGACAGTATTTAGCTTTTTTAAATCTGAAGCTTATCAAAACGCGTTGCATTAATTATTGATGAAAAATACTTAAAAATGTATAGAAACCTTTTATCTAATATTATTTTTATTAAAACCGTATTATATAATATAAGCATATACTACAGTCCATCGACCGTATAAAATCGAAATAATGTTATACGAGAATTTATATATATTAATATGCTGTTCATTAAAACTGCATTCAAAGAAGTATATTCAAATTTAAAAATTACTATCATGTGAATTAATTATGATCTCCCTATAGCTTTATTCTTTATCCATTGAATCCAAGAATTTAAACCAGTGCAGTATGAAACATTGTTGGATCCTTCCAGCACATAATTTCAAATGCATAATGAATGCATTGAAAACGTGTAATAGCGTAATACATAGTATCCTGCAAATATGTGTGTTGAAAAGATTGTAAATTCTAAATTTATTTCTGTTTTTATACAAGCAATTGAAGCGAGTAAAAGGCGTTTTTAATGAAAAATCTGTCGAAAGATTGTTACAATTATCGTGGTGCCTCGATACGTCCGAACCCCGAGCTTTTGCTCCCTGAAAAATTATAACTCTCGATTACTTTCAGGGGGAGCTGAAGAGATTGGAACGTTGACGAATAGCACATCTTAAGAAAATACTTTGTAATTTGTTACGACCAGAGAAAACACTAATCTTCCTAGATGATGATCATTAAGCCAAGTCTTAGGGACCGGCCTCCTTGCCAAGCGTCCGAATGAAAAGGATCGAAAGTTAAACTACCCATCTTAAATGATCATCATATTTTATTTCAAAGAAAAAGGGGGATAAAACAAGAACTGATCTCTTAGTCGAGAATTACTCCGAGGGAGTCATTCCGGCTTAGGCTATATTTTAAGATCGAATTGAACTATAAAGGATTTTTAATATTAACTATTTCAGTGTTTTTATTAATATATATAGCATTGAAATTTAATTTATTTGCAAATAAATATTAGCGCTACTGATGAGTATGAAAACCTAATTAGAATTAGTATAACAGTGACAAAACATGAAATTACTTTTAGTTTTGTCCATTAATAAAAATCCATCGTAATCAACTTATTCGCATCTTTCTGGAAAATAGTGACTTGTCTGCAAAAACAAATGATAGGATCTTCAAAGACGTATTAAGTCTTGCGGGACGATGAAGAAATTTCGCCTGAGATAATCCCAAATGTTGATACCTCCAGCCTCTGAAATGTGGAATCAGAATGGATTAAACTATAAAAGGATCCTTTATCTTACGAATAATAACGTAACTTTTGCCAGACGATGATCGCACAAAAAATGCTGCCCCAAATGAAAGATTCTGCTCGGCGCAAAAGTTAAAAATTTAATGCCAGAAGACATTCAGCCAAAACGAAGTTTGGACTTTGCGCTTCTCAAATATCGCATTATCCTTTGACGAAATTTCGTTCACGGACTAGATTGCTTTTAAAAAAATTACACTCAACAGTCGTTTCCTTTTGTGTGACCTTAAAAAGTTTTAACTGAAAATTCAGCCCGTCAACTTTCGAAGGCCCCGCAGTAAAAACAGCCCCCGGCTCCTGGTGCGTTTAGCACAAACATTTCTACCGTATACGGGAGTGAGTGTTAAAAGGGCGTGTTAAGATAACAAAGTTAAATATGTTAATATGTTTGAACTTGAGTAGGGCAGAGGAGGAGAGAGTGAGGCCAGGAACGTGTTGGAAGACCAAAATAAAATATTGCTTCTTTGAATTATTCATAACGTAAAAAAAGTAAGTGGGCACTGGCTCTCTGCCGGTCCTTTTTGCTCGGAGGCTCCTTTTTCAGACACGGGTCTTTGACTAAAGGAAATCATTTTCGGAAAGTGTATATTTGATAATTGTTAGATTATACATTTGCGGATATGAACCGATAGTCCTATTGAATATGTTTGTTTATTGTGTAATTCTCCTTTCATTAACCCATTTATCTTGCCCTCAAAGGATTTCTTTACGTATTCATCCCGGGAGGGTTGAGCGCATAAAAAGAGATGCGAACATAGTGTAAGGTGAATAATGGAACAAAATTAGATAAGAGGAATTCCGATTTTTAAAAGAAAAATATCAAAGAGATAATTATATATATTTTTACAAATAAAATTAAAAAAGCGTCATAAAAGAAGAAAGTTATAAAGCATTTACTTATTATCCAAATAAGAAAAATTGATCTTCATTGAAAAATCAAATAAAGAAGGCGAACAAATCAATTAAAATATGTTTGTACGATTTTCGAATAACTGTTTTTCAATATTAATTTTAAACCAGATAAAATTAACTGCAATCATTTTGTGACATAATTTGTAGTAAGTCGCACATTATTGTTGCTATTATTCCATTTTGAATTCTTAAGAGACTTGCAGGATTCACTAGACCAACTAACCATCTATTGTCTGCGACCTCAAACATTTGAACATGAACAAAATGTTTGTATTTCGTACAATTAACTAGTTCAAAAGTACTGGCATCATCACGTACTGTAATAATGTTGACCCGAAGTAAAAAGCAACTTCTCCGTGAACAATTCTAGAAAATAAAATAATAGACTGTTGAAATTGAATTAAAATTAAACTGGGCACGGACTTAATAAAAATATCCGATTGAATCCTTTCTAGCTATTAAATTTAAAAATTGACACGCTGTGACCACCACATTAAATCCTTTCCCTAGTAAAATCTCCTATAGAGATCGTTGAGCATCTCCAAAAACTCAGCAGGGCTCAAATTGCCTAAGCATTTTCAATAATGTGTTATTAAGACCTGTAGAGCAGGTCCCTGTGTATAGAGACTCTCATTTTGGCTCACTCACATGACGCAAAATGTCACCCACATGCTCAAATTGTCAATATAAGAATGTCAATACATGAACTCGTTCTAAATAATCAAACTTAGGTATGAGGTAACATATAAGTGATGGATTATAGGAGGATTTCGGTTGCATTGTCCTCTTTGGTACTTTGGTGACATTCATTTGATATGGTTTAATAAAACAAACAAATCGAATACCCTATTTATCTGTCAACCATCAAATCAATTACGATTATTTCAAATTATTAATTAATAATCCTAATATTTACATTTTTCAGAACCAAAAAAACTAGGAAAGACCCGATCTTTTACAGCATGCTTTGAAAATTACTGTGCCAAATATGGTTTAAATTATCTAAAAAATATTTGAAATGCAAAACTTATTAAGGTAATATAATAGGAAAAATAAAACAGTTAAATAATATGTTTTCTTACTTTTCTATCGCCACGTGTATAGCGCTTACATTCGTGCACTCGAAATTAAAATTTCGTTGATTATCTCGACTTTTACGACAGAGATTTATTATTTTAATACACTTGAAGAAGGTGATGTTTATCTTTGTGAATAATTTTGAGCTTTTCTTATGAAGAAAAAGCTCTGCACGATTGTTCAAAAAAGCTCCTTTGGACGTTTAGAAAAATTGGAAAGGCCCGGAAGAACTTTTATTAGAATTCTCAACAACAAAAGATTCACTTTACATTCAAATTCGTACGTCGGGAAAAGTTTCGCCCCATTTTACATTGACTAAAAACAAGCAAAATTAATCAGGCGAAGATTTCCAAGCCATTGTCGTGCTTGTCCTTCGAAGTTTTTTGGCGTAGATATTAAATTAATAATTCCTCACGATAACAAATAAATTTATTTCATTAATCGTCGGGATTTCTTCCCGAACAACAGAAAAAAATCCGTTTCAAAATGTAAAGCATGACATAATTAATTTTTTTTGTGTTTTATTTACGAGCCCTTAAATCAAACCCTGCGAGAATATCTTATACACGTTCGAAGCTCAATCTCTATATATTTTTTTGCGTAGCACAAATTGAAATAACTTGATTTACCTTATTATTCATATTCTCTTAGAATAAAAAAGTAGAAAAACGAAGTATAATTGGGAAAATGGTAAATACTGCGAATTGAATTAATTCAAGATTCAGAATCAAATTATAAGAGAATATCAAATTATATTAAAACAAGACGTCTTTGCTGAAACGAAAAATGCTTTGTAATATTCTGCTGAATTGGACCGGAGAACCCGATCACTGAAATGTTAATAAAAATAAATACGCGAAATTCCTCCGGAATATTGAAAATTTCAATAATTGAAATGGTTTCCATACAAAAATGTCCCCGGGCTATTGCTAAACGTCACATGAGCACCAAAACTATACAAACTCTCCAAGGGCTATTTAATTTTACCAATGCGTCCAGTAATTACACACAGATAAATATTACAGCTAAAATAAATATTGCATCATTATTTTTAATTGAAGTATTAATTTAAGTTTTGCCAAAAAACCGTTATATGAAGCATTCATTGGATTGGCAACAAAATTACATTTTTCTTTGAGTGCTTTCTGTATCCATAAGCTTTATAAAATATTTTTAAAAAAATATTCTCATTATTTGCGTAGATTAATAAAAGAGAGCCTAATATAAAGAACCCTTTAAAAGTATTCAATAAGCCGAATATAAAAAGAGTGATGGCATCAAAGACATCAGAATCTGTGTACACGATCTATACACAGTTTTAACTTATGTGAGCTTTAATACTATACTATAATTCCCATCATACTAAGTGTTACCAATTTTAGTCATTTATATCGTTTATAATTGCGTATACGTATTTACATTTTTTATATAAATCAGTTTATTACAATATTAATCAAAAGATCATGTGACGATCTAAGTTAAGTATATTCCAAACGTGATTTTTTTAATGGTGAAATAATAATCGTATTATTTTAAATTTTTGACATTATTTTACTACAACCTTAAAGTACTATTTTTTTTAAACAAAAAACAAAATGGCGGAGTTATAAGGTATTCCATTGGGCTCCTTTCCTCGTCGAACATCAAAAATGGAAATATTTTTTGATTTTTAATATGTGTTGGCAGTCAAATAAGTTACAAAAAATTAAAAAAAAGTATAAAACTAAAAAATAGTAGGCTTTCTAGTTAAACTTTCATATTTTTTACCGTTTTCTTGATAATTTTTACTCCAAAAAAAATCATTTATTTACGTGAAAACCTTGAAACTTTAGCTTAGTTGACTAGATAATATTATAGTGAAAAACATCTAATTTTAGTGACTACCGATCAACCAATGATTCCAGGTGCATATAATAGATCTTCTGCTTTTTCAAAAAGTTGATTATCTTTGACTAGCTGTTGTTTTCGGGCTATACGAGCTGCTTTTGTCTCAGAAAGACTCTTACGGTTCTACCTCGCTACTCGCGCTTCATCGGTATTTTCAGCAAAGACTTTACAGTAGGTGCCAATAATTATATTTAATATATTCATCATATTCAAAATAAAGCTGTAGTCGTTATTAAATATCCCATTAGCAATGTATGTTATATTTCAATGATTTTTACATCAGAATACAGGTGCTTTGGAGCCAGTCGCCAAACCGTCGAATTAAAACTTTCATTAGCATTTTGGTTATGGCCACCCAATCATCTTTGAAGTAATTCATCCCTGGACAAATCTTTATAAATTGGTAAAAGATTCTGTATATTACCTTATCGAATGAAATCCTTGATTTAGTAATATATTAACGAACAAAACAGTATTTTTGATTAAAATAAGCCCAATTAAAATTTTGAGCAGCCAGTGGCCATCCGAAATCGACGATCTGCTTAGGTCATGATTTTGATAGAAATGAGCGCAAGATTTTTTGGTATACAAATGTTATTATAAAATGTCTAAAGATACGATTACACTATGGACATATAAGCTATTTGATTGCAAACAATGGACATTCTAGCAATATCACAATTTTTTATTGTCAAAAATAATGTGTATGGCTACATTTAACCTCTATGTTCCTCAAATTCCATTAATGTATCGTTTGGAAGTATTTTTAGGATCAAGCTTTAATTGAATAGAATCAAACTGGCAAATTCTATATTTCTAAAAAATATCAAATTTTGTATCATTTCAACTGATACGAAACCCTTTGTCCTGCATAATATAGGATACCACTGTAGATACGGAATAATTTATTGTAATATTTTGCGTAGCATATTAAATTTCTTCATTCTATCAATATTGCATATTAAATCTCTTCCAAGCTAGATAAAGCGCTCGAAAGTGCATTATCCTTTTGCAACTTTTATTCTATTTGTTTCTCCTCAGAGCAAAATGAAGGGATGATATAATTTGATTTATTGTCAGATTTATTATGATAAGATGGAATAGCGAGGAGTGGAAAAAATGGAAATTAGAAACGCTTGAAGGTGTGAAAAATGAAGACAACCAAGACCTTGATCGCGTGATGAATAACAATTTGAGCCAAAGACACGTGATAATACCATCGAGAATAATTATTCAGTCGATAAAAGCATTTTTATTGAGCTTTTTTGGCGATATCAACAAGAATAATCAGGTGTAACATTTTTTAAAACTCTTATCTTAAGCACTGTAGAGGAACGCGTTGTTTGGTTAGCAATTTTAAAAAAATGCTTAATTTTAACATCAGAAACGATAAGTTAATTATTGAATATGCAGTATTCATTAATCAATTTAAATATATTTTATAAATACTTAATTGAGCAAAACTCTTTGAAAATTGGAGTGCATTTTAATATATTTATTTGTAAATGGCCGCATAATAAATTTTTAATCAAATCAATTTTTCATTTAATTTTGAATATAAAAGTAGTCAAAGCTCATTTCCACAACTTCTTGATTTAAGCTAATTATTCTGGAATAATCGTGTTTTGTTAAAATTACAATTTGTCTATATCGGGACTAAGAACCTTTTATTGTTAAAGAGTTGCTCTGTAAATTTTATATTTCATCAAAATGTCGTATTTTAGGATACTACCTATAATCTGCTATCTTCTTAATATGCCATATCCGAACCATCAGACGTAGGCGATCTCCATAGGAGATTTTACTAGAGAAAGGATTTAATATGATGGTTTCCCGTTGCCTTCCATTCGTGGTAAAGTAAGGATAGGATTATTTGGAAAGGTAAGAGAGAACAGGTAAGATCTATGAGTGAGTTATGAAATTATCATTATATATAAATTATTATTTGATTATTGTTGCAAATTCAATCACTCACTCATGTGCGTTTCTACATGACTATTAAATCGCCTCAGTATTTAATAAGTAAGTAGTTAATAAGTAGTATTTTCTAAGTAACTATACCAACACTCGATGCAGTAAGATCCTTACTTAACAAATTGAAACCGATAAAGAACGCAACCAGCTTATGAATTTCTGTAATAGCTTATCTCGGTGTGTTCCATTGCTAATCCATCCATTAATTATTTGTAAAAATCATCATAAGCCGAATGAAATTTCTTTACACGCACATAACACACCATACTCGTTCACAAATCGATTACTTATTATAAGTTATATTATGCATTCGCCTTTCACCATCGATTCAAATCAAGTCAAAACTCTTCCCGAGGAGTAAAAACAACGCATGATTTGACCACAGAAATCATAAAAATCAATACAAAATACGATATTTTTGTACAGAATTCAAAAGAGAAGGGTCTATTTAACTTTTGATGTTTGGTATCCTTTATGGCAATACATAGAGCTCACGTCACTTCAGCGGTTCATCGATACAAGTTCATTTCCTTTCATCATCTTTACAAATATTTTTCGATTCATAAAAATATTTGAATCATATGTATTTTTGCAGTATAGATCTAAATTTTTAGATTTTTTTGTATGTGAAAAAAAATGCAATTTGATCAAAATACAATATTATATATATAAATTTGATCCAAAAATGCTAATAAATAATGCAGATATAAAGTTATGAACATAATTTTTTCATGAGGTATTTCACAAGCAATTTCCAGCTTATTTTCCAAGCAAAGCACGTATCCCCAATTTATATTTATAATTTGGTATTTGATCAGCTCCAATTTTGTTGCATCATATTTCATGGTAGACTCCGTGCAATTTTCGCGATGCAGGAACTGGGGCTTCGGCAATCATACGCCTCCTTGAGCCGGAGGCTTATTTAAGGTAATATGGATATGGTAATTTTAAATAGAAATCGCATCGCTTGATGGCTATCTATCTGAATTGTATATATTTGATGGCAAACTGTTTCAATGAAAGTAGCAAACAGCCACTATTCAGCTCCCGGGTAGTGAATTTGATTCATACGAAAACTCCGAAACACGAGTTCGGCATTTACTCGTGAAGAAGGTTGATAACTTTGCGAACAGGCATCAAAGGATTAGGAAAGGTTAAGGGATTATATATCCTTGACCCGAGCTTTGAGAAACCCGAAGTTAAGGCATTGATTCAAAAACGTTCGGAGCACTCAAGTTAATCTCGGGCTCTTCTGATCCGAAGATATACATTTTTTGTTTTCTTTTTTGCAACATCATATTTGCTCTAAATATAAATTTTCTGATATAAAAGTAGCGCTACAAGCTATTTGATGGCCACAATCAGGCGTGTTTTCTTTAATCTCTCAGAATTTAAATATTATGCAAATTCCACCTTTTGTAATTCGTCAGCGAGGAATGTGCAATTTGGCTCGCTGAAGACATTAGTTTAATTGTAAGTGTAAGACTAAATTGTTCAAAATAGCCGGAGACGCAGAAAAAGAAGGGTCTAATTTGTGTCGCGACTTCCGCAGGGAAAACCCCAAGCAATTTCAGTTGGCAAGTGCCCACAATGGCTTTCTGAGTTGGAGGATTAAGGAAGGAATTTTTCCTGGAAAATAATGAATACCAGGTAATATATTCAGAAAAGAACTGGGAAGCCGCTTTCTTGGCTTATTTGACCTTTCGGCACTTAATGTGGAGATATTAAATTAGCGTGCAATATTAACGGCGCCTGATTAAGCCGGAGCCCGACATTTCAAATATTTGCACTGTTAATGTCAAGAAAATTGCCTGCGCTTCTCAAAATCTGGGAAAGCTTTCGAAGAGATTGATTAGAATCTCTTATATTAAATAAATATATATATTTATATAAGGATGATTTCATAAACAACTCAAAAAATACTTAAAACTCACTATTCTCAATATGATAATTAAAAATTTCCAACAGAATTATCGATTATAAATCAATATAAAAGCGATCCATATATGGAAAAAAGGGGATGCAGAATTTAAACAGTACGATATAAAATATTCAAAGCATCTAAAAATTTTAAGGCTTAGCTGAAGAAATAAGTCAAAAAAATTCATCAGCTGCATTATTAAAATAAATTATTACTGACGACATTTTGAACCAATTTATAAATTACACTTTTGATTTTATTCATCGATTTTTCACCAGAATTTAAAGCCCAAATCCTTTACCATATAAAAGAAATCGAACGATGAAAACTTAGGGATTCCTGGCCATCAAAAAAACCATTCAAATATAGTGCGGAATATATGGATAAAGTGATTTTTCGATATTTGGGGTCGTTCGGAAGTTATAGCGTTGAAGAGGCCCTAGGAGGCGAAGAATCGGACTCCGTCTCTTGCACTTCGGTTTCTTACTTCAAATCTTTTAATAAAAATTCTTCTCTATTTTCCATAACGGAGAAGCTCTTATATTCTCTAAACTCGTTTCTTGTTTCGAATATAACAATTGATTTAGTCTTGATTGAGCACCCAAAAGGTTCGACTAATTAATTCATGTCTCTCGATGAAAGAAACGAAGGAAGACATTTGTGCAACTTTCTAGCACAAATATTCTACAGACGTAAATCCTCAACATCAAGTGTCCAACAGGCGAAGACAGCTGGTGCGAAATAATGCAAAGCTGAAGCTAGAGGAGAACTCAATAGTATCCACCACCATAAGCCACTTCTGACTGCAGAAGTTTAAAAAGTCATAGAATTTACCTCCTAAACACCTGCATTCTGGCATTAAGATAAGTTAAATAGAAACTTTTCTTGCCGAGATTATCTTTAACGAATGATTTAATGGTATTTTGAAAATTTTACTAGAATTAATGCCAGGGAGCAGCAATCGGCTTTGCAAGATTTGTATGAAGACACTGAAGGCTTATTTTATACAGACATAGCAGATTAAAGGTGAGTCCATTTTTTTTTTTTTGTGATAAACGAATTAGAATCTTTAAACGCGTTTATCTCAAAACTGCATTTTTCAAATCGGTTGCCACGATATCTCAAAATGTATTTTTAAAATATATTTGAAATTTGATTGACTTATTTAGTAGATATATATTATAGACACTTACCAAACTAGTATAATTCTGATTGATCAAGATGTTAATTTTTTTTCATGTAAAAGAAATCGTGAAAAAGCACCAAAAATCACAAAAAAAATGTTCAACAAGTTGCCAAAAATTTGCCTTTCAATATTTTTTAATAATTCTAGCATAAAAACTAGTTCATATTTTATAGATTAAAATGCCAATTAAATTTATTATTTCTGATAAGCAAAATGCACGCAATCGTGGCAACTGAAAAAGATCTTTTTCGATAATAAGTGCCTTAAGATGCTGTATATTTTCGTATTGATAGGTAAAATGGTGTATCAATATATAAAATTACATTTAAAAAATGATTTAAAAATGTAAGTCTTAGATTACAATCCTTATCCTAATTTCAAATATAAATTTTAGATAATAATTAATTTTATATTTTATAAATGTGTTTTGGTATCTTTAAACGTAATAAATCTAAAATTATTATTTTGTTTGGAGTTTATTGTAGTTGATGTTGCATATGTTACTCCAGACGGGAGCGGCGTATGTAAGTGTTGATCTAATTAGCGTTTTGCATAATAATAACGTATTAGAGGCCGAAAGAGCACTGCGTCGACAAAAAATGGAATGCAGCGCCCCCACAGCTGCTAACGCGCGGGCTCAAGTCCCCGATACCTGCGCTTCCCACCTCAGTCCTCTGTCCAGAGTTACCTCCAAGTATTTCATTTGGGGTTTCCATTAGAAACAGCTGGATCCGACAAATATTGGATTCATTTGACGATTTTTCCATTTCAGGAAGAACAAGATTGGTTTTCTTTTTGTTTCTTGAGTTTCCAACGATTGCAATATTTGAATGCAGATTTTAGCGATCGTTGGAGATTTTCGACTATTAGATTGTTACTCTGAGAACAGGTATAATATGTCGTGTCCTCGATGTAGAGTGCGACGTTTGATAAATGTCCCCTTAAGAAGATAATTATTTCTATAAAATGCCATGATATGACTTCCACCTATTTTTTAATTCAATACGTAAAACATACACTTGTTTTTCGTGTATCTTAGATTCAATTTATATGGTAGTAGATTAGTTCATCCAATCAGATAACAAAATCAATTTTATTTCATTTTTAACAACAATAGATGGCGATGAAATCACTAAGCTCATAATAATGCCACATAGTCATTTCATAAAGACCTGTATTTGGATTCGCATTAAATTATATCCACGAGCCTTCAAAGACCGTTTGTGAAATTATTCATGTTGTTTCGCATCCGAAATCATGGGCGTATCCCGTTTATTTGAAATTTTCATGAATTTCACAGCTATAAAGTAGCAATACCGTGATATATGTCTATATGTATCATTAGATGGCGGTCGTTGGTTTAATCTCGTTTGGCTGTGCGGTCTCGCGGAACTGTCGCGCCATTTGCTTTGGCTGACTGTACGCTGTGGTCGACAGACTGTATCTGGTTTCCACACATGTTCCAACTGACCACGTAATTAGCAATTCGACCAAATTTAAATGGTTGCACAAATTTCAACAGATTGCCGAGGACGTCGCAAAAAAGCACGACAAACGCAGAAATCATTACGCCCCGCCGTCGAATATCGTACGAGGCGTAATTTGATGCGAGACGTGATGCGAAATTTTATAAATTACATACATCACCTTGACTTGTATTCAGCGGGGAATCCCATCTTGGGAATCGATATCGGACACAAAAAAGCTGTTATTTTCAAACTTTACGCACAATCACCGAAGAGGATGCGAAAAGCATATTCAAATTTTCGCCCTCGCATACTCTATCATATCCGCGGATTTAATATTTTTATCTTTTAAAAATTTGATTACCCACTGATTTGCGTTTAAAAATGAATTTAGCATCACTGGCTTAAGCGTCAGTCTCCATTAGGGTAGTCTAGGTAGTAATTTGTTTACCATATCCTCGAAGCTTCATTACTACATGTACAAGTAACAGTATAGCACTTGGGATGGGCATGACGCCAAACGGACCAAGCATACTAGCAAGCAATGCTTCTGTAACTAGAAATATTTTATATTGTCCCGATAAAATCATGTAATTTATTACAAAATTAAGATATCAATTGCACAAGGGTATGCTACAACTTAGCACTTATACACCACTTTGAAATCATTTACTTTGATTTCAAATTGACTGTAAATTCTATTATATCACTTAATACAGACAATGAATAAAAAACACATTAATGTCTCAGAATTAAAATTCTTATCAATTAAATTTATTACAATATCAAAATTTTCATTTTAAAGCAAATTTGTATTAAAAAAATATTTGGTTGGAAACATTAAACAGCCTTTTTGCATATTTGGCAAAAATTATACAGTTAAAATTCTTATCATTTAATGAATTCATAAGACAAAATTTATTTTGTAGGCTCATAAAAATTGAATTGAATTTAGCATTACATATTAAATTAACCAAAATTTATATTCTATATGCTGCATAAAATGATTATTATAATAATGATGACTATACGGTCTACATTTTATAAAATCATATTTGTCCTTTTAATGTTCAAAATTCAAGAATCACGAAGAAGTCATTTAATATTAATTTGGTTTAGTAAGTAGTCCATTTATAGATGTATGGATGAACTATCAATAGAAGATGAATACCAAAGGATGGTGAAGAAGATTTTGATGACATGGATATTCATGACATACAAGAAATATTGAAGGATAGTACTTGAACGAAGACGAATTAGTCGAAATATTAAATGAAATTACCACAATTAATTAATCAGAGAGCAGTTTTTGTACGAACTTCAAACTTTGTATAACACGGATTTGTATTACACGACGTTTTTGCGGAACCCTATAATCGTGTTATACGAGGCCCGAGTGTACTAGAAATTTTAACATGAAGAGAAGAACCGAAATAGTACTATTCGACATCGAAAAAGCGTTCGACACCGTCTGGCACCGCGGTCTGATCCATAAAATTATATCCCTTAATTTTCCAAATTACCCCATTTTCGGTCATCTTAAATGGAGCAGCGTTTATTCCCTAGCCTGTTTCGGCGGAAATTCTTCAGGGGAGTACTTTAGGACTTCACATGTTCAAGATTTACTTACATGCTCTACCAACACCATACCCATCAAACGTAGCTACGCCGACGACAAGGCATATTATGCCAGCTCTCAAAGTAACAAGTCAATATTCAGAAATCTCCAACAATCGATAAAGGCTGCATTCAAATGTTTCGATCGTTGAAAACTTCAACTAAACAAAGAGAAAACCGAAGCTATCTTATTCTTCCTGAAATGGAAAAATCGTCAAATTGATCCAATTATTAAGGAAACCTCAAGTGAAATATTTGGGGGGACTTTGGACAGAGGACTGAAGTGAGAAACACAGGTGTCGGAGGTTTGAGCCTGCGGGTTAGTAGCCATGAGGGCGCTGCATTCCATTTTTCGTCGACGCAGTGAAGAATGTTATCGCTCACACACCGAAATACGTAGCTCGAAATACTTTGTAAAACCTTAAAAAATATTTTTATGTTCAATAAAGATCATCTAGTCAACACACTAAATATCAACATTCTATATGTAATACTTTTCGCATAAAAAAATGTTAAAAAACCGATCACTTTTAGGCCCAACAAGGTAGAAATGTCCCTTAAATTGTTTAACCATTTTTATTTTTTTTCACGTTTTCGCATTAACTTTGATATCCAAGCGTTCCCACGGACGAAATAAAGGACAAATTTTTAGTTGATATAACGGTAAAATAATAGTACCATCGATTTTTATGGATTTATAAATCCCATTGGGTTTTATTCAGAAAAATACAGTCACTGTGTTTTTATTGGGCGATATCTAACATTTTTTTTCCTGCTCGGGCATTAAAACCAGTCGATATTTTCACCCCCAAATATATAAATACCCTAAATAGTGTATAATTTTTCAGATTTAATCTTGATTAATTATAATCGCGATATTAAAGAGATGTCAGATTACTCGGTTCATACAGCCCGTGTCAAAAGTTCTCGTGACAGTTTCCGCGCGAGAAATAGGTTTTTCGACCCCCGGACAGAGGGAACAATCTCGTCTGCGCCACTTGGGCTTTGAAAGTGTGTACAAGGGCTGCAAGATTAGATCGTTACTTCAAAAGTGAACTGTGTTTTAAGAATTTAATCAAGAAAGTCCGCATAACTTCAATTATTAATTTGGATTTGACTGTGTCTGTGGGGCGTCCACGCATTTCTATGTTTGAGTGGTCGTAATTCAAAGGGAGCAGCATAACCTAGAGATTCGTTGCAATCTATATGTATTGTGTGGCAAAATGAATTAACAGTGTGCAATATCGAATATCTGCTTTGATGTTATGTTTTAACATAAATTAACATCGAACAAGCCGCAGTTTCACTTACAATTTCCTCTCGTAAAATGTGAAAGTTTCCTCCCATAAAGGGATGTTAATGGATGCTAATTATTGTATGTCTTACAAACGCTTCGTTAATGCACTACCGAATCAAATAATGTACATCCATCCCTTTTTATCCCGTTATTGGACTTATGGCGGCATCCCCCTCGCACGATCCCAACCCTTGATTTTCGCTCACCGAAATCAAAGTGAGTAAAAGCGTTTGAGAAAACAAAGCGTTCTAACGAAATAAAACTGCCATAAATATTCTTAAATCATGATGAAATTTAAGCCATTACAAATTTATATGCCCTTTGTCTTTCTAAAATAAATTAATTTATTCCACCGTAAATAATACTTAATGACTGCCCTACTGATCTCATGCAACAATAATTCTTGCAGGGTTATCGACGTCACACAAAAAGCTTATATTTATGCTCAAATATTCACGATGTAAATATGAATAAATCATAAAAGGATTTAATAGTTTTAAAGCCACTTACATATACAAAAAGTTGCTTCTATTGTAAGTTGTCCAGATAATATAATTAATTGCGCATAAGTGCAAATATTATTTTTTTTAGGTACTTACAATAGTAGTTTAGATTTTGAACTATTTTAATGACGATTCAGGTTCAAATATTATTATTAATAAAATCGCGCAGAGACATTTATAAGCAATTGAATAATTAAAATATTATTTAAAAATAATGATAATGTCATATCATATACACTTAAACCTTTTTTTGTGCGGTGGATGCGTTTCGCAGAAAATCGCACAAAAATAAATCACCCAAAAAAAGCTATGACATATAGAAAAAGTAAAGATGCGTTCCATGGATTTTAAAAACCGCAACAGCTGTATAAAATATATCCAAAATCGTATAAAAAAAGTTAATAATATATAGAAAAACAATAAGGTAATTAAAAAATAACATTTTGGAAATTCTTGTTGAGAATGTATTTTTAAAAGTCGGAAACTTATATAAAAAATATTTTTAAAAAATAAATTATTTTTTAGTGGTTGTAATTTAGCGAAAGCAGATGCAAAATGATTTACACAGTCCCAAATTATTATTTTTTTCTAAATTTCGGTTAGTGTTGATGATTTATTTCCTATTTTATCCAAAATATCTCGATTCGTACTCTTTGTGAAATTAAAAAAAAATCGAAAAAAAATCGCATAACTTCGAAATCGCACCAAAACAGTCGCACAAAAAGAGGTTTGAGTATATAGTGAATAACGCGTTGTATTTTTTTATATAAATGAGTTTCATGATCCAAATTCGATAAATAATTAAATGAAAATTATATTGAGGCGTTTAGGTTCAATTTAAGACTGTGATAGCCAACTTCTTGGAAATTTAAATATCATACCTGTCACAAAAGCGAAAAATAAATTCTTTGATATTTAAGCACATTTAACATCGTTTATTGGGCATAAACGGAGTGGGAAAAAAAGAAGGAACGCATTGATATTTTATTTCAAAACAAGATTTTTGCAAACTTTCCATCAACACATATTCAATGCGCTCGAGAGAAAAAACTCAACAAAACTCAAAAGCTACGTCAAATCAGCCTAAACGCTCACAAAGGACAGGAACGAACATTAATCTACTTACAAAGAACAAGTAACTTTGGAGATTTTTCCCTATTTATGACGCGAAATGCGTTCAAACTCGTTTGAGAATCTATTGTATATATTTTTACAGCGCGGAACTTATTCAAACAGTTTAGCAAACTTCTCGGCGGATTTTTTTTTTCAACTTCCAAACAGACACAATGCACACACATCAGCAAACTCGCTGTGTATATTTATAATGAGTCGATGAAACGTATTTGAATAACAATTTAAAAATTTAAGCTGTGTTCGTAATGTTGTGGGGGTGCAAACACCGCGGTACTGCACTATATATATTACACGTGTTTTTATGGCCTATAATAAATTTTCTTCAACATTTTTATTACAATGCATTAATTATTAAAGCCAGGTGTGGCCAAACGGCTCTGATGGTGTTCTTCCAATTTATTTTTGGTTGTTTCAATTACTTAAATGGAAATTTTGTAAAATATTCTTCGCAAATACGCCCAAATTTGAATAAAATATGTGAAGAAATTTCAACATATTTTCGAGAATTGCGAATTTTTTAATGGAGTGAAAAATAAACTTAATGGTATTGTTCTTCAATCTAAAGGTAGATCTAGAGCTTTTTTCTTTTTAATATATGTTATAATTGTGTGTTTTTTTTCCAGTTTCATTCTAATGCTTTGCTTTTATCACGACTTGTAATTTACCGCTGTAATTTTTGTATTTAGATTATTCTAATGCTTAATATTGTCTTCTTTCATAGACCTTTGTAAATATCAAGATAACATTTCAGCAAATTTCTAAAGTGTCATCAAATCCTTAAATAATGTATTGCCATTGAAGCTTTTTTGCTGTATTTCATCTCATATTCAGTCTGCGAACATTTATTCAAGATATCTCTAAGCCCTGGTATAAAAAAAACTTATAGCAAACTGATGGAGAATTTAAAGATATAACGCAAATTCAAAATATTCCACAAAATATTCCAAAATAATACACACAGAAATAATAAATTAAGAACAGCATTCTGATTCGGAAGACTACTGTAATTAAAAATAGTTAAAACCTTTTAAAATCTTCATAGTCTTAAATGCTATATTTGCTTGTCCACCACTAATCATCTGTACAAATCCATTTATCTGTCAGGACCGTCGTAGTGTATATGAAGCTTGTACATAAATAAATAAACACTGCCACACAATATTTCTTTAAGTAAACGCTTGAAATACACTTGAAATCGATTCATTATATCATTCACACATCATTATTAGTCGATAAATTTGGATTAATATATAATTCTCTGTCTCCGAGCTCAACGTACAAGAGTATTTTTTCTGAATCACTGTAATTCACTCGCAAATACGCGATCATCCTACCATACAGGTTAAGGATAACAGATAAGGATAGGCTATAAACATTTATCAATGAAAAATTAGACAAAAAAAAACGTGATCGGAAACCCATTTCTAACGTTTTAACGTAATTAAAAACATATAAAGATGACTCGCGTAAATCCTAATGACTATTTTTTATAATAGTTTATGTAGATACATTATTAAATGATTAATTTTCCAGTTAAACAAGTTCAAAATACAGGATTATGAGTGGATGAAAATAAATACAAAGCCATCATAGAATAGTGACATAAGAAAATTAAAATAGCCGACAGCTAGATAGCTAGACATAATTAAATTTGAAAACATACGACCTATAATGGCGCGAAATGAACAAGAATCGAAGATTCAATGGTTCGGTCTGTTGGAAAATTCAATCGAAGCTTTGCGAAAATTCCCATGAAAGTTGGCGAAATGTCGTATTGAAGTATTATAGTGCATCTAATACCCCACATTGTGCTGAAACATCGATCAATATCAGCACAATGGACGAAATTTGCTTTTTCAGGCTTGTTTGCATGAACATGGATATGCGAAACATTTTATATTCTATTTTAATGATGAAAATTTAAATTTGCTGTGATCTTAATTTGAAATTCTAGCTTCTAAAAATCTAGCTTGTGGCCCATCATATAATGGTAATTATATTAGAAGCTGTAGTGAATTAATCGCTCGGTTCGTCTTGTGTTCAATCCAATTGTTAAAAATGTTTAAGAAGAACTGGGAGTAATTTGATCAACGTGATTATAAAACATTTATTTATGATACCACGTCCTCAAAATTCATAAAAAATGTTACTGCAGACAGGATTTATTTTCCTCAAAAACAACTTTTCATTTAGGAGATTTGCTGATCTTTGCCGTGCTAAATGGACGGCTAAAGTAATGTGTGACTTGATCTTTTTAAATTTAAACATCAGTTTAAGCTAATGAAAAAGGAAATGACAAGAGTGAAAGATATTTGTCTTTTCACAGTCGTAATATATATAAAATACTGATTTTAACCCTGTGGATATTTAGCACCAAGTAACAACTTACAGTCTTTGAAAATATAAACCAAACAATGGCCAAAGTAGCCACGAAAAAAATACTGGGCCATTTATGGTACTTGACAGAAAAGTTGATGTCTTTTGCATTTTTTGACGACAAACTTTCAGTAAAAGATAAGCAAAATATGGCAGATGCACTAAGAATTGAAGGTGTAGAAGATTTCCCGAAAAGTAAAAGCATTGATATCGAACACATCACCGAAAAAAGCATAGAAGACTTTGTGACTAGCAACTCTTTACGATTTTTCCAGATACTGGGTATCTCATCACAGTTTTTGAATAAATATGTTGAAACTTGGCAAGATGACTCTGATTTTAAGATTGCAAAGAAAATGGTCCATTATATGCAGGTAGTGAATGATATTGTTGAGCTTGGTGTTACATTAATGAGGAAATATAATAAATTGATGAAAATCGACGAATACCAAAAGCAATATTTACTTTTGTTAGTAAAAGCTTACAGAAAAAAATATCCTAATGCATAAAAATTAATGCTTATATCCTAAATATTTATGATTTTAGTATTAAAATTGTATCCTCTTTTGTAATCTAAACATTAATTTTATATGTAAATGTTTTATATTAATAAATACAAGTTAGTGATTAAAGTAGTGTTTTAATTTTTTAATGAAAATTCAAACCTTGATAGCCACCCCTAAATATTATTGTAGCGTGGGAATAATTTGCGATTGATTTTATTGATTATAAAAATAAATTAATTAATTTCGTCGTTTAATATCGATTTTTGGTCGTCAAAGCGGGCCGTTTTTAATTACGTTCGGACCTCAACCGTTCTTAAGGGTAGGCCGAGCTAATTCTTTCTATTCCGTTCTGGACGCTTTGGGGACCAGTCGTGTTGATTATTGGGGGCTCATTTGCCGCCAATTTCGCGCTACGTTTCCATCATCAAGCCTCTGCGTCGTGATCGTCTGCCGTATCACAAAATGGTAAATAAAATTTATTAAACGAAGTTCATCATGTTTTAATTGTTTCCCTATCGTTTTGAGGTTTCCTCCTTTTTGGTGTCGTCGTATGAGCGGTCGAGGATAAAGAATCGCCCCCTCGGCGGAGGTATACGCATTTTTCCGTCGCGGATGCTTCGAGTTGTCTCGGTGCCGCGGGGCTCCTTCACCCCTGAGGGCGGAGCCCCCTCGCTTCTCGTCGAGGCCATTTAGGCCGAGATAAATTTGACCCAAATAATGTATATTTTTTTAAATATATGGTCGCCATTCATATTTCCTGTATATTTGAATGCAAGATGTCTCCATCAAATTTACCACTAAAACTAAAAATATTTAATTGGCCGCTTATCCTTTCAATTAGTATACCCACTTATAGTGATTTTTTGTTAAAAAAAATATTCCTGGCAGTGAATAAAAAAAGTTTATCCTTAATTAAAAAAGTTTTCCCTTCATACTCGTGACCACAAAGGAGTGGCAGTGAAGTTGGCGCCATCTGTCGGCCTTACATACATTTATTTGTTTTTCTTACAAAGGAGACTTACATTATGATAAAACGAGGAATAGCTTGCGTTTCCCTATGGAAGCATACCTGGTGGTAGCCACAACAAAGGCTCCCAGGATATACAGGGCCGCCAACAAATTGGATCAGACAAAACACGCCAAACCAGGTATTGTTGTAGAAAATACCGTCTTCTTGCAACCTTCAAATGAGAAAAAGATCTTGTGAAGCGGAAGGAATCCGCGGCTTACACCTATTGATAAAGGTTGTTGAAATTTGAGCCGGATCATGTTTGCAATATTTACAATAAGGACCTCCGTTCAAATAAGCTTTCATCCGAATCCTTTTCCAGCTACAGAATTGTAAATATATGCATCCAATACAAAAAAAAATAATACACATAATCTATTCATGTATATTTGATACCGGAGAAAAATCTCCCGAGTTCTGTTTGTTATGTTTCGATTAAAAATTCAATGGCTGAAAATTTGGATTCGTTTGCAATGACTTCATAAAATAATACATTTCGCAAATATCACAGTTTTGCAATGTTCAAAATGGGGTCGCCGATATGAAATTCATAATACATGTCACAGCCCTATGAAAAAATTGACATGCAAATGACTTTTAACCTTTGACACGACTCGTACATTACATGCGATGACCGCTCGATTTACTAATATAAAACACGCAAAAAATACAATTTTTCTCCTTATTAAAATAACCCTTGAATGAATCATTAAATATAATATGTGGTGTGCTGTTCATGGAAGAGAAAAAAGCCGACGATTATGACAACCCTTCCATAAATAATGTATATAATAACATTATTAATTTAGAGATATGGACATGCATTAAATAGATTAATCACTTTACATTAATAAAAGCCTAAATGTGAGATATTTTGTACATGCTGAGTGGCATCCAACTTGTTATTTTATATGTGGATATTCATATTAATATCCGTTGATAAAATTGAACTGATGATAAAAAAGCATATCTAATTATTTTTAAAAATAATACTCATTTCGAAAGTTTATCTATAAGCCCTGGAAATTTAGGATTTCTTATAATCTCAAGATTTTAAATTATATTTGTAACCACATGTTACCAATTTAAATATTTAAAACTTGGTCTTTCAAATGGAACATGAATATGATGAATATGAATTGACAGCTAAAATGCAGTGATAACTTTTCACGTTGCGCATACCTTGAATGTTTAGCTTCCATTTAGATAATGCAATGGTTTGAAGGATTTCAAAATAATGAGTCCCTAATAAGTTGAACCCGAGAGGACCTTTAATCAGAGCTTCGGCTTTAGTTTACGAACTACCCTCACGATTTCAGCAAAATTTACAGTCGGAGTATTAATCAAGTAAAGGACTCTGCTCGCTGAGTACAATACACTTTAATTCTCAAGGTACTCTATTCGAAACTCCAATCCCCATAGAGCAAATTATATATTTGATTAAGTCTTTAATTTCAGTCGCCCAGGCCATTTTCCTACTTTGACTGCTGTAATTATAATTGAAGTGCTGTATACAAATAGGTCCGACGACACCCTCATCCCTTCGGCGGACGCCATACTATGACAATTAATGTCATAATGTGTGATTATACTTTTTCCATTGATGTAATAACACATAATGGTTGCGATGAAGGGCCTGTATTTCTGGAATTTGAATCAACAGGTTCATACGAAATACCGGATTAACACCCCAATTAATACTCACATATATCAAATCAGGCGAAAACAAACACGCGAATGTGGGACAGTCCCAATTCACTGCTCATCCATGTACAACGTATTAGGATGCGAAGTCATAAAATTAGGAACATGCGATGTTCAGGAGCTGAGAGATTACTAGTAGAACATTTCTATGGAAAATTATGATCTATTGTTACTACGGAAACGTTTCGTATATAAATGAGTATTTTTTTTATGCTAATAAAATATTTATAACGTGTTATTTAAAGACATTTCTTTCGATCACTTATCTTCTAATTCCATTAGATGTTTCATACAATTTTTCAGACTTAGACTATTATTTTTTTCATTTTAAATATACTCGTACATTGTTTTATTTCAAACATTATGAAACTATATAAACTAACTCTCCATATGTACTCAGTGCACAATGCCTTTCATACAGAGCTCTGAACAAATCTTAAGTATTTCAATTACAATTGTAATACAGCATTAATAATTAAAGCTGAAATTGTCGAAAATCTACCATTTTACAGTACAGTATACAACGAAACATGTTTTAATAATTTATTCATATGAATAATTTCAATGAAATTATTCTATATTCCGATACACTATCTTATAGATTATTTTATTGCCATTTATTAAACGTGAATGTTTCATGATATTGCAGTTGACTCAATTCGCATTTCATAGCTTAATGCTTATTTTAGCACCATTTTGTCCAGCATAGTCATCTAGAGTATTTTCAGAAAATGATACGATTAGATGCTGAAATCTCAAATTACTCAATATTATTTCTAAAATAGATCTTCTACTAAATAATTGTGTCAAAAATTTAATTTCAGCATGCCATTGTGCTTAACTCTAAAGCAACCAGCAATTGCTTGTACGCGAAATCGACCGGAAAATACCATTTTGAGAATATAACACAAAAAGTCCAGATGGACATTGTGGAAAATTGTGCAGTGGGTTCAAAGGAGCTGCTGGGGACTCGTAAGTAGCCAGGACTTCAAAAGAAATTGAGTAATATCTCTTGGGTGAGAATCATAAGTTTCATATGATAAATTTGAAATATCATTTAATTTCTCCCCAAATCATCTTTAATCTGCATGCAAAATATTTGGTCTAATGTATTTTTAAATTTGATGTTTTATGTATGTTTTTCGAATAACGCGAAAGCAATCCGAAATTGCTCATTATGGAAATCAACGGGTCACGAGAAAAGAATATTTACAATCTGTTTGTCACGATATTAAATCAATAAATTCAGTGAAAGAGCAAAATGTGTGTGTGTTTGTGTACGCAAAAAATCACCACGAATTGAGAATTTACAGGTACATCTTTTATACATCATCATCATCATCATAGTGCAGCCAAAAACAATCCACTACAGAATTAGGGCCTCTTCAATATCCATTCATAGGAAGGGGTTGCATCCAATTTGCCTGTATCATACATTCACCGCCTCGTTCATTCGATATTGAAGGCAGCAAGACCTCCGAGTTTCATTTAGAACGCTCACCCAGCGGGCCACCTAGATGAACGTGTCAAAGGGTGCTTTCGCAAGCATCTCGATAGGTAATGTGGGAAATTTTTAAAGACTGGGTAGTTTTCCATAGAAAATAGTGAAAAACTACTCGAGACTACCTTGTTGATTTTACTGAAAAGGGCTTTCTGGAGTACAAAGAGTTTACAAAGAGTCCAGTCCCCCCTTTTTCTCGCGAGGGCATTGTCGAGCTAAGATGAAGTCCTATGTGACACAAATGCATCTCGGATTTTCTCCTACACCAATTGAGGCGTATTCCCGTCCAGGAGCAACTTACCCTCGCTAATTTGAGACAGGGTGGTTCCCTATTTTAAGTTGATCCTCCCAGTTTGGGAGGATCTTCCAAGCCGTCTGCTGATTGCTCCTCTCGTGCAGTTTTTGTTTTTTTAGTTTTCCAGCCACACAGTGTAGAATGAAAGGTGTCTCTTAATGCAAATGCCCAGAAAAGGTGGGAACCTTCAAAAACTAAGTAGTCTTTCTTGAATGGCTATAAATATTAAGTAGTGTTTCATGGATATTTATAAATACAGTAGAACCTCGATTATCCGTACTAATTGGGGAAGGAAGTAGTCTGGATAAAGAAAATCCGTAAAATAGGGAAGTATGAATAATTTTTATTTGTCTAAATTCTAGATTATCGATTTTGGCTTTAAGCTAGTTTTTCTTTTAGAAGATGCCCAATCGCGAATACTTTTACATGGTTTATATTAATTACTTTATATTACACTCTTCTTGGTTCTCAAACCATTTCATGGTGACATATAAACACTGAAAAGCTTCAGAATGTATAGGTCTAATATCTCCTCTTCGCCAATGTCTTATTCGTCGTCTCGACCTTGTTCTTCTGTGGCTGATATTTCTTTAATTATTTCCTCATCATTCAAAATTTGAAATCCGGGACCGTTTGCGTCGCAATTTAACCACTAGTTTACATCTTCTTCGCATTCAGCACATATATAAATTAGTGCTATTGCTTCCACAATGTCTCCTATATCAGGTTCTACCGCGTTACTGAAACTTACTAAAGACCTTTTCAAAATTTTATTCCAAGATTTTTTTTTAAAGCTGACACATTTAAAGAATTCCAACTACCTGCTGCGATGTAGCAAAAAAAATACATTTATTTTCGTGTAGAAGTTGATAACAGTTTCTTTATTATTTTCATCTGATAAGAGCAATTTGAGCAATAATCGTCAAAGTATCTGATTTCTATGTAAACGTTTGAATGTTTCTATACACATCATTATAGTGACAAGTTTTTTACTAATTTTGTACTCAGATGAAGTATTTTCACGTCTCATCAGCATTGTATATAAATTCTTCGCCGAATCCTTCATTCTGAAGGTATAGCAAAAGAAAGCTTTTCTCCGTGTATTTCATGTTCTCTGATACCATGTCGTCCTTTGATTTTTTCAAGCCAGTCAGAACTTGGTTTGAAGTTGGAGTCTTCATTTAATTACGTATTAAAAAAATATTTATTTTTCACACAATAATGGACCAGATATTGTCTGTCCAGTTGATCGTCTTTGTATGGACCACATAAAAATGCACTCTGTTCTGTGTTTTCTGATTTTATCATAACTTTTCACTCTGAGCTTCCATCTTCTGATATTAAACAATTAGTAAACTTCATAAAATGTAATCCATTAGGTACGTGAGCAAAAGTGGACACAATTCTCTACGTGCAAATCAGCCAATTATATATATTTTTTGTTTTATTTCAAACAATCCAGATAATTGATGTCCGGATAATGGAGATTCTACTGTAGGTAGCTTTTTTGTATTTGCAACGACTGAACAACATTTTATGATCTTGTATACATAAAGTATTATATTTATGCACTATAAAAGTTTCTGACAGGCTGACATTCGAAAGAAGTGCCTTGGCTTCTTTTACAACTAGAGTCTATCAAAGGATTGAAAAAAACATGTCCAGTGGAAATAGACATTTAGCACAAGAAAAGCTAATAAGCTATATATAAAACGACGTCTAATTTTTTTAAAAAAATTTTGGCCCATGTCAGCCACTGAGTTTGACACCTCTGTAATAATTTATACTTAACAGTTACATTGAAATCATTAAGAAGAAAATTGCGCATTTTAAATTTATCTAATAAAAATTTAAATTTAAGTAACGGTAATCAAATTCAAAAAAGATTGAATTTAGATAAATTATAAGTAAAATATAATAATGATGAGGCATTACGTTTATTTAAAGTCAACATGATTGTAGCTATTATCGATTGTAATGTTATAAAATGTACTCTAATCAATAAGGATCGTGTTTTTGCTGGGATATTAAATTTCAGCTGCCTCAATTATAATCCAACAAATAATGTTAATTTATCATTCCTCTTTTGAGATAAATTGAGATTTAATCCGATTTGGTCGTCACAAAACATTGTGCCATCATTATCGCGTCTTTCATCTGCTTTACGAATTGTAAGAGGATCACTCAAATACTTATCAGTGTGTCGTTTGTCAGTGTCATGAAAATAATCACAGATTGACGTTTGATTCTGTGCGAAGAAGCAAAGACGCCTTTAGCAAATTTAATGGTTTCTTAATGAAAGTTTGATTTAGATGTATTTCGCTCGGTGCGTATGCGTATGGAGATTGATCAGCTATATTATTATAATTTTGTTGAAATTATCTAAGCCTTTGATGATGTCCAAATTGGGGTCGCTTTTAGAACAATAGATGTGACCCATGTCAACTGATGAGAAGACGTCTTCAGATGATCCTGGCTTATAGTTGATGATAAATCTTGATCAAACGCGTCGCTCATATACTGAAGGGTGTTTCCATGAAGAAATCGTGGCAACCATTACGTCCTTTCTCCTTAAAGCTCCTTATATCGTGTAATATCAAAAGCGATTTCATACATAAGAACTCAAGTGCCTGTAATATATTATGTACGCATATGGTCGACGGTTGATATGACAAAAGCATATTCTGGCGTTAACTTAAAGTGGCATACTTTTGTTAGACCAAAAGAAGATTTTAGGCTCAAATCGCTACTTTTCTACACAAGTGGAGATTCTATGTGGAGCAAATGTGTAAGCGAAATATAAATTCGCAATTGTAACCCCGGAGCTAAAAGGTCGACTCGGAGCGATGTTGAAATACGTTATCCTCGATATAAAGCCTCACATCTAATGTGTGGGGACTATCCGCTTAAAATTACTTTTAAATTATATTTTTTTATATCGAAACAACAATTTAATTTATTTTTCCCAAATAATAATATCTCTAGGCAGTGTTTAATTTATTTTTTATGGACAAAATGAGTCCCTATATGTCGTCGTGGCACACAATGCCTATACATTGTTCGGTGAAACACTGCCATTTACCTTTTCTGGGATAGACTATCATACACACCATCTGCTTTCTAACGAGTAATCCAGAATGGGGAGAAAAACGTCGTATTATCTCCATTGTTGGCATCGAGGACAGATTTAATGCAGAAATAAATTACGTTCAAAGTGCTTTTAACATTGTACACAAAGAAAATTTATACACATTTAATATGTTTCATAATAAAAAGGCACAATAAAGAAAAAAATCTAATAAAGCTCTGATGTAGATAGAGCATAGAAAATTTTATTACCCAGAGTCACATAACCATAGACTTTATGGCTCAAATGAAATTATGAAAGCCTTGATACGATTACATGTAAAACCTCACACGTTACTAAATCATTTACGTCGCTCTGAAATTGATAAAAACATCGATAAGACGCTTTGAAGCGATTTTAAAATGCATTTTTTAACCATGATTTCAGTCTTAAACAAATTATTCCCTGCCAAAACAAAAATATTGCATTGATTTTCACGCTCTGGTATAAATTCGCGATCTGAATAGTTCCTTGCTTTTTTAGAGCTACTAATTGACCCAAATTATTGTTGCAAGTCATTATTTCTTCTGCTAAATATAAGTGGAAGACAACTGCAATAATTGTTATTCATAATATTACTAGTTCTATTGTACCATTATACATAAATATTTTGCTCAAGTTTAAATACTGTAGATTGGATTTTATTATCATTTTTATGTCATATACAAATAAAAAATAAACGAGAAGATGAACGACAATGCCATCTAAAAGCTACATGTATAATTGATGCTGGTTCGTCTAACATTGTAAATAATAAAATGGCTTGGTTATTGGATGGATATATAACTAACTTTTAAATTCGTGTATCCCTCAAATTTATTCATTTTTAGATGTAATTATGATATCAAAAATATTACTTAATCGATATACTAGTTTAGAATTATGATTTAATTACTTTCAAGCTTATATACTGAAATGCTTTGATTTGTTTCCTGACCTACTAAGAAGTCGCATGGTGCAGATAATGAGATCGTGTGATTCCAGCTAGGTTTTAGAAGCAGGTGGAAAAGCTTTTTTCAAGCGGCAATGAAAGCTTATGGACCGACGTAACAAGTGTTTGGGATAGAAAGCCCATCCACCTTGAAATTGCCAAAGGTGAATACAATTTATTTGTCTGGATTACATCCAAAAAAATAACGCCTTACCAGCGTCGATTTTTTAAAGTCACGAAGACTCAACAATAAGTGTTTATAAAAGGATCGAGATCAATTTCAATATAATCCACTCGGATCTTATAGGGAGTGCATCTAAGCCGGACGGTTTCGAGCGAAGAATCCACAATGTAAAAAGTGGGCTGCATCCAGAATGCGGTTAGTAAACCGGATCCTGGATAACAAGGATTTAAGGGATAAATGCAGTGACTAGCAACTGAAGGATCCGCGGCCTACGCCACCTCCGTCGTACAATGAATGCTGCCTCTCACTCAAAACGTACTGCCGCTACGACCACGTCTGGTGCAGATCGACAACCTTTAAAGCACATCATCTTTTATCATTTTAAAAAATAATCATCATCAAGCATCTCGAATCACACCTAAAGTAAATCAATATTAAACATTTGTTAGTTATAAATTCGTATTTAGTTACAAAGCGAAAATCTGAATTTTCACTATTTATTCAAGTGCTTGTTTGAAATATAATACAATTGTTTACTTTACTCTGAAAGCAATGCTGAAAAGTATCAATTACAAAATGTTTGTTAAACGTTTGTTGTTGATGTTGATGTTTTTTGTTTGGCTAAACAATATCAGATAAATTTCAATCAGATGTTGATGTTGCAAAATATGTCCTTTTAGGTTTATTAATGTTGATGTTGCTAGTGAATAAATAACAGCGTCATCAATTATAATGCATTTTAAATATTTATATTTATTAAAATAATCTTCTTTTTCTCCGTTATCAATCAATATATTGGCGATCTCCATAGGAGACTTTTTAGAATAAAAAAGTAATTTTTCCAATGGCAATATTAGGTATATTAGGAGAAAATCTATAATAATGTAACAAAATTATCATTATTTTTAAATAATATATTCATTATTATTACTAATTTAGTCACTTAAAGGTGCATTAAAAATACATGGAACTGTTTTTAAATCATCATAAACTTAGATGCTATATTTGTATGTCCGCCACTGTTCATTCGAACAAATCCACTTATCTGTCAGGACCGTCGCAGCGTGTATGAAACTTGTACATAAATAAATAAACACTATCGATAGCACACAATATTCGGTAATTTCTTCAAGTAAATATTAACAACACACTTGAAATCGATTCATCATATCATTCACATATCATTATTAGACGATAAATTTAGGTTAATGATCTATACAATCGTACAATGTACGCAACATACTCTCTTCGTCTCTGTCTCCCATTCACAATCTCCGAGCCACAAGATTTTTTAATTATAAATGATGTATCCTCAACTTACAATCACTTTATTAGTAATTTTATAAGAAATCTTTAAGGAGCAATATAAAAATATTTTTTATAGTATTTACTATGGGATAAGTACCGACTTGGTTTTTCTAGCGTACATGTGTTTGAAAAAAATCTAATGGTGATCGATAACCACATTGCTTTCAGATTTGAATCCATATCTCGTCCGTCTATTAAATTGATCTATGTTTCATATAGATACAAACGCTACATACAGATACAAAATATTCACCACTTTATACAATGTTTAAAGGGCTAATCTATATCGTTAATATTTCGTACTTTAATAGCTTTTATAACTGATGTTTGCACGCACTTAAACGCAATGGAAATGCAAAAAATATGCATTTATTGCGGGAAAACTTAATTTCAGGATTTTACTATATGTTTATATTCTAAAAGTGCTATATTTAAAATCACCAAGTAAACACCAAGACTTCACGCATATGAAAAATTCTGAGATGCACTTTAACGACAAGTAGTTTCACCCTAACGTGTGAAGAAGGTTAATTAGGCTCTTGAGTTTCTACCGAGTACTGACATCAAATCATCTCAGATATAACACCTCTATAACTAATGAAAATTATCATAAATATTTTAAAAATCGACAGTCTTCATATAAGAAGGCATTCGTAATTAAAAAGCATTCGTATTTAAAATAAATCATTTAAAACAACTATACTTAAATATATTAACATTCAAATTTCAAAGCTTATGTTTTAAATAAATACTATGTATTTTTTTAATTTTCATGGATTTTAAAAATATTTTTATTAAAAAAATATTTTTTAGAATTTAAAAAAAAACTGATACCTCAAAAACCAATGGTTTCACTACTACGTTGTCGGCAGCATGCCGCGAGTACAACATTGTGTATTATTGATCCGGCCCCACGGCCGGGAGGCGGGACCGTCTCTGGTGGGGGTAAATGGGGTTTGGGGGTTGGGGGTTGGAAAAAGGTACATCCACAACTAAACAGGTAAGGGTGTGTATGTAGGCTAACTTTGGTCTCACCTGTACATAATGGTGTCGGTCAAAAAGCTCGTGCATGTTCAACACAATTTTTTTCAAGAGTGCAAACGAAAATTAGTGAACCAAATCCAATAGCCAACTATTTACGGAGCACGCGACTCCGGCACATGCACACATGTGATCATAAGTTCCGCACACTTACGCGGATACATTAACCTTCGTCAGTCCCTTGGGTCCATTTTGACCCAGACTCATTTTGCTTCAAACAAATATTTTTCAAAATTCACGCATAGCACTTGTGCAGTATCATCAACCAAACCGATAGTTTGAAGGCAAAATTTGATGACTTAAAAATCGTTTTGATTTTATTTTTTCTCAGCATTTTTGTTAATGATGTTATTCAATCGTGTATTAAAGATGTTGGGGAAATATTCTTTTAGTAAATTTATTGATGATCATTTCAATTATGAAAATAGCATTCAAAATATCATCAGCAATATTAGCATTTAAGCTATTTCCAGAGGTATTGAATATGTTCAAGTAGATGATGTTCAAATTTGACTTAAATGACACGGCGAACCCTTAACTAATGAAGAGCTACAGGAGTTAGACTGCCATACCTCTCGTATGAAAGTTCTAAGACTATCAAAATCATTAAACAATCCCTTTCTCTACATAATAAGTGCATGGAGCTGTTAAATATAAAAATATTAAACGTACTTGTAATGCAATATTTGATAGTTATTGACAAATTTTACGTAATAAATATACACATGTTAAACAAGGAACACTACAATAGTTTTGCAATTATTTCTAAAATAGATCTTCTACTAAATAATTGTGTCAAAAATTTAATTTCAGATATGCCATTATGCTTAACGCAAAAGCAACCCGCAATTGCTTGTACGCGAAATCGACGGGAAAATACCATTTTGAGAATATAACACAAAAACTCCAGATAGACATTGTGGGAAATTGTGCAGTGGGTTCAAAGGAGCTGCTGGTGACTCGTAAGTAGCCAGGACTTCAAAAGTCATTGAGTAATGTCTCTTGGGTGAGAATTATAAGTTTCACATGATAAATTCAAAATATCATGTAATTTCTCCCCAAATCTTATTTAATCCGTATGCAAAATATTTGGTCTAATGTATTTTTAAATTTGATGTTTTAGGTAAGTTTTTCAAAAATTTAAGCAATCCGAAATTGCTCGTTAACTAAAATTTGATTTTCACGAGTTCTATAAATCTGGTTTTCGGTTTTAAGAAATATAAAATTAAAATAACAGATATATTAAAATTATAGATTTTTCTTCGATTTTTTCTATACACTCTTCTTCAACATTTATTTCTGTCGTGAGATTAAGATACATCCTTGTTAATCCTTTGAGTGATGAGCTAATTTTAAATCATCATAAACTTAGATGATATATTTGTATGTCCGCCACTGATCATCTGTAGAAATCCACTTATCTGTCAGGACCATCGCAGCGTGTATGAAACTTGTACATAAATAAATAAACACTATCGAGAGCACACAATATTTGGTAATTTCTTCAAGTAAACATTAACAATACACTTGGAATCGATTCATCATATCATTCACATATCGTTATTAGTCGATAAATTTGGGTTAACGATCCATAAAACCGTACAATGTACGCAACATACTTCTTCGTCTTCATCTCCCATTCACAATCTCCGAGTCACAAGATACTCTCTCCGTCTCTGTTTGTCTCCAAACTCAACGTGCAAGACACTATTCAGAAATCACTGGAATTCGAACACAGCTCTGTGTTTTACCTCTTTAAAGGGGTTAATATGCTTTCACTCATTTTAATAATTCCATTTTTTAAGCAAGTGCAAACATACTATTTTATGGATTTTGCAGCCTCTTGTAAAGATAAGAATTAATTCCGAGAAAGTTTCAAAATTATCTTCCGAGAAGAACCTTTTCTTACCTTAACCAACTTGTCGTCATGCCAAGCACACGAGCACGTGTTGTCAAGTGGACGATTCAATATTTTTCGTCCAAAATTCTTAGAAAATGATTTTTTTATTTTTATATTCAAACCCGGATTTTCAGGATAAAATAACCGGGTTTCGAAAGTCACAATTTTTGCCTAAAACCGAGTTTTCAAAATCAATTTTTGGTGTATATATGTGTGTATAAGAAAAAAAATACTGAAGACTCTTTATTGAAATGGTTAGCAAATCTTTTATAAAAGCAAACATGGCGAGAGTCCATTTGGCAAGATCTGTTCTTTGTCTACGGCTGCTTCAAAAGTTCTGCTCTAAAATTCCTTAAGTGCATATATACCCATGGAGTTTCATAGTTTAGTTGATTCGAAGGAAGTACGAAGACTATAAAATAAATAGATTCATTCTTCGTTTTGTACAACTTTATACTTATTAGTGTTTTGGGATGTAATAAATTATATATTTAAGTTCATTATTTGCTCGGAGCGCTTTTTGAAAACGTAAAAATATAGCTTTTATTTGCAAAATCTTCAGATTGTATTTATTATCAGAACTCTGGAGCTAGATCAAGCATTTGAGCGTCCGCCTTGAATAAATCTTCATTTGTGGGGACAATGCGCGTAAATTACAACGATAGAACATAAGAATTAATAGAAGGAAAAACAAAGTTTTTATCCCGTTTCTTTAATGTTCGGGATAAACACAACGGGATGAAAAATAACAGGAATGAAAAAATAGCTGATTAAATACGTTAAAAAAATAAACGTATGAAGGCTTCGTGGTATATCCGTCTCTTTCAGAACGTGTGCCTAATTGGACAGCGGCTCTGTATGCACTCTTGAGTACATACTTATTACCCGGAATCCTAGCCTTAACTCCTTTTTTTTAAATATTCATCAGGCGAAAATATGAAAAATTAATTTGAGAAGCTCCGCTTGTCAGAATGCCATGACATCTACAAGGTCTGCTTTATTACCGACATCACAAATCATATCAATCATCCGGAATTAGCCGCGGTAAGAGATATTCTGCAACAGAGGAGAACCGACACGCAATTTTTTTGGTACAAAATTGGCCCTCAAACAAATGGATGCCGAAATATATAAATTCTTAATATCCAATTCAAGTAGATTAAAAACCCTCAACATTCGATGCTCCTCTCGAATTAAAACAAAATTCATGAATTTGACATCTCCGAGCATAAATGTCGTTAGATGTTTGTGAGTGTGTCTAAGACGATAGGCAAAAGTTGATATTTTATTCATACAGATCGAGCTGAATACGTTCATAAGACATTCATCCTACAAAGCAAATTGACGATTATCGTATCTTGAACTTTAGATTAAATATAAATATTGCCACTTTATTCTCATGAAAAAATAAATAAATTCGAATGCCGAATGCAAAATATCTTAAGTCTGAATATCAGGTAAGTCCAAAAGTTCGTGCGTATTTTTGGGAATTTTTTAAATAGTGTAAATAAAATACAATTTACCATTTAAACAATGGTATATTTTCCTACAATATCTACAGTTTTGGCCAACTTACAGATAGTTTTTTTTTAATTCCCTTGCTGTAAAAAGACAATGGTTTTGATGGAAAAAAAACTTGAAAAAATGTTCATAATAAATCACACTATACATATCCCATTTAAAAGTTTCTTGTTAGGATGAAAAGCCAATTTTGCTGTTGGAATTGGCTGCTTATCTTTATCTATCCATTGTCTTTTTCTTGACGTTATAATAAATAATCCATTTTTTGTCACCTGTTACCAAACGGTCAAAAAATGGCTCTTTTTTGAAACGCGATATAAGAGAAGTGAAGATGTTTATTCGTTGCTGGCAATTGGCTTCAGATAGCTAATACAATACACACTTTCGAAGCTTGAATAATATCCCAATGTCCTTTAACCTTTCCCTTACTGTGCTAAAATACCCGAGAGCTACGGTGATGGCGATTCGGTACACAATATTAAAAAGTGACGAAAATGCGCACGAACTTTTGGACTGACCTTTGTATATAATAGCAATTCTCAACAGATATTGCTAAAATATACATATCATCGACCAGACACATCACAAACCACCAGATGAAAATATCGCATTCCATATTTCATCCACAAATCTACATTAAGCATCTATTTAAGTCTTCAAAATCATCGTTTTACATAAGAGCACAAGTTGGCAAATAGCGAATACGAAGGTAAACATCACACCGCAAAATTGAGATGTATCCGTAATTTAAGCGCCATGTCTACCCTCGCAAATAAACATTTTCGACCTTCGTGTCGACGAGATGTGTTTATGAAAATCTCTATTAACAACGGCTTAAATTTACATAATATTCTATCCGTCCATCCGTCTGTGTTTAACATGGGTCACGATACATATTTACAATTAGAACAGCCATGTTTGAATTTTGCTCACTTGGCTTAATCCATAGGTATGATTGCCATTCGGAGCCATCATGAGTGAACGATGACGTGTGTTCAACATGACCTAGATCTTCATCAGTTGAAATTATGAGATCTTCCAGGAATATGATTCATGGCATTATAGCATTCAGTGGTTCATCTCGACTATGAGGTGATTTGATATGACACCAATAGTTAATTATATAAATTTTAACATTAAAACTAATAAAAAAATAATATTGCACTAATTTTTGTATTTATAAAATAGGAAATAAGTCATCAACACAAACCAAAATTTGGAAAAAAATTATAATTTGAGACTGTGTAAATCATTCATTTCATCATTCATTGTTGTAAATTCAGTCATTCATAGGCGTCCCTGCACAACTTTATCTTCATCAATTTTACCACTTCAGTATGATTTTTTCAGATACAGGAAATCATGGTAAATATATCTAAGTAACTGATCAAACAGATCAGAAAGATTGACATTTTTATTAAAGTTTTATATGTACCAAAATGACGGGATAAAATCTAACAAAAGATCCAAATTATACCAAAAAAGGAATTAAAAAAATTGCTCTAATATGCATAATGGTGTATCAACGACATTCAAAATCGATTTTTTTCCCTCTTAATCATAAATTGGCAATAGTTAATAATTAAAGCATAAACGTGCATGAATCCTTGAAGCATCAATATTACACAACAAGAAGAATACGAAAAAAAGGAGCAAACAAGGAAAGTTGACAGGATATCTTGTATAATATTTATGACTATTAACAAACAAGGAAATACGTCGTTTGTCAAACAAACTACCTTATTTCCTAATACCATCAGCTTGAATAAATATCCTCCTGGACCTCATTCATTTCTTTCATATTGGTGCTTGTCTTACCTGAAACAAGAAAAAAATAAAGGTTAGCGAAAAATAAAAAAAAACACATTTCCTCCGTACTAAAAAATGTAAACACGTGTATAAACATCATTATTTTAAGAACATATCAAATAATGTTTACGTACACGTGAACCCAAATACGCGCACGCACTGTTTGCTTTTTTCCTTTTTAATATCAAAAATATATTTGGGTAGTTTTTGTGTCGTTCGATATGGTGTTTTTGATCTGTTTGAAAAATCTTGAAGATTTCTGGTGCAAATATAGCGATGGAGGCGTAGACCGCTAATGGAGGTTCTGGACCCGCAGAGTGTAAAAGTTATGGACTTTGTGGGAAGTTTGGGGCCGATTTGTGTAATTGGGGTTTGTGGAACATTTGGGTATACTACGACAGGACCATTTAATGGATAGGATGTTGATATAACTCTTTTAATGGACGTCGAGTGTTTGTTGTGCATTGAAATGTTTTATGTGTAATCTATCAGATCTGGAGATTCTTCCCTGACGCAAATTTTCCTATTAAGAAAATGGATGATGGTAAATAAAAAGAATTGCGAAGCGGAGAGTGAAATCGCACAGATAAAGGTAGAAAAATGTTTTTGAAATATGGGTCTTTTCGGATCTTGGCTTTTGATAAAATGTGAGAGAAGTCAAATAGGAAGTTCCAAAGATCCAGGTGTAGGCCGTTACCCATACCCGATGGTGGCTCGGGGAGGAAAGACCTTATCTGACGATGGAAGTTGGAGGAGAAGGAGAAAACATCAAATCAGATAAGCTTAATAAAATATTTCTTCTTCGGTCTCGGTAAAGTATGCTCGTTTTCAGAACCAATAGATGCATTCTTCGAGGTTTTACTACACCATGAAAAAATATTAGAATTCTTTTACAAATTTTATAAATATATGTTATATTAGAAATTATATAAATAAAATATGCTAGTGGAATAGATTAGTTTAAAATATGGAGCAGATATGCATGATGTTTAGTTGAAAAGGAAGTTGACAGGTGTTAATATGAAATGGTAGTATCTTATAGGAAATCTTCATAAAATTCCATCATATGAAATTTTAAATTCCATATTTTAGATCATTTAGTCAACACTTAAAAATAATCTGATTTAACTATTTTGTCAAATAGAGATTTTATTAGTATGCTCAATTTTCAAAAAGAAAACCCACCCTTGTGTCATTTATAAAATTAACATAATGAATCCAAAAATATTTATAACTTAGAACGACTTTTTCTAAAATGATATTATGTTATAGGATAACTTTGTTTGCTCAAAATTTTCAAAATATATTCTTGAAAAATTAAGAAGTGAATATCCTTAAAATGTATTCCATATCCAGCAACAAATAAGCAAACAAAATGTTGTTGATAATTTGAGGAAGCGACTTTTCAGATGTATATATTCTAATCAACGTTTTCGTTTTTCATCTTCAAAATAAATGTATTGACATTCTTATAAATCAGCAAATACAATTAAAATCATTTAATGTATCATATATATGAAATGATGGTTTTTTTTTTGGAAATGTTACATAATTCCGATGGCATTTGTAAGGCATATGTGTATCTTTGATCTGAAGGTGAATGTACTATACCGCCTGAAGGATACTCCCGTTATCGTCCCTTAAAGAAACATTTGTTCAATTTGCTTTTTCCTTGTTAAGGTAGATTGTTACATCAGATACACATTAATATATAAATATAATTTATCATTCTATGCACAAACATAATTAATAATAAAAGTTCGCCTCCGTGACATAAGCCCCCGCGGTTAGAAGCGAAGCTCGCGAATCCTGATCGAAAAGAAAAATCCAAACTTAAATTGCGTTTTAAACTTTTTTATAAATACGAAAACTACTATGGAATCGCTTGGCGAAGTTTAGGAGGGTCGAATTTATCCCTCAGACATGTTTTACAACCAATTTGCGTTGGGTGAGGGCGCAGGGCCACTCATAGAGTTTTATGCCTTTCAAGTGTTTTGAAAAAGGCAATGAAAATGCTACGAACGCAATTGTTCCCAGGTTGCCTCACCGATGTTCAGAAGTCCTTGGAGACTCTCTCTCTTGTTTGGAGAAGGAAGATGTCACACCTCAGGGTAACAGCCTCCCACTTTTCGATTCCATCGATTTGATAGGGTTTCCCTTATTTTTACGACTGTCACTCGGGAATTACGTGCTGCAAGCACCAAGAGGAGAGCAAAAACAAAATAAAGAACATAACCGGTTATAGGCCCAGGTATCTCATTTCATATCTATAGCAGAGTCGAACAACTGTTTTCGTGCGTTCGTGTAAAATCATTGGGATCGCTTAAAATAGCGAAAATATAAGAGAAGTGTCCATATTATCGTTAGCCAAGATGTATTGACGAATTATTTATTATAAATTCATATATTATATAAAAATACAAATTTGTATGGGAGCGTTTGTGAAGTGTTTATATTGACAGCGTACGATGGTTATATCAAGATCTTAGAAGTTATAAATTTATTACGATCTTTTCCTTACCGAATTTGTTATTATTTTATTTCCTTATTTCTTTGAAAATATGATATTAAATACAATTCTTAATATTATGTCTTCTTCTTCGTAAGATGTCATATGTGACATCGACGCCACTCATTGATCCGCGATTTTATTAATCGCCTCAGTATCCACCTTTTCGAAGGTAAATTAGGGGAAATATAAATCGAAACGTTCGATCGGAAATATAATACTTTTGATATTCCAAATTTATAAGTACACTCATCCTCCGATTTACGCGGTAGTTTTTCGCGCGGTTTTACTTTAACGCGATCGATAAAATATTTTTTTTATGCGTTTTGTGATGTTCGACACTGGAAATCACAATATTTTTACCACCAAACACTACAGCATCCAACCATGATCCAACCTTTAGATAAAGGAATAATAGCCACTTTTCAAACAATAAGAAGTATTTCAGGATTTTCCGGAACGAATCTTCAAATTTAATATAAAATTGAAGACTTCATATACTTCATATGCGTTTTTTTATATGATGAATCTTATATTTTTGTATAAATTCCTTGTCTTTTTTTACACGGATTTCTGAAGAACGTATCTATCGCGTAAATCGGGGGATGAGTGTATAGGTATTTTTTTCTACTGTTCGGATTTGAACATATTCTTTTAAAATAAGAGTCCAGGATCCAATCCACTGTATCAAGTCTTGGTCTCGTTTTTATGCTTAAAATTAATGGAAATCCCATATTTATTTTTAATTATAAATTAAAATTATACTTCTCAAGCGGAACATTGCTAATATTACTTAGCTTAATGTACTTTTGTGTTAAATTCTACTGCATTGTGATTACAGAAAGCATTTTCATTTATAACATTACGTCAATAATAACTGCATAAATTGTAATTAATCTGGAAGATATAGGTGACAGTTTTGCAGACATTAGATAATTTCGTAAAATGGATCAAATCACGTTTATTTACCGTGGATTGAATAGGAAAAATCTGCGAGACCGCTCTACAATAATAATAAGAAATATGGAGAAAGCTCTCATGATCTGAACTGAGACTGAACTGAAGACTGAGAATGATAAAAACAGATCTTTGGACTAAAATAAAATTGTATTAAAATACTTTTCTAAATAAATCTAAAAAAATATATCTTCTTGAATTTGTCATATAAAACAAGATGTAATTGTTTTTATCCATCGAAATAATACATCAAGAGTGTTAATTAATTTCCATGACGCAAAATTCAATTTTATGTCTTTAGTACCCAATTAATATTCATATTTCAAAACAACATATTTTTATGCTTTTAATTTTGGTATATTCGTCATGATTACGTAGCAATCATATCACATCATTAGTGATTAACATCATCGTGAGAAACGTGGAATTGTAAAAATCGCATACATTATATCTTTGCCAATATATAGAGTAATACGAGTATTTGAACAGCAGTTTCAAGTACAGGATATTTAATAAATCTATAATATACTCATATTTGAAATATTCCCATATAGAATGCATATTACAATAGGCATTTATACTTAAGTGTATTGATATATTTTAACCCTGAAAATATATTATCTATGTCTGTTTATTTTATTAGTTAGTTTTTGGTTATTATTGAAGCTCTTTATAGTTATTCAATGGTCTAGATATATATGTATGTACATATAAAATGGTTTCGAAAAAGAGTTGCGGTGTCCTATTTATCCCGTGATACTTTCGGGAACATCTTGTTGTACACCTTCATAGTGTATAGAGGATGGGGTGAGTTCGACCTCTGAATGCAAAATGGCGTCACGTTCCAGCCGAGGGAATTAAAATATAACAGTTTCCTAAGACTTCCGAAGAAGCTCAGTGTGCCCCCAACGTCTCCGGCAGACAACAATCTTCGCCAGGGTGCTCCATTTCCGTTTCAGTAACCTACCTTGATCAATAAGATTTCGAATTTATCTGGAACACCTCCAGAGGTGTCCCTGTTTACTTTCATAAGCGGCTTAATATCTAATCGTCTGCTTGCTGCCTAGTTTCACTTTAAGATTAAACACTTTATGTTATTTTAGAGCAAGCATTTTACATGAATAATACAATATTCGTATATTTAAAAAATAATATCAAATCTAAAAGATAATTTATATTAAATTAAGAAAAATACTTAATTTTAACTATTTCTGGAAGTGGGTATAATAATTTTTGATCCATTACAATATATAAATAAATGTAATATTGAAGTACTTTCTAAGGGTCATCCATTAAGCCGGCCAACGTTTACATCCAAAGGCCGTTCGTATACATTTTTTTATGCCATTCACTAATCGAGCTAATGGTCTTTCTGGACGTCTTTTAAATTCCCCAGAGTGTCAATCCAATATCTACTATGTCCATACGTAGGTCCTATCTGTTGGCTTAATCTTCTCTCCAAACACAATCTAACATCAATAGCCCCAATATGACATTACGATTAATTGCCTAGAAAATCGACTATGAAAATGTTAAATTTTACGCATATTTAACGTAACAAAGTGTGTCAAATACTGCAAGAAGTCCTTGAAAAGATGAGCAATCTTATGAAATGGTTGTCCTTAAAAGTTTTCACGCAGGCAAAGTGATGATGTGGTCCCACATTTAAGAGCTCCTGAGGTGGGCAAGTAATAAAAAGAGAAATTAAAGCGTGTTCCATTCGAAAGAAGGAGATTATGAGACTTAGGGATGGAAAAATGTTTTTATTTCTTATTCTTTCCCTTCTTATTTAAGGGATTTGTGGGGATTATTCTGCGGCGATATTAAGAAAAAATGTTATGCTCTTAAGACAGGTCGAGTTTATCCTGATAGATTAATGAAGAAATTGGACTCTACGCCGCAAGACAATTCTATTTATTTATTTTTTTGTGCAAATATTCCATTACACTCAAAAGGGACGCTGAATTTATTTCAAAAATATTTCCATTTATATCCTTGGCCACGATGCCGTAGTGTAAGTTATGACCCTTCAGGATGTCAATGGATATTTTTGCGAAATATCCACAAACGTCCTGAAGGGTCTAAGAGTCACCCCTGCGGTACACCGCATCCTGAGGGATCCTGTGGGTGTAAATAAATAAACAACCATAGCCCGAGTGGCTATGAATGTCACTCAAGACCAACTTTACTATGTCGTTTTGAATATATCTACACACTACATAAATATCAATAATGTAATAATACATCATCGTCCTGGAAATTTTCGCTACGAAAAATAATTTTTTACCATCACCTAAGATATGGTTTGTATTTGGGATATAAATATTTTTCAATGGCAGAAAAATATTATTATATTAGTTAATATTTTCTACGTTTGATTTTATAGTCAAATCGATTAATCTAATCTTAAAATAGATAAAAATCATTGTATTTCAACTTTACAATTAAATTAAATATTTGCAAGTGCATAACTTGAAACAACAAGTATCCATGAAAAAGTAAAGACCTACTTAGATCGTATTTTGGGCTACATTTTCTGATAGAGTTTATTTTTTATTCATATTTTTCATTTTGGACTGCCATTAAAAATTAAAGCAAAATTATGCTATTAATGACATTCACATATGACAAACATAAATGTTATCGAATATTTAGGAAACCATTTTCTAAATCAATAAATAAAGTATGATTAAAGACAGTTTAAAAACTAAGCTTCAACAAGATTGAATTTTTCATGAATAACCAAAGTTTGCACATTATTTGATATCTTTCTTGACAGATTAAACACTATAATTAAAGTCAAAAGCAGCTGAATGAAATAAGCTTTTGAAGCGAAAATATATTTGATAATATCTAATTGTCTATAAATTTAAAATTATATATGTAAAATCGATTATTATATATTGATTGGTTGCATTTGGTCTGGCGAATTTCTGTATATGAATATGCATTGTTGTTTTCGGACGATTTTTATTTATAAGTCAACAAGACAAGAAATAGAAGAAACGCTGTCAAATTGTCTAGGAAGTTCATCGGGATCTGGATTATATCAGATATTTATGCGAACCCAGGTGCAGAGGAGCTATCCTCAGAGGACCTTATATCCGAGAATTTAATAAAGATGTCAGACAATATGGCTGCAGATATGGTGGTCGAGAAACCCTTACAAAAATGATTCATAACCGAGGAAAAGGCAAAGAATTTTAATACATATGATTTTGTCATTGCCTAAAAATTTGAAACATTGATGTGGATTTCGAATACATTTGAATCGTATATGATGATATTTTACATAATAAAAATGAATAATTTATTACCCTTTATTGGTCACGATATAAGCCGACAAGCATCCCTTGATAACATTACTAATTGAACAGTATTGTATAGTATCCCCAAGAGCACAGATAAAATTTATGTGTTGCCGTGAATTGTAGCATCTATGGTTTTAGTCGGTAACGTGCATACTGGGAGTATTTCTACATACGAAACTTCAACAATAAATTAAAATCCTCCGTTTTACAGTGCGAAAAATTAGGGTTGGATCAGCCGAAAGAAAGAAAAACACGTCGCTTAATAGATAAAACATTCGAGGTATTCGAAGAGAAGTTCTTGGCTCCCGACCCTTAAGTAGGGATCATAGTTTCCAGGCCCCACTTGACGCCGTGCGGAAAAAGTTTAAGTTGGGTTCTTAGAGAGGGCTTAGAGGAGGGAAATTTTCAGTGAAGAGGGGCACTCAGGAATAGGTTTTGACCTCCTCCATTCCACTTGTCCCTGAGGTCCCTTCCGTATACCTGAAAATTTCTGCCAATTATTCACCAACCGTTGTCATGATGCGATCGGTTTAACATTACTTCGTATGCGCCGCCCGTAGTCGGCTTCTCGCGTGAAAAATGTCGATAACATCCTTGAAATAATTTTTCAGACCCTTTTTTGCTACAATAACTACACTGCGAGAACATAATGCGGCCACGTAAAAAATGTGATTTATTTTCATTATTTCGCACAACGATTTTTTACAACATCACGCCCTAGATTTCATCATAATTCAGGCGGCCTCGAGGAATAACATCGCATATTCAGATTGAATGGCGAAAAGCGGCGCGATAATTATATTCCAATTATAAAAAATATTTTGACTCCGCTAACAATCAGGCAATGTTGACTATTGTATCGAAAGTTTCGCCCAAGAATATACACACCCAAACAAAAATACCACCGTACAAAGACTTCAAACATACCATTTCATTGAAAAGTTTGCGATCTCGAACCTTAAACATGCTCGCAATTGTCCTGTTTGTGTGCTCGAAGTTTCCCAAACTTTGTTGTGTGAATTTTAGACTCGGTTTACATTCACATTCGAGGGGGGCTTTCCCTTATAGACAGGTCAACAAAGAAACAAGCAAACGATACGTTACAAGTCTGAGGTTAAAACTTTCATCGTGGAGTAAGTAAAGCACGTCTTTTGATATTATAATTTCCAAGATGTAATTTTCAACGCGTTATCAATTCAAATACAAAGGCAAATAACAAAATACGTTATGGTTAAAAATACCACCCTTTTACACAAGTTTCAAATAATATATATATTAGATACACCGTTTCGACGTATTTAATACTTAAACAATCTGCGTACTTAGTACATGTTATTATCGACATTGATCTAATCTAATATTTATGAACACCCTTCCAAGCTAATATGGTTGAATTTTCTTTCATTCGAATTAATAGAAAATACGAGCTCATACTATTATCGAATTTTCGAAGACAAAACCAGAAATAACCAGACCAACTTAGTGCTTTAACTTTATAAATGTTACTTTAATTAATGAAGATTATTATGAAGAAAAACTCATGGATTGGTTAATATTAAAACACACCAAGAATAAGAAATTGCGATGATACCTGAATGAAAGAAAAAAGTAATACGCGAGGCTCTCGCACAGTAGAAATAATCTTCTTAGCTCCTAGTTGATTTTAAATGGATTTTTAGCTAAAAGATGAAGTTGTGTTTGTGTAATATATAATAAAATAGGTATGCTACTGATCTAGTGGTTATTTTTTCTGCACACAGAGGCGGCATGGTACATGTGCCAATACCTGTTGGAATTTCAATTTTCATGACGTTCAAACCAATGTCATTTGGGAAGTTTCACTTCTCAAAAAGTTTTTTACTACCTTTCAAAGAAAACTCCTCAGTATTTGTAGCTATCAAACCCACCTTCGCGGATGACGTCACACTTTTGGTGACAGTTTGACATCCATGGGAAATGGAGGCGGCGGGCAATGAAGCCCTTGCCAGAATCAATGCATGGATGCTAGAAAATTTCCTGCAGCTGGCGGCAGAAAAATGAAGGCAATGATCTGCAGTAGAAGAAGACCGAGGGTCAAAAGGCTTCTTGTGAACGGTCACGACGTTGAATAGAGCAAATTGCTGAGATACCTCAGAATCTTCTTGGACAACAAGCTGACCTTCAAAAAACATATTGAAGCAGCTGAGCAGAAGGCGTAGAAGGTGGCCAGTGAGCTCAGTTGGCTCATGTCCAATATTTGAGGGCCAAAACAGGGCAGAAGACGTACCATAAACAAAGTTATACATTCAATCCTTTTGTACAAAACCCCGATATGGCATGAGTCTCTCAGACACGAAAGCTACAGAAAGAAGCTGGCCGAGGGTCCAGCGGCAAGAAGCATTCCGAGTCACCGCAGCGTACAGAAATGTATCTGAAGAAGCAATGCTCGTGGTCGCTGGAATCCCCCCGTTTGACCTCCAGGTAAAAAGGAGAGTCTTGGACTACGAAGATCCAAAAAATCGCAATGAACATGACCAGAAACTGAGGAATGCCTGGCAACGGAGATGGGATCAGTCCAGCAAGAGAAGATGGACCCACCGACTTATCCCGGTCATAAATCAGTGGAAGGCTCGGAAATACGGTGAAACAACATACTGCTTGACTCAGGTGCTCACTGGGCATGGATGCTTCGGTGCGTACCTGAAGCAGATTGACAAATAACCAGAAAAACACGTTGAAACAAGCAATCGAGGTAGCTGAGCTCAATGTCAATAATATGGTCCACAGCATGATGGCAAGCAAGAAGAACTGGGACCTTTGGCGCGATTACATTGAAGAAATTCTGAGCACCAAAGAGGGCAGTGAAAGAGAGAGGCGTAGAGGGCCTCTCCAACACTAGAATAGGTTCAATTACCCAAGACCAGACTACATATTCTCCTGAAGCAATGTGGAAAACAATACCGGGGAAGCAGAGAAGGAAAAGAGAGGGGTTTAGTCAGTAAGAATCTGACAATACCCTGGGACCAAACCCAGGGTGTCTTAAGCAAGATTCCACTCCCACAGTAAAAAAAACTATCAAACCCAGGTGACCTGTTGGGTTCAAAAATAAAACTTACTTTTAATATCAAGCCCATGAGAAGTTGAATATATGATACAAATGATATGAATCTCACCCTTTTTTGGAATGGATATTGAAGAAGTGGGGAAAAATAAAATCCATCCAACATTAAGAGAATTTTTAAGAAAAAAATTTACTAGAATATGAACATTTAAGAAATATTTTTACATCCTAATATGTGATGATAAAAACGTAATTATGTTAATTATAATAAGTTACACGCTAAGATATATGATAAGAATTAATCGGGCGCATTATAAGATGTTTTATAATAAATTTAAGGCGTCTATATATAAAACACCAAATCTAAAAATGTCCAAAGTAAGCGTCTCTTAAATATTTCCTACAACATTTTACATTTGAATATTGTAATTGAAATCAAAGTTGGGTATGCGAAAGTTTCAAAGTGGGGCGAAATAGGCTGCTTATTCTTTTGCACTTCGAAAAGCCATACATGCTTCGAGGAGATTATTTTAACGCCGTTATGACGTCATAAAAGTTATTCAAAGACCTGAAGTGGTGGAGAAGATACACCCCTTTATTCTATAATGGATGTTTCAAACCTCCGAAGCTCGGTACCAAATCCTACCCCTCCCCGGCTGCTAACGCAGAAAAGATAAAAGAAAGTCGAAAGAATTGTAGTGGATGAGGATGTGGGATGATGACTGGGAGGGGCAATGGAGGGCGGAAGATGCGACGGGGGTGGCGGAATAGAAAAGAACGTCGGTTTTATACGAGATTTATTGGTTATATCGCCATGTAAAGAGGGAAGACGAACTAAAACTCTCATTATTGGAAGGTATCCGGGGTTCACCGAAATACCTTACTAAATCAGAGCTCACCAAAGTGGTGGATGAAACCCTAATAGACGATGACATGACAAAACCAACAGCACAAAGATGCTGGTGCTCATCCATATCCGGATGAATACTCTTAGGCATAAAAATATTTCATCCCCCGCAGCTCCCCCTTAATCTATACGGGGGGCCTTTATTCAATAATAGATTAGAACTGTAACTCGATCAAATGTCTATGCTGCGGGGAAAAACCTTTTGTATTACATTTCACTCTAATCAATCATAATAAATAAATAAATATTAATTCGAAACGTAGTGGATTTTGTTTTTGGAGAGAAAAATGCTAATGGAAATAATTTATATTGCGAGGAAAAAAAGATGAGGAACACACAGATCCTTAACGAGGCAGACGGGAAGGTTTTAATTTATCCTTAATAGGTTGAGAAGAGTTTAAGTAGTACTTCTGAATATACGTTAGAAAGTTTTTTAGATAGCGTAATCGTGGCCAAGTTGAATGGAAAGAACAGTTTTCTGAGATAGGTGAGAAAATAAGTTGCTCCCAGCTAGCTTTGGAAACAATGGAAATTTATCTTTAACCATAAGAAATGGTGCTTACTATCTTTCTTTTAATATATGATTACTTTATGTAGCTGTTTTTTATTTTGTAGTTTAGAAATTTCGCAATATGTTTATTTCATCGAATTGAGCAATGATATTAAGTCATATTCCAGCTTACAAGATAATCACAAATATTGTATTGATCACATTTTTCCAATATGATGTTTGAATTGAGAAAATATTTATTGTTACTATAGGATATTATAATATTATCGTATATCACATCTTCGACCCTTGGTTTATAAAGTTTTGATCTTAAGTGACTTTATAAAAAGTAACGTATTTCATTCCATTTTGAAATATTTATTTAGATTATTGATGACTGTTCTTCTAGAAAATGAAAAACTTTCATTACAAATATATTTTAAACATTTTATTGAGTACGTATGACTCTTGTAAAATATTTCATTATTCTATGATATATTTGAACAATTTTAATTTGCGCGACTATTTTGTGGAATGTGTACCATGTAAAACAAGTATCGGATGTTACTTCGTGAAATTTTAATGGATCTCATATTAAATCGAGATGTCAAAGATAGTTACACCTTTTAAAGTCCCTTTGAAAATCACTAGCAAGTAGGGTTTACCATCATACAGATTACGATTGAGAATTCACAAACACCAATTGGCAAGTGCATATTCAGAATAGATTACTAAAACTGTTCTATTAATATTTTAAACCCTTTGGTGTACAAGTAAATAGCGTCGTAAAATTCTATTCATTTTCAACTACTTTTAAAATTCATTTTTACTGAAGAGAAATGAGAAATAAAAATCATCGAGAAGATCCCTAGAACCCATGAAAGTACATTGAAGAAGTCTCCTGTAGTAGACTGCATATGTTTACTGCACTGTGATATATATGAACTATTTAAATGTTACACCTATTTGTTACCACTATCCTTTAATGTGTATATTTAAAAAAAACGTCTTAGTCAAGTTCAACTTTTGTAACGAATTGATCAAATAATTTTTTTACTAACAGCATTTGCATTTCAAATCATACTTAAATGCAATATTTTGCTCTTATTTCAAAATTAAATAAATAATAGTTCTTGAATAAAAAAATCCATGTATTGTGTATACATATGTAAGGGATGGAATAAAATGAGAAATATCATTGTCGAAGGTGACCAAATATATTTGTGTACAGGTTTAGATCTCACGGCCGGTTGATCCTCAAAACTGGCAACCAACAACCGAGAGGGCTTACGGAAATGGTGGAAAGCACATCCTCTTCATATAAAAATACACACATACGTGTATATGAAATATATATTTTTGTGGGGAAACTGCGAAAGAAAAACGGGCCTTAAATCCAGTGTTTTATCTCGTTTAAGGTTAGTGGAACCGTTTAGCTTGGGCCCGTCCCGTAACTCAATTGTGACACGGTTTACTTCTATTCTCCACGCTCCCATCCCCCAAAAACCACCCCTATGGCCTACTCCATCTACAGGCGTTTCGACACTCACGGCCTTCACGAAAATTGTTGTAAGTGACATATTTGATGGCTAAGACACCGATGGAAACATTTGTTTACTCTAAGCAAATATAGTTACACCGCAATTGTTTTCTTAGGCCGTAAGCACGCACAGACCTACACCTAGAGGAACCATCGCCGATTCAATATTGATCAAAGCCTTGTCAGACTATTTTTTGACATTAATCACGTTCGTATACAAATTTAATTCCCGTGAAAGTGTGACAGTATTTTTTTTTTACTCGAGCTATGTGTTATAAAACCATTTTTAACCAAATAAATCACACTACAATGATCCAAATTTTAAACGCAATAAATCTATATAGTAGATTTTATAATGATTCAATAATAAAAACTGAACGAATTATTTTAAAAAGTACATTAGATAAAAGAGAATCTATGAATAAATATCAAAATTATCATTGTCTTATTAATCTGGTTTTGAGTTTGATTCCTTATTATAAGAATCTAAGATCCAATCCACCTTATTATTTCTTGATCAAAATAATTTTATTGGACGCATAAATTTAGAAAGTAGGTCTTACACACATTCAAAAGCGTTTCGTCAAATATTTAAATAGATTCATGCCATTTGGATATTATTAACTGATATATGACACCAGAATATAATTATTCATCTGAAGTGCTACATATGTTAATGATGTTTTGTTATAAATTTAATATGATGTGTCTAGACAAACTGTATTTAATATTATAGAAGCCTAATAAATCTATGAATCCATTAATCTATTCAAATATTTTCGTCTCAAATCATTGATTTCATCCAAAAGATTGATACTTGAAGCTATCCAAGCAAAAAGTATTCTTAAATGCTCATATTTGTAACTCCTTTGTGAGCGATATTCATGAATAATTGAGCAAAATTGATTGGCTTTTACGACAGGTGAAAAGCTATGATATACGCTTGCTTGTATCTTAAATAAAATATGTTATAAGTGCAATTTAATAGCATTGATATATAAAATATGCCTGGTTTTTACGCAGATGATTAAAAACACAATAAAAGATATGGTGTTCATATAAAAACATGGAATACATTCTATCAAGTATGAATAAAATCGTCTCTATGATCACATTCAGATTTTTTAAAACTAGAATTACTCTGAAATGAAAATTAGCTCTCAATAAGGGTTCAATCGATTTTGTCAATTTTTTGCAATCATTCAATTCCATTTTTCAATCGTGTTAATGGATATTGACTTGAGATTTAAAATGAACTCACTTGATCCATGAGTAAAATATTTATAAATTAGCATTGTATCAGAAAATAAAACGAATGCATTTTTATGTGGTTCATACAAAGACAATCAACTGGACAGACAATATCTGGTCCATTATTGTGTGAAAAATAAATATTTTTTAATACATAATTAAATGAATATTCCACCTTCAAAGCAAGTTCGGAATGGCTTGAAAAATACAAAGGACGACATGGTATCAGGAAACTTGAAATTCATGGGGAAAGCTTTCTGCTTACATACTTCAACAAACACATTAATTGACATATTGAAGCTATTTGTTTAGAAGGAAGGATTCAATGAAGAATTTATATACAATGCTGTTGTGACCGACTTAAATTCAGATTTAATAAATTATCAAAACTCCATAGGTAAAGGGGTAAAAGATTTTTTCTACATCGCAGCACATAGTTGGAATTCTTTAGATGGGTCAACTTTAAAAAAAGCTTGTTGTAAGTGTACTTTGTGTGCTATGTGCTCATTTTCAACTTAAAAATTAAATGTCAACGTATACTTTTATAAAGTAAATATAGACATTTACATGCTCATTTATTATATGGAGGAGCAGCGTTTCGTCCGCCCAATTTTTTGGTAGTTGAGCTCATGTTTGTAGTGTCGTGATGTTCGCCTATTCAATCTACCCAAAATGTGAAGTAAGTGAATACTTTTTTTCACGCATAAGTGCTGATCACGATAATGCTTCACGAACTTTTATATTGTTTATACAAAACTTAGCCCGGAGGCTTCGTGTGTAATAAAGCCTTGCTTTTTTTCAGCTCATCAAATAAACTCCAATTACGGCACTTTTTCATCGTCATGCTTCCATAACTCACACTTCAGCGATGCTTTTACTTTCCATTCCGCTAATTTTCTGGCTTTTCATGTTTTAAGACACCCAGCCGGAGTTTCTTCTTCGGGAAAAAAGTTTAAATTAGAAAAGCGATCTGACTGTCAAGAAAGACTCATTTTCGCTAATATACTGCGGCGTCGCAATTGCAAGAGGCGGCACGCGAATTATTAATCGGAGTTGAAAAGCAATTTCCAAAAGGATACATCGTCGTCCTATCAATTATTTTATACATTTGGACTTAGATGAAAACCTGTCAGCTTATTAAAGGTTATCTTTGCATATATTTGAAAAACTTTAAACGCATAGCGCTGGGGATAATCGAGGGCTAAATATACTTGTTTATCTTATCGGTTACATAGGATGGGTGCAAAATATACAAGCCTTAGAGTGTGGAAGGCGAAGTTTTTTCATTATTCTGGCCGAGTGGATAAAGTTTTCCATTTATCCCAGCATTATGGAAGGAAGATGGAGGCTTCTTCTCGAGTATGAGATACTTGAAGCTCCAGGTACATAAATTATATATATTAATTTCTCTCCTATGAATGGCCTCTCATCAAACATTAAGGCTCCAATTTAAAAACAATCCAATAAAAATACTTTATACCCGAATTAATTTCTATAATCATACTCAAAATATCACAAATCATTTAATATTATCAATATTTCGTAATATACTAACCGAGCACGTTTTCGGCATGTGTTTCTTATACAATTAAAGCAATCTGGTAGCATTCTAGATGAAAATTTGTTGTATTTGTAAAAAATTAACCACTTAACCGAAGCACTGATTGATAACCACACCCGTCAGCTCAAACAACCCACATCATTAAAGCATTGCAACCGATATGTTGATGGATTTCTATTAATAGCAGATTATAGTATGTTTGGCGTATTAATGGATATAAAAACTCGCACATGAACATCATAAAATATATGGATGCAATGATTTCTGAACTGTTCATTAATTCCATTTTTTTTTTCATCTATTTATTATTTTTCCTATGAGTTCTTATATATCAATACTGTTCCTATGTAGTATATCATGACGATATATTACGAATAATTGAATTATCTTCGATATACATTCGAATATTTACTTATGAAGCATCCAGGTAATTAAAGTAATTGGCAAAAAAATGCATGTGGAAAATACCAAAAGGCATTAAATATTCGTAATTACACTGAAGTAGTTCAATGACTATAGATGATCCTGTTTTAAGTTTTCTCCGAGTGGGTGTTAGACTCCACGATACTCACCCATAAAACCTCTGGGAGGAGCCAATCCTACGCTCGTGGGCAACGGTTGAACTCCCGGGGTAATGATGTGAAATGGAGATGCGCGAAAGCAGCCTCGTCGATTTGCTTATCAAATGCTGCTGAGGTAGCCCAGCTAACATGAGTAGTACAGGGTGAGCTTCATACCCGTTAAAGGGTGTGTGGAGCTGCTGATTATAGAAGTTGGTAGAGTCTGTGCCAAAGGCATCACCACTATCCTCAACAGTCTAATGCATACAGGGGGAAACGGCTTTAGCCTGCTGGGAATGGGTAGTCCCTACAGTCCCTCGTCTGTCCCTACAGCCTTAGACTCGTGGTGGTTTCGAGTAACCTCATGTATGAGTAACGCACCTTCGGGTACATGTATTCTGAAGCTTGTCTTCCTGCGGAAACCTCACCTTCTCTGCAGGGTGCAGAATAAAAGGGGTTGGCACTTGGACACTCTACGCGTAACGTTTCCCGTAGGATTAAAGATCAGTGGAACATACTCTCTATGTGACTAGTCCAGGGAAACCTCGAATAGACCGCTAAGCAGCACCAGCAATAGGGTCGCATATAAAAGTCTATTGTTTTAAGTTTTCAGCACGTAAATTATATATTTTGCGTATAAGAAGCAGAAGGCATAAACTATCCTAGATATGTCCTATTGCTCCTAAAAAGGAAGCAGGTGACAGCATCAAGGACGCCTTTTTCAAATAACTAATGCACCAAAACTACAAGCATATACGATTATCAATTTTTGGGTTCGTTCAAAGAAATTTCATCATGATCTGCTGTACAAAAAGCAAAAAAGTGGTATTTTTTTAAGTCAGTACTATGCATGTGGTAAACAACTTACATTAAGACAGAATAGAACCAATAAGAAACATTTCATTAATAAATAACTTGTGCGTGCCGCGATATATGGTGCAGTACATTTGATATGATTTTCAAAATCTGGCAATAGAAGCCTCTGAGTTGTTAAACTTTGATTAAATTAAACGTGGAAAGGGACAAGAAGAGAGTTGTTGTCTGTTGGTCAGAGTGCAGGACGTTCTAAATTTCTAGAGAAATTACTTCTCCAATTTATTAGAAATAGACCCTCCAACTTTGGGCGAGTTTGACACTTACACGATCTTCGGAAGAGAAAGCCGTGTGAATGGACAAAATCTCGACAAAACTCTTAAAATATGAAGAGCATCTTTTGCAAATGAGCTACAGACAAAATTATAATTCAAACTTTATGAAGCTAATATCAAGGAGCAGTTTTAAAAAATCAGTTTATAAAATCAATTTTTATTAAATTTAAATACATTCCATTATTTTTTTAATGAAATATATGCATAATACAGAGTATAAAATATATAAATTTCAAACGCGAGATGTTTATATGAGCTTCGTGTCTTTTTTACGCGGTTTTAATTTACAAGATTGTTTATGGAATATGTCCAGGTTAAATTAAATTACTTATTATATATTTGAAATTGATCATTTTAATAGTGTTTTATATAAGGTATTTCAAAGTGTGTATATTTAAAACGAGAGGTTTTATAAAATTCGATTGTTAACAGAATTTAAGCTTCAATTAATTTATAAGACACTCATCTTCGCCTCAGTGATTATATAACGTACAAAAATACTATAGATTCGGGTATTTTCGATTTATATTTGAAATTGTTTATATTTGTTATAACTAAGTCTTCCCCGCATAATTGATCGAAAAGCAATCCGCCCAAATTGAGTACTCCAGATTTTAATGCGAATATCTATAAAATTGTTCCCCGACATTGATGAGCGTCTAAATGTAAATTTCAGCTGACGTTTTCCACAGATCAAAGGTCGGATCGTATTTCGGATCAATCTCGCGACTCGCTGTTTAATATCGTGTTGGCCAAACGCTGGTACCAGCCCTTAGCCTAAGGGCCGCAATTTGCAAAATGGTTTTTCTAATGTAATAGAAAGGCAATTCTCTTTTAAACGAGTACCCGTTATATCGGCGGGATGTTGGGCGGTAGGGTGGGCCGTAACATCCCTCACGTATTTAAATAATAAACCCGCCCAACTTCCTCGAAAGAGTCCCTTTAAAGCCGGTTCAGTTATGCAAAGGAACCGAGCAAGTTTTCAAAGAGTATACACACCGTATGAACCCGGAAAAATGTGTGTATTTTTTCCTTTTATACCATTTTAATGTGGCGCTCAGTGCGCCTGAAATTTCACGCACAAGACTGGCTCGGGTTAAAAAGAAAACGAATACACGCAAATATTTCTTTGGCGATATAATTTCGAGACGCATAAAATGTTAATAAGCGGGACCTTTAAAAAAATCGAGTTTTAATGTATTAAAAGTACGAAAGGAAAACGTTAATCCAGTAAAGTAACAGCGGAAGTGAAACGTAACATAATACAACGAACAAGGTCGAATTTTCATAACGGTGCCCTGGAAAATTGAGGAAAAATAATTAGATAAAAAAACCAGACACAATATATATCGCCTTATCAAAATATTCTTCATAGCATAAACAACAGAAGGTAAAGGATCAACATTATTATCGGCTTTAGTATATTATGAATCCCCATTCCATCTTCATAATGGAACATTAAATATTAATATGAAATAATCTCATGACTAAACTCTAAGAAAAAAACATAAAGCTTAACCTCCTCCATGTATTATTTTCAACTATACATTTAAATATATATATTGCTAATATCAAGAATTATTGGTTTAAAAAGTCCTTAATTATTTCATAATAAATAATCTTCTTATAGAAATATTGAATATTTGCTTGTTAACATTATTTATGCATATAAAATCTCCTTCTTGTGGGTTATAACCATTATGGACCATAAATGATCTCTTTAAGAGATGGAAGGAAGATTTCATTCGATGGTTTCCTATTTACCGTCCAAATATGGCTTTGTTAATATAAGAATATTTGAATAGGAATTTTAAGTAAGAGAAAGTCTATAAAGGGGGTGCTAAAATCATCATTGTTCTAAAATTATATTATAATCATTTTAACATTATTTTTTTTCTACAATTTGCTATGAACAATATACACTATTGATTATTAAAAAAAAATTTTTTGAAGATAATTTTTAGTTGTTGTATATTTCACCACAAATCCCCTTATTTATTTGATCATATAACTATTTTTTTGTTATACTTGTTTAGCTACGGCTCTGAATATTATAATAGAGAATATATCGAGGAAATTAATTAACTCAACAACTCAATAGAAAACCCTCATTTTCAATATTCCATCAATAATAGTAGATTAATTTAAACAATGTTCTACCAAGAATTATTACAAATATTCTATAATGCTTATGAAATTAATTCTGATATGATATTTACTACTACTTAGATGTTCATTTTAGCCATCGCCGCTTCAAAGAGAAAATGGGTATTTTGAACTGCTTGCACTCTAAAAAGACCTTTTCGGTAAAATTACCGTGGTTGTTATAAACAGCTTTTCACTATCCTTCTAAAATGACAAAGGCCATTCCGTCGTTAAAATAGTTCTTCTAGTTAATAGACAATCCAAAGAAAATGGTTGCTCGGCGGCATACACACAAAGCTTTCGTTTTTCCTTTAAGTGATCGTATTTCGATCGATCAGCTTTAAAACTTCCAATAATGGTGACCTGAAACGAACATCCGGATTATTATCTAAAATGCTGATTTTTTAATGAAGTGGATCATTTCTGAATTATTAGCCTACTGTGGGCCTACTTTTTATCTTCAGACTATTTTTGCAAAATATACGGAAATACTATTTAGACTTTAGACCAAAAATTGCAAAAATCATTGATTTTTGCAAGATTTATACAGCATCAACAGGAGAAAACTCTGGAGAACCATATTAAAGACGAGAACCTTGGGTACGCTGATGAGGTTGTTGAGGATGTGCATGTCCGGATCGTTCAGTGTACTATGCTCCAATAGCGCCTTGTTAGAAGCCTTTGAGGCGACGACGGGAATCAAATAGGAAGATGCCCTTTTCCCACTACTTTTTAATATTAATTTGGGAACAATTGTGAAGAATGCTAGTAGATCGGAACGCGCAGATCCATGGATCAATGGTGTAATGCATCTAATCTTTGCAAACGACATCGACGTCGTGTTTAAATGGAGATCGGAGGCTATGACGGCAAATCTATTGATAAAACTGCTGCTAACTTCGAAATGTTAATCAATTACGTAAAAATACACATATGGCGATATTGCAGGTGAAATTTGGAAGTTGCACCTCCGTAAGTGTCATTAATAAAAATATTGAAAGGATCTTGAATTTTAAATAACTAGGATTCATCCTCATGGAGAAGAACTTAAAGAATTATGAAATAACCTTCAGGACTCAATACGGCAATCGGTGTTACTATGATCTGAAAAACATGTTATGTAACCAATCACTATCAATGAAAACCGGTGTAATTTACGGGGGTGAAATATGGGTCATGATCATTCGTGATGCATTAGGTCTCGAAATGTTAGAAAGGAAGGTTTACAAACATTTAGTTTGACCTATCCAGAATAAGAACTCAAGCTTCAAAGTTATGAGATCCAATCGAGAGGTTATGGACATGGAAATGGCGGAATGCGTTGACTGGGACGAGTTTTCGTTTTTCGAATAAAACCGGTTTCCACCGGTTTTCGGTTTTAAGAAATATAACATTAAAATAACAGATATATGCTATACTCTCCTTTCAACATTTATTTCTGCCGCGAGATTGCGATACATCCTTGATGGCCCTTTGAGTAGTGAGCTAATTTTTAATCATCAAAAACATAGATGCTATATTTGTATGTCCACCAGTTATCATCTGTACAAATCCACTTATCTGTCAAGACCGTCGCAGCGTATATGAAGCTTGTAGATAAATAAATAAACACTGCCACACAATATTCGATCATTTCTTTAAGTAAACGTTTGAAATACACTTGAAATCGATTCATCATATCGTTCAAATATCATTATTAGTCAGTTAATTTAGATCAACGCTCTTTATTATCGTACGATGTACACAAGATACTCTCTCCGTCTCTGTTTCTCTTTGAGGTCAACAAGTAAAAATGCTCTTTCTAAATCACTGGAATTCGGACACAACTCTGTGTCTTACCTCTTTAATGGTTTAATTTGTTGTAACTCATTTTAAGAATTACATATTTTTCAGAATGTGAAAACATACTATTTTTTGTATTTTTCAGCCTATTATAAAGATACCAAAACCAAAACCAAAAAACCTGTTTTCGACGATCACACTTTTTGCCTAAATTTTTTTTAAAACCGGCTTTTGAAAACCTACAAACCCTATGTGTGAGCCACATAAAATAAAAAGTATGGTGTTTTATTGTGACTCAATTATCATTTTTCCTCATATTCTCAATACATTTCCACACACTTACAGCAGCCGATGCTGCTGCTGCTTAAACGGGAAATAAGATCGTCTTGCTTCATCCGATATTTCTATCTGTACTTTATTTATTGAATTTAAAGCTTTTCCGATTGAAGATTTCATCATAAGGCCTTTGAAGAAATTCTGGGCGAAGACGAAGAATTTTATTGAAACGTTTATTTACATAAATAAGATATTTCTCTGCTCAATTCCGCTTCCGGAAAACATTTCATCGATGTCCTTTTGCGTCGGGCCGTGTATCGGCAGCATGTCAATTATACTTTTGTTATTCTTACTTCATGCTCAAACAACCCCGATAATCCTTCTTTCTGCCGATACAACACACGCTTTTCACATTCCACCTCATGCACGCACGATCACATTTTTTCCACACCCATGAACATTTTATCTAACCCTATACTTTGCAACTATATGTCAGCAGTATAAGATTATTAATCATTCCAGGGGTCATAAAGTTTTTTATCGCTTTTATACGAAGGCAACTGCACGCTAATGCCGACACAATAACAGACTCGAGCGTGCCCACTAGCTGGACAATTGCAGGCCTTGCTGCTTATATAATTTTTATGCACATGATCGCATTTATATAGCAGAATTCATTAAAATACATATTCTAATACATAAAATTGCATCCATTTTATTTTTTGTGGCTTTAATTTTGTTAATTAACCAAGAAATGGCTTTAATAGCAGATATTCTGCTACTCAATTATGTTAGGTTCGAAAATATTACACAGCCCTTCATCCGTCAATTTTACACGTTACGTGTCATTTTAACACGTTCAGTGTGCGTTCCAACTATGTACTGCGTTTCTTATAATGGGATCACTTCATTATGACACACTTCATACATAATGATCCTTCAACAATAGCTTCTTGATATGTACAAATAGCACATCAGTCACATTCTTTTGTAGACTTAAAAACTCAACACCATAACGCCAGTTCTTAAATTAATTCCATGACTGGTATTCCATCTACTACTAGTGCCATCTATTGAGGGCTGATACAAATTACACCCGCAAAATACAAAATGGCGGAAATACTTTTAATAAAATACAAAATTCATACATGCTGAAAAATTTAGTAACGATTATATGTAAAAAAAAAATACGGTACAAAATTTGTTATCTGATTTCATATTTTGAAAAAGTGTCAAAATAATAATTTTAAACCAAAATGATTCATTCATTGGAAAAATTTCAAGTTTTACAAGTCATAATATATTTTTTCTTTGGGGAGCAAATGATGTTCCACTATCAGATGTATGAAACAACTTTCTAGAATATTATATAAATATTGCTCGCTTGTCACTCACTATCACTTACATAGTCGACCCTACCCAACAATATGGAGTATGATATACCTTTTTGGATGACTTGTCAGCGCTCTCTCTGTGCCGAATAGAGAAAGGTGCTCATCATGACAACAAAGGCTTTTAGGATCGTCTCAACTGCGGCGCTGCCCGTTCTGGCTGGCCTTCTGCCTCTAAACCTGCAGCTGCAGTTGAGTGCAGCTCCGTTTAGATTTAGTAACGGATCCCCTATTTTTATTGGCACTGGCAGTATTTGAACATCCCTTCTGGATGGTCTCTAACCCAATGTAGAGTCACGTTTATTGAAAAGGAGAATGCTTGTTGCCTGTCAAAATATCTGGGATGAGATATGGTGGTCAGTTAAGAAAGACCTCCCAGTTCCTCACAGGACACGGGCGATTCAAGTCATCTCTCCTTCGGTTTGGAATTGGAAGTCTTTCGGAATGTCCATGTTTGCACGCGGACATGACAGCCGATCGCGTGCTTAGGTCATGTCCAGGCATGTACGCCTATCGAGAAGTTCTTCTGCGCCGTATCAAAGATCTGCCGGTGGTTCCATGCTCCCTCCGATTGAGATCTATTTTGCTGTAATAGTTTTACTGACAACTGGACATAATAATAATATGGCCCTTCATTCAGAATAATTATGAACTCCGTCCAGTGTTGGGAGCGAGTACCCCTTCCCTCAACCCTAGCAACTTTTGCGACAGCCACGGTGGAGCAGAGGAATGTTTCTCGGCATCATCCTCTGTATTAATTGTTTAACGCCTGGTGCGTTCTTTTGCTTGTATAGTGGTAGGTTTCTTCTAAAAATATACCTTATTGGTTTGGATCCAAAAAGCTTTAGGAACAGAATAAGGACAAGAAGAACATCAAATAGGAGGCCTTAATGAGAGGCATATGAAAAACTTCACTTTCCAACGTTAACAGCATTGTCTTCCGTTGACTTCTAAATCATTTTGAAATCGCCGAACTGAAAGGGTCGACCTGAAATAAGAAAGCATTCAGTCTCGGATTAGCTCGGGTAAGTTGCATGTGGACGGGGAGACACCCTCAGTTGGTGTAGAAGCGAATTCGAGATGCACTTTAGCGTCACATATGTCTTCACCCTACTACGGCAACGCCTTAGTGAGGAAAGGAGGGACTGGACTTTTTGCACTCCAGAGAGCTCTTTCCAGTAGAACCAAAAAGGTCGTCTAGAGTAGTTTTCCACTGTATTCCCTATCAAGACAGTCGCGAAATCGTTCGTCAATACATTCATTCAGGAAACCCGTTGGGTGAGCGTTCGAAATGAAACTCGGTGGTAATGCTACCTTCAACATCAAGCGTATGAGAAGATGAATGTATAATATGATACAAACGAGATAGATTTAACCTTTTCCTGTAAATGGATATCAAAAAGGCTCATAGTTCAGCAGTGGACTGTTTGTGGCTGCACTATGATTTTTATCTATCATCTCGATTATGATTTGTTCAAGTATTTTCAATTATATTAAGAATCATTGAGTCGTTATATAATAGTTTATTATTGTTGAGGCACCATTTAAACATTAAAAACGTTGTAAATTTTTAATATAAAGTATTTCAAACAATGTGTTCTTTCTTCATTGTTTGAGTTCACTTGTGAACTGTCCACAAACTTAAAACAATGTACTTCAATAAAATAATATTACAAGCACTTACAGGAGAAACTAGCAAACTTCATATAAGCTACTCTAAGAAAAAGAGGGAGTTAGAGAGCGACCATTTTTTCACGAAAAAAATACTCTCGTATTTTTGTGAATGATCGATTTCATAACTAAATATATATTTTTAATTACATTAAAATCTGATCGCATTTTTGGCGTTGAATTTGAATATAAATTTTACCTCTAACCGATATTTCGAACCTCCTATCGGGTTCATGTTCGTGGATTTATACAGGATATTTTGCACATGGATCGACAATTTTTTTTGAGGGGTTAGGTAGGTCTTTTGCTACGTTTCACACATAGACCCTATGCCTAAGTATCAGGGTTTTCAAAATAGATTTTTTTTTTAACATTTAATAGCACAAAATAACTAATAATAATTCATTTACACGAAAGAAATGCAGATGCAAATATTTTCTTAACCCTGACCCTGCTAAACTGGTACCTCTAAAAGTTTAATGACTTATTGAATTATTTGTATAATATGTAGCATAGCTCTCGGCGGAGCCTACATCGCTAGAGAGCGCGTCCCCGGGTGGCGGATAGGGGAAGGTCTACTAGATATAGTGGATAGGAGAGAAATCAAATATCTCCCGCGGACCAAATAGGCCTGGTGTTGGGCAGCAGCAACATCAGTATCTACCAGAGGCCGAAGACAAATGATGTCGGTTGGGTTCTGGTAAGAAAATATTGAAGCAATATTGGTTCAATTACTGCGATGTGGAAGGCAACGGAAAACCACCACATTACAATCTTTCCTAGTAAAATCATCATGGCTGGAAAACAAACAACAATGGCCCTCAGTCCCCGGCAGACCTTAAGTGGTCAGAGGGTGCGAAGAATCTCCGGTCCAGCTTTGAAGATTGCCACCTGGAACGTTCGAAGTCTTAAAGATGCGGGAAAATTGGAAAATGCCTTTTTAGAAATGGAAAGGATTAAAATTGACATTCTTGGTATCTCTGAGTTGAGATGGCTGGGAGCAGGGGTTTCACAACATGAAGACGGAGTTGTTTACTTCTCTGGAAATAATAATGATAAACATCAAAATGGAGTTGCAATGCTTGTCAGTAGAAGATTGAACGGAAGTGTTACTAACTTTATACCATTCTCAGACAGGGTATGCCTCTTGCAACTACAGGCTAAACCTATTAATATTAATATCATACAGGTATACGCACCAACAGCAGACAAGAGCGATGATGTCGTCCAAGAATTTTATGCTGATATCAAGAAATTGATCAAACTTCTTAAAAAACATGAAGTTAATATTATAATGGGAGATCTTAATGCAAAAATAGGCAAGGATAAATTTAAAGATATAGTTGGAGAATTTGGCCTAGGGGTTAGAAACGACAGAGGTGACCAATTATTGGAATTCTGCCAAGAGGAACTATTAACGATAATGAATACTCAATTCAAGCTTCCGGATAGGAGATTGTATACTTGGAAATCTCCAGCCGATAACCCACAGCATGTTGTACGTAATCAGATTGATTATATTATGATAAATAAAAGGTTTAAAAATAGTGTAAAATGGGCAAAGACCTACCCGGGAGCTGATATATCATCCGATCACATTCCTATAGTGTGCGCTATAAAAATGCGTTTAAAGTCAATCAATAAGAAAAATGGGGGGAAAAGAATCTTTCCACAGCAATTAAAAGACCCAAATAAATGTACAGCAGTTACGGAAAGCTTAAATCTGAAACTTCGAGACCACAACAAAAATGTCGAAGACATCGATTTAAAATGGAACGAATTGAAGAATACTATCAGTGAAGTGAGTAATGAGTACTTGGGAACAAAGCAAACATATTGTAAAAAACAATGGATGACAGCGGAAATTCTAAACCTCATGAATACAAGAAGAATGGTCAAATCTGATGTTGATAAATATAAAGAAGTAAATACTATTATCAGACATAAAATAAGGCTAGCTAAGGCAGAATTCTTAAAAGGAGAATGCGTAGAAATAGAAAAACTGCAAGAGAAATATGATTCATTTAATCTCCACAAGAAAATCCGCGAGGTTACCGGGAGTAAATCGACCAGTAATAGCACTCTTCTGAAGGAGGACGGTAATTTATGTGCATCCTTAGAAGAGAAATTGACGACTTGGGAGGTTTATGTTCGGAAACTGTTTGGGGATATTAGAGCGGAAAATCATGATTGCATTAAAGGTTCAGGACCGCCAATCACAAAAGATGAAATAATGTACGCAATTAAAATCTCCAAAAATGGGAAAGCCCCTGGAATGGATGATATTTACTCTGAAATAATTAAACTAATTGACCCTTCAAATATAGAAATATTTTTGAATTTATTCAATAAAATTTATTCATCTGGTATTATCCCAATGGATTGGTTAAAATCAACGTTTATTACTCTTCCGAAGATGCCGAATGCGAAAAAATGTGAACAGTACAGAACAATCAGCCTTATGAGTCATGTCCTAAAGGTATTTCTAAAAATAATTCACAATAGAATATTTAGAAAGTGTGAAGAAAAAATCTCCAACACACAATTTGGTTTCCGTAATGGCTTAGGTACAAGAGAAGCCCTGTTTTCTCTCCAGGTTCTAATACAGCGATGCCGTGATGTGAATTGTGATATCTACATGTGTTTCATCGATTATGAAAAGGCTTTTGATCGGGTATCACATACCAAATTACTGGAAATTCTAAAACGAATTGGCCTCGATGATAATGATATTAGAATTATTGCAAATCTGTACTGGAATCAGACAGCTACGGTTCGAGTTGAGAATACTATGTCTCAAGAAATGAAAATATTAAGAGGAGTTAGACAGGGCTGCATTCTGTCACCGATACTATTCAATGTATACTCAGAAGCAATTTTCGAGGAGGCACTACAAGTCGACGTGGGAATATCCGCCAACGGAATAATGTTGAATAATTTGCGCTATGCGGATGATACTGTGCTGCTAGCAACAAGTGAAGGCGATCTGCAAGTACTTATTGACCGGGTGAATTCTGTGAGCAATCAGTATGGACTTAATTTGAATATCAAGAAGACAAAAGTAATGGTAGTAAGCAAAACACCAAATATAAAAATTAATGTCGGTGCTGGTGGCATGCAGCTGGAGCAGGTCAGTAGGTACAAATATCTCGGATCCATGATCAATGAACAGTGGGATCACAGTCAGGAAATAAAGTGTAGAATTGAACAGGCACGTAACGTTTTTGTAAAAATGAAAAAAGTCCTGACTACAAAAGATTTATCCCTTGAACTTCGAATGCGGTTAGTACGCTGCTATATACTTCCCGTTCTCTACTATGGTGCAGAAGCATGGACTCTTACAGAAGCTACATCCAAACGAATAGAATCATTTGAGTTCTGGATTTACAGAAGAATGCTCAAAGTTTCGTGGATGGATAGAGTTCAGAACGACGTGATATTGCAGCGTATGAATAAATCTCTTGAAGTATTAGAAAATTTGAAAATCAAAAAACTAGAGTACTTTGGTCATGTGATGAGAGGAGACAGATACGAGCTTCTGCAGCTTGTTATCCAGGGGAAAATTGTAGGAAGAAGGGGACCCGGAAGACGACGCACCTCGTGGCTGAAAAACCTAAGACAGTGGTTCGGGAGGAGCACAATGTCTCTTTTCAGAGCTGCTGTCTCCAAGGTGGAGATAGCCCTGATGATAGCCAACCTTCGAAGAGGAGATGGCACTTGAAGAAGAAGAAGTAGCATATCGTTGGAAAGGGTATAAACTAGAGATGTTTTTAAAACTAAACTAATTTAAAAAAATAATTTAGAAGTTGATATTAAAAGCGCCGCACGAAACACGCATTTATAAGTTAATGAACCGAATTTTGACCGAAGTTTTAGACAATTTAGAAATCATCTCACAATATATTATGGCAGTTTTGTAATTAATAACGTCTGTGAACCATTGTTAAATTAATGCAATCTCTCAAATTTAAAAATAGTTCCAATATTTTCATTTCAATTAAATAGCAACATTTCAATTCATAATAACCATATGTAACGAAATATAATTTTTATAAATATATTGCAAAATCACATTATATTTAAGGTTGATATAATTTTGAAGAAAAAATCATCATACTTACTCATAACGTCAAAATAATAATATTTAGTGTATGAAAATAACCTGATATATAATATTAATAATGAATTGTCAATGTTGTGTCGTTATTATAAAATATGTTTTCGTTAAGCATAGTTACTCAAATTGATCAAACATAGGGTTATCTCGATATAATTGACTGAAAAACCAATTTCAATTTCAATTTGAATCGAATGTAATTTTGTGATTCGATACCATTATAGCAATGGATTGTTTGTTTTTATTTGAAATTACAAATTGGCATCCATAATAACGCAAAATCAATGCAATTCGATTGCACTAGACATACCCGAAAACAATGCAACAATGAACATTTTAATGAATTTCGCTCTGATGTGCGCAATTTAAATTTGTGAATGAAAATAAATTTTATTCCACGACATACGTATTATTCGAGAACGTTGATCCCCCTGGGGGGATTCAAGTCCCAGCTCAGATATTGTCGGGGTGGATTTGAATACTCCATAATCTTGCTTAGTGGAAATTATAAAAGAAATATATACACATGCGTTTAAGCGAGGTCTTCCGCCCTTCTCGGTTTTTCACTAAGCCCTAAGAGTTCCGGACGGAGGTATGATGATGATAAAGTACTAGTTTATTCCTCGGTCGGCTACAAATATAAATATTTGTTTCTCAAATGGGAAGGTATTGCATTTTTTATAAAGCCTTATTCCCCGTTTCCGAAAACAAAGCTGAAATAAGAATAACATCCGCAAGTATGAAGGGATAAAAAGCGATGAGGCATGAATCCCACGGGGATCCAAAATAATTACCGGAGAAAATCTTCCGATTTTCCTCTGTAGGGCTTTTGTATGAAAAAAATAAACTCAAAAAAATAAAAAAGCAATACTGAAACACGACGCCTTAGGCTACCGAGGCGTCCCGCGATGAAAACGACAGGTTTCGTCTAACGTCCCATCCTTCGTCAGGTTTTCATTGCATTAACGTTATATGTGTTAAAAGAAACATCCTTTATTTTTTAAACACACACGACATATTTTTATAACGAAATGTACTTTCACCCCGTACATTTCTAGAGAAAATTCTCGCTTCGGGGGGAGAAAATTTCGACCCAATTTGTTGACTCGGAAGAACATTCATTACCTTTTTTTGGATATTTTGACCTTTCAACCAAAGAGAATAATAATGTGTGTTTGAATTTCATTCAATTTCTTTTAAACTTTCCTAATATATATTCTGAGCTGCCGTAAAACAATATTTCTTCAGCGTTCTTCTTGAAGAAAGTTTCACACAATTTAAAGCGAAGATTTTTTTTTAAATACAAATTGAACATATAATATTTTACACATTTAACCTTTTAAAAGCCAGTAAATTTAGAAATATTAAAAATTACGTAAAAAGTTGTTTGACTTTGACTGTTTGACCAATTCATTCCAAAATAGAATTTAGTTACGTAGCAAATACCATTTAATGGGCAGTCCTGATGATCTCTGCTGAATTTATTTAAAAATGAAATGGAAATTCCAAAATATATTAAAATGTAAAAACATTTCTAGATTCACCAATATATTTCCCTAAAAACATTTTCGTTAAGAAACATAGCGACTTACTGGTAACTCGCTGGCGCTTAAGGGGGGAAACCAGTTTAGGAGACAGATTTTTTAGTGTTTTTCGTGATTTTTTTTAGCAGGGAAAGAATAATTAGAATTTGTTTAAACTTTGAGAATATCTTATTAATACTTTAAAGTACGTCTGACTTTTTTTTAAATTCATTTCCGCCGGAAATATTCGAGTTATAAGCTTCTGTAAATGGAAGGTCGCCATCAGTTTGCTATTGGCGGGAATTGAACAAGTCACAATTTTTTATTAAAAATCAATACAATATTTAGATTTTATTAATAACATATTTTTTAAGAATATATACTTGGTTTTGATTTAAAAAAAATAAAAATTACGGGTTTTAGGAGGGTCTTAACAAAATGTTACGATTTTTACCATTCTTTTGCACCTTCCTTGCAATAAAAATCACACTTTAAACAATAATATTTTCCCAGAATTGAATATATATTCATTAAAATTAAGTATAAAATCATAATACAAATTTTTATAATAATTGGTTAAGAACTTTTTGAGTTAGAGTTCCCGCCAGTTGAAAAAAAGTTGTTTCGAGAAAAACGCGTTTGAAAGTACTCCGTACTTAATTGTCGCGTATTCCAGCATCGATTTGCGTTCACTATAATGCACATAACATCAGAAAAAATCGGAATTTTGTTGTGAAACTTTGAAAACATATTCTTGAATAGTTTTACTAATAATTTATAAAATAAAAAAAAAATCGATTTCTAAACTGGTTTCCCCCCTTAAGTGATTAATTGATTTATATCAGTTTGAGTCATAAATAATTGCCGATTTATGACTAAACATCAAAGTAACAAAGCAATATTACTCTATTACATATTCACCGTTATTAGTCTAGGGCTTATACAAAAACTGATATTTTTAAAACCAGTTTTCGGTTTTCGAATGAAACCGGTTTCCACCGGTTTTCGGTTTTAAGAAATATAAAATTAAAATAACAGATATATGCAAATTATAGTTTTTTTTTCAACTATTTCTACACTCTCCTCAACATTTATTTCTGCCTTTGAGTAGTGAGCTAATTTTTAATCATCATAAGCTTAAATATATAAAGCTTGTACATAAATAAATAAACACTGCCACACAATATTCGATCATTTCTTTAAGTAAACGTTTGAAATACAATTGAAATCGATTCATTATATCGTTCAAATAACATTATTAGTCAGTAAATTTAGATTAACGCTCTTTATAATCGTACGATGTACACAAAATACTCTCTCCGTCTCTGTTTCTCTCCGGGGTCAACGAGTAAAAATGCTCTTTCTAAATCACTGAAATTCGGACACAATTCTGTGTCTTACCTCTTTAAGGGTTTAATTTGTTGTAACTCATTTTAAGAATTACATTTTTTTAATGATAAGAATTAGTTCTGAGAAAGTTTCAAAATTATATTCCGAGAAGAACCTTTTCTTATTTAAACTAACATCTCACGAACATGTGCTGTCATGTGAACGATTTAATATTTTTTGTGCAAAATTCTTGGATAATGAAAATTTATTTTTTATATTCCAAGCCGGATTTTCAGGGCCAAAAAAACTGGTTTTCGAAGGTCACAATTTTTGCCTAAAAACCGGATTTTCAAAACCAGTTTTTGGAAAACGACTAACCCTAGTGAAAACGTTCTCCCATTTTATAGGTAACTCTTCAAAACGTTATCTTTATATTAATACAACAAAAATTATCTTAGCATTAATCATATGTGATCATATATATAAATTAAACGGCTAATTGTATAACAATTTAATGCAAAATTTAATATTTTTAAAAGATACAAACACATCGAATTTGTTTATTATTTATATATATATAAAAACATTTTTATAAGTTACATAAGATACTTAAAAAGTTTTAATTGTACAAAGTTTTCAATTAAAATCTGACTAATGATGAATCGTGTGTTAGGACTGTAACATATCAAGTATGGAGCAATACAGACAACATAAATTAAGCATGCATTAATATTGTTTTAATTATTTTAACCGCGTTAAAGCTAAAAAAAAATCAACAAACATGTTTTTGACAGTGTTATTTCACAACTGTGCAAAAAGAGGATCAATCTTATTATATGTAGGAAACAAAGTATAAAATGGCATCCGGGATCATTTATTTTTCAGGCTAATTAACAATATATATTTTTATACTAAGGAAATTTACTTGAATAAACATCAAACAAGATCACGGCCCTTTGAATGGGAAATTTTCGCTTCCTCCTCTTCAAAATAAATTTAATGGGCACATTTCGATAGCTTTGGGCGTAATCGGATCTATTTTTAAGTTATATTGTGTTGTATTTTGACGATCGAAAAATCATGTAAATTGGAGCGCATAAATTATCTATTGAGATTTATACACGGGAGAAGAAAATATTTTTATATTCCCGTTTTGAGATTATCTTCGGAGTGTGTATTTCAGTTGACCCAAACACTTTGGACGCTGGAGATAAGTGAGGTGCAGATTTTTCGGGAAGAAGATAAACATAATCTCGTATTTCATATTTAAAGATAATATTTTTTAAGATTTTTCCCGGAATCCATTAGTTACCCTTTTTCGCATCCGCCGACCAGATTTGAGTACCGATGAATATTTATGCACAGGATGCTTAAAGACAAGTCTCTCAACGGGGCGAACGCTAATTAATAATGAAAAACAAGGATAAATCAGGATTCTCCTGTTTTTATCAAATAAATTGAGAGACTGGCTATCTGCAAAATCTATATTATTTATTTGGAAACTACCAGAAAATAATAATTTAAAGGAAAAATAGCGTCGATATGAATATTTCCATAAACGACATTACAATGTGTTTTCTTAGAGATAAAACACGTGTGGAAAAAAGATCAGTGGAGCTTTTGTCCCGTTAAACTATGCGTATATATTATCCATCTCATTGCGTTGTATTTTTTTTTTTCTTTGGTGAAAAGACTTGTTTTCTCTTTTCAGTGTATCTATTTTCTTATAGTCAACCCATTTGCTGTTGTTTCAGTTTCTTGGTGCTTTATAAACATCGTTTCTTGGAAGGATCCACAGTTAAAGGTACCAATCAGAGCAAAATAATGATGTACATTTAAAATACATCGCGCCAGATACGAACTCCTTTTTTGATCCTGTAAATTGATACCTCGTTGTAATCCAAGCTTCCACGAAATAAACAATTTACAAACATTTATCCAAATCAAATTCGGTATGAACTCGATAATTCAATTTATTTGGCAATATTTTTACCTTGAACTTTTGAATGTGACATTATGTAAAATAACTTTTTTGTTGCTAAAAAGTCATCTATTTTTGACCTTTCACAACAACGAAAATTTGGCAATCCATGAAAGAAGTCTTCCTCGTACATCGGTCGCATTGATATGCCTTAAATTGAGAGACCTTCGGGTTTTACAACCCCGAAACACATCTCGGAGGAATAAGACATGGCATCATGGAATAAAGGCTTAGAACGATCAATATTCCACTATCGATTTTAATACTGGCGCATTAGAAACCATTCGTTTTCATATACAAAGGAAGTAGAACCAAATTTATATCTCCAATCTTGGTCCCTATTGAAAGCTTTCTATGCACGACTGAGAACAACATTATTACATAATGCCCTTACGATTGCTTAATTTATGACTTTAGCAACAAAGATATTTTCATACAAGAGATGTTTAGATATTCGATTGAACAATTTTACCTTTCATTTAAATAATGAAAACCATTCATCATCTTAATTTTTAACACGTCAGTTTTGATTTAGTCAACCGAAAAGTATAATCGCATTGTCTGTGGATGACAATTAAAAAAAACGAATGAAAAATTTGCAGAGTTTGTTTAAAAATAATTAACACAAATATCAACATAAATTAGAGAACAAAAACTAGTCTAATTTTAGTGCTTTGTTTCTACACGTTAATGAATCTTTAAAGCGTATGAATATATCTGGCTTCCATTGTACACATATCTGCTTATATATTTCCAATGTGCTTTAGATTCTTCTTCGTCCGGTTCCAATTATAACTTTGTCCCGTTCGATCCTGGATTCAAACTATAAATTTAAGGGATATTCTTATTTTAATTATATATTTGCTACAAAATTGTAAAATACAATTTCCGAGCATTTTTAAATCAATTTTGAATTAATTTTGATGAATTTCCAAAATCGAACTTATTAAGTTTTAACCACTATGTAAAAAGAACAAAAAAACCTTGCATGTTTTCCAAATATTAAATTCTTGTAAAAATCTCTAAAGTTATTTTACTTACTTCGTATTAAGTATCTGAAGCAATCGTTTTACATTTAAATGAACCAACGATTCGCATTTAGTTTATATATCTTCCGCTAAATTCGCTAACCAAGACAACAATTGTTAATGAAACCAATGAAAATCAAGCACGTTTAATCTGTATGGTGGGACGATCGCGTATTTGCGAGCGAATTCCAGTAATTCAGAAAGAGCACTCTTGTACGCTAAGTTCGAAGATAGACAGAGACGGAGAGCTTCCTGCGTACATCGCACGATTGTATAGATCGTTAACTCAAATTCATCAACTAATAATGATGTTTTATGTTTACTTGAAGAAATTACCAAATATTTTGTGATATCGACAATGTTTATTTATTATACACGTTCGTTGCTGCCTTCACTAGATATGCGAGAGGAGTGCGAATTAGTCTACCGGTTTGCTCATCAAACGCTGCTGGCGTGGCATAGCTAACATGATTTGGGTGCGCAGGTTACCCTATGCTGCGCACCCATAAAGGGGTGTATGGAACAACCGATTACAGTAGTTGGTGAAGACTGTGTCAAAGGCTCACCATTGTCTTCAACAGCCTAGGCAAACAGGGGAGAACGGTTTTAGGCTGTTCTAACGACGACTCGTCTCTGTGGCTAGGTACTAATCATGACCGAATCGATACGAGTACCATGAATAAAGGATAGCCCCTGTAGTCCGTCATCTGCTGCAGCCCCCTTCAAACTGAGGTTGGACTCGTAGTGGCAGTGAAGCCGCAGAATTAGCTCCCTTGAACTTAGCTTGTACCTTAGCTCTTTCCTCCTCCATCACACCTTTGGGTGCACATGAACCCTTAATCCAATCAGTCGATGACTGATGTCTGTCGTCTTGTCTAGATCTTTCGAGATCGACATCAAAACTTGCATTCCTACCATTGCCTCTTCGCACTTGCTTATCTTCACCTTGTTTTTGCTAATTTGACTAATGATTTAAGATAAAATAACACCTGAAAGAAGATGCGCCACATGTCGTCTGTGTTTATCCCGTGCGTTATAAGATCTCATTGCTATTCCTTCTATTTACGCTTCTACTATAGAATTTGGGCCCCGTGAAAAACAACACCGATTTAGGTTGGGCGACGAAAGTGTTGAATATAAGCTTCATACGCACTACTGCGGTCCTGATTGATAAGCGAATTTGTATGGAAAATAAGTGGCGGACAAACCAATATAGCATCTAAGACTATGAAGATTTTAAATTTGCTCACTGGTCAGAGGGTTGGTTAAATGGCGTATTTAAAAATAATGGACAAACAAATATTAGGCATAATAATCAACGATTTAATAATTAATTGAGTTCTATAACTCTATGAAATAGTACTTTTCGTTTGGTGTATATAACGGAATTGTCATCACACTTAGTTTTCGAGTTGCCTTAATGCCAAATGACAGCAGATCCTTCGATGGACCTAAACTACGTTAGATTGATGATATTAACAAGGGTACTAAAAGTCTGTGATAGAATAATTGGAAGAAGGACTCAAGACAGACGTAAATAGCAAACGATAGGGTATCTATGAAAGGAATATATGATCCAAGTATAGACATCAGGAGTAGCTACCAAAATTGAAAATGATCAATATTATATAAAGTCTCTTACACCTATTGAGGTGTAAGATATGATCTAGATAAAATGTTTTGAATGTAGTTTGAAGTAAATATATACAAATGTTTAAAAGAAAATAAAGTTTAAAATTTTCTTTTGATTAAGTAGCAATCCTGGCATGAGCTTCAATAAATACCCTGTGTACAATCTGGCATTAAATAATAACTTAGTTAAAAATCGATTAAAAAACGCAATGTTCTATACTAAGATGTTGACATCATAAATTGACAAGAATGTAAAAAAAAGTTTTTATAACAAAAACGTCTTTAGTCTTATAATTAGCCTATACCATTAAAGATTTTTGGACTCATATTTTACATTGTATTAAATTTATTCACATGAACCACTATCCCAAATCAATTATCTTTGTCATCCTTTGAACATCCTGGACATGGATAAATTAGGCATTCATCTATCAAATGCTTGACGGTTTGCATTTAATCAATTTACACCTCAATTCCTTAGCATGTGTCCACTTATGTAGAAATAAAGCCCCCATAGAGCTTTATATAGTCAATATACAAACTTGCTCGAAGATTCCAAGCGGAAATGCGTTCAACCAAATATTTGAAATTTTAAAAGCATAATTTGCATAATAACCCCAATTAATCAAAATGATAGGTCTCTTTTGCCATATTTTGATATTCATCGTTGTAATCGCATCGCGGTATTTCTCCGAAACTTCGTTTGTAGACCGGACCTAAATATTTTATTTGGGGTCCGCTGTGATTTAGCATTGGGTAATGTTTCCATGCTTGACCCAATTAATATCGGGTCACACGGTGGATTTTTATTAGGGATGTTAACAACCCTAAGCAAACCCTACGATGTTTTCCTACGTGCTCAGAAATCAAGCTATGTTAGATATTCGCCCTGTGGGATTCGCACGATTTTAATCACATACCTGGATCCGATGTAATATTGACAGCTAGGGTTGGATCGATACTAAATCTTATCAAATTGACACGTATGAAAGTATATTTAACAAACCATTTGTGATTTTGGAAATAATCATATTGATTAAAGATCGCATTTAAATCGCTTGATGATTTCTCTACGTTGATGGCATTGCTTTAAATACACACAAAAATAGTTCTAAAATCTACTAAAGCACACGAGGACAAACGTATTACAAGTACTTGTGATTTAATTAGTATATGGAGTACATTCTTAACTTCAACCATATCAAAGAGTTGGCAAAAAAAACCGGGTTTACATATTCCGTATATTTTAATTGACATTAAAAAATACCAAACAAGGATGCTTGTCATCAATTCTTTTCTTCGCTACTTGAAAATAATGAAAAACAGTCTCAAAAGAAATTTTAATTATATTTTTAGTACATATAAATACAGTAGAACCTCGATTATCCCGATAATTGGGGATGAAAGTAACCCAAATAACGAAAATCCAGATAACCGAAAATAATCATATTTGACAGGGTAAGACAGGGAAAATATGAATATTTTTTATTTGTCTAGATTTACATACACATATAATAAATATATTTTTATTAAAAAAATCAATGATCTATTTTGGCTTTAAGCTATCTCTTCTTTTAAAAGCTGCCAAATCGCGAATATTCTTAAGATATATAAGTTGTTTTGAATTACACTCTTTTTGGTTTTCAAGCCATTTCATGATGACATCTAAACACTGAAAATCTTCAGAATGTGTAGGACCAATATCTTTCCCCTCGCAAATTCTCTTCGTCTTCGTCGATTTTGTTCTTATGAGACAGATATTTCTTTGATTATTTCCTCATCATTCAAAATTTAGAATCCAGGATCGTTTGCATCGCAATTTAACCACTAGTTTACATCTTCTTCGTCAGCATTAGCACATTTGTGCTAGTGCTTTCGCAATGTCACCTATATCAGGTTCTACCACGTTACAGGAACTTACTTGTAGGAACTTCATTCATCCAGATTTTTTTCTGATGGTCATATTCAACCGGAAGACTTTTGATATTTTTAAAGCATCAGGAATTTTTTGATTTTCCAATGCAAGCAGTGGTAGTCTGTGTGTGCTTACCGCACACACCACTATTTGTACCCAGAGAGAGTATTTTCACGTCTTTATATTAAAGATTTGTTGGGTCTCAGCAGGTCAATTACAGCAGGTCTCATCAGTATTGTACATAAACTCTTCGTTGAATCCTTCCTTCTTCACAAATAACTTCAATGTGTCAATAAATGTGTTTGCTGAAGGTATGTCAGCAGAAAGCTTTTCGCCATAGATTTCATGTTCCCTGATACCATGTCGTCCTTTGAATTTTTCAAACCAACCCAAACTTGCCTGAAAAGTGGACGCAACTCTCCACGTGCAAATAAGCAATTTCTTGTTTTATTATAAAAAAAAGCCTTTTATTATGAATAATCGAGGTCCAGATAAACTAATAAACACTCAAACTTTTTTTGTGCGACTTTTTTTTATGCGATTTCGAAGATATGCGATTTTTCTTAAATTTTGGATAAATATGAAATAAATCATCAATCAAATTATATTGCATCTGCTATTTCTGAATGACGACCACGCCCTCTATTCTGGTTTAGATTTTTGAAACAAATTATTTTGTTTTTTATGCATTTTTTCAATTTTTCGACTTTTAAAAATACATTCTCCAAATGAATTTCCAAAACTCCAACTACTTACGGAGCTATAGCTATTTTAGTGACGCGGCAACTTGTCCGGTCCTACCATAATGAAATCCAAATAATAAATGTCAAATGTCAAACATTCTTAAAAATTTACCAATGATGCAAGACGTCCTTTAAATGTTACCAAAAATGTTATTTTTTAATTGCCTTAGTGTTTTCCTATTTTTTTATTATTAACTTTTTTTATGCGATTTTGGATATATTTTATATGGCTGTTTCAAAGTTATGCGGTTTTTAAAATCTATGGAACGCATCTACCGCACTAAAAAAGGTTTGTATATTGATATTTTTGCCCTACTACGAAGAAATACTAATTATTTATTTGTTATAAATATATTTAAAGGCAACAAATATAATACTAAAAATAATAAATATTTTGTTTGTATATGCTATCTATTCCTAGCATATAATATATCATATGTAAATACTATATTAACCACGTGTGGTATTGTAGATTAGAACTTTGACTTTTATTATAGACTTGAGATCAAATCCAGATGTGAAATTATATCAATAAATGTAGGTGGTTGGATGTTTTAATATTTTCCATCGATCGTCTCGATCCAGTTTTTTTCAGATCTAAAAAGCAAATACCCTGAAAAAAACACATTTAATACCTCATACGTTACATGATATAATACGAATATATTACATCTATTAATTATTTTTATACGCAGCAAGACGTACCGACGCCTTTCGTGACATATCAGGACGACCATTACATGAATTTAATTTGTAAGCTCGCAAATGACGCGGCAAATTATGGCATTCAATTTTGAACCACATCTTTTGGATCTCGAATAAATACACCCATCGTCTAGTTGTGACTTAATTTATGAACATAAATTATAATACTCCAAATTGGTCTATAACTAATTCAGGCTGTTAGCACAGCATGGCAAAGTACTTAGCCGCGTGTCTGAATTAATAAAAATCAAAATCCGACTAATGGTAGGACTCCACAGCTACCAACCCTTAAAATCTAAAATTTCAAACACACAAAGCCCAATAATGCATAAATAATATTATTATCGTACATTTATATCATCAGATATTTAACGTAAATTCGCAATGCGGTGTTGGACTGTATGAATAGCTGTGTGTGTGTGTGTTGCATCAAAACGTTGCAGATTTTTGCACCACTTAAGGGCGAAAATATTTTCATGCATACGATTTGCACAGATAAAATAAAACGGGTATCGGATGATCGAATGAATGCAACACGTGAAAATTGTGCGAGAGCGTTGGGACCTGCCGGATTTCTCTCCGGAAAAACATTTTTCTTCGATCCTCCTTCGGCGTCCTTCTTTGCTCCGCCGTTTGCAGTTATCAGTTGATTATGATTGTATCGCGAAAAAAACCACGTACTCTCTCGGCCCATCAAAAAACACTTAGGCCCCGGGCGCTATATTCCGGGCGCACTAAATCAAAATCTCGCCCCGAGGATCATAATTTTTGTGTGTGGAACACGATCCGACTTCATAATCGGTTTTTTGTGATGGGATTTAAATTGTGCGACCGAAATTCGTTCGAAAATTTGTATCCTTGGGGGGTGGTTTATTGTTGTGGTGTGCTTTGAGGTTATGTATCTGTCAGATGTCATGCTTGCCACGCCCACCCCTCGGTATTTTGCATTGAATATTATTTTATATTTTTTTACTATTTTCGTTACGGGACTTATTCGTTTTATTTAGGGTTCGTTTATGGTTAGGTTTTTTAAGGGAATTAAATGTGTATTATTTATTCATGTAGATTTGACATGGCATGGCATGTCATGGATGTGACTTTGACGTGCGATTGAATTTTATTGATTTCACAAATTCTTAAAATGGTCTTTTGCGGGTGTACAAAAATGTTTGGGGGATATTTTTTTTAAATACAAACAGACTGGTATATTTGTGTAGGGGTTGACTACAGAGGGATAGCGTATACAAATGATACTGCGGCATTACCAACACACTCAGAAATTGTGTATACAGACGGATACGTATACAAATTATACGATATCATTAATCAGAAAGCAGCTTACCTACGTCTGACGACATCTTCTTATTTTATCAAACCACTGGCTGTGATAACGGCGGCAGCAAATTCGTCGAAGCGTTCGATATGTATCAATAATTAATGCCAAACTAGTCCGGAATTCAACGTACGTGTACGCACAGAAATACCGCCGTCAATGTTAATTCATCCAATATTTACAATGTTCACACACAGCCGCACTATGTTCTCGGCGCTCGGCAACTGTCAGTTTTTTGGGACGCGGTTTTTAAAAAACGCGGCACGTATACGCGGTTTTCGTACGACGCGGGAATCCAAAACTGCCCCCGGGGTTTCGAATTTCGAACGCGGTGTTCGAGGGTTGGTTTCGCCGTTCGGAGCGATCGCGACGCGAGCGGGAATGACAGAACCTCCTCCTTCGATCGGTCGAATGGAGGTCGAACCTCGAATATCCTCGAAAAGGATGGACCTCTTCGGCGTGGTGGCTTTTCGAGGATGATGGGAGCACGACAAATGCGAATAGCGGCGAGTTTTGGATAATGACAAAACAAATTTTTTGGTATCACAGCATCGTCCGGGGCATGCGCAAAGTGGATTACGGTATGCGTATAATCTAGCAGTTCGTTCACATCCGCGTGGAACATCCAAAGAATTTATATTCACAACTTTTAGCTTATTTCATACAACTCCACTTTCTTCAAAAATACCAATTCATCCACAAACGGATTCGCAATCGAAAGCTGATCAAATCGATGAAAGAACCTAATTAAAAAATTGATGCCATGACATATCAAAAATCATAACAACAGTCAATATTCAGCATAAATTCAATCGTAAAAATATACCATCAAATGCAATTTCATTTCAAACAAAATTATTCAATTTTTCATAATGAAATACCTCAATAAAAGCAATAATTACAATAAAACTCGGTTATAACGAGTATATAAAAGATCATATTTTATCATAATGGAGTTGTAACTATACACTGATTGAATAATTAATGATTGACAATCAGTTTAACACTCTCATCGCCCAATATGAATCGGTGTTAATTCTCACGGGTTGAATAAAATTAATTAAAAGCTTTAACCCTTTGAGTAGTGAGCTAGTTTAAAATCTTCATAGTCTTAGAAGCTATATTTGCTTGTCCGCTTCTTATCATCCGTACAAATCCACTTATCCGTCAGAATTACAGCAGCGCGTATGGAAGACAGTATAGAAAGACGTCTCTGTCTTTATTCGAGCTCAGCGTACAAGAGTGCTATTTCTGAATAACTGAAATTCGCTCGCAAATACGCGATCATCCTACCATACGGGTTAACTGTGGGCGTTTTTCTTAAAAAACAATGAGTATTAAAATTTGTACTGTAAATATGATATTGGGGTGTATATATCCCATAAGTTTCTTTCGTTTTCATATTAATAAAAAAATAAACAATAATTTGTATTATATCAAAATTTATTGTATAATATATAATCCATTCTGTTCATTACATTTCTCCGGAAACCTTATATTGCCTTCTTGCCAAAATTTCTCAGGTTTATTGGCAAAATATTGATCAATGTACATTTTTATATCATTTTTTGAATTAAATTTTTTACCACGTAAAGAATTTTTCAATGAAAGAAATAAATAATAATCTGAAGGGGCAATGTCCGGAAAGTATGGAGGATGAGGTAAAACATCCAAGTCAAATGATAATAATTTATTTCTGACGAGCAAAGACACATGAGGCCTGGCTTTATCGTAATGAAAAACAACGCCTCGTCTGTTCGCTAATTCTGGCCGTTTTTTTGACAATTGCATCCTTTAGATTGTCTAGTTGGAAACAATATTTTGTTGAATTGATCGTTTCACCTTGCTGAAGTAGCTCATAATAAACTACCCCCTTCCTGTCCCACCAAATGCATAGCAAAACTTTTTTTGGATGTAAGCCAGTTAGATTTGGATGTAGTACGTTAGATATTCTCATAGAGTATCCAACTTTCATCTCAGGTGACAAGTCTCTTCAAAAAAGGTTAGCTATTATGTCGTTAAAGAAGATCGCATGTTGAAATACGCTGAAGTTTATTTGAGTCAGTCAGTTCATGAGGGAGCCACACATCTGAACGATTGATGTAGCCCATTTTTGTTAGATGATTATGGACGGATGTTCGTGGAATTTCTAGCTTGTTAGCTATTTTGCAAACAGTATATCGCGAATTTTCTTCAACCATGGCTATGATTAGATCTGTGTTCATTTGCGAAAGAAACTTATGGAACAACCTTATATTATAATTGAAACTCGAAAATCGATAAGTTAGGATAGAATTATTTGAATAGAAATATTAGATCAATGAGTGAATAGCAATTACATCGTTATTTTTAGCTGATATTTTTAATTATCACTATAAATTCAGCTATTTATGGGCGAACCCTTGAATGCTTTTATTAATTGGCTTTACATTTTCACGTGTTGGTGAAAATAATATCCACAATCTAGATTTGAACCCAAACCTTTTAACTATCCAGAGCTTAACCCATCATATCAATAATCAGCTCAAAATCACTATAAAAAGCATATAAACAAATATTTCTCATTGAATGGCAATATATTTAATCATTTGCAGATATGAATCAATATGATTATTATGGTTAACATTATTTCGATAATATAAAAATTAAATATAAATATATTTGTGGTCTTGGAGTGCGAACGTTGCTTTATGGGCACTTGAGCAACATCAGGTCTAGCTGCAGTTCAGCTCTATACTTGCAAGATCAAAATACCTATGGATAGAGATAGAATGATGCACTAACCCTTTCTGTACTATTACATCTCGAATGTATATATGTGTGTGTGTGTCTTACTTCCGGTTTCGACTTCCTATAGAGAAATGTCGCATCCTCGAGCACCCTTAAAAAGTTCAATCCTAACGTGCAAAATACTAAAATTAATTCACATAACGTCGAATAATATTTTGAGAATGTAAACACACCGGTGAGTATAAATATCGATTAACACAATATGTAGACTTGTAATGTGAGGGGTTGAAAATTCGCTCTCCCAGATTTTCTACGCCGTGCGAGATCCATTTACGGGGTACATGTGAAAGTTTATTAATCTAATTTGGCAAAGCTGAATATATCAAACGTTTTCCTCGAGGATATACTTCCGTCTCGTCATAATACGGCATTAATTTTATTTAGCCGTTTTGGAAATATTTAAGATCCGAACTGTGCCCGAATTGATGTTCCCTGAATCGAACGCCCGCTCCGCAATATTCGGGCCATAAATTCATAAAGGAGACTCGGTATGTAAATAAAATATGCAAAGACATAAAAATTGGCCTTTCATCTAGCAATAGACCTTTCGAAAAATTCATACGCTTAATGTCGACTACCCCTAAACGTCCCGTTACTTTTTTATCGGGCTCAACCGCCCCCCCTTCAGACGTGGCATGGCTACAATAGGAATTGTTCCCCGCGGAATATATTTTTTCTCATTTTTCTCGAATTCAAAGCGGTGATGTCAAAACGGTTTTTTTCCTACTAGTCCCCATATTTCGTATATTTCTTTTGGGCGCAGTAGAAATGTAATATTGCATAATTTAATAAAGGCGAAAACGTAACATTATAAAACCCTATGGGCGCCATTCCATCCCCCGTTGCCATGGCAACGTGTATGTTTGCGCGGCATCCCTCTTCGGCGCGGGCCATCCCTCTCTAAAGGTTTTCAGATAAACTCATAACACGAGATAAATCACCTAAAATGAAGTTTTATAGGGATCTCGCTTTAACGTTCCCTTAAATGCCGTTAAGATAATTCGGTGCCAGTAAATCGGCCATTGGAAACAATCGATTCCCTATAAAGAGGCTCTATTGCGTGCAAATTGATTTCTGACGAAATTTTCAGTTTTTTATGCGGAGTTCGAGATCATATCCTCAAATACAGAAGAAGTAAATGCTATAAAAAATATAGATAGCATGAACTCTTTTGATATAAGGGTGCTCGGAAGTAATGTTGTTTTTTTCAATGCGTCTCTTCAAAGTTTTCTTATACAAAATATTTTTTTACATTATCTATTAATTTATGCCACCTTTCCTTTAAACCACATATGACCCATCTCGTTAAATCCAACGGGTTCAGACTGAAAATAGTCTTGAAAGGCGATTTTCAACCCTCCTATAGAACTGAAATTTTGATATCTTAAAGAATTTTCCATAGAACGAAATAGGTGAAAATTAGATGGTGTGAAATCCGGTGAACGTAGTGGACGCAACAAGATGATCCAGCCAAGATCCCGATTTTTTCACGCGTCATTTATGCAAGATAAGGCCGCGGGTTATCGTTCTGGAGATTAATGCTGGATCTCTTCACCAAAGCTTGCCGGTCTCCGTAGGGCCACAAGAGATGGCGCTGTTAAAATAACACATTGCACCTGAAGAGAGACGGAAGATGTCGCTGTTAACAGCGCTACTACGTAGGGTTGGTTAATCGCCCGCACTGCATTCAATCTATCTAATAGTTGACAGGACATCTCTGCTGATACTTGTGCTTTTACCGATACTTCAGATCAAATTATATTTTATAGAATCCCAGTGTTCATAAAAAATTTATTTTAACCATCTTTGGCATTTCCTGACATCACAAATGTTCTTTGTAGCCTCTGTCACTTTCTTTTTCATATGGTATTGAAAAAGCATACAGCTTAGCAGATGTTGTTCCGACGAACACATCTCTCCCATTATCGTTAGATGAACAAGGGAAACGATTTTTTCAAATCTCAAATCAACAAAAAAAAAAATATTTTGCATTGAAAAAACGATATTACCTATGGGTATCTATAATAATATCTAAGCTTAACGACATATTATTTTTTTATTACTCTTTTTAACAATACAACGTCATTTTAAGATTTAGGTAATGATTTTTATCAAAGGCTCTTAGTCTATGAGTTGCCATAATTTTCACATAAAAAATTAGCAATAAAAATGTTAATTACAGTAATAAGTAATAAAACTACGTTTTTACGAACAATAATGAAAACACCATAATGTCTGCTGTTTTCTGAGTTTAACAAGCTGATCAACTCCATACAAGACCGCGATTATACTGTAATTGTATTAATAGAGCAATTAAAATTAAGAGAAGAAAGTTAAAACTGTGAAATATAAGGTTTTCTTTCTGAAACTGAGGTTTGCTTTTAGAAGATGATAGCATCAAGCCAGGAAACGTTAAAAATCGAATACTTAATATCTGAAACGTATATTTAATCGATACATTCTAGAAGAAATGGCTAAATACAATTGGGTACACATTTTTTCTAGGCATTGTAGATCTCCAAGAATAGCTAATTGAAGTTCAAAGTCACGAAACATTTAGAATAAAACCAAAGAAAGAGACCACTATTTTTATCAATGACATTATAAAAGTATGACTTCGATTAACTTCCACATTTTGTTATGAAAACTAAAGATTAGGAGCTGAATACAACCAAAGAAAAGTTGCTTTCAAAGACGGTTTGAAGAGCTTTCAGCAAGGCGAAACGAATTTTATTCATGTCTTTCCGCAATTAGAATTATGATTATAATTCGTATTTTTTTACATTATTACAACTCTTTATAATAATAATATGAAATTTTCATGTTTGTTTCCAACATTGTTTAACGTCGATTTTGTTGGATAAAGATTAAGAACCTCTAAGTTAAAATTATGGAAAATTTATTTTTAAGGGTCAGAACGAGTCCCGCTTAAGCTTTTTACATTTAAGCCCATAAAAATACATAAATCTCTATTTTTTCGAGATAGTCAAGATTTCGAGAGTCATATATTAATTATTGTACATAAAATTTCTTATATAAAATGGCTTTAGAACTAAAAAGAGTGTAGTTCAGGACAACTTATAAACCTTAAGAGTATTCGCTATTTGGCAGCTTCTAAAAGAAGAGCTAGATTTATGCAAAAATCGATAATTGATTTTTTTTAAATAAAAAATAATGTATAGTATGTATTTGTAAATCTAGACAAATTAAAATTATTCATATTCTTCCTGTCATTCCCTGTCAATTATGAATGTTTTTCGATTATTCGAATTTTCGTTATCTGAACTACTTTCATCCCCAATTATTAATTAATTAATACAATATCTTCTAGAAGTGAAGAACATCAAACTTAAATATCTAAACACTTTAAATATATATAATTTATACATTCATTTTAGAATTCAGTATAAATGCATTGCAAAATGTGTACATTTTTTTATATAACAATAGATGGCAGTTTGATAATTTTCATTGTTAATAATTATCAACAATAAAATGTTATTCAATTTTACCTTTAGATACATATTTAATTATATTTAAGCTAATTATAAAACAATTTCTTATTGCGAATGACACGTTTCGACCCTTTTTGGAATAAGGTCATAGGTCAGACTATATTAAAATTTATTAACGAAATGCTTTTATACTCAATATAATTATAGTGTATAACATTCTAAATAATTATAGTAATTAATCTAATTCAAACTTGTAGTTAATTTAACATTACATACGGTAATATTATAAAATGTATAGCATAGTCGACGAACAATGTTTGAGTAAATTATAAAAAAATATAATATGAACTTTTTGTAATAACTTTTTAAAATGGTGTTTCTCTAATTTATTTAAACAAAAATTACATTTAAATATTATTATACAAATATATTTTAATACTCACATCTTTATTATTTAATAAAAACATACACTGTTTATTGCTTTCGTCATAATTCCAAGAATCAGCTAATTTAGATATAAAATTACAGGATTACCTTTTCTTTCAGTTTATATTTTTTATTTGTACTTTTTTTATTTAGTCTAATAATGACTTTGGTCTTAAAAAGTCGAAATACGTCACTCTAAATAAAACAAATTTATGAACATCTCAGATATGCCCAAAATAAAATTATCCTTCAATAACTAAATTCAATATTTCAAATGTTATCAATTACTTATAAATCTGATATCCTTTCTATATATAATAAACTATCGAAGGACACTTATTTCCAATAATATAAATAAACAAAATGTCCTATATAGAGGTCATTGGGCATATATGATAAAAACAATATATTATAAGCTCAATATTTTTTATTCAAAATATAGCATTGAGTTCGATAGATAACACATTTATTGTTATTTTATTAAAATCGCTAAACAATTTGATATTTAAATGGAATGGTTTAAATCTTCGCTAACAATGGTTCAAGAAATGGATCAAGACTTATTTTTTATTGCATAACATAGCATTCACAAAGGCAAGGAAATATTCAAATCAATTTAAGACCTGATGCACATTGGGTTGGTAATTTATTGTCGAATTATTAAAACGCAGCTCGATATGAATGTTAATAAAATCTTTCCATATAAGTTGGGAACCAAATGGATGATTGTTTTAGTGTATAAGAAATCTCAGACTGTACTGCTAAAAGGATACCTAATTTGGATCTTTTTCCTTATCTTGAGCATACGAGTGCTAATAAAAAATACGTTTTATGTCTGAATATCTGGTGGGGGTCTTGGATGACCCATTTTCAGACCTTAATTGGGAGAATTGTTAGGTTAAAATGGACATAAAGGTCAAGTAACCTCAAGTGGCAAAGGAAAATGTGCTTATTGTTCAACGAAAAAGAAGCGGAAAAACAAGGTGTAGGAAGACTATTTGTGAAGATTAGGAATTTTTCTTTGGATTCGAGCATAAATAATTTTTTTAGCTTGGCATATTAAAATTTTTGCATATGGTTATTACAAATTGGTTACGTATTTGGGTCGTTATAATTGCTTTTTGTCAATTTACAATAAATCAATTCCGCTTTTGCGCTTATCGTTGAGTACATTTGAACATATTTCAATGTATTTATGTATATCAACCCCATTAAATTTCCATGCATTCGTATAAAATATTCAAAGGTACGGAATTTCAATAAAATTGCCTGTTAAATTATATGCAAATTGTACGAAACACCCAAAGACACTAACTTAAGAACTTGTATGACAATCCGAATATATTAGAGCAGGAACATCGACCGTCGGAATGGAATAGTAAGTGCAAGTGCTTAAATAGCTATTCGACCATCGTGTATGTCGGTCAACAGTGATTTTCCGGGAAAATAACAGGAAAAGTCGCTTTAAAATTCCGAAAATAAATTTCATCAAAGGAGCATACCGATAAAAGCAAATCTTGAATAAATTCCCGGACCGAAATCTAAATGCTGGAAAATATTTTAGAATTTGAATTGAAAAACAGATTTTCTATTCCTTGCATATGTGGGTTGCTGCTAGTGCAAACATAAAGTCTAATTTGTAGAAACCGTTGCACCACTAACTCAGCATTTCCAATAGAACAAGTGGATAAAATATCTTCAACAAAACTATTTAAATTTGAGATTTATACAGATTATTTTTCTATAGACGAAAAACTTTAACGTGAAACCGCAATTTAATTAATCTGTTATATATAATATTCACATCTGATAATGAAAAAATAACCTGCCAATATATAATCATTTTAATCAAGTGTTTCCTGTACTCTTTTGTAAATATTTGAGGGCAAATCTGTGGAAAAAAAGTCACTAAATTTATAATTTTGAGAGATCGATATCGAGTTAAATATTGATAATCAAGCTTACAACACCAGATACTGAACTTATATAATATTATAATCAAGTCTTAATTTTAGGAATAATTCATTTCCAATCATAAAAATCTTTATTTTAAATAACAAGAAAAACGACTGACTAGTTGATTTATAATTAACAATATGAGTATACAGTCATTGCTTTGGGAGCGCTTTTAAAATAAACTGCACTTGGGTCTATTTTTATGCGATTTTAAAGTTATTCGGTTTTAAAAAATAATAAAACCTATCCTCATTTTTTTATAGAGGAAAAAAACTTTTTTTATGCGAATGCGTAACAGCTGTTTGTTCAAATAATCCATATTTAGAACATCAAAATGTAAAAATAGTGATTCTTCCACCCAACACGACATGCTTAATTCAAAAATTAAGAACAATTATCAACATATTCTGAATAAACTAGAGAATGAATCACTAAATGTATATGAAGTTTCAATTTATGTGAAAATGCAATTTTTGGTACATTCTATCACATTGATTTGAAGTTATGCGGTTCTTAAAAATATATTGATTTTTTATATGCGACTTTCCGTGGAACGTATCTATCACATAAAAAAGACCCACGCGTATTATAGTTATGCAGTCAAAAATAAGCCTGAATTTTAGACGGCTCGAGGAACTTTATTTGATGGGATTCATATAAAAAGGTCTGTCCAGTGAAAATGTTAATGAAAGCGAAGCTTGTTGTTAAAGTTGGATATGAACATGGACATGACCTCCTAGTTTGATCTCATCCACATAATGCCCGAGATTTGATCATAAGAAAATTCAAGTATTTGATTAATTAAGGTTCAAGCTGTTAAAATATTCGAATATTTTAAATATATACGAGGATGATTCAAATATAAACCGGAATTTTTCTTACCGAATTTATTAGTGATATTTAAAAGTATAAATCATGTTTTTTAATTTTCTACATAGCTCCCTTCATTAGAAATATATTTATTCTATCGGAACTTCTTGATCCCATCACTGAGGAAAAAATGCTAAAAAAGTGCAATGCTAAAAGAAAACTAAAAAAGTGCATTGAACGTTTTTACTTTTAAACTTGACCATAATTTTGTTTTTATTGAGCCTGCCGTCAAAAAACCCCCCTCAGTTGAGAGGTAGTAGTAATGAGTAGAGAATCGAAACGAATATCTAAGATATCGCACCTTTTTTGACGTGATCGAAATTCTCTATACTGGCTACTACTAACTCTATACTATCCTTAAAAAGCGAGGAACTTTCTCCATTTCTAAATATAACGTGGTTAATATAGTATTTACTCTTCCATTCGCGTTTTGATATACAGTAACATAGTTTTATTTAACCCCTTAAGTGGATATGACGTATATATCCGTCAAGACCAAAGTCCATGCAAAGTGGGTATGACGGATATATCCGTATTGTGAAAGTTAAGCAAACTTCAATAGAAAATGACGGATACGTCGTTAAATGTAAGAATGATTCATCTCGGGAACTGACTTGTTCGAACTTGATGATATTGACGCGAAAATGTCGAAAAAGCGAAAAGATCGCGTCACTACGGATAACACTTTTAACAGTGAATCAAAACGTTGAAGGGGTTAAATAAGTATTCATTTCTTCAAGTGTTTTTAAATAAAAATTGATAAACACCTTTGAAAGTTAACAGTGTAACATTGTTAGCACTTTTTTGCATTTCTTTGTTGCAATTTTAATTGGCAAAAGAACATATATTTCTCCGTCAGTAATAATTTCCAATTTAAATCCTTTAATTAGACTGCTTCAGAGAGGAAAATAAATATTTTTAGCATCATGCTTATTTATTTCTATCTTATTTTAACTTTGTAAGTTATTCAATAAAAAAAAACAATATTTTCCGATTAATTTTGTAAATATTCGAATTTACGAATATTGATAAAAGGGCAAATATATTCGAATATTCGGATCCCTGACCTCCCAATTTGATTTAATGGCTTCGGCATCTAAGATTTTCAGGCGAAAAAGAAATCCGAAAATCTTCCTAAAACTTTTATTTTGAACGTCAGGATGCAAAACATAAGCAATAAAAGTTTATCCTAATTGCCCTTTGTTTTTATAATAAATAAAGTATGTCTTCCCTTCCACTGTTTGTGTTTAATTTTTCTCGTGTTTTACGCAATCATTTGACCCTCGCAGCTCACACGAAACTAAAAACATGCAAAATATAGTCCTGCTCGATTTTCAGAAAATATCGGAAAATTCAGCTGTGTCTGGATATGCGTTAGCGTACTTTTCTTTTAAAAATCACTGGTGCAAATCTACTTAACGGTTCAGCAGTGCCGAATTCACACTCCACACTCGCACGCCTATACGATCGGTTCTCCAAATGGAGCACGCCGATTTCAACTTTAAACAGAAGGCCACAAGAGCGAAAATAAATCTATTCCTATTTTCAAACAATTTCCCAACATTCCGTGATATTCCATGCGAGGAAATTACCAGATTGCAAATTATATCGGTTTCATTCGTTTGCCGCAAATTCTCTGAAATCAAGACCATTGATCGTCGTTAACATTTTTTCAGCATGAACGTCGCTCGGAAAACAAAACGAGACCCTACGCTACGCTTGGAAATAATATCAAGGAAATTGGAATCGATGAAATTTCAGCTCCATTTGGGAAATGCGAAAAAAAATGTGTTCCTGTTGGTTGGGATCGATCGGGATGATAAGCGAAAGATTTTGCGCATTACATATCCGCTATGACAATATAAATTACTCCAAAATTGCTCAAAATTTAATTTACTAAGAATTCAAATATATAATATACAAATTAAATACTGAAATAAGTTTATTGTACAACTTGACATACATATGTCATGATAATTTGATTGAAGATGACGAATCAAACTCAAACGTATGAAAATCATCAAATCATAGAAATTATAATATCTGAGGATATCCTCCCTTATTGTTGGGAATACTTACTCAGAATCCGCAAGAATGACATGTTTCATCAGATTTTTAAAAATACTGAGACAATTACAAAATCGGGTTAGACAGCCAATGATAGAACTTCTATTCATATTTATTTTTAGATAACTTTATTTCAATATAAAAGATGTTTTGCACATGGGCCGAAAAAAATTTTGGGAGTTAAGGAGGTCTTTTGCTATGTTTCACATATATGCACTATGTCCTAAGTATCAGGGTTGTCGAAATTTTAATAAAACGGTTTAAATAAAATGACTTTTGAGCTTCCAAAATCACATAAAATATGCAAACGAATGAGATATGTCAACTTCTAAATTAAACAAACATAAAAACTAATAAATACTTTAAACTTAGTTTAGTTTAAAAAAAATCTAGATTATAATCTTTCCAATAATATGCTACATGTCATATAAATCATTCAATAAGTTGTTAAATTTGAAGAGGTACCAATTTTCCAGGATAAGGGTTAAAAACACCAACATGCTGTTATGACGTTATTATTAAATGTATTACAAAGTTTGTTCAATTTGGTCACCTCTGCTTCTTATGCATGCACGACACTATTTCTTATTTCAACTATAGTTGTCTGAAGTAGCATTTCTTCTTTCATGTTTGCAAAGGCAGCAATTATTCTTTCAATTAGGATTTCTTTAGTGGACACCTCTATCTTATAAATTAATTTTTGAAGGCCCTATTCCGTGGCTCACACGGTCTCCAGACCTGACACCACTGGACTTTTTGCCTGGGAACATCCTCTATTATATGGCTCGCACGGTCTCCAGACTGGACACCACTGGATTTCTTTGTCTGGGGACGTACCCTATACCGTGGTTCACGCGATTTTCAGATCTGACACCACTGGACTACTTTGCCCGGGAACGTCCTCTATTTTATGGCTCGCATGGTCTCCAGACCTGACACCACTGGATTTCTTTGTCATACAAAAACAGTTATTTTCGTGCTATTTCGACCTCTAATTAAAAATATATGACAATTTAAAGGTCAAATTTTGTGTACTTTTTCAGAATGTTGAAAAAAATATTATAATATTTTTTTATAAATATTTTTCGACAACCCTGATACTAAGGACACAGGGTATATATGTGAAACGTATCAAACGACTCTCTTAGCTCCCAAAGAATTCTGATTGCATATGGTAATGAAAAACCACCACATAAAAAATATGTATCAGTAGAAAAGTCTCTTATGGATGTTCAGTAAGAAATAAAGCACTTAATGAAAAGAGTTGTTATTACCAATATTTGATATTAGAAAGCACTAGAATGAGAATAATGTTCATGTAATATACATAATGAAACAAAAAATGCGAAAACTCATACTGCGTTCATGAAAAATGACCCATCTCCGGCTAGCGTGGGTTAATTAATTTTAATTCATTTCAGATCTCTTCCAGATACCTTATTTGGAGCTAGATCATAAATTGTGATAATTTTTGATTTCATTTAATAGAGCTCATTAATATTTCATTAAGCTTAGGGTGAAAATTTCACGATACAGCCTTTTAAAAATAGTTTGTGAAGTTGCATTGATTTATGCTGACCCGGATTTATATGACCCGGAAACTTCATTTTATAAGCACATTCATTAGCAATATGAGTAGGGTATTTTATACGCGTTTGCTATGAAATGCAGTGTTTTGATTACGAAATAAAATATTTTAAATGCACGAGTCTGTTGGAACGAAAGCTGTTTTCTTTAAGTATAAATTAGAAATATTTATTTTTGGCGATCAAAAATAAGCTAAAATGCTAATTAATTCATCAGTTTTCTGGCCTTAAAATTTATCCTTAGTTCTTTGAATTGGATGGACCAAATGCTTAGTTTCAATGGACATAATCAATAACCATAAAAAGATAATTTATATTATAATTAAATTTTAATGCTAAAATCCTACCATATGTAAATAGCGAATGTTCTTTAAAATGATAACATTAATGTATGTTGTTATAGTGAACTGTGTGCATGTAGCATAGCTATATTGCCAAAAAAATAAATTTAAGTAATGGAGTTTTGTACAAACATTTAACTTAATTTCATGTTAAGTGGATGCTCGTTAGTACTCCTCGAGCAGTTGCGCTTAATGGACCTAAAAGTGCATTTTAAATGCGCATTTTTTGCTACATTTTTAAAATAGCGTATATGAAGTGCACTCACGCACCTAATTGAAGTTAAGTGCTTAAATATTACCCTGCAGATTCTATCAAAACGCATTAAAGCACTTAATCTTTTTAAATTAAATCGTATTAACATCAAAACCATAGGCTAATTTTCATGGATAAATTTAAGGCAATGTATGTAAATAGGGTCGCTTTTTTCTTCTGTCGCGTTTAAGCCCTTAATCCAATTTTAAGCTCGTTATTAAAACAAGTAGCATCTCAATTTTCTTTCGAGTCCCATCCAAAGAGGGAATTATTTCATTTGTGTTCTTTGCGTCGAATAATTATTCGTGGGACGGGGAGCAGATCCTGGGGTTTGCTTTCATCAAATGTTTGTATCTCTTTGCTTTCCACAGGCTTTATTTATAGACCCTGGTTCTATTGAAATTGTGGACGCTCACCTTCTGATCAATAATCAGATCAGGTTCCATGATTGGGTGAGTTACGTATTAAGGTTAAGTACGTTGCTTACATCGCCAGAAATTCAAATGTCAAGCCTGTCCTGTGAGATTGGAAACGGGGACATTTCTTAATTCCCAAATTCAAAATTTACGCCATACTCAATTTATATGGAAATAATGTTCTCTACTATTCCGTTTATTTAAAATCTGTGAGCTGACTTATAAGTCATTCTTCTCCCATAGAGCATCCGAACGATCGACGAGACCAGAAGTACAAATGTATAAAGTAAATACTATTTCGTTTCTGTCTAGACACAAAAAAAAACTGTTGCTTTGAATTTAAAGATATCGATGTTCTTTGTCTTAGATGTTCGATGTTCTTCTCTCTCTATGTGATTGGAAATTGCTTTTCAATTCCAGCTCACTCAGCCGCATCCCTTCAATCTTCCCTGAACCTCATCTAATTTTCCATCACTCATGATTCCAAAAAATATATAAATTACTTTTTATTACATGTGATAGATTTTAATGATTTTTATTTTTATTGAATCCAAATTTCGATGAATAATTGCATTTCTCAAAGGTTTCAAGCTACCTTAATGACGACAATTATATACTACTTTCTGCTTAAGATTCATTGTATTGCAATATTGATCATTATTTTTATCTATTATACAAGCCGAAAAAATACAAGCTTCTGAAACAAATATTGTTTTCCCGAATATTTCTATCCCAAAAAATATATATTTCCGACTAGTAGTTTCAAATAACTTAAAGTTTAAAATAAATAAGTCTTAAAATTGTAAAAAAAAACACAATTGAGTTTGAAAGTAGATTTTTCATTACTTTTCATGAAAGGGTCAATCAACCATTTAATTGCTGGTATCTAATATCAATTTTTAATTTATATTAGAAAACTTAATGTTATAATCCATCCTAGTTTATAATTTTAGGCTTTTGAGGTTTCGAAACGAGCAATGCGAAATTATATTATATATAATTGGGTCTTTTTATATGCGGATCTTTTTTATGCGATTTTGAAGTTATGCGGTTTTCAAAAATAACAGAACCTATACCTCATTTTTTTGTAAACGACAAAGCTTTTTTTATTCGAATGCGCATTAAAAAAATCTAAAATTAAAATTAGTACTAATTACAACCGTTAAAGTGTCTCCAGTATCTTGATAAGAAACTGGCAATTTTGGACTACTTGGCGAATGGACAAAATCTTACCGAGATAAGCAAATCTCTCAACCTGGTATAGTCGAACATAAGAACGATCAAGTAAAATCAAGTCGCCATCAGAAAATCAGTCAGTCAATGGCACAAATTAAAATTAAATATTAAATTAAAATTAAAAACGTTTAATCCCCGATTACATTTTAAAAAAGACGAAGGAATTCCAACAGGATGACGAAATTATATTGTGTTTTTATTTATATAAATTATTGTATGAACCTTTTTTATGCGATTTTTGGTACATTCTATCACATTGATTTGAAGTTGTGCGGTTTTTAAAAATAATGGAATTAATCCTCAGTTTTCTATGTAGTTCGAGTTTTTTATGCGATTTTTTTATTATTTTGATTATTTTTTATTATTGTTGACCCATTGATGACTTCAAAATGATCGAATATGAATAGTTTATGTGCGTCAGAGTATCAGTGTTTAACCTTATAGTACATCTTGCTTACACGTTAGCATAATCAAACAAGAGAGAGGAAGATAACAAACAAATTTCCGACTGTCAAAAAACCCCATAACAGCCAAAGGAATAGCATTTATACAATGTTCTATATATTGCTCATAAGTCTAGGAAAAATATTAATCAATCAATTTACCGGCGTAACCTTTATATGATATGTCAGACAGCGGGAGTGACCTTTTCGTTAATGATATGTTAAATTTTTAGATTCGATACAAAAATAATTTGCGTAGCTGAATTAAAATCGCCGTACATGCTGTAAGGGTTAAGGGTTGAACAGGAAAAAAGTGTGTGGTCGATTTTATTTTATTCGTTTTTAATTGCATAGCGACGTGAATCGAATCTGGAACAAATAAATCAAACATGTCTGCTTTAAATATTAATACAGCAACCTTGGCTGCCTTCAAAAAAATACTATTAATGATGAGATCAAATATTGATACGGTGGAAATTTTCGATTCAATTGGCAATATCACTCGATCGAATCTATTTGTTCGTCTATTAAGCGTTACACATTGTTCCAGAAGTGGTTATGGCCCTCCATTAAAATTTTTTTTTGTTAACCGGCAAACGGCAAGGGCGAAGGAGCTTAGTGGCAATGACACACCGGCGGAATTTATGGAGATTCGTGCCCGAAGGCCATAATGGCCGTTGCGTGCCTCCACATGTGTAGAGGGTAAATTAAGCACCACTCGGGGTGTAATATTGCGTAACGATAATGCATTATTTTTATCGAGGCCGATACTCCCCTCAGCCCCGACGATGGAGCCGATAAGCATGAACACACAATGGACACGAGGTGGACATCGAGCGCGCCCGTCCGCGGGTTACAACTCCAATTCCCCCAATAACAGATTGCTCTTCCATTTAATCAACGCTGCAAAAAACAAAGCTGTAGCTAAACTCAAATAATCCACCCTCGACTGGCGGTGTTTGATCATACGATGGAAGCTTCGACCGTCAAAGGACCGTCATTCGTTTCGTACTAAGGACCTCATGCAATTAAATAAATTAATGCCTTTGGGTTGGCCGTGTTCGATTAAATCAACAAATTCGGCAATGGATTATCTTACTTATTCATATTGCATGATTTTATCATTATTTAACATCATCATGATGAAACTATCGTATACTCTATGTCATAATTAAGCAACATATTTAAATTTATTGTTGAAAATAATAGTCACGAATTACTTATTGAATAGCACAGAAAACAGTAAATTGAAGCAATAAAATCATGTTATAATATATTTTATGAATCCTGGTTAGATAAGACTAGTCAGACATCGGAAAAGATCCCGACAAGGTGACGAGTCCTTATCCCTTTGAGTAGTGAGCTAATTTAAAATCTTCATAGTCTTAGATGCTGCATTTGCTTATCCGCAATTTATCATCCGTAAAAATCTTATATTTAACACTCTCATTACCCAGTCTGAATCAGTGTTGTTTCTCACGGGGCCCAAATTCGATAGTCACGGGATAAACACAGACGACATGTGACGCATCTTCTCTCAGATGTTATTTATCTTAGATCGATAAGCTTCACCAATCACTCTGTCATTAGCTAAACTAACGAAAACAAAGTGTAGATATTCAAATGCGAACAGACAAAGGTAGGAATGCAAGTTTCGATGTTGATCTCAAAAGACATTTAGATAGTAGTCGTCTAGAAGACATTATAGAAAGACGTTCATAAATACGTAGCAATGAGATGCTGGATTCGCTTTTCGGAGACTCGGACTTTGGAGACAAGTTAACATAAACAATACACTTGAAATCGATTCATTATATCATTCACACATCATTAATCGATGAATTCGGGTTAACGATTTGTATAATCGTGCGATGTACGCAGGAAACCCTCCGTCTCTGTCTCCTATGCATAGTTACCGAACTCCGTCTCTGTCTCTTTTCGAACTCAACGTACAAGAGTGCTCTTTCTGAACCACTGAAATTCGCTCGCAAATACGCGATCATCCTACCATGCAAGTTAATGCATTTTTTTGCTATTGCCATTCTATATGCATATTGAGCTTATCAATTTATGAAATTCGAAATGAGGACCTGTTTTTTATGAGTAAGAACACTTTCACACATTTTAAAATTACCTTATACGATAAAAAAACACAGCACGGCCAAATATTTAAAATAATCAAAATACCTACAAACACGACGTGAATCTGATTGTTGTTGAGCAACTATTCCTTACAAAGGGAAAATGAAAATGTACACAATACGTAGCAAGTAAGCATGACAAATTTGGCATTTAGCTTTGGTTAACACCGGATACTAACAAAATAATACGTGAGACAGTTGGGTATTAAAATAGCACCAAATTTGGCGTCGATGTCACCGAGCAAATGACAAGAAAACACAGCTTCAAATCCAAATTCTATAGATTATCTGTAAAGGTGTTTTTTTAATATATCAATAAATGATTTTTTTATAAAGAAGAAAAAAATTCTTTCATTGTTTTTATTTCTTTGGCTATCACGAATTTCTCCAAAAAGAAAATGTCATATCAGCTACGATTATGCAAAGATAGACAAAATATTTTTTTATGATTTGTAAAAAACGTGTGTGCAGAAAATTTACAATGGAGAAGAGGTCTATCTACAGGTTTTTTATTACTTATAATTTATATTATGTATAATTTAATCGACAATGCTATAATAAATTCAAAATTCTGTCAATTAAACGTATCATCATTCAGAACATTCAATATAAGATATCAATAAATTAAGGCATGATTTTCTGTTCTTCGAGAAATATCCCGAAAGTAAGTGTACTGTGAAAATAATGAACTGTGATTTATTGTTTTTTAAAGGTTGATCATACTTAGTGATAGAGGGGGATCTCTTGATAAAGCAAGCATAGCATAAATACGATAGCACGTAAATTCACGTTGTAGTGTCCAGTTACGTGAAAAATATCGGTAAAAAATCCCACCAAGTGTGAGCGGGTCAATAGCGCCCGTGAGTTTCTTGCGCGACTTGAATTGGAAGATGAGGATTTTGTGACTGGAGATAAAAAAGCGGTTGGCTCATTAAGCGTCTGGGTCAAAAAGACAGTCGTTACAGTGATATCACACCAATTTGTCATCTGCCAAAAAAATTTAAATCACAATTTCGAGCAAAAATCATGGCCTCAGTATTTTGTGACCGAAAAGGCATAATTTTGTGTAAACAAGTGTATCAACGATATCCAGTTTTTTTTTCAAATATACTTTTTCTAAAACAAAAATTTAGTACACTTACTTTCTGGATATTTCTCGTATTATTTTTTTCGCCCCATATATTTTATTTAAGCTAACTTCTACAAGCTTCAATGGTTAAAGTAGTTTTTTAAGCGGATTGGATTTGGTTTTGGACTGATTAAGCGAATGCACATCCTAAACGAATATAAAATATTAACAAAGGCTCAAAATGAAACTCGGGCTAATGTTTGTACATGCTTTATATGTACGAAATTATATAACTACATTAAAATATAAATGGAATGATTAAAACAATATTTATTCAAACTCATGGCCGTAAATATAATCGATTTGTTTAATGTATAGCGTTTAGTTGTTCGATTAAAGTTTGGAGTTTGTCCAACTAAGCGGAACAAATTAAATCTAAATAATTTCAAAATTGAAGCACAAGCATTTATCTATTTATTCGGAGTAAATAAACGATAAATAACAAATATTTTGTTAATATTGAGTTAATCTAATAAAATAAGCAACCTGTGATCGTGGAATATTTTAAGCATGCGCGCGCATCTATATTTTATACACAATGTGTCCCACTTGCACAGCACAAAGTTGTTCGATAATATATCATCTAATATTTTCGCATCACAAAATTCCATACTTTTAAGAATTATTATATGAACAATTTATAAATCATATTTTAGTGGTTTCAGGTTCCTGCGGCGCTTGCTTAATTAGAAATTTTCCGGCTTGCAACTCAATTTCCCTCATTTTCTTCTCCAGTTCGACTTGATGTAATCTATTGCTAATTATAGCTTAAGAACTGCTTCACTGTTGTTTTACAAGAAAACTTTTACATCTTATTTTACAACAATCACGTTTACTTGTGTCAAGGGGAAAAGTAACACCTTGCTGCCAAAATTAACACGTTGAATATTTATTCACAGTTGGAAACGTGTAATTTATGTAAATTATGATGATACAAAAATATTTGAATGATGCTGATGTATTATATAAGATATTAATTATTATAAAATATATTTTTGATAAAAGATAAGACTAAAAATTTTAGCTCGGTGAGGTTTTATAAGCCATAACCGAGTTAGGATGGCTTTGAGAATTTTTAAGATGATTTATTTGTTCGTTAAGTGGCTTGTTCAAAATTCGATAATGACAAAGTTCCATTAAAATACATTACAAAGTCTGAGAATCCATGACTAATTTATTAGATGAAGAAACAATCGTACTTTCCATCAATCGAACTAACACTTTAAGACTTTAAATTAAAATGTGTTATACTTCCTCAATGGCTATCAATCAATTTAAATCTGAATGAATTATCGACAGTATTTCAGCATCTTTCAATAACATTTAATTTATGCGCCTTATATATTTTTTAGATTCATGAAATACATATTTTAGCGATATTGTTGTACAGCATAAAATTGAAAATTTATTATTCTATCGTCTCAAATTTTTCGCGTATAAAAGTAAGCTATGATAATAAAATATGTACGAGTTCGAAGTAACATCATAAACCTATATCCTTACCTTTCTGGATTTTGACCGTAGTAGATTTTCCAGATTTACTACTTAGACCTTATTTTCGATGCAATATTTGAAAACAAGCAATTTTATTCTTGAAAACCGAAAACATTGACATATTGCCCGTCCTATTCCATTTGACATGATATCCATAATAAATTCGTCCCGAAAATCCGAGCAAAACGGCAATTTAACCTGATGTTATAAAATATGTTTCATCCCCAATTACGCTAAGTGCTATCCATTAAAAAGTGCTTTCGCTAATTGTGCGGTATAAAAATATAACCTCTTAATTTAGAATAAGCTCGTTTAGTAATAACAAAATCTGACCCGCGGCTACAGTGAGCTTATTAAACGTAATCCTCCAATGAAAACAATTGTCGACCCCTGGATTAATATCAGAGTGGGTGAGAGCTTATTTTTTTAATCGTCGGTCTTTAAAAAATAAATCCTCTTAAAGCAATTAGTAGCAATCGATCCAAATTTACATACAGGATGATTTTATAGTATAAGAACTATGTGTTCATTCTTTCTTTAAAAAAAAGCCTATTAAGCTTGAAATTAAATCGTTTCCTAACATATTTTTAATCCAACACGCTTATTTATCAAAAAATATTTATGTGGGTTAAATACGATCCCACTTCAGCATATAAAAGTTAAAAAATAACTAATGATATTTAAATACCTTTTCTTTCAGCGTTTCCAACAATTTACTTGAATAATTGAAATATCTCACCTGGAATAAAAAGAAAAACATGTTTTTAATAAATCATCAGTTTGTATATAAAGTCTCAAAATTTATTTTATAGGCAACAAGACTGCCAATAACATTGATCAGCAACATTTATACATCATATTATAGAGATAATGAAAATATGCGTAGCTGATTCCGAATATGCTTTGGGTTTTACTGTAATAGCTCTACTTTTTGAAATATCGCGTGTTTCCATGAACGATTTTCTTTTATGGTGGTCTTGCAAACAATTTCTTTGGAGGCTTCAACAATAATCCACCACCATCTGCTTTGATATCTTCCTTCCATTCTTTTTAAGTCCCCATAAAACCTCTCACCTTATTCCTTGCTATAATCACCAAGATTATCCTGAAATCTTTCTAAGTGGTTGTTCAGGAAATTTACTTTTATGTTCATGTTAGCACCCAGATTTTTAAAGCTTGTCAGCTTTTTGATGATTTTCTACTTTATGATTGTCCAAGAAACTTCATGTAACTAACTTTAAACCGTACAAGGCATATATGTATTCCAACATCAGGCATACTTTTTCTGAAGTTCAGCGAAAGAATTGGTGGGTCAAATATTATCACATAAGTGTGCTTACACTACCTTCATTAAAATTCATTTTTTTTGTACTGCAAAAGTTTTTTTAATATTTTTATTTCAAGTAGATTTGTTTGTTAATGAATGATGATAATGCACTGACAATTTTTCTGATTTTTATTAAACCAATATTATATCAATATGATATCCATTGGGGAAAACCTAATGAAATCAATTCAATTATAAAAAATGCGCTTCAAATATTCATTTTAAGAGTGGGATATTTTTAATACCACCATGCTTAAAACGCATTACAAAGGTGGGGTATATTTGATACCACCTACTTTTACAAATTATTTGAGCTCAATTTTGTATGTCAAATCGTTAAATCTAATTACTTTTTTTAATTTGGCATCCTTTATGGCCTATAGTAATTAAAAATATTTTCCAGTGTAATAAATATAATATTATTCCCATTAAATAATATACTGACGTAGTGAGAGATGATAATGTATCAATGAATATTTTCGTCCAATTTTGTGCAATTTACTTTGATAAATAGGCTTTAATGGTCGCACGTAAAATTGTTAAGACCAAATTAAAAATGCCGAACATTTCAGAGACAAAATAACATTTGAGCCATTGTTCGATTAATTGAATTTTTATTAAAGTACAAAACAGCTATATTTGGTTGTACTATTTAACGCTTTTAACATGCAAATATCCAATCTCTACATATTAGGCGTAATTCATGTAGCTTTAATTATCTGATTGTGTTTATTCATCCCTCGGCGTACTCGACGTAAAAACAAACTAACTTAGAATCTCATAATCTCCCTATTGATGGCGTTATTTTGGCGCGCAACATAAGTAAGCGGTGAATATGTAATCTCATTGCCTACGGGATTATGTTATTCGGGATAGAAATGGGATATCACGTAGGGTTTCCGCAGATGGAAGTTGAATCAATCCAAACAATTAGTCTGATAGTGCCTAGGATTCCAAGTGATGAATACTCAACAATCTCCCTTTTGTCTATTCGAAAGGTCTTAGTTCTGAAATTGAAATCTAAGAACTCGCGGGTCACGCTTTGAATGTCAGTTCTGTGCGGATTTAGAGGTCGTATATCTCTCCGGGTTTGAGTATTCCAGGGCCCAAGTCGACATCCGGTCGCCCAACAAACAACAGCCCGGCACTAATTCATATTTAATGCCCCCCTGGGTATAATGTTCGCCCCGAAAAACTCTCGGCTATTAGTCCACCCCTGTCTCATTTGAAAATGGGTGCTACATAATTTTTATCACTCATATGAAATAATTTTACCAAGGACTTTTATAACAACGGTGTTTAAATCAATTGATATGTCATTAATCTTAGTTGAGGCGAATACAAATTGCCAAACGCGTCAGCACATTAATTTCATAAAGCACCTAAATAGTCAATATTTAATAAATACATTTTATCAAGAAATATATATAGTAAAAGAACTATAGTAAGCTAATTACATTAATATCAAATAATAAATTCCATCATCTAAACAATTGGCAAACATTGAAAACTTCATAACAAAACTTTGCAGACGCTCTAATTACTTTTAGTTTTGCTGCTCCCTAATCTCTCCTTTTATAACCACTTTCTATAAGAAAATAAGAAATCTAATATCTAGAATTTATTGATCATCACAAGACATTCGATTCTATACGTATTAAGTTAATGCATTAAATTCATCCCAAGATATAATATTTCTCTGACCATAAAGAATATTTTAGCATGATAAATGTGTGTCATAAAAAAATATCAAAAATCAATTTAAAGCGCCATATTAGCCGCTTTGATAAAATATGGATTCAAAAATACAATTTGAAAATTACAAAGTCTTCGAGCATATAAATACGTGATCATATGGTCACGCTCAACATTACTGATCTGATATTATGAACTAATTCTAATATCAATACTAGAATGCATATCACACAAAAATACTATTCAATTATGATATACAGTAGAACCTCGATTATCCAGCCTTAATTATCCGGATTGTTAAAAAAAACATAATTTTCTGATTTGCGCGTAGAAAATTGTGTCCACTTTTGCTCACGTACGTAATGGATTACATATTACGAAGCTTTACTAATTGTATAATAACAGAAGATGAAATAATCAGAAAATACAGAATTTGAAGAATAGTATTTTTTGTGCTTCACACAAAGACGATCATCTGGACAATCGATATCTGATCCATTATTGTGTGAAAAAGCAATATTTTATTTTCATACAATACAAAATTAAATGGAGATTCCACCTTCAAAGTAAGTTCGGGCTGGCTTGAAAAATTCAAATGGCGACATGGTATCAAGGAATTTGAAATTCATGGGGAAAATCTTTCTGCTGACATACCTTCAGCAAACATATTCATTGACGCATTGAAGCTATTTGTGGAGAAGGAAGGATTCAACGAAGCGTTTATATACAATGCTAATGAGACCTGCTTAAATTGGAAAAATCCACCCAACAAATCTTTAGTATAAAGACGTGAAAATACTTCACCTGGATACAAAATTAGTGAAGAACTATATTGATAATGGTGCGTGAAAATGATGTAGGCAGACACAGACTGCCACTGCTTGTCGTTGAAAAATCAAAGAACCCTAGATGCTTTAAAAATATCAAAAGTCTTCCGGTTGAATATGACCATCAGAAAAAAATCTGGATGAATGAAGTTGCTACAAATAAGTTCCTGTAACGTGGTAGAACCTTATATAGGTGACATTGCGAAAGCAATAGCACAAATATGCTGAATGTGACGAAGAAGATGTAAACTAGTGGTTAAATTGCGATACAAACGATCCTGTATTCTAAATTTTGAATGATGAGAAAATAATCAAAGAAATATCTGTCTCATAAGAACAAAATCGAGAATACGAAGAAGAGATTTGCGATTGGGAAGATATAGGTCATACACATTCTGAAGCTTCTCAGTGTTTAGATGTCACCATGAAATGATTTCAGAACCAAGAAGAGTGTAATTCAGGACAACTTGTATATCTTAAGAGTATCTAGTTGTATAAATTCAGTGTGTATGACGATATATCATCATATACAAAAAAGCAATAATATAATGGCATTCCACGAATTTAAAGCTTTCTAAGACGAACTCAAAGCTATATGGCGTAGGAATTAGCTATCAATTTCTGAAAAAATCAATAAAACAATTGTTAATGCATCTTTTAAGACGGTAGAAACAACAAAAGTTAAAATTTAATCATGCTTGTTTTAAAAGTTGCGGGATTTACAAGTTTCAAACCCTTGAGAACAGTCAATTGATAACTTTGTGCAACAATCTTGCTGAGAACATGGACTTTTTGAAAGGAGACAAATTCTATTAAATTGATGTAAAGATTTTATGTATATTTTATACGCTAACAATTTTTTTCTACCAACTGATCAATTATTCCTATTTTCAAACCATTCGCTGTATTGATCGAACTTGAAAAATCCATAATCTTTATTAAAATACCTTTGAACTAATAATGAATATAGAAGTCTACAGATTAACCCCTTTCTGGTTGAATCAATTAAAAACTATACCTACAGCAATTGAAATGATACGTAAAAAAATTGTCATTTAAATAATTTCAGTTTATACCTTTCAATGTCCATTGACCAAGTTATAAATTCTATAAAGCGAATTTAGTAGCATTTGTTCTGGAAAACACTGTGCAATCGATAATATTCACATGAATATTTGTATGTGAATTCAATTAAAAAACAATATTTAAATCAAATTCATTGAAAGCAGCATTTCAATTATGAATATCAATATTGCTCTGCAAAATATTTAGACTGGAAGCACACAACAGACGGACAATAGCTGGTATTAATGCTATGCATCAATTTGAACGAATTTCCGGAAAACCTGATGATTTAAATTGTATGATATAATTCTCCGATAATGACAATTTCTCATTTGGTCGGATTGGCGTAGCGCAATTATTAATTCTATATTTATGAATGGCTGCAATGTAGAGCTTTGAGCTTATAATGAGCTTTCGGGAAACTCAAACAATGTGGAGTTTTTCTTATCCTTTCGTCTCGTGAACCGCTCTTATTTTACTTCCAAGAATGAGGAATGATTGATGGGATACGCATATTTGATATGAGATATGTGATGTGACAGCGAAAAAGTATTCCAACCCTCGATTTAAATATATGCATAGAAGGCGTAAATATACAATGCTTATATAATATATTCAAAAAATAATTCATCAGTTTTGTTCAATTTTGTCAAAAAAAAATCGTGAAAATGAATAGAATTTATATCTAGGAATATGATCATACAAGATATCCTCAAAATTTGATAGTTTAATATAAAATGAATTTTAACTTCACCATTCCATAAAAAATAGATTTTAGGCACCATTGATAATACTAATTATTGTATCTAACCTACTAATATATTTTTTTTAATTGAACACGATATAATACTTGTTAGTTGTGTATTTCATACATTCACTTGCGAAAAACACTCAATACTACCATTTTTATCTTAAATCTCTATTCCAAAAATAAGCTAATCATAAATGTCAAATGGCTTAATGGATTCAAGAAAAATAAAATATATATATATCCATTACTCCTACTTAAATAATCTTGAGCGAATTTCAAGTGAAATGTTGATTGACTAATATTTTTCTGTAAAAAATTGGCTTTTCTTGGTTTCAAACGCTTGGACGTGATTTTAACCCTTTTAATGCTAAGCAATTATATTTCTTTGATTGTGACACTAACGAAAACTGCCAACAATTATTACTATTGACCCATTAATTACATTAAAATGCTCGAATATGAATAGTTTCTGTGCGTCTAAATATCAGTGTTTAATCTTGTAATGCATCTTGCTAACACGTTAGTGCAGGGATGTCCAACCGGTCGATCCCGATCGACCGGTCGATCTTTAAGCAAAATTTGGTCGATCCCGACGACTTCCGTGAATTTTGAAAAAAATATATTACTTTATATAAATATATTTACAGCCGACGATGAAAAATAAAATCCCGGAGATTGAACTCTTTAACTCGACTTGATTCGTGTTTATCTGCTAATTTGAGTTTTAAGTTTGAAGAAAGAAAAAAGAAATACCTTAAACAAATTTCCTATAAGAATCATATCAGAAGTCGATCCCAAGACAATTTTAAATTGAAAAGTAGCTCCCAAGACAGAAAAGGTTGGACAACCTTACGTTAGTGTAATCAAACAAGAAATAAGAAGATAACAAACAAATTTCTGACTATCAAAAAACGCTTTAGCAGCCAAAAGTATCCATTAATGGTGATTTTTTCCTCATTTTAAAACTAATATCTATCTGTCTACAACCAATTTCATTAATTTCACTAAATATAGTGTCTGAGTTTTGTTCATGGCTGCCTTTTTTTGTTTGCGAAGGGGGGAACCTTCAAATAACACTACCATTCTGGTGGTAATTTGGGATTTTTACCCACTAAACCCCCCTTCTCTTCAGCTGCCACCCGACTACTAATTAAGTATTGCACAAGAGTGGCAGCGATGTGTCCCTCACAGGCTCTCCATTTGTCTAGGACAGTGCTTCCTAACCTTTTCAGTATGGTTACCCTTCTTCGGGATGTCATTCTTCTGCTCTTGTTCGTCGACTTGTAGGTTCAGCATCCTCCTTCCGCCGCATAGCGCACATCGTGTATTTGCACCACGCATTCCATGCCCTAGCATCCGTTAACATTGAAGGTACCATGTTGCTAGGGGAGAGCGAGCTGATTCCTAGCTCCTCTCGTAGGATGTCCCTTTCGGTGCTCCATGCTGGGCACTCCGAGGCAATCTCTTTGTATATTTTGTGTAGGTAGCTACCAAAACAGCCGCACCCGATGAGGACCTGAGTCAAGTTGACCGGGCTTTCTGGCTACCCAGGTTCTCAGGTTCGGTATTAACTCGTGCGTCCACCGACCTTTAGCGGAATTGTCCTATCGGGACTGCCACGCCGCCATGGTATTTTGCTTAGCGTTATTCCTGTCTTCACTTTTCTGCATTAACTGTCTCTCGTAAGCGAGCAGGTCAATTGGCGGTATGGCAGTCAGTGCCGGGATGTCATCCTTCAACACTGTGTGATATGCAGCAGCCACTCTGATTGCGCTCCTTCTCTAGAATCTGGCCATTTTGAGCCTAGCCCTTTCAATTTGTAGTACCTCGGCCCATATCGACGCGCCGTACAACAGTACCGAGTGCACTACCTCGTTATAGAGTCGCTTCCTATTTTTTTTTTTGGGCCACCAATGTTGAGCATCAACCTGGCCAGATTCTCCGCGATGCTGGCCGTGTGGGTGACGAATCAGAGCTAGTCATCAATTTCCACCCCCAATTTCCGAATAGATCTTGAGTATTTAATCTCGCAACCCCTAATCCTGAAGGGTGGGGGCGCAAGCTTCCTGCGTCTTGTGAAAAAGAGGGCCTCCGTTTTTTGGATAGCAAGCTCCAGGCCAGCTCCTGTCAGCCACTTCTTGGTCTTCTTCAACACGTCCTCGCAGGTCATTCGCAGGATCTCCGTGGATTTGGCGGTGACTAAGATGGCAACGTCAACAGTGAAGGCGACCATTTTGGCTCTGTCCATTAGCGGCGTCCTAAGTAGTTCGTCGTATGTTACTATGTTCCACAGAGCGGGTCCAGGCACCGACCCCTGTGGAACGCCTGCCGTCACTGAATTTTGAATCTTCTCTCCCCGTCGGCGTTTTCATCGATAAGAAACTCGCAAATGTGCATACTTACTATTCAACAAAAAAATCGTATTCTAAAGAATATTTTATTAAATGAACTGAAATCGCTATCGTTGGATAAGCTTTTAAGCTCTTTCAACAAAGATAAAATCACTTTCGTCCGTGTTGTCTTGAGAGCAGGCGTTTGTTTTGATAATCGAGATACTCGTATCATTCTTATCGTTGACCAATTTTGTTATTCCCCTTTGAGTGTTCTAGCGTGGTGTCATTAGCCGGGTATCACCACTCCTTTGCAAAATCTACTCCTTCAGAAATAAACTGGCAGGCTTGCACGGTAACCCTGCCCTTTTATTTTCACAACACATTAATAGGCAAAAATAGCTGAACAACAGAAAGCAGATGTCATGTAAGTTGAACATTAAGAAATATTTCGAAAAAATGAACGAATATTGTGTGCTACCAACAGTGTTAAAGTTCATTTATTAAGCCTAGTTCATTATCAAGTTTGTTTCTTTCTCCGGTTTGAAAGGGTTAAGCGTCTATAGACACCACAGACCATGGACGTCAATAGCCACAAACTTCACATTTTAGTTTTGATTGCCATATTCTTAAATTTTATTCGTTAGTGACATCTTGGGATACAGACAAAAATGTCGCCAAATAAAAAAGTGACAATCTTGGTTAGTTTGAAATCGATTTTTTTTATCATAAAATATTTTTTAAAAGGCCTACGCGGACAGTTTCTGTTTTTTTATATATAATACATAGCAGCTTAAAGATTAAAACCAACTTGTGTTTTGATGGTATCCACCATATAATCCATGATGAAATCGATACAGCTGTGATGTTCATGATAAGGCTTTGTTATAGCCGGACATTCTAAGCTTGGTACGCAAAGTGAAATAATATTCCATGCGTCAAAAAACAACAACAACTACTTACAAAATGTCTTTCAGCAAGCGTTAAATGCGTAAAATCAATATTTCAAAATCCCGTCATTCATAAGCTGTCAGTGGAACGTGTAGGGCAAGCATCATTTTTTATTAATTCGTGCGTGTACGATTGGGTTCATATTTTTCCCACCCTTGGCTCTCAACATGCAGTGATAAATTATTAAAATGGTGCTGCAACTTTCCGCCCACCCGGATGAAAAGGGTTCGAATTTGGAGCGCTTCCTCCGGAGTCCGACAGGGGCGATTGCTATTCCGAGGGCGATTTTCCGAATTGGAGCAAGCAGTGATTGAATCAGGGCCGCAGACAAGTGGCGGCAGTCGGGTTTTTTTTTTCTCGGGGCACCCGACAATAGCTGTCACTTGTCCCGTCCGTCCAGGGCCAACCGGAGCGTCCCCCATTGTGCAGTGCCATTGTGTCCGGCGATATCGATAATGGGTGATTAATGACTCCTATCACTCTCCATTATGCCACAACACCCTCCATTTCGCCAATAAAAAATCCGATCAAAGCCATTCGAAAACTTAACTTTGGAGCGAGACCTCCTTTTATTTTTTATACGGCCATTCTTACCCTTAGATGGTAGGCAATATCGTATTATCAACCGTTTCTTTGTGGACCCGAGAATATTGAGTTGACTATTGATTTACACGGTTTTTATGTACAGTTCGACATACAAATGGCCCGTTTTGCTTCAATATATTTTAACCCTTGATTTCAACCCTTAAATCACCATATTCAATGAAAAACACCCACGATACGAATACTGATTTTAATAATCTACCCATAATGATTTATAATCTCACTATATAAACAAAATATACTTTTGCAGTTATTCTGCACTTCGTAACTAGCGTAATTGTAGTGTAATTCCAATTGCAATTAAAACAAATATTTACTTGAAAATTAGTAACAATGCTTCGAAATTCAGAAGCTTTAAAGATTTGCAAATACGTTCTGACTTGTGTTCTTTGCTTAATTCTTGTAGAACCCATTCACTTTGACTTCAAAGCCTTCTCGATCCATTTAATCTCGTCGTCCACATTTTGGGACTATTCTTGATGTTCTTACAATTGGTAAGTTTTTCATGAAACTCATACAATATAAATTATCACATAAATCTTTAAATAAAACTACACATTGAATATGTAATTGCAACGTAGCAAAATGATTTGAAGTACGTTTTTTTTAATATGAATTTTATAATCTTACCTTTAACATTTAAATGTAATGATAATAGAAAATAATTTCTAATATATATATAGCTATGGTAGACTGATTTCGAGAATATTTGACATTCAATTAATACAGGGGTTGATTTTTGTCTTGTTATCATTGCATTAGCAATTGAAAGCAGTATTATTTGCTTTTTGCATATGCTTGAACGCGTTGCAATTTAATTATGTTTGAGCAGCCACGCCATGCTGACGATTATAGCAAATTGAGTGCATCGTTCGTTATCCAATCATCAAAGTTAAGTGACATTGGGTGTGGTCAGTGTTTGGATTATGGAAATATATATGGTATTTTTTTAAATAAATGCCATAAGTGAATCATTTTCTACGCCCTATTTATTTGTATTTGCAGCTAACTATCGTATTAGAAATTCTGCTACAATATAATGAGCCTGGTTACAATTAACACACCCAAGCTGGAAATATTGCACAATGCATAAGAAATAATACGCTCATGTAAAAATCGACATAACTTCAAAACTACCTCATAACTACTCATACTCAACAACATAACTCATAAGTCAAAGTTTCAGAAAAAACCTTGTATGGCCACATAACTATTACTCTGGTTTATTGATTCTGGTAGAATTCTGAAGTAGAATAGCATGCAGAAAGACTCACTACTTCACTACAGTTAACTCTCCTCCCCTTCCCCCTTTAATAAATGGAGCTTGTGTTTTTCTGAAGCAAAAAATGGAAAAAGATATGCTTTACCTAGCTTGTTGCTATCTATGCTATATAGCTATGAAATTACACTTGATTAAAAAAAATACGAAATAACAGCTGATATAAATTCGTCAAAAGTAATTTCAAATTCCACCCAATACGTTGCTTATTTATGTCTCGGTTTTATTTAAAATTGAAATCCTTAACAAGAAAACTTTTTTATTTATTACTTTCGGCCAAAAAGACCGCTAAAATCCTTTGAAAATTGACCCAAACAGGTGACCTTCACCCATTTTTTTGTGTAAGCTCAGTGCCAACATGGTGCGAAAATTAATCTCAACTTTTCATTAACTCGCCACCTCCACGCTTTATCTCTTTCGCTTTCATCCCTATTTCTCCTTCTCTTTTTTGTTGTAAGCATTGAAAAATATTTTTGCTTCGAAATACGCATAAAAATATCGTTGTAATTAATGTTTATTTATAATCTCAAAAATGTCAAGTAGGGCGCAACTTTTTATAGGCGTCAAAAAATACAGCCTGTTTTAGGAGAAGTAAATTGAATTTGTTTTTAATTATATTATATGTTGACGTCCGATTATTAAGTTGAGAAAAGACAACTTTGAGAAATTGATTTGCGATTATAACGAATATTAAAAATAATGATAGATTCGTGTTTTCACAATATACCCCAATATTAATATTCATTATCCCTATAAAAATCCGATGTGTGACACTTAACACGTTATATGCTGGAATACAATTTATATCATTTATATAGGTTTGGTGGTCATCGTCGGAAAAGATATCACTACATTATATATTTTATTAAGCACTTCGTTTTAACTATCTTATGTAGATTTTCGCTAAATAAAAAAAAAAAACATCCAATCAAAGTTCCTAAAAACTATGTAACCAACAAATATTTTTAGGGGATTAGTAGTATCTTTTGAACAGGTGAGGTATAACAAAACGTTGAGATACCTCGGGATCGTCCTCGACAGCAAGCTGACCTTTCGACAACATATAGAGGAAGCTGCGCAGAAGGCGCAGAAAGCGGCCAATGAGATTGGACGACTCATGCCCAATATCGGAGGGCCAAAGCCGTGCAGAAGGAGAATCATCAACGAAGTCATAAACTCAATACTTCTGTACGGAGCCCCGATATGGCATGAGGCGCTCCAAAAAGATAGCTATAGAAAGAAAATGGCCAGGGTCCAGCGGCAGGGCGCGCTCCGAGTTACCGCCGCATACAGGACGGTATCGGAAGAAGCAGTGCTTGTGATCGCGGGAACCCCCCCCCGCTGGACCTTATTGCAAGTAAGAGGGCCTTGGACCACAAAGACCCCAAAAAGCGCGGAGAACACGACCAGAAACTGAGGGAAGACTGGCAGCGCAGATGGGATGAGTCCACAAAAGGAAGATGGACCCATCGGCTTATACCGGTCGTAAGCCGGTGGAGGGCCAGAAAATACGGCGAAACTACATACCGCCTAACCCAGGTGCTCACCGGACACGGATGCTTCGGTGCGTACCTGAGGTGGATCGGCAAAGAAGAATCTCCCAAATGCCACCACTGCGAAGCGGTAGCAGATGACGCGGAGCACACCATCATAGGCTGTGAGGCTTGGGCACCCCAGAGAGAACTGCTGAAACAAGCACTCGGGGTGGCCGAGCTAAATATCGACAACATGGTCCACAGCATGATGGAAAGTAAGAAGAACTGGTACCTTTGGCGCGACTATGTAGAAGACATCATGAGCGCCAAAGAAGACAGTGAAAGAGAGAGGCGCAGAGCGCCTCTTCAACAATAGAATAGGGCCATTAAATGGCTAGACTACCTGTCACCCTTGAAGCAATGTGTAAAACAATACCAGGGGGACAGAGGAGACCAAAGGGAGCGATTTAGTGGGTAGGTGCGGCTGGTGGGGGCCCTATGTAAGATTGTGGAATTTTAAAAACACCCAAATTTTCACCTCTATCGTGTAATTTAATTATTTTGCGCGTCCCTAGACAAAGAAATCCATTGGTGTCAGATCTGCAGATCATGCGAGCTACGGAATAGGACACGTTCCTAGATAATTAAATTCAGTGGTGTCAGATCTGGAGACCATGCTAGTCACGGAATAGGGTACTGGATATCGTTATAAATCATCATAACTTTTAAATCTATTGTAGCGATCGACGGGGCCCCGCTTGACTTAAGGGGGTTGCTGCGCCTTTTGAAGGTCGCCTTGTTTGCCAGCGAACCCGCTATTGAGAACATCTCGGCGCAATGCACTATCGATTGCGAGATCAATCGCGGCGCAATCCGTAAAAATGGTCCTGGCGCACGAATCGGCTGCGATGAACGACGGAACACGTTTATGATTATATAAGCTCGGTGATAAAGGTCGAAATGAGGCAGGCGCTGCAAGTGATCAATGAAGTGAACGTGCGTTATACGGAGCAAGTGGGTGATGATCCAACCGATGGTAGACGCTTTTTTGTAGCGTCTTCTTGAATACGAAGATCCTCCCTTGTTGTATTTTGACAGTTGGCTACTGTTTTGATGATTCGCCGCTGATGTGATGACACATCATGGGAGGTCGGTAATGGCATCATCCGAATATCATTACTTCTTTGCAGAAATCTCTTCTTTAAAATAGAAAATCCGAAACTGATTTCCTAGGTTTTTCCTCCACATGACAGTCTTAATAGCACAAAATAACTGGTTTGTATTTTGCAATGTATTTTTGATCAAAATAAATCCTTATTTTATGCAATTGGTTTAAAAAAATTACTTCTGAGCATCTAAAGTCACATAATACGTGCAAATGAATGAGAAATGTCAATTTCTAAATTCTTTAAAACAATTCTATTCCGACAACCCTGACACTTAGGACATAGGGTCATGTGTGAAATGTAGCAAAAAACCTCCCCAATCCCCAAAAAAAGGTATGTGGCAAAGGTATGCATGGCAACTAACGTATTAAAAAATATATAGTTTGGGATCTTAGAAACCAGTTTACAAGTTTAATTTTTTTCTCTATTAACTGCATTTTTAATTCATCTTTTTTTACTTTAATACGAAATATTTGCTTGATGATATTATACTATCATGCTCAAATTCTAAATACAGTTAAATTATTTAATAAGTTCGCTATGCTTCTCAGAATTCAAATAAATAATGAGTCAATAAAACGTACATATGAAGCACATGTGTGTACTTTAAAGCCAATTTAAATTTTCAAATATCGATTTTCGTGTAGTTTACAAATCAATGAAACACTTCTGATAACAGCAATTGGACACACTTGTAGTACACGACCTCAATAAAAACGAATGTTGCCTTATGGTCATGTAATTATATATTTTTTTAGTTAAATATATCTTATATATATATCAAACATCCTTGAACAATGATACATTTGTGCAAAAATCTTAAATCAATTCAAAACTGTTTAAATTCCTTGATTAAATATTTATATGGTTTATGTTCATTTAAAATTAAATTGCAGTTGAATCTAGTTGAGACTATTTGAATATACTTTATAGCGCTGTGATTAGTTTAAAGTAGCTGTTAAGTGCTGAACTGAGAGCAATTTTACTTTAAAGTATTTTGCTGGGAATTTTAGTGCCGATGAACTGCAGATCTATCCTGCATATTTTTCAGCTACTTACTATTTTCTATTTTTGCTCAAATTGAGTTCTAAAAATATTTTTGAAGTGCTTCACATAAAAATATATTACTTTGTTTTTGTGTACATAAAAATATATTGCCAGTCATTGCCAGCTTGAGGGAGTTTATCGCGCTCAAAATACACCCCTCATATGAATATATGTTTATTGATTTAGACAATTTGTCAAAAGTCCTATAAAGTAAGACATTTGAGAAAATATTTCGTGTTTTATTAGCCAACATTCGAAATGTTGATAGCCTCTGCTTAATGAGGGTGCAATATAAAAATATTCCAAGAATTCCAATACAGTTAAAATACACTTGGCGAAACACGTACAGAAATATGAAAGTAATTAACTTCCATGGAAATGCCGAAGAATTTTTGGAGAGAGAAAAAAATGGAATGTGTATTAATCACAACGAGGAAATAATATATTAGTTTTGAAATATGACTCTTTTAAAATCGAAAACATGTCCGAAATAAAATGTTCGACCGCCCCCCCGACAAAACGGCCCGAACGCGATTACATATGATTTAGTACGAAACATTTCTCAAATAATATGAATTATATTTTCAGAAACATTTCAATCTATGATACGCGAAAAACGAACAGTAACATAAATTATTACATCGTATTTTATTGCTTTTTTCATAGTACATAGTACCGCAAGTCCGAAACCACAAACGGCCACGTTTCTTTAAATAGCGAACGGGCTTTTCGTAAATTTGAACTTGAAAAATTGCCACGAAATTATGGTTCATACATCAAAACACGTATCATCATAAAAGCAATTTTTTCGTGTACTAATTCAGATCATTTATCACTAAAAAAAAAACAATTCAATTTCTACAGTGGGAAAAAATGGGTTGCCTTCAATAATCAGCAAAAGAGAATCTTAATTATTTCCTGCGAATGAGGGTATGATTGTAAATAATGATGTGAAAGTTTTGAGCTATTTTTATGATACTAACACTTCTCTTCAAAATTTATTGAACAATATATGATCCATTCTGTTCTATTACCTTTCTCCATTTCTCCGGAAGGCTCATAATGCTTTCTTGCCAAAATTTTACAGGTTTGTTGGCAAAATATATTGATCAAAGTACATTTTTATATTATTTTTTGAATTAAAAATTTTACCACGTAAAGATTTTTTTAATGAAAGAAATAAATAATAATCTGAAGGGGCAATGTCCGGAGAGTATGATGATGGTAAAACATTCCAGTCAAATGATAATAATTTATTTCTGACGAGCAAAGACACATGAGGCGTGTCGTCATCGTGATGAAAAACAACACCTCGTTTGTTCGCTAATTCTGGCCGTTTTCTGGCAATTGCACCCTTTAGATTGTCTAGTTGGAAACAATATTTTGTTGAATTGATCGTTTCACCTTGCTGAAGTAGCTCATAATAAACTATCCCCTTCCTGTCCCACCAAATGCAAAACAAAACTTTTTTTGGATGTAGGCCATGTTTAGCTACAGTTAAAGCTTATGTATCCTTGGTCCAAGACTGTTTACGTTGGATATTCTCATAGAGTACCCAACTTTCGTCTCCAGTGACAAATCTCTTCAAAAAAAGTTGGCTATTATGTCGTTGGAGAAGAAGATCGCATGTTTAAATAGGCTGAAGTTTATTTGAGTCAGTCAGTTCATGAAGAAGCCACACGTCTGAACGATTGATGTAGCCCAATTTTGTCAAATGATTATGGACGGATGTTCGTGGAATTTCAATATTGTTAGCTATTTCATGAACAGTATATCGCGGCTTGATTAGATCTATGTTCATTTGCGAAAGAAACTTATGGGACAATCTAATATCAGGGCTTCGGACCGAAACTGTATCGAAAAACAAACCGTTATAAATGAATAGAACTGGATCAGAAACGAAAACCGAAATGAATAAATAACGAATTGAATTAACAATATTACTTATTATAGACTTTTGAAACACTACTAAATAATTATAGCACAAAAAGCCTATATAAGTATACTGGACTAATGTTAAGTGTCCATGATAATCTTTAATTTTAGCTTTTTTCAGGTTCGAATTAAAGATTCAACATTTTTCAAATCGCACTCTTTTTATTTTTAAATATTATTAAAGGAATTTATCTGTCTTTGGTGAATTTTATTTTCTCATTTCTCAGCATGACAAAGCCTCATCAGTTCAATCCGTCGAACAATTCAACGACGTTTGACACCATCGTAGGGTTCAACCAATGTCCCAGTTTGTAATTCTGTCCCGGAAAGCAGTCAATTTGTTTGCTTTTGGCCACTATCCAGCACTTCACCTCCAATAAAGCTACCGTTCCCTGGTATAAGCAATGCTTGCTGATTGCACTGAAATCATGACATGGAAGAATAAAATTGAGCAGCGCTTTCCCAACGGTCACTCAGGAGGCCAAATCTTATTTCACACATCGGGGCGCGCCAACATTTCACTTTAAATTGATTTTACTAATCATACAAATGCATTGGATATGATGACTAAATATAAGAAACACATAAATACTTTATATATGTATATATCAATATATCTATTTGGTCAGTCCAAAAGTTCGTGCGCATTTTTGGGATTTTTTTAAATAGTATAAATAAAACATAATTTCACATTAGATTTCGAACCTGTCGAAATTTGTCGTCGCTTTACTAATGCATTAGTTAGTCTGTCACCAATTTTCGTAAACATCAGAAGCATATTGTACCCATAGAAAATGAATATCGATAATCAATACTAACATGCTGTGTTATATTTTTTTTATTTTCGTGTGGCAAATCTGCCAGATCTGCAGCAGTTCTTCTATGGGCCGTGATATTGCTGGGCGAATGGATGGGAATAGACGGGCATCGAATAGAAAGACTCTCTAAATAACTATTTGTTCCACACGAGAGATAGAGATCTGGCTGCAGGAAGGACGACCTCTCGCAGTCAAGGCTAACCGACGACTCTCCCGACTCCCGCCTCCTGCGCTCCACTCCTCAACCGGCAACGGTGCACGAGCAAAAAGCGATCGGTCGATATGCACGTGCAATGTCTCCGTAGGGCCACAAGAGATGGCTCTGTTAAAATAACACATTGCACCTGAAGATAGATGGAAGATATCGCTGTTAACAACGCTTCTAGGTGAGTAGATGGTAAATCGCCCACGCTACAGTAGCATTTATGATGAACGTCATTCAAGTCGACCTGTTGTTTTGATACGTATGGTGTGATTTATTATGAACAGTTAGAACTAAATCAAACTATTAATGCAGATATTTACTAAGTCGTTTAAACATAGAATTGATTAAATAACGCCTGCAATTGATGAATATCAAGAAAATGTTGCTTCTTCATGATAACACTAGATCGCATACGGCTCAAACAACGCTGCAAAATATTAGTGAATTTAACTGAAAGCTTTTGCCGCATCCTGCTTACTTCTCGGATATTGCCCCAAGTGATTTTCAGTTATTTCCAGCCTTACGATTTTTTACTAGGGAAAAAGTTAAATTCTAAACAGGATGTACAAAATGGACTTTCAAGATTTTTTGACTTAAAACCAGTGTCTTTACACAACAATGAAATAGTAAAAGCAATCTATAAGATAGTAGAGAAAAATATATGATTATTTAAAATGTTAAATTGTGTTTTTTTTTACACTATTTAAAAATTTCCCAAAAATGCGCACGAACTTTTGGACTGACCTGATATTATGTTAAGAATGAAGAAATAATAAAATAATTTTAAAGTTGATTATTTCAAATGAAATCAATAATAAATCTTTAAATATATCGTTCAAATTTAGTATAATGGTCATATAATATAATTTCTAACAACAGATATTTTTCATGGAGTTTTCATAGATTGACTGAAATTCCGAACTTTCATGTGTAACTGCGTAACGGCTTCAATATTTTGGTTGTTTTGGGTTGCAGTTCTCTCGCAAAGTGGCATTGCGTGCACGACGATATATCGACGTTGGCACTTTTTGCAACTGTTGACAATGACGATATATCGTCGTCCAGCACTAAAATGGATATTAATAATTTAGCATGACATAACAAAACGTAGTACTACTGCACGCATGCGCAAATGTGATATTTATCCGGAAGTGCTTTCTTTTGCCTTAAGGTACACAACGAATGATGAGGAATGTTTGTTATAAGATATGTAGGGTTTTCAGGAGTGTTTATAAATCTTGCCCCGTTAAAAGCTCACATTAAGCCTTTTATCGTATATGGTAACATTTCGGCCCATGGTGGGATAATTGTGCGGCCTCTTCTTGAGTGGCGAGTATCCAGTTTCGGTGATGTGCAAGTTCCGGTGGGCTCTTAGAAGGGCATTGAATATTCAGGTAATGGCGGCGGGGGTTGCCTGGCAACATTGCGACGCGCGTGACGTCACGCCGTCCACCCTAAGGTCAGACGGGGCTTGTTAACTCTGCATGCGTGCCAAAACCTCGCCGAAGGGAGCAGGGACGTCCGCCATCCATCCTCGCCCACACTTTAAGCCCGCTCTAAATCATTCACATTTTATACATCGTGCCAAAGAATGCAAATAAAACCTCTCTGCCCTGATTTCTAATTAAACTTTCATTTATCTACATGTTTCATTTCGTATTTGAACGGTCAATATTTGATCCGGAGGAGATATGCCCTTAAATAATGTTTAGACGTGGAATTAATCTAATGAAGGATTTACGACCCCTAAAGTGGTTATTTTAACAATGCATGGTAATGAAATGGCACTCGAAAGTATTCATCGGTGGATTAAGGAACAAAACCACTCCACGTTTTTAATCTTGATTTTTTTTTTCGTGCTTTAACAAAGATTTTATTTTAAGGCCATTCAAGAAGCTTTTGAAGGGCAAGGGTGGAAAACTCGAGTTAGTCGAGTGCACAATTTGCACGTGACCAGATAGAACTTTGATTATTTCTCAACTTTGTCGATTATTTAAATAGAATTTTTTTAAAAACTCTCATTTTAACCCTTCTGTCAATAAGATGATCTTCTTAACTTTGTTCATGGAATGCTTTAAACAAATTTAGAATTTAAAAAAAAGTTCGGGATCCTAGCGTATCGAGAAAAAAAAATTCAATCAAACTTTTTTTTATGCGATTTCAAAGCTATGCGGTTTTTTTGAAGCATTTTTTTCTGTTTTTTAAATTTCATAAAGATTACTTAGAAGGAAACTTGGCCGGTCCTATTATAATGAAATCTTTTAACGCGTTTTTCTTGAAACTATTTTACACTTTTGACATCATATCTCAAGTTTTAATTAATTAATTTACTTCAAACTGGGTACGAATCTTTTCAATATAACCCTCTATTATTCTAACCAGATTTATATCAAAATTTATTTTTTAACCATTTAAAAAAAATAAACTGTGACGAAATATGGGCAAAAAATTACTTTTGAAAAATGAATATTTTTTTAAACAGTCGCCATTTTGTGATTAGATATTTTTTGAGTTAGAGACATTTTTACTAATAATGAATTATATTGTTGGAAAGAGAAAGTCTACACAGAACAATGATGATATTGACATTAGGTATACTATTTCCTCCGAAGAAGAGAGCGATTTTGAGTCATATCGAAAATCGTAACGAAAATTATCATACAGCGATGATAGTTTGCAATTAAAATAATTAGTATTTCTATAGTGGATGTCTGGCATTTGAGATGCCAGATGTAAGGCATCCTAAAAATTTTATTTAATTGCCTTATTGGTTTCTTGTTTTTTATTAACTTTTTTGTGCGATTTTGGATATATTTTTTATAGCTGTTTCAAAGTTATGCGGTTTTTAAAATCCATGGCACGCATCTTCACTTTTCTTATGTAATAGCTTTTTTTGTGCGATTTTCCGCGGAACGCATCTACCGCACAAAAAAAAGGTTTAAGTGTGTTTTTATTTTTACACTTAGACTACATAAGTTTAAAACCCTTGTTTTGGACCTTCAACGCAGATGTCAATTATATTTTTAATCGCGCTTCACATCTTTGTTACTCAAAAGACTACACACGTAATGAGCTTGCTATAAAGTTCATAATATGACCTGAGCAGTTCATTAAATTCTCATAGCGAATCGCTGTTTTAAATCGTTGTGTGGAATTCGTTTACAATCAAACATGATTGTTTCGTTTATTGGCAAGCTTCTATCTTCTTATCCGACAAAACAGTATTCTGCAAATTTGCGTGCTTTCAATTCTTTCAGTACTATTGTTATTCTGAACCGTATTTTCTTATATGGAACTTCGCTCTTGCATTTGCACTTTTTTAGTATATAAAACTTCGAACTAAGTTCATTTTGCAGTATCTGATAAATACGTACATCTATTAAAATCTTTCAAGTCTAAGAATACTACGGATGAATCTTACTTATTTTGGTCATACATATTAAATTCCAAATAACTCTTTAGCATACGCGTATTTAATATGATTGATGCACTACTGCTTTAAGCAAAAAATATTGATTTTGCGCGAAGCAATCAATTGTGGTTTTTATGGCATTTCTACAAAGAATCCGGTTAACTACTGACCGACAAAAGTTTTGTGTTTGATAAAGAAATACTTATTACATAATAAAACGCATTTAGAATCATTCTCTAACACTAATGTTTGTGAGAAGAACTTATGGATATTGAATAGTGTTAATCAATCAATTAATATAATAAAATTTCACCAAAGAAATAACACAATTCGCAAGGCTTTTCACCCGAAACTCTCAAGGCGTTTCGTTTCGTAAATAGCCTTGAATCATATCTCACCATGGATATAAATAATTGATATTTTTTAAGTTTATCAAGATTTAATTTACATGTATTTCGTATCTGATGATATTTAAACACTTGAATTCAATTCTGTGATAGTGGTAAGTGATACGAGTGGTCAAAAATGATCATCCAATGTACACTTATGTTGATAAATATGTTAGATATCTGCTGTACATACTCAATTAATCATTTCGAAATGGAAACAGTGAATTTAGGAGCTAAATTGAATTGCATAATTATTTGTAAATGCGACACACCATTAATTCAATTCGAACAACCATAATAACCACACCAGCGACTTTGTGACAGTAATTATGTTTCACATACTGCAATCATTAGTACTTGTACACACGAACAATTGTTCTTCCACTAATGAGCTATGAATTATCTCGTTGTTGAAAATTACATTTCGGCTGAAAGCTCAATTTAAAGGTTAAAACGTGTGCTTATTTTGTCCCATAACATATTACATTATTTATTCGCGTCATTGCTATTTTGATTGTTGTTTTGTGTTCAAATGATTTAATATTATAATGAAATATTGTTCAGCGAGAGTATTTATTGTGTTATTATGGTCTTAATAATAGCACTAAATGGGTTAAGCAATTGTTTTTAAGTTGAGTTGTGTTGGAATTTCACAAAATGGGCCTTGGAAAATATCAATAATACGTACTCGCAAAATGAGGGTTAATGGCACTCGTAAACTACTAAACCGCGAATCCTGATTTGTACAAATGTGGAGAATACCAAAATTACCCCTAAATGGGAACGATAAGGGAAGTGGAAAAGAAGAGGATATTAAGTTTAATGATCGGTGATTACTATCTGATTGTGTAAACACGGTCGATTTAAATAACTTCATCGATGTGGCTTAAGATACCTAATTTTATTCATTAAAAATTCAGAATATTTTAGGAAAGAATATATAATTGATGAATATTATTATATCAAGTCTCGGCAGAATATCTATAAAATAAGATCTTTTAAATGGAAATTACTGTAGTAATATTATTTATATCGTAAATAGTTTATGTAAAAATGCATATAAAAAGCTCGTCTCGTAAAATTTAGTCATGCTAAATTTAAATTTGTAAAATATTCTCTCATGATAAGTCTATTATTTAAATTAGTCATAAAAAATTCGTTGAAAAACAATCAAAAGTCAAAAGTTCTTGTATAAAAAAATGTTCGTAAAACTCTCTATAAATTTGTTAACAAAAAGTTACTTCAAAAGAAACTTATGTGAACTAGTGATCGAGTAAACTCTCAAAAATGTGGACCATAATAATGTACGATGAACTATCCCTTTTTATATTGTTCAAGAAAATTATGTGTGCGCTGAAAATAAGACTTTTAAGAGAAATTTATTATTAAGACATTTTGTTCAAAAATGAAAAAACTCTCACGAAAATAATTTATCTAAAATCGACCGAAAAAATAAAATCCATTCCAAACTTAACTAATACAACACATCTAAACCATTTTCCAGGGCAAGAACGTCCCTTAAAGAGAATTAGCTAAAAACACGCCCTTTGAAGTTCACTCATATATTTCGACCTCAAAATTTAGCCATTTCAAAATCACAAAAAATTGTCAGAAAAAACACACCCTTAAATATTTTGCCATGACACGCTACAAACAAATACGTTCGCGAAAAACTAATTTAAAAAATTGCTCATGTACAACTCGCTCTCATAAAATTCTGACCATAAAAACTCATCCCCAAAACTGAAATTTGAAAATTTATCAATATTCACATCTAGAAACTTTTTACAATGTCTCACCCTCTATAAATTGATTATAGTTTTTTTTTAGAACTATATTAATAATAATGAATTATCATGATGACCTTATAAAACAGTTCAATTTGACATTTTTAACGTTAATCGACCATATACACTCAAACCTCTTTTTGTGCGATTTTGAAGTTATGCGGTTTTTTTTAAATTCATAAAGAGTACCTATCGAGATATTTTGGTTAAAATAGGAAATAAATAATCAAAAGTAACCGAAATTTAGTAAAAAAAAATAATTTGGGACTGTTAATTCTAGTTTAGATTTTTAAAAAAATCGTTTTTTGGTGCATTTTTCAAATGTTTCGACTTTTAAAAGTACATTATCCAATAGAATTTTGGATTTTTGAAATTTTGAAACAGTCGCCATTTTGTGATTTCTTTTTTTTTAGTTAGGGACTATAGTGCCATCATTACTAATTAAGAAATATATTATTGAAAAGAGAAAATCTACAATTGCCTTATTGTTTTCCTATTTTTTAAATGACTTTTTTTGTGCGGTTTTGGATATATTTTTTATAGCTGTTTCAAAGTTATGCGGTTTTTAAAACCCATGGAACGCATTTTTAACTTTTTCTATGTAAGTTATAGTTTTTTATATGCGATTTTCTGCATCTACCGCACAAAAAAAGGTTTAGGTGTATAACTTCAAATCATGAGAATAGCTAAACTTTTACTTACTTCCACAAAATTTTAAACGAATATAAACATAATTCAATTTATTCAAGCGAACATTTTCTGTATTAAGGTGGAAATTATTATTTTTATCGAAAATACACAATATTATTTGGAGTCGAACGCAACATAACAATTGCGTACTAAATTTTCCATATGACCATCGACTTGCATAGAATCAGCAATGGAGATAAGATTTTCCAGGCGGGGGATGATTCACAACCACCCATTTCGCAAGTATTGTGACTAAAAGGCTGCTATGGCGAAACGTGAAATTTATGGCTCAGCACCCGGTGGTATAGTATTAAAATAATTAATGGTGTGGATGATAAATGTGTCTATCGGCGATACACTGCCCCATTGTGCCTCGGGGAGAGAAGATTAACTATTTAATTTGGAGATAGCAAACAAAAAGGAGAACCGAAAAGAAAACTCGAGCCCCTTGTGTAGTGGAGCTGCTTTATTCATTATCTACCCTCAGATCCTCCACTCGTTTCTTTGGCGAAGCCTTAATTTGCTTCCACGTGCATTAATAATATATCGAGGAGTCGTTAAGCTGTGTATGCGTGTTATTTACAACGAAAGAAATCATCCCTAAACTACCCGCTTCATAATTCAATAGTCTTTGTTCGAAGTTGGTATGATGATCGATTTGCCCGGGAAACTTCTTCGGGCGGCGCATTAATTAAAATGTTCCATATTAATTCGTATCGGAGTTGTTCGGATCGTATGAACTAAGTAGAAGAGGGATGAAATGAAAATGGAGATACTGTAATAAATTTATAATTGATGAATTATGGTATCAGTGGCATTCGTTCGGAGTACCACATTGTGGAAGCTTTTATTAATTTTAAGCCGCGTTATTAATATTACGACCGATTTCAATGAATCGATTCGGATTAACCGTAAGTCATTTAAGCATTCGATTTATTTACGTTTACAAAATATCATACGCACTAATTAGTATTCAAGCCAGACTTGTGGTTTATTGATTTATATACATACAGCAGGATTATATGAATTTATACAGGGATTCGAGCTACATTTCTCAAAACATAGTAATACATTACACAGTATCATGTTTTAAAACTATGAGGCGGAAGTGAAATTTGATCCCGGGTATCTGAATAAATGAAGCATCCTGAAATTCCATGAATCGTCTGAAAATTATTCAAACTTAATAAAACACACATTTCTAATTGGCCACAATACATAATTTGCATCATTATACAATGAAATTTATTTATAAGCCATCGTGTCTATAATTTATTCAATAAATCCCAAAAAAATTAGAATTACTATCAATAAAATAAATAATCATTGTAGATTTCTAATAATGAATCAACATTAATTCTGATACAACTTAAACAACCTGTAAAATGATAGTGTTCAACCAAATAAGTATAAATTCCATTAAAATGTTGATGAGTAGTCATTTTTGAACTCTATAAAAATACAAGATATTCTTTGTGTTCGTACGTATAATCGCAAAATTTCGTTGGAAATTTGATTGAAACGTGACAACGATAAAACAGATCGTACATGTAATGTTTGACATTTTAATCTGAATAAATAATAATATTATATTTGAAACAGAAATATCCGCAACATGTGTGGATGATTATTAATCAAACGGTTAAAAATGAAATAATATCAATAACTTTGCTGTAACATCTTCCAATGGCGTAATTTTAGAAAATGTGTATTTCAATATATCAAAAGAAAAAGAAAATCAATCAAATACAGATCGCTAAAGCTAAGAGCTATTCCGAGCTGAATGCTTAAGTGTCGATATTAATTAAAATCTTAACTTAAATATTTCAGCTTTTAGATTATATCGAATACTCGTTGTTATGCTGGTGTCAGAATTTGAAGCCTTTAGCCTGAATAATAACCATCGTCATTTTGTTGATTACCACCAATTATACCCATATAATAAGTTTTTTATAAAGCTATAATTATTTATATATCCATATAAAAAGATAAAATCATTATATAAGAGAAAAAAAAACACTTTAACTAATTAATTAACAAAACTGCCATCAGTTTCATTGTTTATTCTGCATCCGAGAAGAACGTTTGGCAAATATTTTTTTACACTAAATGCGAAGTGGGATACACTCAAACCTCTTTTTGTGCGATTTCGAAGTTATGCGGTTTTTAAAAAATATTTTTTTAATATTTAATTAAGAGTACGTATCGAGATATTTTGGATAAAAGAGGAAATAAATCTTCAACACTAAACGAAATTTGGAAAAAAATTATAATTTGGGACACTAATTATGAATTATATTGTTGGAAAGAGAAAATCTACACAGAACAGTGATGACATTGACAATGGGAATTTTTAACTTTTTTTGTGCGATTATGGATATATTTTATAAAGCTGTTTTAAGTTATGCGGTTTTTAAAATCTATGGAACGCATCTTCACTTTTTCTATGTAAGTCATAGCTTTTTTTGTGCGATTTCCGCGGAACGCATCTATCGCACAAAAAAAAGTTTAAGTGTATATTACTTCACAGGGTCACATCGAATATTTAGCATTCCTCTGATTTAATAAAATATTTAAATTTAACATAATTTGAATATTTTAACAATGATTTGAATTCTTCTCAAATACTGTCCTTCATTTTCACTAGCCACTAATTGTATATCGTTATTTTAACATTAATGTCATATATTTCGTAGATATCTTACAGTGCAAGGATAGATTATGCAACGTTTGAACCGTTGTTTTATTTTCACTAAAGCAGTTTCAATAGCGACAAACGTTAAGAATGAAAATACCATCTTGGAAGACAAGACACGGCGTTTCTTCCAATTTGCAATAGCTCGTCTCTCTAATATGATAATCCTCACTATCATATTCAAACTTTCAGTTGTGTACATTTACATAATAACAATGTTTGCAGTCTCCATATAAATTGAGCATTTTACGTTTTAAGGATTTGAGAAAAATGCAAATTTCATTGTGGATTGGTGTACTAAGTATAACGTTTTATCTAGCGTATTATCATTTGTTTTAGCTTGGATGCATGATAAAATTTATGCAAATTAGGTTTTAATTAATATTTAATTTTTTTTTAAAAAGGGATCCCTATTCAGAAACGGATTTAACTAGATGATGGTCTTTTTTGCAGTTCTAATTAAAGCAATCATCCATAGAAAATAAAATGTATTATTTTAAATTTAATCAATTGTAAATACTCAATAACCCAGCGTGAATATAATATAAACAATAATATTTAATAGCTTTTGCTCAATACATTCACTGAGTTAACGAAAAGTCTCTCAATTTCAAAGATAAGATATGAAACAAATTTGCATTTTGCACATATAATGAATCGTTTTTCTCCGTGAGTAATTATTGTTGTATAAAAATCTGTTCACTGTGGCAACAATCGTTCGTCCCTTATACAAAATTACCACGTAGCGAACGACTTGAATGATGATACACATTTTCCACGTCAAAATATTTCCAAATTACTGATGAATATTGTATGTGCTTTCTTCGCTTCAGTTGGCCGGGTACGTGTTAAGTGGTAATCGTCAATTTAACATCACGAGCAATACTCGTTAAAATTCAGTTGTATGTGTTGCGCTCGGGGGTGTGGGTGAAGTACAAAGGCGTGCCGAAATTCCACCCTCTTCTCAATATAAATTTCACTTTTTTCGCGGCGATGGTAACATTGTACCGAAGAAAAGGTAATTTTCGCAACGGGGCGGGGGACGATGGTATCTGGTGTGTGGATTAATGATTCCGCCACAAAAAATGAGCTGTCATGATTGAAGTCGGCCACCAAATTACCGTTCCGGCACCGACCTTTGTTGGTAATAGCCAAATAATACCCCGGCTCTGTATACATGACCTTAAACTGTGGAAAAAATGTGTGGAGACCAAGTCCTGCGCCAGTGGTGGAAAAAAGCCTCGGTGCAATCATTTATTATCGGTCCACACCATCTTCGAATTTCTCACCTCGGCGAAACTTCTTTCTGAAAAAGGCTAGCAAAAAAATGACAGGGAGTATATTTCAGTTTTGACGCTAAACTCAGTATAAATATGTTTGATAGACTTAATACATTTTTCAACGTGAATAGATTTTTTTTTTTTTTGAAATATCGTCAATGTGTCAGAACAATCTTCTGTTTCTATTTTGAGAATTTGCAAAATTTATTTGAGAGGCAACATTACTTTGATGTCATATTATTCGCTTCAAAGACATACCAATCTCAGTTTCAAAGGGTCAAATTTGATTTTAATTTACATTCGAAATTATCTTCCGGTATATCTTCCGAAAGTTTTCGTACTGGTTTAACATTCCAAGTCACAATGAATATACAGTTTTTCAATGAGTTTCTCTACATTAACAACCTATCCATAGAGCATTCATTATGAAATTTGGCAGACATGTGTATAATAAACGTCTTCGTTGTATAGATTACAATTACCTAAAAATATTTAAAAATGTTTATTTAATAAACAAAAAACCTCAAAAAATGTTGGTAAAAACAAACTATTTTTTTGATTGCTCACTATTTTTTTTATTTTCCAATATTTCTCCTTAATTATAGTCTAAGCTATACACAATATTATACAAAACATTATTATGTTTTATTTTTTAACTGCAAATCACCTATTCAGGACTTAAGACTTCCATGATGAAGAAAATCATCGCTCGCGGATCGACATACACCATACTTTGTCAAACTTAAAAAAATATTTTTAAATTAAATAAAAATCGCCTAGTCTACACACTAAATATCTACATTCTATATTTAATACCTTTTGTATTAAAAAAAATGTTAAAAAATGGACCACTTTTGGGCTCAACAAGGTAAAAACATCCCTTAAATTCGAATAAATATTTAATAACGTAATTTAGATGTTGTCCAAGCTATATGCAAATGTTGACTTCAATGCTTTATGTGGTTTTTATAAACGCTTCTATGGACATAAAATAATATCTATCAATTTGGTTTTATTACATTCCAATGATAAAATTGCTTTTAATATTAGGTTGTCCCATAAGTTTCTTTCGCAAATGAACATAGATCTAATCAACCCGCGATATACTGTTCATGAAATAGCTAACAACATTAAAATTCCACGAACATCCGTCCATAATCATCTGACAAAATTGGGTTACATCAATCGTTCAGATGTGTGGCTTCCTCATGAACTGACTGACTCAAATAAACTTCAGCGTATTTAAACATGCGATCTTCTCCTCCAACGACATAATAGCCAACCCATTTTTAAGAGACTTGTCACTTGAGATGAAAGTTGGGTACTCTATGAGAATATCCAACATAAACGATCTTGGACCAAGGGTACATAAGCTTTAACTGTAGCTAAACATGGCATACATCCAAAAAAAGTTTTGTTTTGCATTTGGTGGGACTGGAATGGGGTAGTTTATTATGAGCTACTTCAGCAAGGTTGAACGATCAATTCAACAAAATATTGTTTCCAACTAGATAATCTAAAAGATGCAATTGCCAGAATTAGCGAACAGACGAGGCGTTGTTTTTCATCACGATAACGCCACGCCTCATGTGTCTTTGCTCGTCAGAAATAAATTATTATCATTTGACTGGGATGTTTTACCTCATCCTTCGTACTCTCTGGACATTGTCCCTTCAGATTATTACTTATTTCTTTCATTGAAAAATTCTTTACGTGGTAAAAATTTAAATTCAAAAAATGATATAAAAATGTACCTTGATCAATATTTTGCCAACAAACCTGGGAAATTTTGGCAAGAAGGCATTATGAGGCTTCCGGAGAGATGGAGAAAGGTAATAGAACATAATGGATCATATTTTATTCAATAAATTTTGATGTTATACAAATTATTGTTTATTTATTTCTTTATATGAAAACGAAAGAAACTTATAGGACACCCTAATATATCACATTATCAAAATTATTTATGAGCAAACCCAAGAGTAAAATTCAAATTAAGCTTCGTTTTTCATATTTTCGAATTTATTTTCTTTAATTGTAGATAATTTGTTAGGTAATATATTATTTTTTATATACCATTCCTTTTTACAATAGGGATTATGAATTTCCTATTTATTAATAAATTTCGTTCATTAGATTTTCTATAAAATGACTAGAATTTTAGAATAACCACGCAGGAGACCAGTATAATATAAATCATCAATTAAAGGTATTATAATTAGAAGTTAGAAGTATATTATACGAGTATGTGATCAGAGAAAATACGAGGCATTTTTTTCAGTCCCAAGGTATTAATTGTAAAGCTGTTTTTCTGCGTTTTCCCCATAGTGAGTAAAAATGTTCTATATCGATTTTTTTTACTAATTCAAATCCTGAGCCCTAGAGCAAGGATTGTGTTAGACAAAGTTGGGGTTGGGTTTGGGGTTAAATTTTTCATATTTAATCACTTGCATTGTTTCATAGAATAAATCAGAGTATTGCCGGAGTTCAGCACAAAATCGATCCAATTTTTTGCCTAAAACACGTACCAAACCGGAAAAAAATGATATTTTTGAATAATTCAATTTTAAAATCAATATCTAGAACAAATTTTGCTTGCTCTTTCGAATACTTGTATGAATATATACGTTATTATTTTTCACTGTGTTACCAATTGATGCTCAAAATTCACTTTAGTAGTACCTATGAATTTGATGGCATGGTTGAGATGATTATCGCGTAATTCTGTACGTAAAAATATCATTGAATATTCAATAAATGATGTTTTGAAGAAGTCACATGGGTATATTACATATCAAAAATATCAATTTCAACACGAAATCAAACATAGAGGAGACGAAATTTCGGAATCGACTTAACAATTCCACATATGCCAATTTGTTGACGACCGTAAATAGAAAGACGTGGAGCGTGAAATCAGTATAAAATATGTTTACAAAGGAATGGAACGGCAATGTTCTTCGGCGACAGTTGCGACATGCCTTTGACAAAACCTGTCAACATCTTCACATCGTAGTTGACGTCCTTTTATACGTGTCCGTCCATGCGAGAGCAGAATTTGGCAAAAGAAAATGTTAAACTGCCTATGAGTAGTCCAAAAAGAAAACAAGTCCCTGGTATGCGGCAACCAAATTTTAATAATCCAGGGGACACGGGGATGGCATGCCTTTTATCCTGCGGGAGAAGTGCTCTAGATATTGCCTCGTGGCTGGATGATTGAATTTTTTTCAGCCCTTCAAATTCAAAAAAAGATAAATAAAAGCTGGTTTACTCAGTTAAAATTTTATATGCTCTATGAATTATGGAAATTGATGAAATATTTCCATATCAATATTCTTGATAATGGATACTAAAAGTTTTTATTTTAAACTCAAACCTTTTTGAAGAATTATACACATCAACTATTTCCTAATGGTATTTATGTTTGTAATATGAAACTGAATAGAGTGGCGTTTGAAAAGTAAAACAGATCCACTAAAAGCAAAACTCCGGGTTTCCGTTAGTAATGTTAATACAACGGAATATTTTAGTGCAAAAGGAATTAAATACGTTGATCTCATCCATTAATGTTGAACTGTTAATACAGCTTTTTGATGTTAACTTGTATATAGGATAAAAGCAACCCATCGTTCATAAATTGTATAACAACAGAACCTATATTGTTGCTAAAAATATTATTCATAGTTTAAATTGTGGTAAATATTATTGTTGTAAAAGTCTTCGATGATGTTTGAAGACGAACAATCACGTCTTTATTTGATCGAGCCACGTCCATGGCTATTCATGTCGAATCCATGATTGTGTTCTCGTATTGATTGCCAATGAAGTCGCAGACTTACGATAGAAATTCGAGATAAAAATAAAGCATGGCAACACATGTCACCGTAAAATAATGGCACGGCAATAAAACAGTTAAATAATTAATCGCCATGGAATATTAAAAGTCGAGCCGAGAGTTTTTATATCTGGCCATAAAACGGTACACGGCGTGATGATATTAATATATGTTTGCGCTTTTATTTCCATGTGATCTCGAGGAACACTTTTTCCTGTAAACCAGACGGGATGTAAAACGAGGAATAATAAAAAAGACACACGGCCAAGATGCTCGTTGTTTTCTTTAGAATTTTCATATAAAATGACATCAATTTTAGGGCAGCCGCGTTCTCTTCCAACTCTCTTTTCTGCTTTTTTCGACTCTCCCCCGGCTTTTTCGCTCGAATTTTAAACAAATACACCGCGGACAAAAGGATGCGCCGACTTTTAATTAAAAAACTCTAAATGTAACCGGATAGCGCACAAAAATGTATAAGAACTCATTATAAACTAGCTTCATAAGCCTTTCCGAGGCCGAATATGGAAACAATGTCGACGCTCCACTCGGATGAAAAACAAACAGATTCGAGTTCTTCCGTGAAAACATTTTAATCCTTTAATATTTTAAATCAAATTATGGCTCGAAACCAATGTAAAATAGCGGGCGCGTATCCTGCGAAATAAATTATCTCGCTAATTAAATATTTCACGACCGAAAATATAAATAAATTCGAGCTTTAAAGTTCAGCGCTTAATGATAAGTTCATAAAGCTTGTTCGTGAAGGCTTGCTAAAAGTCGACACGTTACACGTTTAAAACATTCCAGAAGAATAAATAATATTTACAACATGTTGTACGAAGATATTAACAATGAAAGCTAAACTCAATTGCTATATTCATTCATGAAAATTCCAATTAAATATTTATATCACATTTTTGGTTCGGCTAATCGGTGCTTTATAATTTCTGACACTCTTGAATGCGGAATACAAAAATAATTCTACAAATACGACACAAAAAATAATCAATATTTAAAATTAAATTTAGAATCAATTCTAAAATTATCAGCTCAGTCCAAAAGTTCGTGCGCATTTTTGGGAAAATTTTAAATATTGTATATAAAACATAATTTAACATTATATATCCCAATACTCGAAAGGCTTATTCTTGTGTGCATTTTCTGATGTGCTTCATTACACGATTGTCAATAATCAAAGAAAAAGCAGTTCTCACTTTGCCCTTCATAATATTTCGTGGCATATAATTGTGGCTTCATAATTGGCATATGCTGTCAAGCCTACAACCTCCCTGAAAACATAATAAATTGAGGCTCGTCCGGGTATTTGAGCCTTGTTCTATTTCTTGCCAAATTCTACCATCAGCTGCACATCTGGAAGACCGATCACTTTCACTTTCTGAAGTCGATAAAAATTTTTTTTTTCCTCTATTCAAAATGTTCTCATCTTCACTTTCTTTACCTGAGGAGTCACTATACGTGTAATAAACAAGGGACTGATGGCAATAAATTTTATTCTATGAAAGTTGTAAAAATGGGTTGACATTTTAAAAATAATTAGTTATTCTAGTATATCAATCTTTCTATACAATCATAATAAATACTCAGTTATGAGCTTTTATAGTATAAAATCCTTATACTATTGTTGAATGTATTCAAACATAATCATTCTACCAAATTATCCCTTAAAAATGTAGAGGCTAGCTATGCATACTCGATTTACTTGGATGCTATTATTATATATTTACAACCCTATTATCAAGCACTCGGTGCAAAACAACGATGAATATTGAATTATTTTATAAATATGTAATATGCAAACGAAGCGAATTACTAATTCGTGGTTTACTTTGTTTAATTACAAACAAATTTTATAATGAGCAAACACCATTCTATAAAATAAAATGCCCGATGATTAAATCATGGCCGTACGTTTTTGGTCGCAGTGTATCCGCGAAGAAGTTGGCCTCCCTTCGTTTCACATTTATTTGCATTTCGACATACTCGTTTGTTTTATAGGCACGTGAAAGTAGTGTCTGTTTGTCTGTTTTGGTTTCAGCATTTTCAGACAAAATGTATATTGAAATATCCCAAAGAAGCCAACATCCCGACTCAAATAAGCAAAACTATAAAGGCACAACGTGAAAAGTGAAAATACAAATGTATCTCGACTAAACCCAAGCAAAGATGGAGCTCAAAGAAGCACAATAAGCCATGTCGAATATTGCCGTTATGAAATGATAAATGTATTCAGCTCGCCTAAATTACATAGCGATTTTATTACTATTGTCGACACCTCTATATATGAATTCAAATTGATGAAAACAAAAAAAAATATCCGAAAAGCATATAAATATTGCGCATAAAATCAAATATTTACTTTGATACAATTATTCTTCTCTGTTGTTTGATGATACAAACGGAATATTATTTTTGCTCGAACCATTTTTTTGCCCGTTTTTAAACTCTTTGTCTGAGTACTTTGTTTGATGTCTGCTTGATGGCCTCATAATGTTATTAGATAAGGTATATTATTAGAAAGAAAGAAACTCCCAGACTAACATTTAAAATTGGGTGCAGCACTCCAAAGAAAACAAGAGCTCCTTCATGCTCGGTTGTTGACTCTTGAGTAAAAAGTCTTTCAAAATATTTCGGAGAGCTCTCTAAAGCTTTCAAGACACGTCATGTATAGATGAAAAAATTAAAATATTAATCTTGATTTCTATTAAAAATATGAAAGCTATAAAATATCTTTAAGCAACCTGCTACTAAAAAAATATTTTATGTGGAAGCAAACCATTCAAAGAGCAATCAACAATGAAGGATACATTCAAATTCAAAATAGCATGCAATGGAATCCTTGCACTTAAAGTAATGATGGCAATCTTTTTAATTCAAGAACTTAAAAATCTCTAAATATATATTCAAAATTACACTCAAATGTCATCGATTATTACTATCTGTATTTATAGCTCTAATTTAGATTTATATTATTAAATTCACTGATGTCAATAATATCATGTCAATCAATAATAGTAATGTCCTTATTCTTATAAAAATTCTATTAATTCATAACAGAATAAAATTGAATTATAATTTAATTAATTACGTACTGTAACCATACGATCACGCTGGTCACTCGCCGCTTATATTACATCCGCGAATTGATTTGAAATGGCTTTTAGCGATCCCTTTTATGGGATCATTGTCAACCATTTTCACATGGTTTTTTACAGCGAGTCACATCTTTTGTAGGATACGAACCCAAGAAGATTGAGTTATGAGTCCAACTACTTAACCGCGGGACTACCTAAAGATTACTTCATCTTTGGATGGCAACGCTTTTAAAACATATGCTTTAAACATTTATTATTACATCCGTTTATCTTATTGAAGATTAATTTTAAATTAAATAAATGTATCTATGACAATAAGGCAGAACAAGACGACAGACGTCAAACAACGACTGACTGGAGTGAGGGTTCATTTTAATCAAAACCATTTTCTGCACTGCTGCATGATCTGTTCCGGGTTACCCTGACTAACCACACAAAGAGTGTCTTCCACTGGTCTTTCAGCTTCACGAGAAACGCTACGCGTGAAGCGTCCAGATGCCCACCCTTCCGCCCCCCGCGGAAACCTCTCCTCCAGAAGAGGAGAGGTTTCCGCGGGAAAGACCAGCTTCAGACCATGTGCACCCAAAGGTGCGATAGAGGAGTAAAGGACTAAGGTTCAAACTAAACTCAAGGGAGTTACCTCCGCGGGTTCACTGCCACCACGAATCCAACTTCAGTTTGAAGGGGGGTTGCAGCAGATGACAGACTGCAGAGCTACCTTTTCCCCATGGTACTCGTATCGGCTCGGTCATTCTTAGTACCTAGCCATGGAAGACTATTGTACGGAGCTCCGATATGGGCCGAGGCATTACACTTCGAAAGGACCAGGGCTGAATCTGGCAGTACAGAGGAAAAGTGCGATCAGAGTCGCAGCAGCATATCGCACAGTGTCAGAAGACGCAGTCCTGGCACTGACTGCCATACCGCCAATCGACCTGCTCGAAAAAGAAAGAAAAATTATACACACTGGAATAACCAGGCAGAGAGCCAGGCAATTCCCCATGGCAGAATAGCAGTCCCGATGGGATAGCTCCGCTAAAGGTCGATGGACTTATCGACTCATTCCCGACCTGAAGTTCTGGGCATCCAGAAAGCACGGCCAGCTGTGTTACTACCTGTGGCACGGCTGTTATGGTAGCTATCTGTACAAGATTCATAAGGAGGCAAGTCCAGAATGCCACCACTGTGGAACGGAGCTGGACGATGCCGCACACACGCTATTCGACTGCCCGGCTTGGAGCACAGAGAGGAACGCATTGAGTTTGAAGTCAATATACTCACTCCCAGCAACATGGTCCCAATGATGCTAACCAATTCCAGGGCATGGAACGCGATGTGCGGATACATGGCGAGCGTTATGCTGCAGAAGGAAGATGCTAACGACTAAGACGTCGAACACACACCAAAGCATCCTCCTCCTCCTCAACCCATGAGCGATAAAACTCTTAAGATCAATAATGAGATAGGACAACACGAAGTATTAACATGAGGCCCGAGAGGGATACATCGCCGCCACCCTCGAGCAATACTTAGCGGTATCCGGGTGGTGGTGGAACCGGAGGAGGGGTTTAGTGAGTAAAAATCTCACACTACCACCAGAATGGTGTTGTCTTATGAAAATGTGAACGAGCAGGAAAGTAGGAGAAAGGCAATCAAAAATTTTGAGCGCGGAAGACGTATTCTTTCCGCCGACATCGCCTGTGGTCTCGCAGCTGGAATCTCTCTCTCTGAGTAAAATATAATTCGTGACCAAAACGAACAATTTTTCATCACCACTTTCTACCATTTTCTTCTTTCTTAGACCTATTGTGATAAAAAAAAAACGGATATGCGTGAGGCCGTTCGTCTTTAAGTAGGGCGAAGCACAGCTCAATTGCTCAAAAGCTCAGGATTCCAAATCTACATTATATTAAAATTAAAATGCACAGATTATAAAAATAGCTTATAAATGATCGTTTGGCATTAATACCTAGATACTAATTGACAATATGATCAGCTCCTTTCTATAAAAAAATTACATAGAAAACCATATCTTGGGACAAAAAGTCTAATTGCTGAGAAATCTAAGATTAAAAGCACATCAAAATCCTTCTCTGGAATGGTTTTCAATTTAAATGACGTAGTCGATTTGGTTGTCAATGTTCGCAAAGCACATATGGCATGAGTCGAGAAAGTGGGAAACGCTGTCAAGTTATTTGATTTGGTACCTACGTACATTCAAGAATTTTAACAATAAACCCAATTTAGGTCAGTGCTCGCCGAGCCCGATCTTCTCGGCGTACATATATCTGGCATTATGAAGGGTTTTCTTAACCGTTATTATATATTTTACGTTTATTATTTCTTTGCTAGGCAATGGGTATCCCCGAGAGGGCCCACTAGCAGGCAATGAGAACAAATAGGCCCCGAGTTTCGGATCGCACCCTCCTGCCTTCTCCGGGGCACGTATCGGAGGGCATAAAAATTGATTGATGACGGCTCCGGGTCCGGAACGGCCGCGGAAATATCCTCTCCCTTATTCTTTTCAGGATTCCTTCCTCACCCTCAGGTGGAACGGATTCCTGTTCGACCCCCGACGTTTATCACATAACGCGCTTTTTACGAGCCCCTTTCGGGTCTTCCAATTTCACACCGGCGAATTTGTGTTTCACAAAAGCGAAACGTTATGAATGATCGCCGGCCGCGGCCCTGCCGTAACCACGCACGCCTCGCATAAAGTTGTCAACCCCTGCCCCCGATAACTAATATCGTCAATCTCATTTCTTTAAATTCCCAATCGAACCCGACTATTGCGAATGTAAGCTACGTCTTATGTCCTATCATTTTTCAAAGAAAATACGATACAAAAAATATTCCTCGCGAAATTTGCGATAATATGTTTTATTGCATCGAAAAATCGAAATTCGAGACTTCGAGAGAACGAAACTAATACCCGCCATTCTTATATAAATCTATAACAAATTTTTGCTGATATATAAAATTCATATGATAATTAATAGTTTATTTACATAGAAAAATTATAAGACTTCCATAACAAGAAGATAAATGCAAGTTTCAAAATATAATTTTAATTTGTAAGTTCTGATGCCAAATTATCTGTTTTATTTCGTTCTATATTTTTATTTAAACAATTACGATGTATGTCTTCATTGTTCGATGTGCTTCTATGAAAATGATTATTTAAATAAAAATCCAATCAAATCTTGATATGAAAAGAGATAAACATCAAATGATTGATGAAAGCTCTAACTCACAAAAGCTTTTTTTTTAAAAAATCACTGATACTGTGCTTATTAATATAGATACTAATTAAAGGATTCTATACTGTATCCGCAGTCTAGCATCTCCATTTATATAGTTATATCCATGATAATGCGTTTATTTATTTACGCTATTTAAACTGTATTGGAAAGGGATATTAGTACGATATCAAAAAATCATCCCCTTCATCAATTAAGCATATATAAATCATACAGCATTACAAACGAATCGTACGCTTGAACCCATTATCAAATGACACACTTCATATTTACGATAAGCATATGAGCGATCGATTGGCAATATTTTATAAATTGTAAAGCTTATTAAGTTTTTCTAGGAAATAAATGAAATTTAAGAATTTATGAAAACAATTTTCGATACGCGTATAAGCCTCAAATAGATAAAATGTATGTGATCAATTTCGGATCCTGAGAGGCAACGAAAGCTGCTCGTATTAAATTTCATAATAAATATATGTTATTAAAATGCGATTTTCCAAAGAGAGCTATTTTCGTGGTTATTCTAACAATGCGTTCAAAACTCTTAGAACTTTCTCAATTTTGTAACAATATCACGACTTATAACGTATCGCCTTTCAATTTCCCAAAGATTTCGCCAAAAATACGCTAAATAAAATACGAAACAAGAACTTTGATAAACTCCCGATTCTATATTATTTGTAAGGATGCTGTGTTTCATAATCATATTCGCACAGGTGGGTCCCAGGGAGGCAATTTTTTTCCAAACTCTCTCCCTAAGGTTACATATGGACCGTTTGCGACGTAATTTTCGTTATTTAGTAACGCTACACTCATAACCCCATTTATCAATAAAACTCATTCATAATACACATAAACGCCTTGATAAAACGAAATATTTCAGCCCGTATTAAATAGCATCCCGTATCGTAACTACGAGAGCATTAAAGCGATCCACTAATTATTAATAATTCAGGAATCAATTTTCAAACGTTGACAATAGTTAATTAATTACTAGTATATAGCCTTCAGAGCCTGCCATATTCACTATTAAACATGATTATTCAATTTAAGCTAATTTATATAAAATCAATTTAACCATATAAATGAAAGGCCTAGATACTTATAAATTGTACAGTATTTGTATATTAAATTCTGAAATATAAAATATATATATACATATATTCGAAATTCAATCATAAAAAATATTTACTTCTTATAATAATAAATTATGAATAGATAAACACAGTAAAATACATATATCTTTACACAGTGACTAAGTGTTAAAATACATATAAATATATTTGTATATATTCACCAAGTATAGCAACATATGAACAGTACTTGATCCAGATTATGGAATCCAATCCCGGATAGTTTTAGGTACTCATGAATCCTGTGACTAGTAAATGTAATCCCAAAAAATTCGGGATTGAATTTTTTATCTAACAGAAATCGTACACCTCATCAGCACGATGAAGGCTACTAAATCGAGATATTCCTGCAGAAATCTGGACGCTTGAAAACAGTGGCGTAACTACTAATTGGCGAGCTTAGGCAACGCCTAGGGGCACTAACTGTCTAATCCATGTATACATATATACAGTACATATATGCTTATCAAATTTTTATATTAAACATTCCCTACCGGTGATGTATTTACTACACTTCGACTCTAATAATGGGAATATCGATATGAAATATAATAGATACGGGGTTCATAATTTTTATATTCCTCCGTAATATAACTATGAATCACATCAAAGTATTATAGTATACAAGTATTCATCTGCAGCGACGGAAAAAAATAATTTGTCGGGAAATCGGGAATTTCGCGACAATTTTGTCAGTCACATAGATGGTGTTATACGTAAATGGGGCTCACGCGGTCTTCAACTAGCATTTAAATATCTGATAACGATACCTCCAACGAGTGTAGGGGCTGAGCGTAAATTTTCAGCAGCAAGTTGCCTTGCTACCAAAATCAGATCCAGGTTATTATGTTGATTTTGTGCTATTATGATCACAGATAAACAGTTATTAATATTTAAAGTTGAAATTTTGGGAATATTTTCAATGTTGAAAAAAACATTATTTCGACAACCCTGACACTTAACATAGGGCTTATGTGTGAAACCTAGCAAAAGACCTCTCTAACCCACAATAAACAGAATTTGCTTGTATATATGAAAAAATGTTATTTTTGTATTTGAAAAAAAAATGATACACGAGCAACAAATGGGCGAAATATATAAATGAGCCTATGTTTAGAAAGCCGGCCTTAAAACGTAAAATTTGTGTGTTGACTTTACAAGTCTGGTTGTATATATAGTGTATAAACACCTTAATCCGACATTTCCACCTTCATTCTATATTATGTGCAAGTGTTTCTCCTTAAGTAAGAAATTTTCCTTCCCGTAACGCAGATAAACTTACTTAGGTAAGTAATTACGGGTTGCAGCACCCCGGAGTCGTTCCACTTAAGCCCCACGAAAGTAAATATGCTTCATGGCTAACTTACACGTGCTCTTACAGATTTAATTCGAGGTCGCTGCCTTCTTTTGGGACCTCATCCGAACTCTACGCCTACTTGTTGACTCATGACAAAGACGGATCTCGGCAAAAAGGGAACATGATGACATACGATGCCGTATGCCATCGTACGCTTTAATGTCTTATGGAGCACTCACTTTGATAATTTATAGAGGAACAACATTTCTTTGGCTTTGAGATCTTATTCAATTTATACATAAAATCATTCATAAGAAAAGATACATTACTTCCTCGCCATCTTGAATTTGATGTCATCTCGTAACTTATAGACTCAGTTCTCGTATAACATAGTACTCTTATGTAATAATAGGGTTTTAGAAGAAACCTCAAATAAATGTATTACATATAAGATTTGAATATCCTCTTACGTCGAAAAAATTACGAAAGAATTGAGAGACAATCTTCTGTTTTTGATGCTTTGAATATTAATGAAACAACAATTATGAAGACTCAAAAGTAAATAAATCAAAATTAGATCTTAATATTAATAAAAGAAAAGGCGTAAAAAGCTCTCATAAACTGAAAAAAAAACTACATTAATACAAAAAATGCGCGAAACTCTGGTGGAAGTGAAACTTCTTAGTTCCTAAGTAAAGTTGATCTATGCATAAACCATTTTGTTCTTTCACTGTGTTTATGTAATATATATTAAAATAGGCTATGTATACATAGTGTAGACTTTGAATGGAAGCATTATTAAATAAAACCACAAAAAATGTATGAACATTTCAAAACGTATTAATTAACTTTTATCTGAAAAATAACGACCATACTACTATTTTTTATCAATTAACCCATTCGATACGGAGAGCAGACATGCTATGCTCTAATGTAAATCCATATTTCTGTCAAGAGCTCGCAGCGAGTATAATTTTTTTATGATAACCTGTACACTATTGATATTGTTCGTATTTTATTTTATTTTTATTTAGGAATTTAAAACAGCTTTTGCCATAGAACATAAAAAAGAAATACATCTGCTAAATATGCCACTTTAGCACACCAATCATTATTCTGAAGACGTTTTACAAAAATCATCCATACCTTCATTTCGAATAAAGATTAACAATTTATTCTTATGTTCTATGAATAGACATAAAACTTTACTCCTAAATAACCACCTGACTTCAGTGTGAAAAAGCAAACACTCGTACTTACTTCCAGAGAAATGTAAAGATTTTTAAACATGCGTGTTTTTAAAGGTCTTGATTTTATGAAATTCACTATATTTACAACTTGATCTAGTACATGTTTTAGTGCTGCTGGTAATGTTTTCGAAACTAAAGATTCTCAATGCAAAAAACAGTGCATAATTATAATATTAGGGTTTCATAACTTTGCAAGGGTAAAAAACCGTTGATTGAGCCTATCATTGAAGGAGCACCATCTCTACAAAATCCTACACATAACTCCCGTGATATTTTAAATTGTTCTAAATATGAAGAAATAGTATCAAAAACATCTTGTCCTGTCGTATGCTCGGTAAGTTCTTTGCAGCATAGATATTGATTCACTATTTTGTTTTCATTTATGAAACGAACGGAACCTAGTATTTGTGCCTTACCACTAATGTCAGTAGATTCGTCGGCTTGTATAGCAAAATGTCGTTTGGAAAGTTTATTGGTAACTGTTTTCTCAATATCATCCGACATATTTAAAATTCTTCTTCTTATTGTATCGTTTGAAAGAGGAATTTTCATAATTTTCTTTTCTTCTTCTGTGAATCAACACCGAAGCTAAATACTCACGATTCGACGATCATGCAGTGTATCTGGTGGAACCAAAAGGGCTGTGCTTTATGAGCTGCTGCAACCTAGCAATTCCATTACGGGCAATCGGCCGGAATTGATTCGTTTAAGCTGTCCTTTACAATAAATATGGCTGAAATATGAACAATGACATTACAAAGTTATTCTTCTGCATGATAACGCTCGATCTTATGTCGCGAAATTCGTAAAAAAATATTTGGAAACGCTCAAGGGATACTTTGTTCTCCATATATTGCTCTTTCTGATTACTGGTGGTTTTTGAAGGATGCAGCATAGTTTGGCAGGTCACTGGTTCATGGTACTCCTAATAATTAAAAACAACTAAATCTTAACTCTTTAACAGGGTACATAGGGAAGCCCCGAAGGCCTGGGGTGTATTACTTTTTAAAAAAGGACACAATTCATTGCTTAAGAACTATCGTCCAATTTCGCTTCTCTCCCATATATATACAATATAAAGTATTCTCTAGAGTTAAAACTAATAGGCTGGCAGATCGATTTGATAAATTTCAACCTCGAGAACAGGCTGGATTTAGAAAAGGCTTTAGTATCATCGAGCATATCCACATACTAAGACAAATCATCCAGAAAACCGAAAAATATAATCAGCCAGTGTCTTTCTTGGGCAGTTTTAGACTCACTACAGCGCTGTAATATAAACTATCTCCCAAGCTTATCATAAACGCTTTGGAAGATGTGATTAAACTGCTATCTTGGAAAAAGTGCCGACACAGTATTGATAACACACAAGTGGAGAAATTGTGACATAGTATTAATAGCCGAATCGTCTGAAAAGCTTGCGTCTGAAAGACATGCTCCAAGACCTAAACGAGGTGTCAAGTAAAATTTGTCTGAAAATGAACATGGATAAAATCGAAGCCATGATAAATAGTCACAATTCTCAGACCTTCGGGGCGATATCCATTGGGGGAACACAAATTGAGGTTGAAAATGAATACACTTATCTGGGACAAGTAATACGACTAGGACGACAGAATTTCTCAACAGAAATTGACAGACGAATACCACTGGGATGGCAGCATTTAACCAACGCATCATCCCAGTGTTAACCCACGAAGACGTGGAATCTAATATCAGGCATTTTATACAGAATAAAGTTTTCCCAGCGTGCCATAGAGAGATCTATGCTCGGGGTGTCTTTATAATAAAGAATCAGAAACGAGGATATCCGAAGAAGAACTCGAGTAGTAAACGCTACTGAAAGAATTGACACACTTAAGTGGCAATGGGGGAGACAAATGTGTCGAAGAAACGACAGTCGATGGGGAAGAAAAGTGTTGGAGTGGAGACCCCTGTAAGACTGACGACATCGAAAGAATAGCAGGATGAAGCTGGATGAAAAAAGCGGAGGATCGAGAGGGATGAAGACTCATGCGTTCAACGGTGGACGAACACAGACTGATGATGATGATGATTATTATGAATCTTTCCTCAGCGGTCAGACTGCATGACGATTTGAAGATTCCGCCACGACCAGGCGCACAGCTCATCAGATGCCCATTGAAACCATCCTACTGTATTCAACCATCGACATCTTATTCCGCACTCTATGTAAGAGTCTATTGTGACAATAAAATCAAAATTTTATCGTGACTTTAAAAAAAACATAATTTATTGGCTTTAAATCCTACATCTTAAAATAGACATCAAGGACCTCCAATTTACTATAAGTCGCAGTACAAAACACTTTAAAAAAAACTAAGAACACTTGCCTGAGTATCGACGCTGCATGACGTTCAGGATAGATCCTGGAGTACGGGACGCATTCCGGAACAACACTGCACTTTATTTATTAAGATATATCCCTTTGACGATTAAGCCAAACCGTATAACCTAAGAACCGAACACGCACTGATTGTCGCCTAGCTTAATTCGACGGCTCAACTGAGCGTACGAATATAAATGTATTAATACTAAATGTAAATTATTATGAAAAACTATTGAAAGAATGCATGAGACTCTCTCTGAGATGAGCTCTTTTGATATATTCCCAAAAATATTTTTATCAAATTTGAAATTCATTAAAAAATAATATATTTATGCAACGAAAAGAATGGTGATTTTTTTTGAAAAATAATATTTTTGGGAATATATCGCAGCAGCTTATTTAATCCCATGATTTTTAAAAAATAGTTTTTCTTATAAATATTAATAATTTGTCATAAATGCGTTTCAATTTGTCCGTCCAGTTTAGGCGTCGAGTTTATGCTATGCAACAATATTCGGTGCAGAGCTATATTTTATTTTCACAGGTTAGGATGTGCATGTGCGTATGTTAAGTGATATTTTTTAATACACAGAGTGTTGTGTCATTCCGGAATGTGATCCGTGTTCCAGACTGTATCCTGAACGTCATGCAGCTAAAATATTGAGGCAAGTAGTCATAGTTTTTAAGTATATTGTAATACGATTATTAGGCTTATTATCGAAATGTTTAATGTTGAACAATTGCATTGAGATTTCAAGAACACAGATCGGAAATAATACTCATAGTGGATTGGAAAATCAAGATGTCTATTTTAAGATGTAGGATTTAGGTCCGATTTTTGTATCATTTTTTTAAAGTCACGACTAACATTCAAATGTATATGTAAAATACGATATTCGGAAGTGATTCATTTAGCATTTCATAGCTAAAAGCTTCATTAAGCATCAATTTTTCCTTAGATTAAATAAAATACATCATATATCATTTTAAAAATATATCATCAGCTAAATAATTGGACTAAAATGTGTCAAATATTTAATTTCAGGTATGAAATCGTATTTAATATAAAAGCAATCCGCAATCGTTTGATTACGAAATCGACCAGCCTTGATCAATCAATAGTTTAGATGGACGTTGTGAAAAATTGTACAGTGTGGTTCAAAAGAACTGCTGGTGAGCCAAATTCCAAAGGTGTCCAGGACTTCAAAATTCATGCAGTAAGAGCTCTCAGGTAAGGATAATAAGATTTACAAGATAAATTTGAGCTATCATTTAATTTGTCATCTAAAATATACACACAAAATATTTGGTCTAATGGATGTTTAAATTCTTTGTTTTAGGTAAGTCTTTCGAATAGCGCAATATCAATCCGAAATACCGAAGTTTTCAAATATACTCATACTTTGAGTTAAATACATAATGCGTAAAAATACGTAAAACCGAAACATAAATATACTTCGGAATATTGTCGATTATTTTTTCTGATTTTACTGGATACATTTTCTTTTGTATGAGACGTATGATGTCTAGTAATATCGTCACTACTTCTTTCACTTGTACTCTCTGTGTCATTAATATTTTGGTCTGATTCACGATTTCGTTTGGTAATAAATGTATCCATTGTAACGTAGGCAAGAACTCTCAGCTGAATACCGGGGCCCAGTTATGTTCGTGTTGCTTCTGTCGACCAGTCCCAGTTACCTCCGTTCATAGAGCTTCTGACGGCCAGCATGTTTATTTACTCCACTTTGAACGTAGAATACCCAAAGTCTACGTTAAACGGTTAATATACGCGCAATTGATTTGGCTAATTCAAAATTACATTAACTCTTTCGTTGACTTTCATAATTTCGCCAACGACTTTTTCGGTTTTCACTGTTTTACAGAATTTTTCGTTTTAACCATTTACGCACTTGTAATAAGCTCGCGGTGCACTGGTTGAGAAATACTGTACTAGAGAAATACTAGTTATTTTAATTACAAACTATCATCGCTGTATGATAATACTCCTTGCGATTTTCGATATAACCCAAAATCGCTGTCTTCTTCGGAAGAAATAGTATTTAAAAATTTATCATTTATACTCGTATCGTTAAATTCAATTACGATGGCATATGATTTTTAAAGGGTTAACAAAACTTGAAAAAATAAAAATATATTGAGAATTTTAGACGTTAGACCTTTACGGCACGACTTTGTCCATCGATGCACGAGTGTGTGATGTCACACAAGATAACCGTCTCTGTCTCTAAATTTCTTTATGAATTCTCAAAATTGTTTTAAAATTTTTAGCACTAAGTTTACCGCACTTATCAATTTATCTGAAAGTTAAGCATCAAAGAACACAAAAGTGGAGAAATTGAAGAATCTTCATATAGTAAAAAGGAAAATTCCAAAATGTAAGTAACGTTAAATTACCGTAGGAGTGAACGTTTGGGCCAAGGTACAAAGACTCTGAAAAACTTTAAGATAGTTTATGTCTTACATATATGTTATTTATGTTTTTAAGAATGCACTTGAAATGAAAACTATGAAAAATTCCAAGTGTTCCAACGAACATAGAGAAAATGTAGTAAAGCCATTTTACATACACAAAGAATTAAATGGGGATTAAACTAAAATTAAATTCATGGCAAGTATGATTTTATTCATACTATTTTCATATTTTAGTTTGCATAAAGATACACATGTAGTAAGCTTATAAAGTGGACGCTGTTCATTTTTATCAGAACATAATTATGACAATTTTGCACAGTTTTTATGTGATTTATATAGGGAAAGTACAACAGATTATTTTCAATGACCCTTAGGCGGCAGTTTTTCCAGCGTCCATTTTCGAATCCGACATAAATTTTCCGGGCAAAAACTTCAGATTTCGAATCGTAAATTTTAAGATAAAAATTATTCCTGGTCGTCTGAAAATGAAATTATTTATTACAAATTAAATCTGATGTAATTTGCGTGGGCGATTGTAGTGTGCTCACAATTAAATTCGGCTCGTTGTTTGAGAACTCGAAGCAATAAATTAAAGCGTTGATCTGTTTAAAATTAATATTCGATAAATTGCTGAGAGCACCGAAGACAAATTAAAATATTCCGGAGAGTTTTGTATTCGAGTGTATTTCTCACAAAGCCAATATCGAGATGTTTTTTTCTTAACCGCGAAAATGTTTATGGGGGGTTAAAAAGTAATTTATGGGCCGAAAGAAATACCAAAAGGCGGAATCCTCTGTCAGGAAACTGTCTTGATGATAAGGAAAGAAGATAAACAAAAAGTTCTGGAGTTATCCTTTAGGGATGGAATCCATGTCATTATACATATTTAATAGTCATATTTTTCGACGTTTTTTATTTGGAAATTTGTGCTCTGGAAACTCTATCATGAGTAAAAACGCCTACCTAATATGTTGATGATGCGTTTTATAGAATTAATTGGCACAGTGTAACCAAATGTCCGAATTCAAATTCAAATTGAATAATATGCAAAAACTTAAATCTATGGATAGAGTGCAATTTAATAGAGAAACAAATACCAAGTGTTGATATAGTAGATTAAAATTTGCACTAAAACTTCGATTTCAAATACAGACTATAGAAAATAAAATTTGCTATGCCAACAAATTTGAAAAATCAGAAGAATTAATATTTTCGATCTATCGTTTAGGCTGATTTTATGGAAAAACTAAATACTGAGGCGATTAATAAAATCATACGAGACCATCTATAATTGAGTAGATTTGCAATATATATTAAAATATCATTTAAAAATAAGAAAAAGAGAAGGAAAATAAGCAGAGTTTTATGAATTTCTTGCGAAATCGCCTGGACTTGGAACAAAGTTTAGTGTGGAATACCCGGACTTTGAGTGAAGTTTAGCGCGGAAAACCCGGACTGTAAAGTATTAATATCATTTTTACTTCGCGAAACTTACACAATAACGCTACTGTGTCATTCAAAAATATTTGAGATTTGCATTGAAAATATGTATCGATTTGATTCCAGTTTTCGCTCCGGAGAAATAACGATTTTATAAGTATAGCTCCAAATAAATAGTATATTTTGAGTTTCTAATTTACTCTAGAAAATTCGCTGAATTTTTGAGTTATCATAATAGCCACAAAAATAATGTAAATAATTAATTTTAAACAAAATAATGAATACAAAAAGTATATAATATTGTATACATTAATGTCTACAATCAGTCATAAATCCTGCATTGATAAACTTCTGGAGGCGGCATCCTGGTCCAAGTCCTTCTCCGGGATGTCTTTTAGAGCCGATGTAACATGAGCTTGAATAGTTTCAATCGTGTACCAATGTTTCCTTTTCAGAACTCCTTTTAAGCGAGGAAACCAAAAAAAGTCCGGATGAACCAATTTGTAGGGAGGCTGGGGAACTAATGAAGAACGAATCCTGGCCAGGAAATTGTTGAAAACGAAAGACCTGTGACTTGGTACGTTATCGTAATGAAGTTTCCACGCATCTTTGTTTTTGTGTGTCAATCTTTGTTTGGTTTCGTTATGTTTAAAGTTTTTACTATCTATTGAAGGCTCTACCATTGATCAAAGTTCAAACAACCACGCATGCGCATCACATTTTCGTCGATTCAGGAGGTTGATGGAAGTCCAGTGTGGGATTCGTCGGTGATCTCCTTTCGATCCTTCTTGAACAACTTCTGATATGGACAAACAATCACTCCAAAAGTCTGCTGAATCAATAGGAACGTTTTGGAGGTGGACTTCCCAAGTTTAACGCAAAATTAAATGGCGATCCATAGAACGATCTATTTCGCCATGCTAAATTGCTTTAAAAAGAGGTTCATGAGAATGCACACCCTGACTCTCTAATAACTTGGGGGTTACATTTTAAGGGCTTTAAAGCTAATAGTTCCATTACATTAACATTAACGCTATTGTATTTCATATACGAGGAATATCCCGAAAGTAAGTGTACTGTAACAATAACATACTGTGGTTTTTTAGAGGATTGGCCATACTGAATGATAGAGGAGGATTTCCTGACTGTAAGAATACATGTGTAGAATTAAATTTCAAAAAAAAATTCAACCGACGAGCAGATGCAGAAAGAGGTTCTGAAATGATGGAAGGAGCTGGCGCGAGAGTTCTTCGAGAAGGGCATAAGGAAGCTTGTGCCACGGATCACCAGATGCATTGAATGGGATGGCGATTATATTGAAAAATATAATAATTAACAAGTATACCAACAATATCCTTTATTTTTTCCAATTACACTTTTTTTTAATATAAAAATTTAGTACACTTACTTTTGGGATATGCCTCATTTTACAATATATAATGTATGTATGTTCGTTCATCTACTCAATTCCGTATAAATAGCATTTTCTACTCGTCAAAATAAGAACGTGTATGCTTGCATTGCACCATCTACATATAAGAGTATATTTAAACAGATACATATTTGCCCTTTCAGCGCGCTGTATTTTTAAACGACACCATTGGCTCGTCGCTCCCGCCATATCATATTTATGCTCCATTGGTTATTCTTGACCAGTGAGTGCATATCGGCCAAAGAGATCTATAGGCAGTTGAATTGTATAGAAAATGCAGACCGTCACCGATACGTCCACATCCATTGACGTACTACAAACTGCAAACAGCAGGTGGCTCTCACAAAGAGGTCAAATATCGACCGCAGGTTGGGCCTTAAAGCTCTGCTAATTGCAGGGCAGTGCAGCTCCCGATGGTAAATAAATACCGGAATACCTTCGATACACTCGATCAGCTCACTAATCTAATCATGGCGAGCGAACCTTTAAATTATGCATTCAAATCGCCTGGAGAATACAGGAATAGATCGAATGAGCCTTCGATGGGCTCAATGCTGATATTGAATTCCTCAGAGGGACTTGCCATATTTCAATCGATATTATTCATTGCACAGTTACAGCTTATCATGAAATATTTATTTCACATTTGTGCGCAAATTATAAGCATGGTCGATGAGATCAAACGAAGTATGAAACTGAATTGTTTTGCCTTTAGTAGAATAAGCATGCTGCTGAGGTAGCGTCTTTATCTTTCGTCGACGTATGTTTAAGAAACATAAATGTGGATGAAATTAGCTCCGAAAATTAGCTTTGTCTCGCAGTGGATTCCATTGGGTTTGTAATGATTATTAGATCCCATGGTTTGTTAAATATTTGAAGAACGAAAGTTTGCCATTTCTACCACCTATTTATATGCAATTTTGAGACAGAAGATCATATATTATACATATTTGATAATAAGAAAATCTTATCCTGCAACTTAATTTTTAATATTTTTTCAACCTCCACGATATACAAATATTATAAAAATAACATAATGTTTTTCTATCTATGCCATTTTTGCTATTATAAATCTTACAATTTTAATATTTAATAACATCAACATGTTGTGCCATGCTAAAATATTCATAAGATTCTGCACTCCGAGCTTAAAGCTCAGTATGCTACAGCTAACTTTCAAAACCGCTCTTAATTCCTCAAGTTCTCTTAATTCCGCGTTAATTATTTATTACCATATTTAAATTTATGCAATATGAATAAATACCTTAACGACTATCCACCGCTGGACTGTTATCCAATAATGATTCGTTAAAGTGGCCCAAATATTGACAACAACATCTCGAATGACAATAGCGCCAGCTCCCAAACACTCAAATTGGATAACACCAATATAGAGTCCCATCAAATGCACAACATGACCTATTTTGTCTACAATCTACATACAGATATTTGACTTGAAACCGTATTAAATCGGGTACACAAAGAGGCTTTAATTCATCAGATGTGACACAGTTTTAATGATGATAATAAATAATTAGCTAAATAACTTAAATTCGATATTGGATTATTATAAATGTGTGCATATTCATAGAAATATAAGTTCGAATGTGGTTGTAAGCTTCAGCTGGCACGTCCAACCTTGACATATGGCAGCATATTGATTGATTTTAACAAAATACAATACAACTCGCCAATTTATTAATCGATATACATGATACGATGTATAATAGATATGCTAGATCTAATAAACTTAATATAATTTGACTATAATTATCAAGTAATAATCTAGCTCCAATGATGAAATTATTATCAAAACTGAAGCCTAAGAGCCCGGTAACAGAACTGAATCAAGAAGTCTATTTTAATGAATAAAATTATTGTTTTATTTTGCTGTTTATTAAAAAAAATATTGTTTTATAAGTCATCCTACGAACTTATTGAGTGATATATTATAAAGCAGAAATATTTGCATATCATCACTTGATCAACTACTATTGATTTATATCAGTTTTATTTGTCCATCTGCTTTGTCACATGTTCTGCCTAGTGTCTATTTACAGTAGAACCTCGATTATCCGGATTTTCGATCATCCTGATTGTTCAAAATAAAACTGATTTGCACATAGAGAACAATGTCCATTTTGCTCACTTACGTAATGGATTAAATATTACGAAGTTTACTAATTGTTTAATATCAGAAGATGGAAGCACAGAGTGAATTTATGAAACAATAAGGAAATATAGGAGTTGAAGAGCGTATTTTTATGTGGTTCATATAAAAACGATCAACTGAACAACAAATATCTGGTCAAAGAGACAATTAAAAATTATGATTATTTTAGATTTTTCGGATTTTTTTATCCGAACCATTTTCATCTCCAATTAGTCCGGATAATCGAGGTTCCACTGCATATGATTTTTTTAAATAACTTCAATCATTTTTAGCTTATAAATTTATTCCTCTTCTTATTTTTATTTAAAATATCCAGCTGGCCTATCTAAACGTCCTAGACTAACATAATTAATGTTAAATGACTTTCTCTCACTGTATTAAATCAAAGTAATAAAACTCATGTATTTCCTTTAAAACACAAGCAGTGTTTACGTGCATGGCGTATAAATTTGAAAGTTGGACAATATTTTTCAGAGGTGGCTCTTTATGCTATATTACGCTGTGTAAACTAACGGAGAACTTTTGGTTGCTAAATTCGTAGATACACTTTTGTCTAAAAGCACTACATATATATAATATATAAATTTGCTACAAGTAGAACTACTCAACCGTGTGAAATTGAAGTTGAGAATTCTTCTAAGTGCGAACAACAGGAAACTTTTTACAACTAAAAGAATAAGAGTTTGTCTTCGAGCCAATAGCGGAAAGCTTGAGATGCAATAAACGTATTATTTTCCTATGTAACTTTGTTCCATAAGCTCGCTTCAAATTCATGGAAATTCTTCTATATATACTATTGTAGATAAATATTCCCCCCTCGACAACGCATAATTGTTGCAACACAATAAAACCATACAAATTTAAAGCGAATATGCAAAACCGCAATTACGACAGTTGACATCTGTGATAATGCAATAAAAGTCACCTATGAACGAGGAGTTTACTGAATATTGTTAGCCGATAAATGCTTGCTGCAATCACAATGCGATTTTTTTATCCTAACAAGTCCAAAATAGTTATCATACGCAATGAGATTCGCTGACCTAAAACCAAATTCCATTATTCGGATGCAATCGTGTTACGCTCTATAAGTTAAAATCCTATTGAAATGCGATTTACCAATGCAATAAAAAATCATTTGCAGGACGTGCATATATTGCATTACAAATGCATACAAGTATATGCAAACAAAATATTTATTCACGTCTTTCTTAGTCTGATAGTCCTACTTTATCATAATATCTATTACTACTTGTAGCAATTATCAACATTTTCCATTTTATTTATTTCACAAGTGATGTTTAAAGGATGGCTAAGTTTGCACAGTTAAGTTATCTGGTAAAATGATAAAGTATATTTAATATCACCATAGCTAAAAAAGGGAAATTTTCTTAATAACCTATTTTAGATTAATATTTTAAATATTAAATATTTTTTTAAAATTTCGCTAAATGGTTAATTGTGTGAGTATGCCAAATTTCAAGAAATTTGCCATCCAAAAATATTAAATCATAACATCTCCACACAGAAGTGAGTTGGCTATCGAAATAAAAGATCCTTTTACATATCTTTGTATCAATGGTAGAAGCAAAACATTTTATAAGAGAGAAAAACTCGGCCCTACTAGAACAATGTTTGGACGACGAATAGATGAGTAAACTCGCATATGTGGCGGACATATTTAATCTACTTAATGACTTTAATCTTTCTCTCCATGAGACTTTGTACAAATATTTTTAAAAAGAGAAATAATGTCGATGCATTTAAAAATAAGCTGGTTCTTTGGAATTATCGCATACAAGAGGAGGACTTAGAAATGTTTCCACTTTTGCAAGAATTTTAAATTGCTGCTGACGCCGACTGGAAAGAAGTTTTCAATGCAATAAGTCAGCACTTGAAGGCATTGATACTAAAATTCAATCACTATTATCTCGAAAATGAGGTTGCTCGTAAAGGAAATCTTTCGATTAATAATCCTTTCATGAAGAACATCATTTCATGTACTCTTATGGGTAGAGAAAAATAACAATTAGTAGAGTTAGTTAGATATTTAGACACAAAACATTAACATTGCCTCAATTTTGGATATCAGTGGAACATGAAAAAGCATTTTCGTCCATTTCCTCAATAAAATCGAAATAAAGGAATAAACTGGACGTTATTTTAACCTTTTCGTTGGTGAGCAAATTTAAAATCGATCAAGTCGTTGATTTCATAATCGCTTTACACTGATTACTTTCTGTCAGCTCCTATCAGCGTAAGACAACCTTCAATTCGAGGCAGGGTTAATTGTAAATAAACATTTGATAGCATACAAGATCACGTCATTTCTTTACATAAACAATGCACAAAAAATCGATTCATTTGCTCCGCCTTTAGAAGGAAATGATAATTGGACAAAGACTCATTCAACACGCAGCGAAGAACACCAAGCAGTTTAAAAAAAAACATTGTCGATAGTACATAATAATCAATCATTTCTTTGCGTAAACAAATAACACACTTACAATCGAAATCATTATTAGTCGATAAATTTAGGCTAACGATCTATAAAATCGTGCGATGCATGCGGGGAAGCTCTCCGTCTCAGTCTCCCGAACTGCGCTAAGTTCTCTCTGTCTCTGTCTGTCATCGAGCTTCAATGTACAAGAGTGCTCTTTCTGAATAGTGGAGGGGGAAACGGAGGGTCTCCGATAATACTCCCGTACTTACCAAATCTCCGTCATGCGTTTTTCTTCATTTTCCATTAAAAAAATTGTAATCATTTTGATCTATAAAATAATTTATGATATTTCTTACGCTGACTTGCAGTTTTACCTGTTTTTTAAGAAATTCTTTTTGCGTCATATTTTTGGAAAAACCTATGTTTTTTTACCTGTGCTGCAGAATTTTTTTTGTATCATACATTTGTAAAAACCAGATTAGTATAATGCATGCAATAGTTTGTAATAATTTGTTGTATATTAAGCCATTTCATTGACAGAAGGGTTAAAATTTTACTTAATTTTACTCCCCATAGCCTTCCATCCCACGTCCTTATAACATAAAAATACGATTAAATTAAACCAATAAAATAAAACGTAATCAAAGAACAGAAAATTATTGATAAACTCCTCAAAAATTGATTTTAAAATGCAAATTTTGTTGCATTTTAAAATGAATGTAAAAAATAAGCAGTCAAAAGACTATCCTTATAAGATAATTAGAAAATGTCATATTAACGATTATAAATTTGAGAGCATGGAAAGCTCATGTTTTCCAACTTATTATTCTAATTGGTTCTTATTCTATATAAAATATCATCATTAAAGATATAATTCTTACATCTTGTGGCATAATATAACATAATGAACGAAAATTTAAAAAAACGTCTTTACAACATGATTGATTAAATTGAATATGGAATATCTTGTATTATTTTGTTAAATACGTTGACAAAATATAGATATTAATGATAATAAATTAACTCAAGTTCATCAGAGTGAAAATATTTCAATCGTCATTTCAATCATGCTAATGTACATATTTAATACTTATATTTATAAATCAAAATATAAAGTGATGATTAATTAAATAAAGCATTAGGAAGTGTCAGTGCCTCATTCTTACAGTGTCTCATCCATCTTCATGACACGACCTTAATAGAATAACAAGCCGATGTGAAAACCATCCGATGGTATACACGCTCTCACATTTTTGCTCGGACAATATAAAGAGAAAATATTCAAAGAAGAAAAATGATTCTTTAAAACCGTCGGAAAATTTCGCCATAGCTAATTAAAAAAATAATCGAAAGCTCTTACCTTCTTTGCCGGCAGGAACGGTGATGGCCGAGGGTGGAACAGGTGTGGTTGATGTGGTGACAGGATAAATGGGATCGCAACATTCCCTTTCGGGGAACTCGCTGGCCGCAACATAACAGCTGTTTTTGCAAGTCCAGAAAAGAATAAAAATCAAAAATAAAAATGCTTTCCGCCAAAACGACAATGGCCGGGCGAATTGCGAAAATAGAAAAGTCAACTTTTCCGCTTTCGGAGAGCTGCTGTCCGAAAATCGGACCTCATCTTCGACGATGGAACTCGTTATCGATTTTTCCGATTCGCTTCTGCTTCCTGGCGAAATCAATTTCAAGTCTAGAATCTGCTCCAATGACAGCAGTGCTCTCTCAAATATACCTATGTATTTGTCTAATACATGCTTTATTCTGGTTAAGTGCGATGTCTGTGATGAGAAGATTCTTCTTTTGCTTTCACGATGAAGAGGTGGATTGAGAGCGCAGATCAAATTGAGAGATGATGACGTAGTTGAAGATAGTGAAAGATATGCGATGGAAGACGTGTTTATATAACGTGTTTGCGGCGACATAACAGTTCACAATTATGAAAGTCTTCTCTTCATTTTTCTTCAGCGGAACTTTTATTTCAACAAACTTTACTTATTTTTAAATCATTTTTAATCAACGAAGATGTTTTTAATAAATTTTCAATCGAGGGGCAGTTACGGCTTCAATTAGACCCCATTTAGGAGGCGGCCACGCTTCCCTTCGAGTGTCATTAGAATTATGGCCGTGGTTATTTATTTCACTTAATTTTATGTTTCATTCTTATTGAATCATCAATTTTAATAAACTCTTAATTTTATGATATGCATAATTTTAATTCCATATTCCTGTGCATCTCAAAACAATCAAATTAATAAAAATACGAAGAGAATTAGAAGATACATCAATCACATGAAGCATACCAGAAAAGACTTAAAGAATGAGCCAAATAACGATAAAATCTTTGAAAATTAAATAGAAATGTTGGCTAACAATTATGTGCATTTTATTCAAGCATTTGACTTTTGGAAAATTATGTGAAATAATCTCTGTATGCAAATGATTGATTAGGAGACGCCAAAAACCAAATGCTAAATGAAATGAATACAATGCACAAATAAATGTATATTTCATAGAAAAATCGATCTATTCAAAGAAAAAAAATTGTACTGACGACCAAAATCACAGAATCGTAAGGAGTAGCAATAAATCCTATATAGGTGCCAACTAGGGATTACAATTATTCGTCATTATCAACTATTCGAATATCGAATAGTAAAATTTGCACTATCCGGATATATTCGGATATCCGAATAGTTTTTGAAGTATGAAAATAACGAACATTACCTTTGAAAACGAGCGTATTTTTATCATTTATTGAAACTTGAAAATTCATATTTTAAATATAACAGAGCATTAAATGTTTGTTGTTTGTTCTTAATTTAGTTTTAGTTTGTCCTGCCTTTGAAAATGCTCGTTCAGTAGCTGTATACGTTGATTTTATTGTTAGAAGTGTATTAAACAACACGTCTAACTTTTCTATCTTTCTATATTTATCTAAATATTTGAAATCTGTTTTCAGGTTATTTGTACTGTCATATTTCTTCGTTTTCGTGAGAAAACAAAATTGAATTTTGCATTTCATAATGCAATTTTGAAATTAAAAGAGAATGAGGTGTTATTTCCACACCATATAAGATATTCATAGCACCAGAGCTCGGGGAAGGCAAAAAAACAATATCCCTAAGTAATGGTTTCACTCAGGTAGTGAAAACCCCAGTATTCGTGTGATCTTTCGTTGATTTGGTAAAATATTATATTAACACTTTGACGTACACAGCCGTCAAATCCCGTCATGAATCAGCAGATAATACTTGCTTCTTGCGCCAGATAAGTCTATGCATACCGTTTTCGTGGACACTTCAAATCTTATTTCACATCGACGAAATTCATCAAAACGAAAACAACCTGAAGCGAGTCAAAAACTCTCAAACTTCTCTGAGAATAGAAATGAGGCAGATAACGCTACTGTCAACAATCAATGTCATTGATTCAAAACAATAATAATTGTGTGTTTTAGCGATGGTTTAACTCCAATTTTACGTTCATAAATTGCGAAAATCGTTATTCCAGACGTATGTCAGCCGGGCAAAAATCTTTACGAATACTATTCGGATATTTTCCCAAATATCCGAATATGGAATAGTTTGAAAACTGGCAAATATATCCGGATAGCGAATATCCGAATATCCGGATTGGAATCCCTAGTGCCAACTGTTGAAGACTTAATCGAAATTATCTATATTCATCATAATGGCGTTGTAGTTCTGATATTTTGTATTTTTAAAACTATTTTTAACAACATTTTCAAATGTTCAAACGTGATTTTAATCATTGAAAAATCATATCGGGTTTTATCCCTCAGCTATAATATTCTGTCACAAGGGTTACTAATGTAGCTTTGTTTTCGTTTATGATGAATTTGAATGCAAAACTGACTGTAATTAACTAGAACAAAAGCACCATCTGTCGTTGATTTGTATAAGTAAGAGACCTCATTTCGAGTTTGCGTAAATTGCTCTAATTAAACATGTCTTTGTTTCGTATCCCCCGTATTTCAAAAGTGCAAAATGTTATATGGAAAACGTGATATTATAGTTTTTTTTATAAAAAACACATTTATTACTATACTTAAATTGTTGATTCGTCAATCAAGATTCAATAATCTGGAATTGGGCTTCATGCCCCAATTATTATAGCAAGCGCCCGGACAATGAGAGGTAATTGATTCGTGAACAAGCGAGGCAAATTAATTTTCTCGTGTTTGTATTTTAGGTTATATGATGACATAGAATGTATGATGAGGTATTCATTATCATAAAATTTCATTCGATATGGAAGTATAATATATACATTGCAACAGGGTAGCAAGTCATTTCAGCGGTCTTAATGATGAGATTTTATTAAATCGCAATAAGTTGAAGAAGAACAAATAATAAGCGAAAATTGCACTTCTGTGAAAAATTGCTACATTTTATATGCCATTCAAATTTTAATTGCCTATGACATGTGATATTTTTTCCATTCGACTGCTATTCCTACAAAGAGCTTGATCAAATGTGCATGCATACATTTATAAGGGTTGAAAAATCATATTTTTCACATAGAAACGGCAAAGTGTGGCCTACAAACAATATTAGTTAGCAAAAAAAAAAACTCTTTTTCTGGAACGGTACGATTCGCATTGACAAACGCCGAACATTTTCCTCTATTGTATTAATATTTCAGTTCCTTTTTTATCATCACCCCTTCATAGTACCATTCTCCTTGCATACATTTTTCGACCCGAATAACGAATTAAAAGGCTATTTGAGAGCAGACCATTGTTGGCCAATAACAATGGACACTCGAACCGTTCGGTTTCCATTTCGAAAAATACCATTTTAATGGCCTGTCTTTATTTGTGGAAAATCTATGGGCTATGTACACACGATCAATTTAGGCCACGTCTTTCGGCATATCACGCGCACATTCGCGCTAAAAGTGTGCTTTGACAAAATCGCAGGTGAGAATTTTCATTAGAAATAATTGTTGCGTACCTTTGAATTAATTATGCATTCGAGTCAACCTCCCAGGGATGACTCGGAGTGATTCATAGTAGGATTTGAATAATTTATGGTGTTTGTCATGGGGAGAAAAGTAGATGCAAATCGCATAGGAAGTGAATTTATAATCGCACAATAATATAATAAATTACCTCTGAAAAGTTTACTGTACGTTTGGCAGCTAAAGTTTCAGCTCTGATGCGATCTGAAAACCTCGAAACTAACTGTTACATCTTTTCAAGGTCGTTTATCTTCATCCAAGTTTCACCTCCTTCCACAGCTTGACTGAGATAAATATCAGTCTGATCCCCTGAAGACAGATAGAGACCGCTTCCTTCCGAGTCCTTTATCCCGTTAATTAAAACAAATAATTATTCAACCAACGTAATCAAACCACGGCGTGCCGATTACACGCAGATGAAGAATTAATCTTGTCGGATTTATAACGACCATTGAAATTACTTTCAACTTCTAAAATTGCAATTTAAACATCCTTCACTAGCGAAAATTCGATTCACATCAACCGAATACTCATTAGATCGATCCTCATACCAAATAAATTTGACCAAAAAATATAGCACCGCCAATGGTAATATTAACAAATATGCGACTAAGATTTAATATAGATTTTTAAACTGAGACTAATTTATGATCCAGGAACGAAGACAATAACGACACCCCAGAGGTATTCATAGACTTCAAAAAGAACAAAAAACAGGGTGGCTGGATAACATTAAGAAGATTTATAGTCCAGAATAGACCCGAAGAGCTAAAGATTTATAAGCAAATTCCGCTTACCAAAAATTTTAACATATTTTTTTTTGCAACAATGAATCCGTCCAAATACGTCAATAATTCAATTTCATTGATTAAATAACGCTCTAAACATATTGAATACTTGGAATCCATACTTACAAGTAAATTTGCAGGAAGGTGGTTGATACGGGCGGCGGCATAAATCCAAATCGCATAATGATAATCATAATAAATGCGCATAAAGTAATGAGTTGATACGGGCGATGTCATTCCGTTTAAAATCATGTTTGAACGCAAATTTGCGTTCAAAATTGAAATATAAAATTCCGAGCGCAAATAACACGGATATAAATATTCAAAACGGTGAAAACTGCATTTGACAGGTTTTTTGATGCCTTGCAAATGTATCCATATTTTTGTGCTCGGATATTCGAAGCATCGACCAAAACGATTCATTGCATCGGACTTTTTTGGATGATTATTTTTGGTTCGTAAAAATGAGATTCATTGTCAAAATGCATGTTTAAATTTTAAAGCGTTTGAATTTTGCAATTAAACGATCGCCAATTTATTGCACGATGATGGGATTTTATTGTGTTTTTTTATTGCATGAATTTTCTCACCCCTTCTCGTCGAATCCCCTGGAGAGCAAACTTTATTTCAAGTTTATTAAAATCGTAAAATATTCGAATACGATTCATCGTTTTATATGTTTTCCCTTTCAGCGTTCGATTTCCTCCTATTTTCCTACTTTTCTTGGGGTATTTCCCTCTCGAGAGCTATCCGCTGGGGTCGGTATCCAATTAAATCGTTTCTTTGGGCAAAATTTATATTTTTAGCTCTTCGCTTCCGAAACGACCTACAAGTGGCGCACTACAACCATAAAGACGGTTATTTAACGAATTGATCAGTCGGAATGGAAAAATATCAAGTAGCAATTATCCACAGAAACAAAGGGAATCTGATAAGGAAAAATCGCGTTTGACCTTTGGTGCTTTTTAACATGACATTGCGAGGCCTCTGGAGAGGCCCACGTTGACCTTCAATCATATAATTAATGCTAAAATACCTACGTGGAGTGGCTGAATTTTTATGAAAAGGGCTAAAAGGTGATTAATGCTAAAAATTGTACAACGTGGGCCGCGTTTACACAATGCCAATGTAGGCGAAGAAAACTTTCGATTACAACCTTTCTAACATGGACATTTATGTACCTAAGACGAATTTAAAAGTAAATACATTTTTTTTATAAAAACGAAGAACTTAATATTTGAACAATTCACTCAATATAAAAATGTTAAAAAAATTCATGAAAACATTAAATTTTATATGTGCGATTTTTTAAATTTTTTTTTAATAAAAATACAAATTATATTTTTTTCGTAATGGAACCCTGTTTTATTTCATTTTGTATAATTGCAAATTTAAATTGATATTCTAAGATAAAGCCAAAATAAATTTTGAATTGCCCAAAAGTAGCCTTTTTACATAGAATTTCCACTTTTTTATTTATCAATAAAATCGAAAATATTATTGTTTATTATATTGCATTGATGAATTTATGAGATAAAGTTTTGAGCACAATTTAAACACGAAAAATCAGACCGGAGTCCTACGGATTCCACGCACACGTCGTCTCCCTTCAAAGGCCCACCGCGAACTGCCAAACGAATTTGCTCTACGGGAATTACACAATGTGTTATCTTCGGAAGCACCACGCATACAGGGCTCGTGTCCTTTACAACCCTTAAGGATGGGTCCTTCGACATACTCCCGAATCCTAATTTAGCCGAAGTAATCTCCGAACACAAAACAAAACGACGACTTTGACTGCGATCGTCCCCCGCAATTTTTCCATCCCCCGAACACAAAAATGATCGTAAACAAAACACCAAAATATAAATCGATCAAGCCTATATATATTAGTAAAATAATATAGCGTGCATCTTCCAATAATATAATTCGATTCCATACTGGATTAATAATTCGGACGAAATTCAACAAACTCGCCGTCATAAATTAACCCTAAAAATATCGATTCAATCCCATATACAACACTGAGCGATATTTATTTCACCAACAAAAAAGTCGATGCGATATAAAAACGCGCCCTGGGCACCGTAGACAAAATTTCGACCCACTCCTCAGAATATAGATCGAAAAAACATGTTAATAGAAAATATCACATCCCTTTATAGCCGACCCCTCCCGACGGTCGAGAAATAAAATTTGGGCGCGAACGACCACACTCTTTCGTATTTAAATGAAATCACAAAACCCTTAATGCCTTAAAAGGCTGAAACTTTCGAGCCAACTCTTATGCGCCCCCGAATGCGCCGCCGATTCTCCATTCGCTCGATTCTCGAGGGGCGACGCGAAAAAATTACCGGGCGCAATTATGTCTGGAGGAGGGAAGTCGTTATTTTAAATGCATGAGTCTTTAGAGAACAATGCATTCGAAGTGCATTCCATATAAATTATTTTTATCCGACGTGCATTACAAAAGCGTCGTCGAGCCTTATTACCATTTCTTCGCGGGTGACGTTTCGCAAATAGATTTTCGAGACTACACAATAGAAGGCTACACCGCCATAATGCATAAATAATCAAATCAATTTACGATGCACCTTGAGCGCTCATAGCTTATTTTAAATCGAGGTTTTGCCGCACAAATAAAATATTTAATGCAAATCAATAATAATGGAGGCGTCAATCGAACGCTGAAAATGATTAGCGTCGGGAGCAAGCGAGCTCTCAACATTGTTGGAATGGCACGGACAAAAATGAATAGATTCCGTATAATTTACAACATCATCGATGGTCGTAAACCTTTCTCAGCAGTGATCAATTGCCACTTTTGTCTGCATTTATTTCGAATTGCCGTAATCGAACGACAAACATAAATTGCGCCGCGCGAAATTCATCAATCTGTTAAATGACATTTGCATCACGAACAGCGACAAATTCGGACCGAACAAGAATCGCATCGATAAATATCAAACTTGTGTTAATCATCTACTGATCATATTTCTATGAAAATTAAGAAAATTATTAGCTAAAAGATAATGCTGTGTATTGTGTGATATATAATAAAATCGATGTTTAAATAAAAAAAAATCAAGTAACAAATAGCTTTAGTCATCCATTATACTAGTCAGCAATTACACATTTAGTGTATAAATATTAAAAGATCGATAATCTACTCATGATATATAAAAATATATTCAAAAACGCTGTAACTATAACAAAATGATAATGATTGATGAAGAAGAATTGAATTTCGAAGTATTTGTATGCCATCAAATGGGATCAAATGAAGAATAAGAGCACATCATGAGAGTTCGTGACCATACGAATACACGTAAAGACACTCAAAATTTGCACAGAGTAAATTTGTCCATTTGTGAAGAGATTTTTTCATAGATATCATATATTAAATCATTCGAAAATTGTCATCATTAGCATGAAATAAATATAAAGGTAGACTTTATATAGTTGTAAAAGATCTATAATTTTCATTTCTTCGTATTTTTAATTGTTGATGATCACAAGATACCCACATTGTAGCCATTTTCAGAGGCATTAATTATGTAGATGCTGTTCAAATCTTATTTAAGAATACTTACTTATATATAATTACTTTTTATAAGCTTTTATCATAATGAAGTTCTTTGGGGGGAAAAAACGACATAGATTAGAAGTGAATAATTGCATTAAAACGTACTCATAATGGATTATTTGACAGTTATCTTAAGCTGAGCAAAGAATACTAGAATATTTTTGATCGATCTGCTCCAAAACGTTTACCCTGAGATCAAAAACATCATCTATATAATGTCAATAAAAATAAATTATAAATCGGAATTATAAATATTTCTGATCGTCCGTCCAATTCTACGACAAAATAAATACTGAAGCGAAAAATAATGATAATAATCCAATCAATCATAGATCATCGATACTTTTGGGTGGGTGTTAGACTCCACGATGCCCACCCATAAAACCCCAGGAGGGAAGGCAATCCTACGCCCGTGGGCAACGGTTGAACCCCTAGGGTAGTTATGTGGAGTAGAGGCTTTGTGCAAGCAGTCTCGTCAGTTTGCTCATCAAACGCTGCTGGGATAGCCCAAGTAACATGAGTTGAGTACGCAGCTCATCCTATGCTGCATATCCGTAAAGGGGTGTGTGGAACTGTTGATTATAAAAGTTGGTTGAGTCTATGTAAAAGGCGTCACCACTATCCTCAGCAACCTAGAGCATACAGGAGAGAACGGCTTAGGCTGCTCGAATGACGACTCGACTCCATGGCTGGGTACTACAAATTAACAAACCGATACGAGTACCATGGGGAATAGGGAGCCCCTCCAAACTAGTAATACATTGACTGTCGATCTGTCTAATATTCTGATCATTTCTGATTATAGGTACATATATGGGAACCTTAAAAATAACCAATGTGGAGGCTATTAACGAAACAGGCAACGATATGAGATAATATGCATCTCCAAAACCAAAAATCTTCACCAGGAATATGATTGAGATCCATTTCTAAAGATAAATGCAAAAAATACACTGAGATATCTAAGCATCTTAACTCATTATGACCAGAATCCGACCAAAATTCGTCTGAGGATTAATATAACATTATTTTGTCGTACTCAGATTCAATTCCAAGAATTTTTGGCTTTTCGGATTTCCCGACAAACAAATATTATATTACGTGCCGTACCTGAGCGAATATTTTTTGCGCCTACTTAATGTGATTTCGCGAACATACGAGTTCCTTTAGTGGTCTAAATTAATTAAGCAATTTCCTCCTTTCGACACAATTCGCACGCTCCTCTGCCATTGTCGTGATATCAAGTTCTTCTTTGATGCCTTCCTGATTTAATTCGAGATTTCGTTAGTCATCACATCACATCTTCGTAAATGCTACTTATCTAACTTACGCAAGTCTACGTCTGCCTTAATTTCCCCGCATCTCCCGTTACCTCGATTTCAAAGCCTCCTCGCAGCAAAATCGGAGCCTCTTCTTAATCCACAAACGCGGAACAAGACTGCTGCTATTCTTCGCCGTGTTCTATTAGCTAATTTACAAGTTGGATATAATGTAAAATCGCGAAAACTGCCTCCAACTTCTGCCGCGGAGAATCTATCAGTTGATGATAATCTACTTAACGAACTTTCACTCATTTACGCCAACTTCGACTAAACAATGAAACTTATCAAATTAGTTTAGTAAATTTCGGGATTGACCTTCGCGGTAAACTGAATCGCGAGAAATTATTTCGATCACGTATATATGGCGGGAGTACCGGTAATTAATGTCGCTGCTTACGATAGACGAACGACGCGATCGAATTTGTTATTAATGGGGTAGAATTTGACGTTGATAGGTGTGACTGGGAATTTAAATTCTACCCAATATGGAAAACCGACGATGAACTTGTAATCACTGTAATGACAAACAAATTAAGATGTGGATATCGATAACGCTGTGTGCTAAAATAGTACAACGATATGTAACAAGAAGAGAAAACTCAACAACTATCATACAAATATATCCTCAACTGAGTGCTCATATTTGAATTTATAACGACGATATTATAAGACGAGTTAGTATCAACTTTGAGCTGTGTCCATATCAAATCGAAATAGATAATTTTCTTACATTATATAATATAATACTTGCACCAAACGATAACAATACTATCAGCCGCTACCTTCTACATCAAAGCTCAAGTTCAGATGGGCCGCAAAAAAAACAAATTTTCATAGAAACACACAGAACAGCTTGTTTGCAGATTTGACACTTGAGAGACCCTTGGCGCAATTTTAGTTTGGGACTTATTCGGCCCTTAATAAACGCTGTTTCCTATTACGCTTTTCCTATTACGTTGCATCATGGCAGAGAAATGTCTAGTTTTTCAATTGAAGGTTGGTATTTTAATCACGATTTCTACACGCCGCGTAAAAATGAAATGCAGACTTACAGGTGTGCAGGGTCTTATAAAACCGACCCCATTCCCGACGCCGTTATGCGGTCTGTTCCAGGTTTCCCCGGACTAACCACACAGAGAGTGTCTTCCACTGATCTTTTAATCCCACGAGAAACGCTACGTGCAGAGCGTCCAGGTGTCCATCCCTTTTACTCCGCACCCTCCAAATAAGGCGAAGCTCCCGCAGGAAGATCAGCTTCAGACCACGTGCACCCGAAGCACTCAAGGTAGCAAGCACTCGGGGTGGCCGAGCTCAAAGGCGAAGATATTGTCCACAGCATGATGGTGAGTAAGGAGAACTGGGACCTTTGGCGAGAATATGTGGATGAAATTATGAGCGCCAAAGAGGACAGTGAAAGAGAGAGACGCAGAGCTGCTCTTTAACACTAGAATAGGGCTAATTATATTAGGCCAAACTATAATACTTGTCTTCCTGAAGCAATGTGATAAACAATACCAGAGGAACAGAGAAGTACAAGGGAGGGGTTTAATCAGTAAGAATTTGAGCCGTCAACCCTCAAGGTATCTTATGCAAGATTCCCCTCCCACAGGAAAAGAAAGAAAAACACGTGCACCCGAAGGTGCGTTGGAGGAGGAAGGACAGAGGTTATGCTACGTTCAAAGGATGCTATCTAGAAGAGTCACTCAACTTACTTCAACCTCAGTTTTAAGAGGGTTGCAGCAGATGACGGACTGCAGGGACTACTCTTTTTACCCTTTCCCCATGGTACTCGTGTCAGTTCGGTCATTTGTAGTACCTATCCATTCGAGCAGCCTAGAGCTGTTCTCTCCTATATGCACTAGGCTGTTGAGGATAGTGGTGACGCCTTTTGAGACAGATTCCACCTACTTCTCTAATCAGTAGTTCCACGTTCTTCTTTATAGGTACACCACACAGGGTGAGCTGCGTACCCAATCCATGTTAGTTGGGCTACCCCAACAGCGTTTGATGAGCAAACCGACGAAGCTACTTCGGCACACCTCTACTCCATATAATTACCCAAGGGATTCAACTGTTACCCACGGACTTAGGGTTACGATCAAAAGATCCATTGTTTTGGAGCAAAATTTTATTTAGCAATGAAGCTCATTTCATAATAGATTGATTAATAAACAAAATTGTCGTATCTGGGGTAATAAAAATCCTACACCAAAAAAAAAGTTAAATGTTTGTTGTGCATTTTGGACAAATAAAATCATTGGCCCACATTTCATTGAAGATGGTGCTGAAAATGATGTTACTATGAATGCTAACCAATACCAATTAATTTTGAGTGACTTTTTATGACCATAATTGCATCATATTGACCTTTCTTTCCCTGTGATATATTTACTACACCTCGGCTCTAATAATGTTGTAGTTTTTAAATCATTTTTTCATATGGTGTACTAAATACATATCACCGGAGCATGCGGGTGTTTTAGCACAGTAATGGAACGGTTAATATATCTGATGTCACACAACTTGGGAAAAAATAACAAAAAAAACATCTAGGCATCACAGTTGCATGACCCTTTATAAGTACTATTCTGAGATGTTAAACAATCTCTATGCCTGATGTAGATGTATATTCTTATTATTAATTTTGTCATAAAATGTTTTCGTCTTTATCAATAATACGATGAAACTATTACACAATAATTAATATTGCGATAGCTGTCGTCTGGTAGAATCCGTTATTGCATTAATAAAGTCAAATTGGATGACGACGACAATCGAATGAGTGAAAATTCATTAGGATAGCGAGGTTGACGCATGTTTTACCGAAATTGTCTCCTTGGTAATAAATAACCTTAACTTGCTTTCATTAAATTTGAATAAATTACATTTGTCTGTATTAAGCAAATTACTAATATATTATTCAAAATACGCTCAGGTGCTTATTGATATTTTTGGAAGTTTCAATCAGATACATTCGGATCGTTGAGCGCAGACATTCCGCCGTATAAATAGTAAAATACGAACGAAAATAGTATAACAGTCGGTCTCGATCCACTTTTGGCCTGATTTTTTCGGATCTGAAAACATCGAACAGAGAAAAAGATTGATGCATGGAAATAATTAAAACATCGCTGGAAAATAACCATAAATTCGCCATCCATAGATGAAAACTCCTTTTCAGATAATTCTATCTAAGCTCCATCCTAATGTGGAATGCAAATTGGAACCACGCGCCCTTAAAGTGTCCTATGGAGATCGCCTACATCTAATAACGAATATGGTATGAACAATTTTGTCATTTAATTTATTTTTAAATGATCCCTCAATTATTAACTACAAAATTACGTTCAAATATATTTATATTCCTCTGTTTGTTTTCACTTTTGTATTTAACTGTCTGTAATCTTCTGTAAAGTGATAAATATTGAAAGGGCAACTGTAAGTATCATATTTGTAGTAAATATATTTAAATATACAAATAGTTTTGATATACAACGGTTCTCACTTGCGACCCCGTGTTTGACTCTTTCATACGAAGTTCTAGGAAAATTGGACTGAACGTCATAAAAAATAAAACGCGCATCCTTGTTCGATTTGTGTAACCAAATGTCAATAAGAAAATGAGCAAATCATTATGATGATGGCCATCTACATATCAAACAATACAAAAATTTATTATGTTATTGAATTCATCTGTGAAGTTTTATTTATTTATTTATTAATGTGTTGCGAAAATAAAAAGACAGGGTTACCGCGCAAACCTGCCAATTTAATTCCAAAGGAGTAGATTTCTCAAAGGAATGGTGATACTCGGCTAATGACGACACTCCAGAACAGTCAAAGGGAATAACAAAATTGGTCAACGATAAGAATGATGCGAGTATTTTAATTATCAAAACAAACGCCTGCTCTCAAGACAACAAGAACGAAAATCGTCTTATTTTTAATGAAAGAGTTTAATAGCTTTTCTGACGATAGCGATTTCAGTTAATTATACCTAAATTTCATGACGGTTAAAATATATTGAAAATGTTTAAGCGTGTAGGGGTACCTTTACGGCACGGCTTTGCCATCGATGCACAAGTGTATGATGAGACGCAAGACATCTGCAATGCAATTGTGTCCATCATATGCGTTACAGAGACGCCTCTATTGTGTGTGTGTATATAACATAGAGTAATATCTACACCAGTAGCAAGACTATTTTATTATATATTACACAAACACAGTATCATCTTTTAGCTAACAATTTCCATTAACAAATGATAAAAGGCAATGTATCAAATCAATTTTTCTTGTGAAAAATTTGATACGGTCGATAGATTGTTAAAAGTGATTATTATACGCCAAAAAGGCACAACATGAATTCAATTTAGATTATTTACAATTCGCAGTATGTAGTGCCGCTGTTTTGTATCTTCGGTTGCAAATAAATAATTTGGTGCGCTTTAACCGCATCAGACTTGCGGTGAATAATTCAACCTGTTCCACATCACTCCCCGTAATACATTTTCATTAAATTTGATACGTCGAAATTTGTTTACGAAAACGGTCCGAGCCGAAATAAAACCACGAAACGAAGGTTTCATGTCGCGGGAGGTTGGGGGTCGCCGGGGGAGGGCGAAGGCACCCTTGGTGATTATGTTTTTGTTTACCGAAGAAAATGCTTACTAGCCTGCGAATTTAGCTCGAGCCTTCCTCCCACAGTCCGACGTCGCTTTGATCTTCCGATCATTTATTCATTCGAATTTAATCCTCGAGAGCGCGAATTCATAATCGACAAATTTGGCGCGCGATCGTTGATGCCGGCGACGCGCCGAGATCGACGGTCTGCATTTATCGACCATGAAAAAAACGCGACGCACAATCAATGCGTCCGTTTTTTTCCCCGCGAAATAATACAATGTAGCGATTTATATCATGCATTAAAATATGTATCATATTTATGCTCGAATACGATTTTGTGCCATAAGACCGTTTGCAAAAATGAATAAAATTTTATTAAGTCATCGAAGGTTCGGTTGCCATCTAGCAGCGAATCGACGAGCAATCTATTATGTACTAGCGGCGAAAAATTTCAGATGGTCTTTTTCCGAGTCGAAATTCAAACTCTATTTGTATACTAAAGACTTCGTATTTTTATTGCTTGTTACATAATTCGGTCATAAAATATTATATACAAGCTTGATATTTAGAAACGATCCACGCATAGTTTGACCGACCCGTCGGCGTGCATTGATATACATCTATTTGATTTAACGGCGAAATCCTCCATCGGCGATGTGTATCCCAAATAAAGTTATTATTCGAAACACTAAAACACTTTTAACTGCTACAACGATAGTTGTAAATTATGATAATGGATTTTTTAGACTTTTACGGGCACTCCGGCGTTCCGCTTTCAGATTTCCGATTGTGCTCTGATTATTCAAATCTAAAATGAGGCGGCGAATATTTCCGCTGCAAAAACTTTTGTACGTTCCAAATCACAAATATAAATTCAAACGCTCGTTATTTTAAAAATTCAAACGTCAATATACGTGCATGATTATTAGGGGCATAAATACAATAACTTTGCGGCCTCGTTCGAAAGCGCAATTAAAATCGTACCGCATTTTATGACGTTAATAAACGCCGTCGAGTTTTCGCCCGGGCTATTTTTAAACCGGCTCAATTATTCGCGTGCATTTTTGTCTATGCCCGACGTTGACTGTTTTAGGTTATGCGAGGCGATCGCGCACAAGTTTAAAAATTGAATGCCGGACCGACCGCTCTCGCTTGTCGTCGAGGAAGCACTGCTCTGCGACCTGCTCCTCGGCCCGGGGTCAACGCGACCGACGATATTGCGCGACGAAAACACACCAAAAAAAAAACCTACATTCGAACGATTGAATTACATTTTTCGCCGCCGCAAAAAAACAACGGCGCAAATCGAATACGCGCGCGTCAAACACAAATGACACATTTTTCACAGTGGCAACACTCGACTGATAATGACGTATGACAGCCGCCGCTTGAATCAGCACGCGTCATCTCGTAAATACAAACAAATTAATTTCAATTATAAATTCGAATCGGATTCTAATATATTTCCGATGAATGCGCATCGCGTAAGGATTGGACTTTTTGCGGGAAGATTTCAACGACAAAATCGATATGTCAAGTATCGATCTTGCATAGTGGCGGTCTCGCTTTGAGCGTGACCTCTCTCTCCGACCCCACCTTCCGCCCCTTCGCTCCTTCGCTCGCTCGCCGCCCTCGACGCCCCCACGCCCCCACACCCTCTCGACTGCGCCTCCTTCAGTTTCTACTTCCATCGTCAAAGTGATTCCAAACCATGAAGTCACCTTTGGCGCATCCGAGCCGACTTTGACGTCCCCGACGTTCATACGTGCACCTGAAACGCAACTCGCACTACACCGAACCCATTAAAAAACTCCCTCTCATTATAAAATAATAACGAAAATATTTACTTGAAAATTCCATACGAAAACTTGATTCATCGTCGGCGCTTTTATTCGAAGCGCATCTAAGTATTACTTTCACTACATACACACACATACACACACACACACACACAGTCGCCATTCTCGATAAACAAATCTAAGAGCGATTTCAAAGATACCATTTACGCATGCGCAAATATATTACTCAAACGGACGGAATACAACCTAACCTAACTTTAACGTCAAAATACACATTGAAACAATTCACAGTCGACCCGCAGTAATCCGACCACAGTCTAATCCGACGCCCCCTGTTATCGAACATTCTAATGGAATAATATGCAAAAATGTGATTCTGGGCAGTCTAAATTGTAGAGAATCTTTTTTGCAAGTTGGTAAGTGATATGGCGTAGGATGATTCACAATTTATGATATTAAAAAAAAAACATGAAAACATTCAAAAGTTCGTTTCCACCTCTGATTCTGAACCAGGCTAGAGGCAAACTCTAAAGAAAGTTTTTTTTCCTGTGGGAGAGCAATCTTGCATAAGACACCCTGGGACTTGATCCCAGTAGTCTGGTCCTGTGTTTGATCCTAATCTAGAATTGGATAGCCGCTCTGCGTCTCTCTCTAACTGCCCTCTTTGGTGCTCATGATTTCTTCAATGTAATCTTCTTCTTGATAGTATTCTTCTTGCTCGCCATCATGCTGTTATCATGCTACCGACTTACGACCAGAATAACTCGGTGGGTCCATCTTCCTTTGCTGGACTAATCCTATATCTGTTGCCAGTCTCTGCTTGTACGCTGCGAATTTTTGGATCTTCGTAATCCAAGACCCTCTTCTTTGCCTGGAGATTCAGTGGAGGAATTCCAGCGATCACAAGCACCGACTCTCAAGAAACTAAACATCCAGAGGTAGAAGAAACTTTGTACATCTTCAGCGAAAAATGAAAGCAAAGTTGTTTTACAAAGCGATAACAAAAAATGAAGACTTAGCTAGCAATAAATGGTTGGGATGCTTCAAAAATTGTCATGGAATATGGAATAATGCTTGAGCATTGCTTTTTTCTCATTTATTAACGTGAACGTATTGTGTAATATATAGTAAAATTGGTAAGCCATTGGTCTAGTATTTGCTCTATGCTGCCTATAGTCACAACTATTTTGAGGAGGAAAAATGTGAGTATGGAAGTATGTGAGCAGGAAAAACTGGGACCTTTGGCGAGAATACGCGGTAGAAACTATGAGCGCCAAAGAAGGTAGTTAAAGAGACGTAGAGCGGCTCTCCAACACTAGAATAGGGCTAATTATCTAAGGTCAGACTACCTGTCCTCCTGAAGTAATGTAATAAACAATACCAGGGGACAGAAAAGGACAAGGGAGAGGTTTAGTCAGTAAGAATCTGACACTACCTTGAGTCCATCAATCCTCGGGGTGTCTTATGCAAGAGGAGAAGATTCCCTTCCCACAGGAAAAAAAAAGATAAAAACCAGTGTTACATTATCGGAGATGCCAGCGAGAAGACCAAATTTTCCCGCAGCCAAGACGATCGGTTGACCCCAGAACTTAGCTGAAGACGTACCTGGCTATATAATTGGCATTTCTTAATATTTATTCTATTATTCTAGAATCATGACATCCGTTTTGGAAGTTGCACATCGATCTTTTAAGTTTTGATTAACATGTCAAAAGTGGCGCTCTTGGACCAGAACTTGTACTATATTTTAGACTGATATAATTATTCAAATTTCACCACTATGTTGTAATATTTATTTTTGAGGCTACCCCGACAAGATTTGAAGAAAATTTGAAAACTGATGGTAACCCAGTTTTCCATTTTTACAAGATCTGGATCTCTACCAACTGTTTTTCGTTATAATAAAAAATATTCATTGCTAGAATTCATGCCTCAAATGATTATCGTTCGTCTAACAATAAAAATCCTCTTTGCTTAAGATCTAGGAAGTATACATTTAAAAATATTAGAGCATCAGAAGCTTGAAGAAGAATCGTCAATAAGGATGACTGATGCATATATATAGAAAGATAAGGCTCATCACCATCGGAATCTTGTAGCTAGAATCTCTCACTTGTTGAAGCTATGCAATTAAATATATCGTGAACAGATCTTCATCTCTTCGCCCGATTTTCTTCTTTCGACTTTTAGTTCTCTTTCCGATCCGACAGGGAACAGTCCAAAAGGAAGTACATTGCCCCAATTTTTTTTAATAGACGTTGTGAAAATAGACAATATCACTGTTTCTTAAATTGGATCCACTTTATTTGAACCTTGAATATTAAAATCTGCTATGGATTTGTATTGATTAGATTTCGAATACTATGGCATGCCATCGATATTGCTATTTCTTTGTTCGTTGGTAGAAATTAGACACCCCTAAGGTCGATCGTCAGGAAATAGGATGCTTCACTTGCGTCCGTTCAAAGTAGAATGTGATGTCATCTAGGGATTTATGTTGCAATCTCAATACATGCTCGCAAAAATTGAATATAATTATGCATTCTGATAATATGATATTGTGTATTTGTAATATATTACCATGAAAGTACAAGATTGGGATCTCTTCAATTTTCCATGTTTCCAAATTTTATCTATAAAGGCTCACCCAGTGGATCACCCGGGTGAATATATTGAAAGATAAAATATTAATAGTGTATTTGGGTGACTTTTAAAGACTGATCAGCTTTCCTCGGAGAGCAGTGAAAATTTTATTGAGATGAACTTATTGATTTGATCAAAAATGGACTTTTTAACTACATGGAGTCCATCATTTCTTCGCAAAGGTTAGGGAGAAAGTATTCGTGACGCTTTAAAAACTGTACCTCAATATCGCTCCTAGATTTATATGTAGTTCATAAAAAATTATTATTATAAAAAATATGGCTTGTATATATGAATCACTACTACATCATCCCTCAGGGTTTTATTTATACTCCCATTCTACTATGGTCATTTCTTTCATTCGTTATTGATATACGTCATTTATTTTCGTTTGGCTTTCATTTTTAACCGAATGTTGACAATCTCTGTAGTTGAATCCACTGCATATAGCCACTCGTGCGAGGGACGTTTACGTCGGCCACTCTAAACTGGAGCAGCCTTTGGGTACATATCCACCCTGTGCCAATACAGAATATCTGCCATAAATTCTATTTTCATAGATGCATTAACTATCGACAAAATTACAACTTACTACTCTCGTAGAGCCTGGAAAACCCGCCATGGAAACGATAAATAGATCGAGATGTTGAATCGACCGTGATGAAAATGCTTCGGCTTAGGTATAAACCATCGCTGAGAGTGTTATTCAAATTTTATTCTCGGAAAATATAGTCCTTACGAAACAACACTTTTCCGAGAAGGTCGAACGGACCAAAAAAGTTGACATGGGATGCAAAGTATTCGCCGAAAAAATTAGAAAAATCAGAGAGGCTACAGTCTAATGTGATCCTTAGAATAATTTATTTTTATGTTATCATTTCTTTTGTGTCCATCCGCTTCAAAGGCATCTTTATAAGATTTACAACCCGCACTTGTACGCTTAAAAATACCCTGTGTATCTTCAAATACAATATTGCTATAATGCCAGCTTGCAATAAAAATTTCCACGCTCAAAAAAAATGGAAAATCGACAGTCTTGGTCTAGGCTTAATCTGATTCTTGAACCCTGGACAGCTTTAGGTGCTCATGAATCCCGGGATTAGTGAACGTAGTCCCGAAAAATTCGGGATTAAATTTTTTATCAGAAATCGTACACCTCACCAACAAGATGAAGGCTACTAAATCGAAACATTCCCGCCGAAATCTGGACGCTTGGAAACAGTGGCGTAACTATTAATTGGAGAGCTTAGGCGACGCCTAGGGGCAGTATACATATATACAGTACATATATGTTTTTCAAAATGCTATATTAACCTTTCCCTACCGGTGATGTATTTACTACACCTCGACTCTAATAATGAGAATATCTATATGAAATATAATAGATACGGGGTTCAGATTTTTTATACTTCTCAGTAATATAATTACGAATCACATCAAAGTATTATGATATATAAGTATTCATCTGCAGCAATGAAAATAAATAATTTGTCGGGAAATCGGGGATTTTTCGAGTTTTAGTCCGTTTCTCAGCAAAAAGAAATTTTATCAGTCACAATGATGGTGTTATACAAAAATGGGGCTCACGCGGTCTTTGTTGAGCTAGCATTTAAATATCTGATGACGATACCTCCAACTAGTGTGGAGGCTGAACGTGCATCAGTAGCAGGTTGCCTGGCTTCCAAAATCAGCAAAATCACTGTAAGGGCGTTTTATTAAGTAGGTGTAGCATTTATTTTTACATAATTGTGCCTTATTTTACATATCTAACAAGTATATCACACTTTTATAATCTGAATAATTAATCGGTCAACTCAAACTCGCTGACGTGCAAATTTACAACAATAACTCATGGTGTATAATGCATCTGATGATACGGGTGAGTGGTTGGATTTTAATTGAAGTCCAAAGTTTGTTGAACTGAATAATGGAAGTTCAATTCGGTTATGGCTGTGTACATTCATTAGAAAATAAAATTTTCCAGTCCGCTTTCGCTTCACGAAATAATGAATGTAATTCGCGGGTATTCGCATAATAGCGCCCTTTTTTACGCGAGAGCTTTCAATTGTAGCTTTTGATTATTTCGGATTTGAAAAAAAGCTCAAAGACGTCGGCGGTGAGTTCCTTGAGACGTCTATCAAAATCAAAGGCGAACAATAATAGTTCGCAAATAAACAACTCATATTCGGGAATTTGTATCAAGAGCTCAAAGCTTTCTTTGACGGAAATAGAATATTGAGCCCCTGCTGCGTTATTTTCCTCAGAGGGCTATTTTGTTTTTCGACAATCCTATTGTGGTTTTTGTGCTCGTAATGAAAACTTTCTTTTTGGAAAATACATCTCCGAAATGTAAAACGGCGAATAAAATCGATATTTTTTTTTCGCGCGACTCGCAAAATGGTATCATGTTTTTGGATTTCAAAATATTAATTTTTCTTCTCCTATCACTATAACTAGTTTATTAAAACTGTAACGTGGGGGAAGAAACGCCACTGCGTAAAGCTGCTGTTAATCTTTCTGTGTATATGTGTTGTTTATTCCTATTCCTTTCCTGCATCACAGCGAAGTAGAAAGAATACGGACGCGCCAAAAGGAAAAACAGAGAGAGTCGACCAATAGTCTTGGCCGCAGGAAGATATGCTTTTTCTACAAGCTCGCCTATTGTCCCGTAACTGCATTACATTTCTAGCTAAGGCGATCAACATTGTTCTATTCGGCTTCAGTGACTCGATAAAAGAATAGATGAACGAACCCGCGTACAAATTCATACATCTTGAAGACAGGAGCATGAATTCTATGAACTTGATTTGTTGTCGAATATTTATCCCGAAATCCAAACTGATTATTAGGAAAAATGTTTTTCTTCTGCAATAACTTTAAGACGCTTTTAAGTATCGAATACGCCAAAGCTTCCATACCAAATATATATTTGAGCAAGCAAAATGCTTGGGAAATGAATACGCATTTTTTAAATTTCCTCTACAACCAATTAATTTGCGATTCCTAAGTCGCGAAAGTTTCTTTCGCACAGTTCGACTTTCCATTCGAGGGTCTCAATAGAATTAAAAGATTAATGCATCTCATTTACCCCGAGATAAATCCCATTTTAATGACTCGGAAATGCTCTCAACCTTTCCGGGCCTGAATCTCGTTTTTTGGGAATTAAAAAATATTTTCATAAATAAAAGCTTTCACCGTAGAGCCTCCGAATTAACATTGCGAGCATTGACTTTCATTTATCTTCGTAACTAACATAACCACCCATTATTTATCCACCATTTGATTACTTTCGGCCATACATGTATACATGGGTCATTTCATGCCAAGTGAGTCCACTTTTCGATCAAAACTGACCTTGACCTTTTTTCTGGGTCCTTTTTTGGCATTTGCGTACACATTTTCGGCAAATCCACATTTTTGCACCTACGAAAGGCTATCATTAAATGTAAATGAGAAGTTACGAGAACACGCATTGTGTGTTAAAAATATTTATACAAATTGCGTGTATCTTTTGTTGATATTAGCTCAATTGAAATGTACAATTAAAAGCTAATTTAATATGTTAATTTTAACTTCGAGGTCTTTTTGGAGCCTTTTTTCACATTTTCACATACAAAGTCACTTCTATTTTTATCCATATACATTGCAATGAGCTCCTATTTATTTTAAATCTGAATTCATTATTTTTTGCAATAAAATTTAGAAAAAATCCAGAAATTAGAATTCTGAAGATGCCAATATTTTATAATTTATTGCAAATATATGGCCACATACATATTATTCTACAACCTATCAATTTAAACTGAATGTTTTAATTTAATCAAATATGAAACATATTGAGTAGACATTTAATTTTTTTTTGTTAGAAGGGCGATGGTGAAACTCACTAAAAATGGTGTTTTTATCATCATCCACCATGGAAGTCTTCTTTGTTCGCCTCCATATTTCAATATAAGTACACACAAGACTACTATAATATATACTAAGTAAAGGATTTTCGTTTTCTTATTTAACCTCAGTAGATATTACTTCAGATCATGATAAACGCTCATGATGAATCTTTGAAAAAATAATATAATAATGTTGTCCATAAGAAAATTTACTTCAAAATTATACTAAGAAATCGTCAGGTTTTCTTCAAGCAACTCTCAAGAATCAGCATATAGTTACTCGCAAGAAGTTCGTCCTGGTCTCCACTATCAATTCGAATGTAAATAATTGAATAGCTGTTATATAAAGTTAGCCATTTTCTTCCTCTTACAGAATGAATATATTCATTTTTAAAATGTATATTTTCTTCATTGAAATATCCATGTTTACAGTATTCTTTCGTAAAAAGGATACTTTTATACTTTTGTCTAGTTTTGATCTTTTTTGAACAGAAATATTTGGGGAATCTATAATTAATATGCTTTTTACTAATTTCCCTTTCTGAATTTGATATGGAGATTGATTTTAACAATTAAAACATATTTTTACACAAGCAAAATAAGCCTAAATTGATATTTAAGAATTGTACATCATTATTGAAACTTATCTAACTCAAAATATCAGAAAGACAAATAAAGATTTTTCAACGAATAACGATGATTTCAAGATGCAATGCTTAGGATTCATCGTTATCTCGAGTGTATGTCAAAAATCCTCCTCCCTTTTAACACTGTTAAAAGCCAAAACCCACTACAGACTAAAGGTATATAGCGTTATTTAAAAGGATTCTTTGGGAAATAGATGTGATTGTAGCGTGGGCGATTTACCATCCCCACATAGCAACATCTTCCGTCTCTTTTCAAGTGCAATGTGTTATTTTAACAGCGCTATCTCTTGTGGCCCTGCAGAGACATTGCACCTGCATACCGACGTATCGCTTCTTGCGCGTGTACCGTTGCTGATTGGGTAGTAACGCGCAGGAGGTGGGAGTCGGGGGAGTCGTCGGTTAGCCTTGGCGGCGGGAAGTCGTCCTTCCTGCAGCCAAATCTCTCTCTCTCTCTCGTGTGGAATAAATAGTTATTTAGAGAAGAGAGTCTTTCTATTCGACGCCCGTCTATTCTCATCCATTCGTCCAACAACATCACGGCCCGAGAGAAGAACGGACCCGTGCGCTAGCCCGGGCATCCCGACGAGCACGTGGGGGCGGGGAGCCTCCCAGGGATTCTGCCCCCGAGAGCACCCCCGCCTCAACGTTACACAACCAAATATTTATATCCAAACATTATTGTAATTATTTTTGTAAATCCATTTACTATCATCAACAGAATGCAGCTAGCTAATGTAGCATGATTTTCGTTGTATTTATGAACGCTCACCCAACGGGCCACTCAGAAAATTTAGTAGTTTCATAAAGTCTAAAGAGTAGACATACGTATACGCATACGCAAATATTGTTTATTTTATTATTTTTATTAGATACAAATATTATATAATCATCATGAAAGACATTAAAGCAACCCTATATAAAGCAAAGTACATATTCGTGGCTTAGAAATAGGGCACCGTCTCAAAATACGATGATTTGGCGAAAAGTCGATTTTTAACAGACATTGAAAAATCAGAAAATTCGTTTTGAAATAACATCAAAGAAAGAAATCTTATGGTCGAATATTTGCTGTTGCTTATAGAGCGGTCGCAATACGTGACAAGAATGAGATATTATTAAAGCAAATATTTTATAAAAAGAATTTCCATGGCTCACTTTATATCATACCTGAAACAATGAGCTTTTTTCAGCAAAACGTTCATCAATTAAAATTGTGTCTGATATTAAAAAGTAGCCATAAGCCTAAGCAATCAGCGAAAGATTGATGTAATCGCTTTCGTCGATGGCTGCCAGTTTAACGAATCAGACTTTTAAGAGCTTTAATTGGTTCGGCTACGTATTTAATGAACTTGCCTCGTTGTAAGCTCTTCGGCATAGGGCGTGTAAATAGACAAATCACTACAATCCATTTAATGGTCACTCGTCGAAGGCAGACTGAATATTCAGGAAAAGAGGGACTCCATTATTAAGCCGAGCACAAGATAAATACAAATAAATAAACGGGGATCTGATGGTCTTTGATAAAACATCAATTTACGCCAATGTATTCGACAGAAGGCTAATATTGATATTTTGGTTTAATTCATAGCATTCTGGTGAATAAAATACACAATGAGATTAAACGATGAAGGCATTGATCAAAATTATAAATAGGCTGATCAAGAAAGCATGGAAAATTGCAACTTTATTTTCGTTATGTTCACACAAATTATGTTAAGAAAATGATTTCCAAAGCTTTTTTATTATTAAATCAAAATACCAAAAAAATTTTTTAGGAATTCGACAGTGTTAAATATGGCTGGTTTTTGCTTAATCATTTTTGGTATGTTTTTTAAACCGGAATATTTTTAAGCGTAAGAAGACGCTCTTTTAGATTTTCTCGGATATTATACGATGTTCCAATTAAATATTATTTCTGCTTTAAAGCGAAGCTTTCAAATATGAATAGTAGTTTAATCTGAAAACTGTAAAACTCACTCAGCACCACTAAAACCATGTCGAAAGCAAAAGCGCCAGTGATGCATTTCGCAAAGGTCGACAAACCATACGAGATAAAATGGAGCTACACGCTGGATTGAAAATTTCATATCAAGTTGACGATGAAGCTGGATAAACTTCAAAGTTTCAGTAACCAAAGTACATTTACATCCTGGAGTAAATTCGTCAGTAGCCAACTTACAGGATAACTTATCATGTAGGTCTCGACTCTACATGGATTTGCAACATCTGACTTATTCCACTGTGACTTATTGAAAAAGTACACGATATAAATTGTATCATTTATAAAATTATCTAATTTTATTATTGTCATATGTCTTATTTGCTACCTTCAACGACTGGAAATAATACGGCTCATTTTTAGTATTCTTCATGCCTTTCGTTCAATTCATTCCATCCTCGAAGACGACATTTTCTCTACCCCGAGCATTACTTAAGAAAATTAATTCCAAATTCTATACCCTGATAAAGTAGATGACATTTGAATAAAAAGTTGTTGCATAAAAAGTCCATGTTCATTAACTAAATGTTATAATTAAACTTTGCATTTAAAATCGTTATTAAGTATGAAATTTAATGTTACTTTAACGGATTTGATATGCGAGTGTAGTATTTTTGCTCTTGCAGTAATGGTAAATTCGTTATGATTGATCTCATAATATTTATTTAGCTGCTTTTTAAAAAATCCTCTATTGATATCGCATAATAAATATATATGCAATGCATGTATCATACGGCATTCCTATAACATGGTTATGTTCTCATAATGTAGCTAAAAAATGTTTAAAACTCACTACAACATGAAAATTTACTATGGATTTTGAACCGATAGTGTATCTATCATAATCACGATTTTTGACATGTGATTTTTGAAATTACCAGTTGAAAAAAGTTAGACCAGGGTAAGTGTAATATAAAAATAATCAAAACCTAACCACATTGAGTGTCTTCCAAAGATCTTTCATAGCCACGAAGATGTGTCGCCATTCGAACAGAAAAAGCTGTTCTCGCCTGTATGTTGTTGAAGATAGTGGTGTCGCCTTTTGCACAGATTCCTCCTTCTCTTCCTGTAATCAGCAGTTCTACATTCGACTTAACAATATTGGGCTACCCCAGAAGGCTGTTTTCACCCGCCCCTGCTCTACATCATCATCCCAGAGGTTCAACTGTTCAAAATGAGAGATGGGTTAAGATTTTTTTAATGAAAATAGCATCTGTTGCAACATCGGCCTTTTTCTGTCTTTCTGCAATATTGTAATGTGAACATGCAGGGAATAAAAAGATTGTCGACCGATAATCTTGGTCGTGGGAAGACTCCCCGATGATATCGCAGCTGAGATTTTTCTTTGAGCAAAGTAAAAATCTTGGCCAAAAATTAATATATTTTAATGGAAAATTGATTTTCCGATATTCTAAAGGTTAAAGGGGTGAGGGTATAGAAGCTCTCTATGCACAATATAGAAGCTGTTATATTCTCTAAAGTTATTTCAGTGTTTCGAATATATCGGTTAGCTTAGTCTTGAATGAATACCCAAAAAGATACAAAATCACAAAATTTTACGGTTTAGCCATTCGTCGACATGCAAATTCGATGAATGAAACGAAGGAATAAATTTGGGCAATTTTCTATTATAAATATTCTACAGACGCAAACCCTCAATATCAAAATTGTCCAGCAGGCGAAGAGAGCTGGTGCAAATAGTGCAAGGTTGAAGCTAGAGGAGAACTCAATAATTTCCACCACCATAAGCCCGATTTATCACGAGATGAACTGTTAACCAGATGCTTAGGAGCACAAAAACAAAATAACAATGAATCATTAAGTTCATTGATGTGGACTTTTGCTCCTATACGCCTGCATTCTGTCATAAAGATCGTTGAAATAGCAATTTTTCTTATCGCGATTGCCTTTAATGAAGGATTTAATGGCATTTTAAACATTTTAGTTATAATATAATGTCAAATTGGCTACGTAACTTAAACTTATGCCCATGAATGATTTCGCTCGACTAAAAAGTTTTAAACTGAAGCCAGGGAGCAACAATCGGCTTTGCAAAAATTTTATGAAGAAACTGAAGGTTTACTTTATAGAACAGAGTCTAATTTTTCTTGGAGGAAAACAAATTGGAATCTTTAAACGGGTTTTTCTTAAAACTGCATTTTTCAAATCGGTTACCACATTTTTTTGACATTTGATTAACTTACTTAGTACATATATAGAAAATTCACAAAAGATGCCAAAAATTACAGTATTACAGTATTTTTTAAGAATTTTATCACAAAAATATATTTATACTTAATAGATTTAAGTTCCATTTAAATTACTTATTTTCGATAAGCAAAATGTCTACAATTGTGGCAACTCGCTGAATTTTTCAGCGAAATTATATTATCTTAAATTTCATGACGAATCTTTAATAAGAAATAAGTCCCATTAAAACACGAGTATAATTAATGCATCTGAATCAATTATTTTTGTTGATAGAACATTTTGATTGAGAGCTATTATCTAAAAATATTTATTTGGTTAAGGCTAATTATCAACTAAAATATAGCATTTACTTAAAATATAATAATAAGCCTGATTTCTATTATATTGGGATTTTATTACATTATTTACGCTGTCAGTTGTGGTTCTGTGAGAACGCTTATAAAATGAAAATTCGTTTGATTTAGAAGTGATGCATATTAAAAGACAGTTGTAGTTAGTTACAATTTCTCCCTTTTTAACTATATCCAATACGTTTTTTCAAATGCATGCCACATACGATGTTTTAATCAATTCTCAAACCAAATGAAAAATCCCGTAGATTGCCTCAACGGACTCTATACTCGTATAGACATAAAGCGTTGCACGAATATAATTTTTCTGCAGCATTTTAATACACTCAAGTCAGTGCAATACGGAATTTTTCATGTCCTATTTTACGACCGCGTATGTAATTTATTGAAATTGAATTTTTATTCTGTATAGACATAGCCAATGCAGTCGTACATTCTATTTATTGCTGACCTCTGGATTGGATAGAACGGGGTGAGCCGTCATCTCCTCTAGATGTGTCGTCTGTGACCCGCCCGCTCCACGTCCGGGATATAAACGAGCCTCAAGGGCGGATTCTGCAGGTTGGTGAGGTATTAAAAGATATTATCTTTGGATATTAACAAAAAAATGTATTGTATTAAATACACCTATATAAACGTCAATCAAATCTGTCAATGGTATGTATCCCATATTTCTCGACTCTCAGGGGCCTTTGTGGTAACTATGAAAACACGTGGAACGATTTAAAAATCGCCCAAAACCAAAGAGTATTTGCTCCGTCCTTGAAAATTGTATACATACGCTTTGTCTTAAAAAATAATTTTTATTACCCGAACGCCCATGTTGCCAAGACAGCGAGTACCTAGAAACCTCCACACGTGGAGGCGGGGTGGTTTAGGGGTAGGTAGCGTACAAGAGGGTGGAAGTCCTTTCACTCATGCGCCTGGCGTACGGCCAGGTGAAGGTGACCACGACCTATTTTCACCCATAAAAATCGGCATCAAAATCACCAGTGACATAGCAGGGCAAATGGGGACATAAAAAGGCATAGAAAGTTCACATGCTGCGAAAATCAATTTAGCAACCTGCACAACTTCTTCGCTCGGGCATTTTTAACAAGGATGCATTCGATGCCTGAGTACTCTGATGAGTTTTGAAATGCTTCGTGCATAAATCCTAAAAATGGATGGCTGCTTGTTCGCGACGATCTATTCCGCTCATACGTCATTTTTCATCAGCCACTTTAGGGGTGCTTAAGATTCACTCGCAGCTTACTGCACATTCATCTGGTTTATCCCGACGAATATTCCCTATATTAAACCAACCATGAAATCAAAGCAATTTGACATCGACGATTCCATCAAATCTGATGTTACAGATCATTTGAAGATAATTTCCGAACAGTATTATATTATTTTCTATATATCCGAAACGTATTCCATACAAAATGGCAAATTAACATTTTCAATCATTTTAAATACGATAACAATCTAACATTGAAAAAAAATAATATTATATCCAGGATTTCAAACCGATCTAACCGATTTTTAAACCGAACTATATATATATATATATATATATATATATATACACTTAGGTCTGTTTTTATGCGATAAATACGTTCCACGAAGAGTTTCATTATTTTTAAAAACCGCATAACTTCAAATAAATGTGATAGAATGTATCAAAAATCGCATAAAAAAGTTTATAAGAAATCTTTATAAATAAAAACAATACATTTTTATCTCATAATTGTTTTACTAAAGTCTATTTCACTCTATAATTATACAAATGCAATTCTTAAGCTTTTGAGAATAGTTGCCAGATTGCCGCATAACTTTAAATTCGCAAAAAAAAGATCCAAATAAAAACAGACCCAAGTGAATATTTAGCATCATCATAAGATTTTTAAATCCAAAAATAGCCCACTGTAAAGTACAACAGATTTTTTTGCACTCTCTTCTATAGAATCATTTTTAAAATTGTGGTAACCACACCGCTTGTAGATTTGATCCCAAGATGATTTAATTTCAAATCCAGCTGCTAAATTATAGGACTGCCTACAGATTATCATAAATCACTTATATGCTATTAATTTTATGAAAGCGAAAATAAATATATAGACTCTTTCAGGTATATTAAATTAAATTCCAGATATGTACTCAGTACAGCGCATGAATCAGATATAACATCTATAAATTTTACAATCATCTTTTTCTTCTAGGAATCATGCAAAATTTATTTTTTAAATGTGAATTACTATATATTATTAAATTTGGAAGAGTACCGATCCCTATATTTGAATGATAAGAAAATCTACTCAATAAATGGAAGAAGGTTCACTCTAGGGAATATTTAATATCTTATTGAATTATTAAAATTGTTTAAAAGCTATATTTGTGATTATCTTGAGGTATAGCTTATATCTCGATTCTAACGTTTTTTTGTAGTGGAAAATAAATTCAGAACATATTCTGCCATGACTATATCATATGTCATGGTGGAAATAATTATAGAAGTGAAGTAAAATAATAAATAAGGAAAGAACGCACGAAAAACATAAATTAATCACAGATCTATGAAGTTTTCTAAATTAGATTTCTTAATCAGAGAACATTGTCGATGATAAACGTATGATTTTGACTTTTGAATTTTGCCAGAATGAATGAATGATCTAGATGGGGATTATTAATTGACTTTTGTCATATTTTGAGCAGAAATATATTCATCGTGAATGTCAAACAGTAAAAAATGTGTCGCTCTGTATCGAATTCAACAAGTTTGTAGAGGCAAAAACTTTTCTGTTCTTCATCAAAGTCGCAAAAGTTCAAAGAATATATAATGCTAAAGTAACATTCTCTTTTATGATATTCATGAATATTATGAAATATTTAAGTGGACGTTTTTTTTTAAGGGAAGAAGTTAATTTCATTGTAGCAAATTGATTCAATATGAAAATGTGTGAGTATTCTGTTTAGGATTTGTTATGAAATTATTCCCTAAGAAACAACAGGGTTTTAGGTTACATATAAGAAATTCGGTGAAGGTCCAAGGGTCGTGGAAGATATTCTTTTTTATTTGATTGAATTTTCTTATTAATATAGCGCAGGAAATAAACGAATAACGACAGCGAAGAAAAAGGTTTGGGATTCTTGTTATATCGAATTTGTCATATTTGTTTGACGTAGATTTCATCTTTAATTATCGTCAAACGAATTTCTTAATTGTTTGTCCGAATTTCTTCCATTGTAATATGAATTATCGAATTGTTCGAGTTATAACATCGGATATGTATCGTCGGAATCGGTGGCAAATGTAACCGACCGTTCTAGTTTGATCGGTTTCCATCAAAATTGTTCGAAAAAGCATAAGTTATGCCTGTCCCACTACGGCTATATTTTTGCAAAATCGCAGATTTAATGTTCCAGAAAGAAATGTTGATGGAACTTTGTAAAACTGGGATCAGGTGGATCCTACAGAGTTACACTCTCGAGTTGTATACTTCTCTTATTCCAAGGAAAGCTGCGAGACTAAGGAATGAGAACATTTTATGAGAAGAAAATACAGATGAAAAGAGACACGAGTAATGGAGGAAAACTTTAAGAAAATCACATTTTTATAATTGAAAGCTATCTTGAGCGATATATAACGTCAAAGATTAATTATTTGTTACAAGTGGACAAATGGTGGAAAGACGAAAAAAATCTTAAACATTTACTCATTGTAATATATTGCTAAAAAACAATTAGTCCTGAAATAATCTGCTGAAAGTATTCATTTAAGCAGGGGAAAACATTTCTTTATTTTGATCCCATACAGGCGAGCGTAACTATTCGGTAACATCTTCATATATGTAAAAAAAAATATATTATATTTTAATAGCATAAATCTATGCAGAATCTTTAATATTCTTAACTTGATTTTTTTAATAAAAAATTGACTCTTTTTTAATCTAAACTATTTAAGATCACGAAAAAATTGTACAGTAATCTAACTTAATAACTTTTTAATATTTTACGGACTCGGATAGATTTAGTTTTAGAATTTCATAAAGATGAATTGTGTATTTTTGTCATGGTTCCATGATATCATGTATAATATATTAGATGAGATTGTTCACTATTTGAAACTTTACAATGAATGCTCAACTAAACCTTTGGCGATTTTATATTAAACAGACAGATATTAATTTTTATAGATTGCTTTGTATTTAATATAGTATTAATTTTAGTTCAACTTTAATATATTGTTCGTACAATTTGCATATAGAATATTTTGTCGTCTATTGAAGCCGATTTTGGCTCTGAAAACACAGACTGTTATCGACCTTTCATCATACTATATTGAACGATTTACGACTGAGACGACGCTACTTGGATCGCGTCCCGATTTTGGATAGTTTATTGAAACATTCATATAATCCAGGGGTAGTCATTTTCCGATTTTCTTCTCAAGAATTCTGAAATTGCTATCGATCCATTGAGTTATTTATGAGCACTCATAGATATTTGATATTGAAACAACCATTTAATTGCCTATATGGAATAACGAAGCTCCAGTAGACAACCACATGGTATTATAACTTTGAAATCGTGTTCAAAGCCTTGGAATATATATTCTATTTTATTAATAGAATGAATCTAAATTCAAACCGGCTTTTGTGAGCTCGTTACACGACTTCAAAGTCGAAAATAAAATCAGTTTGTATGAGGGTGGAGTTTTAATGTTTTTTTCTCCACCCCATCGGTTTCCCAAAGTTGTCTCTGCGATGTAGAAGAATTTTCTAGTTAGTTTTCTAGGTGGAAGTCAGTGTTTGCGGAATACTTAATGGCGGATGGTGTCTGTGTCAGTGGCGGAAGTGGGTCGCCAGTGTGTATGTTTGCCAACGTTACACAATTCCATACACGTGCTTCCGCTGGCATATTGATAGAGCTTTTCGAAAAATCGTTATCGAATTACGAACATATCCATAAGACTCAAAAACTTTCAAATAATCCACATTCTCAACAATCTCATATAAAATCGATTCAACAACTTCATCACAAGTCTTCATTTCACAATTAATAAATCCTTTAAACAAGTTTGAAAGGCAATATTTATATTACAAGAGCTGTTTCCGAAAATTTTGCTTAGTCGACTCCAAATTGAAAATGCTCGTGATCTCGTTTTTATTGTATCTTTTTCTTCTCCATAAAGTGGAAGACTTAACATGAGATTACTCACGTGATCGATTCAACGACCTTTCGCTATAAAGCCATGATAAGACGTCTTTTTTCACCCGTGAAAAAACTCAAACTAAGCAAAATATCACCTAGAATAATATATCCATATGTGTATATTACACACGAAGGGAATTTTTTATTTCATCCAAATGCACAAAACGCTTATCAGTATAAATATCGTGCTTTTCTTCAGAAACATAAACGATTGAGTACAAACCATATCAAATAATACTTAATTAAAATAAAATATGTGAGAATGAAGACGCGATAGAAATGAAACGTCTTAGCTCCTAGGAAAGTTGAATTTATGCATTGTTTTTTTTGTGTTTGTGAAAATTGTTAGCCAAAAAACTTAACTGTATTTGTGTAATATATAATAAAATAGGCAAACTAATTATGAAGTGGTTGCTTATACGCGTACCCAGAAATAAGGGCGTACTTTTTCAATGCGATTCAAAATAACTTATCACGATGGCTGCGCTAATACACAGGTCTATAGAAGGGGAATAGACGGGCGTCGAATAAAAAGACTCTCTTCTCTAAATAACTATTAGATCTGGCTGCAGGAAGGACGACCTCCCGCTGCCAAGGCTAACCAACGAATCTCCCGATTCCCGCCTCCTGCGCGTCACTACCCAACTGGCAACAGTGCACGCGCAAGAAGCGATCGGTCGGTGCAATGTCTCCGCAGGGCCACAAGAGATGGCGCTGTTAAAATAACACATTGCACCTGAAGAGAGATGGAAGATGTCGCCGTTAACAGCGCTATTGTGTGGGGATGCTAAATCACGCACGCTACATTATCACTTTCTAGCACCTTTAATTTAAATCACCTATGTCTTTCTCGTAAAATCAAGTAAACTTTGACTGAAAATAATCTGAAAGGGCAATTTTCAACACTTTTATAGAATTAAAATTTTGATCACTTAAAAAATATTCCATAGAACGAAATAGATAATAATCAGATGACGCGAGATTCGGCGATTATGGTGGATGTAACAAGACGACCCAGCTAAGATTCCTAGGTTTTTCGAACGTCATTTTCGCAAGATGAGGTCACGCATCATCGTGCTGGAGGGTAAAGGTGTGTCTATTCACTAAAGTTAGTATCTTTTGATGCAATGCTGCATTCAATCTATTCAGCTGTTGACAGTATACCACTGCCAATACTGTCTCATCTTATGCCAATACTTCCAACCTAAGGTTAAGGACTAAAATAGCCTATTTCTCACAATCTAACTATTGCTTCTTTTTACTATTGAATAGAAAACCTGTTTCTTATATCGACAAAAAATGGTTAAATAGTTCGCTTTCTTGCAAGAATCTGATGATGATCAAGCACCCGTCGACGACTAATTGTGCTACTTAGGAGCTGTTTTTCAGTTTTGAGTCTCCTCATCTTGTTATGGTTTGATTTGATGGAATTTAGCTAGTTGTTATTCAATGTCCATTTTTAACGGCGTCGACGACTAATTGTGCTTTGAAATGCACCGGTATTTATATACTCTAATATTATCTGTCCCTTTCTGTCCTTTTTTTCTTCTTTGTCTATCACAATCAATCGCCGATAGGCGCCCGACCTGTACAGATGTGCCTCAATCATAGGTCAAAAAGTTGCACAGTTTGCTGTTCGCTGCTCTTGTACGATCAGCGACAATTCACGGGTGAACCCGAGTTTGTTGTTCATGTACTTTGTCTTTGTTTTATGAAATTGCTTCTAAACTGTTGATAATGATCTGACTATAGAAAACCAAGCTTAGATAACAACTATCCAATTGCTATCAAAAATCTGATAATACCACTAGTGATACTCTAGGTACATCTCTGAAAGCACCATTTTTTATTAACATTATTTAACTTATCAAGTTTTAAAACCATTCATATCAATCAGCATTTTTATCGGTAATTGATTTGCCTTCAGTCTCTGATCAAACAAAAACAACATGCAAAGACTTTTATCAGAAATAATATTGTCCGCTAGTTGTTGGTCTTAATAAAGATTTTAAAAAAATCATTTAAAATTAAAATAATAAGCTCACAACTCTTACTTTTTACTAAAAATTTTGATCTAAAGCTTTGATCACTTTCCGATCCCATTATACATACTTTGCAATTTGCAATAGAATAGCTAAGCTCATACTTAACATGTGTTGATTGTATAGAGATCCTAATTAGGTCATTTAACACATAGCCGAGGCAATTTCAGCTACAAGCTTAAATGTTGATTTCAAAATATATGTAGACAGGGTTAAAAAAGGTGGAGAACATTTTGAACGGTAAAAACCACGAGCAAACTTTCTTATCGAGTTTAGGTATTTTAACATATTTTGCGAATAAATTCTTGTAAGAAAAACCTTTTTCTTTTAAAAAGGCGTTAAATTTCCTCTCGTCTCTGCTGAAAAGAAAGTATCTCCCACAATACCATTCATCAATCACAAAAAGCATCGCAGATAAAACTCCAGCAATAATAAATGATGGAGTGTATTACGCAAGAAACTTTATAGCCAAGACTCTCCAATATCAAATGTTGTCCATCAAATCACCTGTAAAGCCATCAACTATCCTCTATCAGATGCTATCTGATGACCTTCCATTGGCTACTCCATAATGGCTCGCTGTAGAGATAACGTTCACAATGGAGCACTTCCAATCATCAATATTGATTTTGGACGAAGGCCACCCGATACTCGTGGGTCAGCGCCCTTCATTTTACACGCCAAACATATCGACTCCTTCCGAACGATAAATCAAGATATACACTTTCCTTCGACTACCCCGAACTTACTTTTACGTCTGGTAACTCATAAATATTAAAATTCAGACTTGCGTATCCGAAAAAACGTAAAATCTTCATACTTGGGTGTCATCGTCACATAGTTATTCAATAAAGCTTTCGGATATGATATAAATTTGATGGCATGAAGAAAATATATTTTAAATATTTGACTGTCAATCATGTGACGATGGTGTCAATTTTCTTCAGAATCCAGCGCCTTGGTTTGATCGATAGCTTGTATAAATGAAAATCGGTTGTTTGTGAAAAATGAGAATGCATATGAGAAGCACTAGCGCTACTACTAATCCTTTGGACAAAATGCTCTAATAAAGTCGATGTGAATTTAAAAGTCGTTTTGCGCCACCCTTCTAATAAAGATTATAGAGATTAATAAATCGTAAATGCTTTTAGTGTGGCAATGAAATCGTATAATTTCATTACATCCTCGAGCTCTACAAAAAACGTATACATATCAAATTTCTCCTTCATAATTATATATCGAGTTGAATGCAGGCTCGATACAAAGTATTTGTAGTTTATACAATTATATTGTAGATAATTAGATAACTCTATATGATCATAAAGCGTCTAAATAAAAATCAATTTATACTCACAATTGGACCTTTATAAAGCTTTGCGTTCAGAGAGTAATCATGTGCTTAATTTCATAATTGCCACAATTCATTGACGTTAAATAGCTTTTCAGTCATTTCGATGATTTATCATGAAACTTATGATCGTTTTCTAGTATTAACAGGGAAGGGGAAATGATACTAAAAATTCAATGTTTTAACTGTCGCCCTTTACGTCTTTCGATCCCTCCTTTTCGACATCGCGTAAAAGAGATGAACAGTCTTCCGGGTGGGTGTTAGACTTCACGATGCCCACTCATAAAACAAAAGAGGAGGGGCGAGCAAACCTTACGTCCGTGAGCAACGGTTGAACCCCTGGGGTAATGATGTGAATTAGAGGTGCGTAAAATGGTCTCATCGGTTTGCTCATCAAACGTAGCTGAGGTAGCCCAGCTAACTTGAGTTGGGTGTGCAGGTCACCCCGTGCTACGTACCCATAAAAGGGTGTGTGAAACAGCCGATTACAGTAGTTGGTGGAGACTGTGTCAAAGGCTCACCACTATCCTCAACAGCCTAGGCATATGGAGAATAACGGTTTTAGGCTGTTCGAACGCCGACTCGTCTTCGTGGCTCGGTACTACAAATGACCGAACCGATACAAGTACCATGGGTAAGGGGTAGCCCCTGCAGTCCGTAATCTGCTCCAACCCCCTTTAAAACTGAGTTTGGACTCGTGGTGACAGTGAACCAGCGGTAGTATTCCTTTGAATTTAGCTTGATTATTATTCCTTTCTCCTCCAACGCACATTCGGGTTCAATAGTCTGAAGTTTAGAAACCTCGCCTCTTCTGGAGGGCGGGGAGTAAAAAGGATGGGCGCCTGGATCAAAAAAATAGTGGAAGACACTCTTCTGTGTTGGTTAGTCCGGGGTAACCCGAAACAAACCATGCAGCAGCGTAAAAAATTGGATCACACACTAATGATCCTTTAATCCAGTTAGACTTTTAGAATATTTTCGTTCAAATTCTGTAATGTTTTATGACAGAGGCATTAAAATGTTGCCAGATAGTTGGGAAAGGGTTATATTTATCGATAGAAATTAAATTGTGAGCATTCAAATCTGTCATTTAAAAAACGAAAATCTTTATGTTATACATCTTATATAAACATATCGATTCACACTCATAGAATTCATCGGAAAAATCGATGTTCTAAACGGAAGAGACAACGCGCCAGTGAGAGTTAACATACGTGCATTTTCCGAATGCATCCTCAGTCCACAGATTCATTCATCCGATCTTTATCCAATCTATGACTTTACCCTTTGCTGCTATTCTTATTTTAAGGCTTATCGGCTCCGATGGAACACATTCGAATGCTAATCAGTATCAGTGAGCCGAATATTTAGAGAGAAGCGCCTGCTTACATTTTCGCTTCCGCACGGTTCGAGTTAATTGTTAACTCCGCCCGTGTAATCATTGCTTTCGGATAGCTGAAACTCGGATTTCGTATAATTACACTCAGATCTCAGATAAAATCTTGGGCTCGGGGATACTCGCCCTAGTTGCCAATTGGCTACATTCCAATGTTCCACACTTGCATGGAGGCGAAATGCCGTGCGCTGAACCCATAATTATGTCCAACAGATGTTGGTGTTCGAAGAACATGGATACTCGCCATCATTGACTACCCTCCAAACTTTGAATAAAGTTTTATATTTTCAAAAAAAAACTGCTCATTATTTACATTTCATTTGGTAAAAGAGCAAAAGCTACAGGTTTTTGACACCCACGATATACCCTCCCAAAGAATTCCATTAAAACAAAGACCTTTAGATTTAATCATCAATTCATCAATATTTATTTCAATGTCACTTTTATATCTATTTTGAAGAAACGATTTTAAGCTAAAAACTATCAACAACAATCTAATAAGTATTAGTATGGGAAGTAGCGACATAATTTGTGTAATTATTCCAGTAAAGCTGATTCTTTCTCTAATAATAAATATTTAACGTACTTAAGGAACGTTTCTACCTTTTTGGTTACCAAGCCGTGATCGAGACGATCGATCTAATTATTTTTACTTCTATCTAATCTCCATTTTTTTTAGTATTTGGGATACAAACACCCTGATTTGAATTTATCCACACATTGCATATTACTTTTGGTGACTTTTTATAATTGTTCCTATTGGACCATTGCCAACCACTTTTACACAATCAAATGAGATGTTGATGATCCATGTTTTTAAAATTTGGGTCATATCTTTTATATAACATTCAAATTTCATTTTAATCGGTGATTTCTACAATATATATTTCTAAATTTATTTAGATAATTTTTATGCATTGATTTAACATATCTTTAACTGGAATATGGTTTATTAAAATAGGTGATTTTTGATCATTTATAGAATTACTGATCACGGAAACAAGTCTTAAAGCTGTACAACTTAATTAGAATATCTTTTTTATAATAGTTCAGTTTGAAAATCGTTCCTATATTTCAGGCACAACTTTTTTAAATTTGTACTATGATCTCTCTAAAAAAAATGTATTAAATCAAGATATCCTTTAAAATTATTTATTTGATATATATACAATAAATTGTATGTAATCATGTCTATGAAAAATATTAAAAAGCTCATTTACATAGATTTTTGGCACGCAATGATTTCAATCTGAAATTACATACAAGACAAGTATGATTGTTTTTTGGTGATTGGTGACAATTTATATAATATGGAAGACTTGCTTCATTGTAACTAGATTTATAATACAAATTATTTAAACTAATTTTACTAAAAAATGTATTCATATATCGTTTCCAAACGGCGACGTCAAAGAATGATCAGTATCAAAGTCGCGCGTCCTGAAGGCACTTTCTTCGTCAAAATCGGCGGCGGGATTGAAACAACTCTCGCTATCGAAGTTGACATGACCCAAATGATTATCAGTCTCAAAATCGACCGAAGACAGATTGTGATCTTCCCTTTCGAAGTTCAACCCGTGGTTAACACTTTCGAAATTGCTCCTGATCGGATCTTCGCTCTCGAAGACCGTATCTCGCAGGTTGATCTCGTTGTCGAAATCCGTTCCGACCAAATGCGGCTCCGGGTCATATTCAGATGAAAACCTATTTATTTCGTTGTCGAAATCAGAAGTTTGTAGTTGACTTTCGGCGTCGAAGTCACATTTCGTCAAGTGGTCCTCGTCGAAATCCGACGACGTTGGAAAATTGTCTATTTGTAGGACTGTTGGATGCCTTGTCTGCGCACTCCAGACTTCTGGTGTTCAGGATGGAAGATGGTGCGTCCAAATAAAACATGCTTTCTGATTTTAGAGGGTAGTTTTGGTCCGTGGAATTGAAAGTGCTTCTCCCAAGCAGGACTGGAAGTTCGCTTCTGGACGCTTTCGAATGCAGACTCGTTGGGTATAGCAACGACGTCGAGTTGAAACCCTTCACCATCCACATTTCGTCTTATATTGCCTAATGTATATTGGAATGGGGATGAAAAGTTCGTTATATCCAAAGAGGGTCCAGGCTTTGGAGATAATGAGCATACTTCAGACGGAGATGGAGATCTCGACGCACAGTTTCCAGGAGATGTATCTGAATTCGTCAAAGGAACTATGTCTCTTAGATTCACAGCGTGTGTCGAGGTTGCTAGAAAAAAATAACGATATACATGAAAACATTGTATATTTACAATCCAAAGCTTAAAATAATGTATCAAATATTATGTAGCAATGTCGTTAACAATACAAATTGCTATTTGTCAACAGAAAGTTTCTTCTGTATTAACATCGGCTGTGTACTCTTAACAAAAGAGAATAACCCAAGCTTTTGACTAATGGTTGAAACAGCTCGCTGGAATCACATAAATCTTCTCATTTTACCCTCTATTTGTAAGCTGCGTTCCCTTGTTGCTAGATTAAACCTCATACAGCAAAAAATCATAAAATAATATTTAAACATGAACGGTATTTTTATACTTTTTATAATACTGTATAATTCCATTTTGATTATCGAATTACGATACCTTAGTTTTAATAGTCACTACTATGTCTCTATTACTACCTCGTGATTTTATTTGTGTTAGTAGATATTTGGTATAAACGTAACTGCAATATAATGTAGTTATTTAAGATTTACTGCTTATAAGAGTGCTTTTAAGTCATGTAAATATACATGGATTTTATACATTACACATGATTTCAGATCGTCAAATAATCGATTTCAAAAATTCAAGATAACATTTGATCGTGCCACTGAAATTAAATATTTTACCAGTAACTTTATGTTTTTGGTGATTTCAATTTCAACTGCTGTTAATATAAATCCATTCCTTAACTTATGCGATTTATAAAATTCGCCTAAAATGCGTTAAAGTTAAAATAAATCTAAATCTCAGTTTTCATCTATGAGTAGTTCAGTGAATTGGATATCGAATTGAAATAACACAGGTATCGGATTCGTATCTACTTTGGCAAAAAATGCTTAGTAAATATACTTTAAAGATATATAAATGCTTGGAAAATTACGTCAAAGTGGTAGACTACGGCTCTTTTGCAGAGCTGCAATAATCTAATAAAAAAGCTTCTAAAAGAGAGCTTTACTTCAATGCTTTAACATAACTTTGTTATGTACTTATGGATAGTTTTTTTTATTTAAGGTTAAGCTTTTATCATATTTTTTTACTACGAAGACCAATCTTGTGCTGAGTTCTCTTTATTTTTTTCCCATATATCCATGGTGTAGTAATAATCGCAAGAATAAATCGATTTGAGCCAATTTGCGGCATAAATGTAATCCTCTCTTAAGGTTATAAAAGCTTTCGGTAGAAAATCAGACTCAAAGCGAGAATACGCTGGAAAATCTCACCATCAAAAGCGGGGATACAAATCCTGTTTTTTTCATTACTTTCCAGCGAAATAAATTCGCTCAATCTTGATTCTGCTTAAAATCTTCTTTTTGTTATACTTTCAAGGGCCCTAAATGGGTACTCCGTCGCGAATAATACGAAAGCGTAACATTAAAGTATTGATTTATCGGACACGCGTATCTCCATCAAATATATTTTATCTGTATGTATTACCAGGTATAGTGATCAGATCCGTCATGTGATTTGGCATCGATAGTGATAGTGAATGTGATGATTGTCCGCCATTGATAAATTGGTCACCCCCGACTGCAGCCCTCTGCTGCTTCCTCCATTTGGCTCTTCTATTTTGAAACCAGACCTAGTGAAATTTTGATTATTCAATTTCAAACAGGCGAAACTCATATGGGAAACCATTCTCACTATTCTTTTTAATTAATTAACCTGAACTCTTGCTTCCGTCAATTCTATTTTCAGAGCAAGCTCTTCCCTGAAAAACACATCTGGATAGTGTGTTTTATGAAAAGCAGCTTCGAGTTCTTCAAGCTGTACGTTCGAGAAGGTAGTCCTGAAATATAACACATGTATCGTTATTACATGCTTAGAATAAATCAAATATATCATCATTTACAATTAGTTTTCATATTAAATTTCTTAAAATGAAAACTGCTAAATACTATAGAAATATTTCCGTATATATAGACATTGTTTTTATGCCATTTCATATTATATTTAGCTAATAAATATCAAATCATCTGCTAATAATTTATCTTAGGCTATCTCGGAATAATAAATGCTTTGTTGGTATCAAATTGCTTTGGTATCAAAAAAACAGTATTAAAGATTAAAATCGTATATCTAAAAATATATCCATGAATAGAAAATTGATATCCGTTGCGTTATGCAGTAGTAAAAATATACACTTTCTTTAAATCACCAAAAATGGGTCTTCAATCATTAAAAATTGCTTCACTAAAATCTATATATTTTTTTAGGAAAAATGACCCCAACAGCCACCTTAAGGTAATGACGACCAAAGCAAACACCAGGACTTTGCAACGCAATAGAAGACATTAAGCCGGAAGGTCGAAAAGATGCTCTGACAAAGCGTCTACCTTCGGGTGGATCATCACCCGCTTACTCCGAATCACCCACGCTCGGTTCTCCTACTGTAGGTTAATTGAATAAATACGTTGTTCTGATTGTTTGACATATTATTGATGCAGTACCTGCCTCATTTCGATCTCTATCACCGAGCAAATGAAATCATAAACGTGTTCCGTCATTCATCGCTGCCGGCTCGTGGGTCGGGACAATTGTTACGGATTGCGCCGTGATTGATCTCAATCGATCAAGCATCGCTCCGAGATGCTCTTAATCGTGGAATCACGTGTGAACAACGCGACCTTCAAGTCGCAACGATGAAGATAGCGACCCCCGTAAGTCAGACGGTATTAAAAATAATTTATTCCAACTTCATTTTCTGGTTAGCTTAAAAAGCTGGTAATAGTCTGGCAACCTCCTCCCCTCCCAAACCCAACGGCAATCAGTCGCCAGACTGTCATAATAATAGTCTAGAAACAAGCCAGAACACAACTATTAAACTATTCACATATGTTAGATGACCTTCAATTTAAGCTGCCAGCTCTCAGTCTACTATAACAAGGAAAATAAAAAAAATCCTGATAGATCCTAATTCTATGTTTTGAATAAATATTTCACTTGAAAAGATCAAGAAGATATAACTTAAACAAATGATGATATAACTCAAATGAAGGGCATTTAAAAAAATGCGAGGCTAAGAGTGGCCCTTAAAATTTTAAAATAAAATTGTGATCAAATTATGGTGATGCTGTTGAGATTTTATGATGTTCATTTCATATGAGCATCTAAAGTATGAAGCAGTTCCAGTTAAATTAAAAACGCAGATATTGTCTGATGACATTCTAGCAACTACTATGTATTATATTTAATACTCAAGAATAGTGTATACGTTGATTTTCCAAATATTTATTTGAACAACTTAAATGAATGACTGAAAACATATTTTTATAATACCTGTATCTTCTTTGTTTCCTTTTTGGCAATTCGTCCGAATTTCTAGAGCCTGAAAAAAAGCAACATAAATCATTTGAGCAATTCGATTAAAAATCTCTTATCATATTACATTAATCCTTCTAAGCGAATACTTAATACAATTTTTGCTTTACTTTCTAGCAGATAACTAACCCGTAATATCCATTTTTATATTAAAAATTTATACTATTATTATCTCGATGCTACCGTCTCGTTTCTTTGTCTACCGAATAATACTGTCGTCTCTTTTCGATTGCGACATAAAAGCAAAATTAAAGTAGGGAAAAACGTGAAAAGTGTCTTTATACATTACGTCACTCGGAAAATAAACCTGGCTTCGTAGTAAAAAAAGAAATTTCGTTATTCCACCCTAATTTTCGTTGGGTTTTTAATTTTTCCCGGACCGGCGCCAATTCTCAAAGTGTCATTTTTTCAATTACTTGATTTGGGTGAATCGTCGTAGTCCTCCTGGTATATGTTGTTGGCCTCAAGGAGGGAGTCGAAGTCGCCGAGGACCTCCTGATGGTCGTCACTGTGATGACGGGAGCTTTCGTCGCGGTCCATCCTCGATGACATTCGTCCATATCATTACATGAATTTTGCAGAATTCTCTACAAACTAAAAAATATTCATACATAAAATGATTGAATTTCTGCAGCCTGATCCTATAGCACCGAATAGAAACATCATTAATTGAATTATCACAGAAAGTACGTTGCATCGACTTAACACGCTCATTGCAGGCTCAAATAGCAAATCATATAGTATGTAAATTTTCAACATTTCGCGGCTAAGCTCAAATTAATTGCTCGATTGTATTGTTCTAACGCAATCATATCTATCGATGCTTCCCAAACTGTATTATACGTAATCAGTATATTTAACACATAAGTCAATAAGCTCGGAAGATGACATATAGTCGACGCCATTATTGACAAATCCATGGCGAACAAAAACGCAAATGTCAGCTAGTAAGGTTGTAGCTTTCGTATTTTGTAAATTTGATAAAACCAATACTTTTGAATTGGAACAGTTCCGTTTTCGCTTTTACCGGTTATCTTTATATACCTTTTAAAATGTTATAATTTTCTACAGCGTGATATTAGAATCCGACTACCCTTAATAAATAATGTGCTTAATAAATATTCAAGTGCAGCAGACCCGCGGTAATCCGGCTCCGGTCTAATCCGGCGCCCCTGTAGTCCGACATCCCAAGTGAGTACGGCATTGGAAAAGTTCGCATCTATCATTGATTGTGGAGTTTAAACATACAAAAGTGGAGGAAGCTTTATATATGTGGTTTCTTCAGGAAAGAAACAAGCACTTACCTATTTTTGGACCGATATTGGCCATGAAAGAAAAGTTGTTTTACAAGGACATAGCAAAAAAGAAGGCTTTGTAGTTAACAAATCGATTGCAACGATGGCAAAATTGTACAAAATGCACTTTGAATTGCTTCCCCATCCAACGTATTCTCCGGATCTAGAGTTCTCAGTGATTACTACCTGTTTGAAGACCTAAAAATAATTATATAGAGATTTAACTCCAATGTAGAAGTGATTGTCAAAACTGAAGCCTATTTTGAAGCCAAAGATAAATCATTCTACAAAACTCTTGAAGGAGACTGTGTTGATGAATAAATTCGCTGTTTTATTAGTCATCCTACGAACTTATTGAGTAATGTGTTACATATTTTTCAAAATATTCATCATCGGACATATGACGATCTCCACATGAGATTATTTCACAGATACAAGATATTTATGTGGTTGTTTCTTATTGTCTTCCAAATATATAATAGTTAGGATGTCAAAATTTTAATGAATACGTTGGAAATTGTCTATTTGAGTTGCCCTGCCCGATTTCCAATTTAGCGGAAAGGACTTATCTGAATTTGGCGTTATATATATATTTTTTAAATAAAGTGGACTTAAATTACATGTTTTAAATCAGAATAAAAATAATTTGCGACAATAAGAATTCAAAGACGTTCCGGATCGTTCCCATGGAAACACGACAACTTTAATACTGAATATGTTTAATAAAAAATTAACAATGCTTATTTAGCTTTTCCTATATGAACAACATCCGAAGTATGCAATTTATTAAATATAAATATATTGATATTTTCGCTCAATTCAGTACACAAACGCAATACAAATAAACGTTAAAAACTTTAAAGGTGCTCAATTTTTCTGATTGTCTGAAGCGTCGTGCAAACATTTGCGACTCTCTGTGCTTCGAATCTGCGTTGTTTTCTTCGTTTCGAGCATCTGAAAGTGATATTTAACGAACTGCATCAAACGAGAGCACAGTGGCTGCTTTAAAGAAAACAAAGACGAATCCACGACAAAAGATCCTCCAGGATCGCTACAAAAGGACATTTGAAATCGTGCACTACTGCAGGCGCTGCATTTTTAATGGGGAGGGTTGAGCTCCCGGGGGTTGTCTAATGAGGTGCGCGCAATCGAACAGTTTTAGGAGCGGCGCTCGTCCTTTTTCACTCGATACAAATTGAATTAAGATGAAGAGAAGGAAGAGGGACAATAAAACTGTTAATTCAATTTGGAGCAACGACCCGCCTGTAATTGGACAATTCAATTAAGGCCCATAATGCCGTTTATAATATATATATGAGTATCATCAGTCCACATGGGCACGTCGTCCAGACCAGACGGGGTAATTCGATAACGATCCCGAGGGAAAACAAATCCAGTCCCACGGGATGGACTGATTTGGCGCCACTTTCCTCCGAAGTTTTGTTTGAGTTTCTTAGGAGCCGCGTCGGGGAGAGACGGTTAAGTTTAAAAAGGGGAACTCGCATTTGACGGAGGTTCGTCTATGATATTTGCAAAAGGGGAAACGTGTCATCGTACAAATAAATACAAATTAAAGCCGATAATAATACATACCAAATGTATCAAAAAAATGTATTAAAACTATTTTTATTTGATCGATTTTGATATTCACACAAATTCATTTTAAAAACGTGTTATTTAAACAATTATTTTTGGCACTTTTGATTTAAAAATATACAGAAAGCACTTGTCGAGTATATGTGGCACTTACACGTAAATGGAGACTCGAATATTACAATTTTTATATTCATACTGTGAGCACATGATGACTTCTAATCGTTTGGCTTAGAAGCCTTAAAAGCTTGCTGGAATTCGTTAGCATAGAACGTAAAAGAAGTTCGCTTTACATAATTTAAATTTGAAACATCCGACAGATAGATGTCACTATTATAACGAATGCTTAACAAATGAGCGAACAATGCGGATTTTTATTATAAAACAGTGCGTTCTCTACGGAAACACGTACATCCGTATTCATAAAAAACATAATATAAATGTGCTAATTTATTCCATATTTAAATAAATCCAATGCAGCATTCATTTAATCAAAACAGTGAAACTTCTCGTTTGTACGCCCATATATCACCCATACAGTTTTCCCAAAGTATATACTTTCATGCATGGAAAATTCATAATACGCTCTGAGGGATTCGAAAATGAAACACACACCTCAAATTTGATTCGCATTCATAAAATAAAATCTAAAGAACATCAGCGGGTTTGTGCGCGATATTAGCGTCGTTCATTCGCGAAACTTTCGTATCTCCCGAGGCGACGCACTCGTTTCGACGCACAATGAGGCACTGTCATAAAAACCACTCGAAATAAATATTTTAAAAATCCTGCAAAGCCTCAGCAGTGCAAACGTCAGGACTCGTCTAATTTTCATTCGTACAATTTTACTTGCACACGTGAACTACTGAGACATGCGCGTATAAAAAGGTATAAACGTTTCCTCAAACAATGAACACGTGCTAAGGGTTTGACACATATACACATGAATTTTGTATCATATGGGACGACCGGAAAGTATGAATGCCCAGGCTCGCTCAACTATAATAATTCAGCCATCATGCAGCCGTGTATAAGGTTTTTATACGATTCGATAATAAGCATACAATGAGACCATGTCAATTCTTCGCTTAAGGGATGTTTTTACCTTGTTCGACCTAAAATTGATTGGTTTTTTAACATTTTTTTAGGCGAAAGTTATTAAATATAGAATGTTGATATTTAGTGTGTTGACTAGGCAATCTATATTGAACATAAAAATATTTTTTAAAGTTTAATAAAATATGATAATGGGAGTGGGGGGAGCCACGTATATCGGTGCGCGAACGATGACATTCTTCATCATGGAAGTCTTAAATCCTGAACAGATGATTTGCAGCAAAAAAAATTAAACATATTTTTACATTGTATAATATTGTCTATAGCTTAGACTACAATTAAGAAGAAATATTGAAAAATAAAAAAACAGTGAGCAATTGAAAAAAAAAGTGTTTTTACCAACATATTTTGTAGTTTTTTTATTTATTACATAAAAAATTTCAAATATTTTCGAGTAATTGTAGTCTATACGATGAAGACGTTTGTTATACACATGCTGGCCAAATTTAATAAAGATTGCTTATCTCGGGCATGTTAGAGCACTTCCATGAGCTTGGAAAAAGTAGTTTCGAGAAAAACGCGTTTAAAGTTTCTCCTCGTCGGCTTATAACTTTGCAAATTTCATTAATATAGACTTGAAATTTATTGAAAATATTCTTAAACATTAGTTCTTTCCGATACATGAAGAAAAAAACGATTTATTTTATAACCAACAAGATAGAAACGTCCCTTAATTAAACATTCAAAAATCTTTTCTGTTATAATAATTAACACTCTTTTATGAAAGAACCAAATATTATAATATATTATAACTTTGATACAACTAAATTTGGGAAATCGAATGTATTGATATTGTGGTTCGATCGTCTAGATCCAGGTTTAGCCTGCTATTACTGAAATCATTACGATATCATCGTTATTTGTATAATTATTCCTATAAAGCTGAGTCGTTATCATTTTGTTGTTTTGATATTGCAGTCTATCGTGATGATGTTGTTGCCGACATTTATAACAATTTTTGAGACCTCTAAATAAAATTATATAAATGTCTTATACCTGCAAGACTGAAACCAAATTGAAGCTGCTTATAATAAATATTATATGTACTTAATATTGCAATGCTTTGAAAGCTGCAATACTTTCAATAAAATTCCCTCACTACAACTTTAACCACATCTACTGAAGTTCTAGCTACCTTGTATCGAAAGTAGATAACGTTTATTCAGCAATAATTAACTTAAACTTCCTATAGACAAAAAAGCAGCTTTGTAAATTTTGATTTAATGCCGGAATGTACAATTATTCAAATATCATTTAAAGCTTGGCAGACTGTAATTTTCCGGATTTACATTGTATAAACACTGACTGAAACAAAAATTAATTTTGTAGAAATGGGTGCAAAATTTTGGTTCGATATATAAGTATTTTTTTTTTTAAATAACGTATATTTGGTCTGGCGTTTTTATAAACGTAAACTATTTATTATAAGGTATTAAAAATGATTTATTCCAACTTTTTAAAATGGACATCATTTTTTGGTTAGCTTCAGCAAATTTGAAGCAGTCTGGTACTATTTTAACAAGCTGATGATAGTCTGGCAACCCCTTCTCTTCCCAAATCCAATGACACTCAGTCGCCAGACTATCATAATGATAGTCCAGAAACACACCAGAACACAACTATTAAATTATTCACATGTCCTATGGATATTGCTTGATAACGAATATACCTTAAGAAGAAAAATATTTATTAGGGTAATTTTAGCTACATAAACATGATATATTGCCATTTTTAGACAAGAATTTCATAAAATTTTGTGCAAAATGCAGCTTAACTTTTCATATGAAATAATTATCTTTTATGTTCCATGCCCAGACTAAGACCTGATTCTTAAAATATTTTGTTGATGATGATATATTTTTAAACTTTTTTCAATTCCAAACGTACGAAAGCAGTTTTTTCTTTAAATATTGACCTTTAAAATGAATGTTGTCGGTTAACCAGTGTCTATTCTTGATCTTTTTTATGGCCTTGCATATTCATTTTTTGTCACAAATGCATACCGAGAAGAATATGAGCCCCTTTTTTACATAAGATATGCACAAAATAGTAATAAAAAACTGAAATGCCGAACTGAGGACTAAACATAATTGTATGGTAATGAATGAATTATTTATACATTTGAAATCTATTTTAATAAACGTTTTAAAATTACTATTTTAACATAATTGAGTTTTATTGAACAGTTTTGGTCTTTGCTTATTAATAATTTTGTGTTCAAATTTTAATAGGATTTTTTTGTTCTTATATATTAATAATAGTTTTTAAAAAATCTTTCTTCACGTATTATGCAACTTTCAGATGAAATTTTACTCAAGGTGTTGTTAGATATTTTTGCACAGACAAATACCAATAATTATGAATCCTCAATTTACAAAAGTCCTGCAAATTTTAATATGGGAAGATTTCCCTTGAGAATTTAAAAAAACCTTTTACTATCTATACGGAGTGTTTGGCACATAAACCGACAAAATATTTTTGGGGGCTAGAGGGATCTCGCACGGTCTCCAGATCTGACACCACTGGATTTCTTTATCTAAGAACGTGCCCTATTTCGTGGCTCGCATGGTCTACAGATCTGACACCACCGGATTTATCTGTATATAACACCTGTATATATAAAATATCTAATTTAAACACAATATTCTTAATCAGCGTAGTTTTTTTTATTTATGTATAATAATTTTAAAAAATGTCCTGAAGCGTTATTAAATTTGATTATGATTCCATATGGTTAAATTAAGCTAAGGGACGTTTTTATCTTGTTGAGCCTTAAAGTGATCGACTTTTTAACATTTTTTTATGTGAAAAATATTAAATATAGAATGTTGATATTTAGTGTGTTGACTAAGCGATATTTATTGAATTTAAAAATATTTTTTAAATCTTGATTAAGTATGATAGTAAGAGTGGGGGGGAGCTACGTATGTCATTGCGCGAGCGATGATATTCTTCACCACGGAAGTCCTAAATCTTGGGCAAGTAATATTCAGTAATAAAATTAAACATATTTTTACTGTGTATAATATTGTGTACAGCTTAGACTACAATTAAGAAAACAAATTGGAAAATAAAAAAATAATGAGCGATTGAAGACAAATATGTATTTTTATCAACAATTTTTATAGTTTTTTGTTCATTAAATAAACACTTTTGAATATTTTTGAATAATTATAGTCTATACGATGAAGACGTTTATTGTACACGTGTCTGTTAAATTTCATAAATAATACTTATCTAAGGAGTGTGGGAGCACTTCCATAAGCTTGAAAAAATAGTTTTGATGAAAACACGCCTAAAGTTTCTCCTTTCTTCAGCTTTGCGAAGCGCAGCTTTTCTTAATCGGCCTATAAATTTGCAAATTTCTTTTATATCGACATGAAATTTTCTGAACGTATTCTTAAACATTGGTTCTTTATGATAAGTGAAGAAAAAAATTTTTTGAACCAACAAGATTGAAACGTCCCTTAAGATTATTCGAACAAGATTTTTTTTAATATGAAAAGATCTTTTTTCCAGAATTTGAATTTCAACCCGAGCCTTAATTATAAGAGTCCAGGCACTAGCCTACTGTACTCATTCTTAGTCATTAAAACAATGATTTTTTAATCGATTTTGCGCATGCGCCGAATCTGCCTTAAAGTAATGACAGCACAATACAACAAGCATTTTTAACTAAAAAATAAATATACAAATTTAAAATTTTATCGGATAGCATATTTAAGAGTTTAAGCATTTCTACAAAAATTGAAGTAGCGAGGCATGTATACATTACTAGGTCAAAAATACGAGAATCGAGATCGTAAGATATTTTCGCTGGTAAGCTCGAAAGCCTCAACGACCTAGAAAGAGCAAAAGTATATTTTACATTCAGCATGAAATTGAGATTTCAGTTTAATATTCCACAGGAAATATAATATGAGCATAGAAGCCTCCGTTTTCGGATAGATTTTTAGCAGATTCATGAAATACTCCTACGTATCTTTTATATTTAACAACTAAATATCTTTTTGTATTATTATATTTGTACAACAATGCAACTAAAGCTCATATTTGGATATTTATATTCGTTGTTTTAATATGTCTTATATGCTAAAATATTCAATGTAATGCTTTCACTGATGAAATAAAATATTCTCAATGTCCGCTTTATGTGTGCTTTATTTGTTGATAATTAAGTATGAAAATATCAAGGATACATCCATAACTTTCAGCAACCACAATTACCTCAGACGAAACTTACTTGATTAGGGTCCATACAAAATAAGGTCCGGGTTCCTGCATTAATTTGAAAACGCCAAATGTTTCTGGAAATCGAAACCGCAAATAATTTTGTTTCATATTTGGAAATTTCCCGGTTTGTCCCATTTGGGGCTCGTCAAAACATAACGAGTAAAAGTTTTCAAATATAAATCCATGCGTAAAACTTCATTTAAATTCAAATGTATCTCCCAATACCGATAATAGTAATTTTTAAATTAAAATCACAAGTTTGAAAGATCAACGTGAAAATGTTGAGAACTACTGATAGTTATGCTGAACATATAAGGCTTCCTCATATGACATCAAATAAGCTACCACAATACGTAAGTATTAATTGGGTCTCTAAAGTCACACACACTTTTAAATCATACCCATAAGACCGTGACTATATATTATTTTGCGTAATTAAACCTTTTGTTTAATCCGGCTAAAGATACAAAAATTGAACAACCAAAGCCAAGCATATTATTGGATAATTCAAGATTAGATAAAAATATATTTAACATATTATTTTGAATTTAAATGCAAAAAAAAATGGAGCAATGTAATCCATTGGATCATCATTTTAAATTTTAAATTCAAGCTCAATTTATAACATCGAGTGTATTGCCATGCGATAAAAATATCGATATAAAATTATCAAAAAATTAATATTATGAAGCTAAATATTTTGGCTTTTCAAGTTGTTTATAATATTATTTAACATCTGAATTTATCGTTTAAATCACGTATGAAATTTATTTTAATTATCGGATTTTATATATAATAAAATATTTTTTAAATTGAAAGTACTATAATATTTATAGGTTTAATTTAATTTGAATATTTTATTTATACATAAAAATATAAGATCGCATATTTATTACTTTAAATTGTATTTTTATATGTTGACCTTTCGTTTTATTTTCCAATGCACTCTCGCCAATATTTTTAATGCTGGCAGCACTGCTCAAGTTTTGACAGATAATTGGGTGTTAGAAGAAATGGCCGGTTTTCTAGTTGAATAACATCAAATATTCCTTGAAAATGTAGAAGAACAATCCTGATCTTTAGTCTACATCAATAAGATCAATTGAAAAAGCACCTAGATCGCCATATATTCAATTTAATCAGTGTTTACTTAGGTGAGTAATAACAAAAATAAAAATCGTATGTGAATTTTCATTGCACGTTCGTGCACACTGTCAACGTTACACTTGTGATTTCAACAATTTCAATGCCCGATTTTTCCGCATTGCTAATGTCCGTTGTTTCTGTTTACTCGATTTTATACCTATTCATTGCCTCTTTTATTTATAGATATGATATCATTTTGCTTGTATGCTCATTCAAATTTACTTCAGATTGGTATTCATTCGGAAGCATCGTACAATTTGTATTTGATTAATTATGTTTCTTTAGTCTATAAGATTATTTCAATGTGCAAACATGTATCGTATCATAATTTACATAATTTTTGATATAATATTTCTCAAAATAATAATATATTGCTTTTAACTTACACATGCGTATTTAAACCACATAATATGATTAGAATCTTAATTGAGGAATGGCCTTGCATTTTTTTCTATTACAAAACAAAAATTATATATTTAGATTAAATATTACAATAAAAAAGTAATATTGTAAATAGATGTTATTAATTGACAAACGCCTATTTATAAAAAAATAGTAAATTTCATCTATATTATTGTTGGCTCATCGAGTATGTATAACGTTTACATCTTGAAAAATCATATTTATTTATAGGAGGATTGGACAGATATTTGGAAAATCCACTTTTAATTAATTATATTTATATTTTTTTATATGTACTAGATTTCTTAATAAAATGAATAAGTGATTCCTCGAAATGAGCACACAATTTTTATACGCTAAACCGTTTCCTGCTTTACAATCAATTGAATTTTAAATGTTTCTAAGATAATATTTAGCCCATTATTGACTCTTGTTCTTTTTTCCTCAATTTATTTAATATAAAATACATTTTTCTTAAAAATACAAACGTAATTTATTTTATTCTGAGAGATTAAATTACCATATTAAATGTTTACATGATAAGATTTTTTTGCTTATACACATTCAGCAATTTAATTCACTACTTGATATTTCTTTATTAGTCAATATAAGCTATCCCATTCTTATTATCTTTTATTTGCATTTAACTTTTTATCTGTATAAACTACACTGCCACAATTTTATTGCAATTTTGATAGCAGTATAAACTGAAGCTGCAATCAACGTATCTAAAATATGAAAATTGTAAGACTGCAAAAGTTTGTGAGTATATGAATATACAAATTAAAATCTACCAAAATCCTTCGACCTTTTTTATATTAAAGTATCATTAATAGAGTTATTAGTAAATCCCAATTGTGTGAATCATTGTTATAAATATCAGAAATATTGTATTCCCACAAATAATCTCATGTTCATTTCCTAGATAGCTTGAAATAAATTGAAAGCCTAAACACTATTTAATTTAATTTATAAAAGCTTTCGCCATAGTACATTAAAAGAAAACTAATTAAACAATGTAATAAAATACATCAATAAAAGGAAACTTATATATAAAATATAAACTACAAAGGATATTTATAGAGGCCTAAATATTAATCCAATCTCTAACAAGAATATTCTCAGACGAGAATGTGGACAAGATAGAAGAAGATGCAGAACTTTATATCGGCTGTAGTTCTATAAAATTGCACCTCAAGCTGAAGAATGCGCCTGTACAGGAACAATCCAGATGCACTGCAACTTCTGGACATCCCAAATAGTGCTCTATAGAAATTCCTGTATTGCACCCGGAGCTATCGCATGCTGCTCTGACACGAGATAGTATTAAGATTAGTGTATAAATATTACAGATAGATGCATTATTGATAAATGAGAAAAATTTCAATGATCGAGTAACCATACTCATATCTTTGCTTATTCGGAACAAAAATGAACCCTTTTTGGATCGGATGATAACTGAAATAAGGCAAGGCAAAGAGCATACTTGAATCTCGGATACCCGGACAATCTACCTCTTCCAACTCTAAACCAAACTTGAGCTTGCATTAGAGAATATTGTGTACATGGTGGGACGTCCTAGGATCATTACATTACAAGCTTTTGAATCTAATATAAAGATCAATTTGAAGAAATACTGTCATGTGTATTTTCTTTCACTTCATAAATGGATAGAATATTCCGTTAGACCCAATTTATTTTTTTTAATATCTTTGTATAATCAATAAATTATTATGATGATAGAATAACATGAATATGCTAATATATAATATCGAGTGAGCTCATTCGAATAAACAGGTTTGACTTTAAAAAAATCTTGTTATTGTTTTTATAAACACACATTTATAATAAATGTCCCTCAGTTGATATAGGAATTAATCCAAGATGCACTTAAGCGTCACGTATCTCTTCACATATGATAATAATAAATGTATAAAATACAATGTTTTTTAATTTTTTCATCTAACCTAATGTTAGTAGATTTTCTATGCTACAAATTCTAGAAAATTTATAAACTTATCAAACTTACTAACATTTGCATTTATTTTAATGAATTGCAATTTCTTTTCAGCTATTTTTATTAATTCAAAATGGCGAAACTGGGTCAACGTCAATCTCCCGAATGTGGAACCGGGACACTAGCTCATGAAATGCGAAAATTCAATTACTACAGAAGGCAATTTTTTCGAATACTAGGAGACACGCAAAAGGCCCTCAAAGATGTAGCTCATATGAAAATATTTCCATTAGGTATTAATAATATATTAATTGTGCCCAATGTATAAATTCCATTTTAACTGTTATACATATGTATTTATCAGAGTCGACCATTTCTGATGCTGTTCGTACGTCCCAAGAAAATGCTCTACGACCACCGGCAATTGTCATTCTCGGTACTGCCCGGGCTCGTCTTGTCAATTTTCTTTTAGGGGAAAAACTATTACCTCCACAATCTAACATTTCATCCTGTACTAACGGATGGAGATGGGTAATCAACTCTTTATACTTTTAATGAATTTAATGACAAACTCAAATATGAATGACTAACATTGACAATTTATTTTTTAGTTACGGCTACAACACGGTAATAGACGACAAGTTAGATTAAATCTTGGTTCAGACATTGAAATTCTTGAACCTAATCTAACAATAGATTCAAATGGGGATCAAATTTCTCCACAGGTATTTATTACATGCGTTTAAAAAAATATTTATGTAAAATTGATTCACTTGGAGAATATATTTATGATTTGAACAGGTAATTGATTCATTTTACTTGTGATATATTTTCTCATTTTAGACCTTGAAGCGTAACGACAATTTAGATCTTTCTACAGTAATGGATATTGAATTATGCAACCCGTTTCTTAAAAATGGCGTACAAATACTTGTACCGCCTGATCTCGGTGATCTCGCATTAGATAATAAATCGCCTTATGAATATACGCATGAGTCGATAATAAAAGATTATGAAACGTTTTTTTCAAAAAGGGGATCATTCCTAGAAAATGTCTTCCCTATTATATTATATGCTCTGGATGAAATTGAACCATTAGAAAATGCTAATAATGTTACAAAGCAATCAAATACTTCTTGTGGGAAAGAGCCTAAAAAAAATATTTATACTCTTCCCAATTTTACAATAACGTCTCCAAAAATAAGTCCCCAATTAAATCCTAACAATTCAAAACAGAGTGATAAATCCAAATCAAAATTCTATATCGATATAAACGATAAAAGTAGTTCTGATAGTGATGAATCAACTAGTATTGCATTTAACATGCAAAATAATGATGAAAAGGATTCCATTTTTTCGAGGGACGAAAAAAACATGCCGAATATTGAAAATCTCCCCGGATTAAGCGAGGAGGTAATTTATATCAATTCATTTTTTATATTAATATTTTTTTTGTAATTTTAATATATTTATGTATTGCAGAATTTACTAGATCTCCGTCAAATATTTGAACTACATCCAAATGCTCAGGTCCTCTTCGTATTATTTTCGAACGATTCCCAAGAAGAGAAATCAGCCAACGAAAGTTCTGAATTTTCTACTGAATCATTTATTTCGAATTCCAACAAAAATTACGGACAACCAAGTACTAGCTATGAACAAATTTTTCACTTTGACTCAATAACGCCTTCATCTACAACTTTTGAGCCCCATTCCATGTTTCCAATCTCAAGCATATCCCCCAACATTAATAGTGTTTCATCTTTTGCCGATGCGACTATACCAAAAGACATGAAATTCGACAATTTTGATGACACTAACGAAAGCAGTTTTAATTGCGATAAAAATATCTCGGAATTGAAAGAAAATGGAAGCTCACATTTGGATAAACAAAAGGCGTTTCTTATCAGACTCGTTGAACAATTAGAATTGATGTGTAAGCTATGATTTAATTATTTATTGTCAATTCAGTCAAACGCTTTGATGATGCTTTAATAACACATATGCGGGCACTTCATGGAAAACATATTTATTTTATTGCTTTGCTCATGTTTATATACTTTTATTTATGTTAAAAACTTTGAGTTCAAATTTTCAAATGTTTTAGCAAATCCATTGATGAAGTCCTCATTCACCGGTCATTGGTTGATAGTTGATGACGCCAATATTAACAGCAAACATATCTGTGAAAAATCACCTAATTCAAATAAAACAACCAAAAAACAAATTGTCGATAATGATGTTATCCTCAATAGAGAGGATTTTATTTACAATTTTGTCACATTTACGAGAGGTTGCCTTCAAAACTACATGCTTCACGATTGTAACAAATTAAGTGAGGTAAGTCTACCAAACGTCATATTATTTATTATATTTCTTATTTATAATATATTTTATTCGTCATTGTAGATCCATAATACGTTACTACAACAGTTCATTTTAACGTCATTTGATATGGCTAGAGAAATGCAAATAATTCCACGAAAAATTCAATATGTTTCAGAAATGGAACAACAGTTATTTGACGTAAGGAAAAATTAATAATATGAAATGACCATTTATTTAATTTAATAGAATGGATTATTAAAACTTTATGTATCTCCAGACTCTCAATGAAAAGTTTACCGGTGGAGAAAAACGTGAAGAGCTATTAGAAATGATGAACTACGTATTACAAGATATGAAAAACAACATTAGTAACATCAATCTGGCAGGAAAAGGTATTTAAAAAAATAATGTTGTTATAGATTAAAAATATATTGAGAGGCATGATGTATGAACATATGATGAGATGCAAGACACCTGTCTCTGTCTCATGATTTCCTGTCCGATAGGGTTAATCAATTTATTCTTTATGATTAAATAAAAAATATTTTTGTTTAGATTCTCCTTGCCATGGAAGCAGCGAGTGCATCAACCTGACAATGCCTAACTCGATTTTCTATCCCGAAGTGCTGATTGAAAATCCTATCAATGTCGAGGAAACTCATGTTCACAATAAAAACGATAAATCTGATTCAAAGTCCAATCCAACCAACGACCTAAAAAATAATACAAAAAGCATTTCTCTCGATCTGAATGAATATTGTATTATTAAAACGCCTCCTAAAGAAAATACCGCAACAAAAGGCGTCGATGCTCTTGAAGATAATTCTTTACAAATCGACGATAGCAATTTACCTACGGTCAAAGATAAACCAGATTCTGAAACATCGCCTACGAACGACAATGAAAATGGTGTGGAATTTAGAAAGAAGAATTTGACCGATCCAAGTTGTAGGGCTAATCTTTCAAGAAATTCGTCATCGTCATTTAAGCAAGCATCTTTGGAAGTTCAACGAACGGTTTTAGCTAAGCTGAGTAGAAATATTAGTATTCAACTCGTAAAATTCGTAGATTGCTTGCGGGATAGCTATTTCGGAACATTACAAAGGTTAATAATCGATCATAAATTTCATGCGATCTAACTGAATCACGACAAGTTCATAAATTGACAATTTAAATTATAGATGTTTGGATTCATTAGAAGAAGGTCGAGGCAGACGGATTGCTTCCGAAGCTGTCAGACAAATTTTACTCGTAACTAGAACTGTCGATCTGCAGCATTGTGCGTCGTTTTCTTTTTTACATGCCTTGGTTGATCAATTAAGAAGATTTTTTAGTAGGTGGGTCATTCTCTATAATGGACCGTATTTGAAGTTCTGCTCTTTAAATTTTTCATGCCAATTTCTTATACAATTTTAGACTCTCTCTTTCTTCCGGGAACGATAGATCGTGCTGCATTCAAAGTCCTCGATGGAGAAGACAAGTAGCATTGGATACAATTGAGTCTTTGAGTGCGACTCGTCTTGCAAAAATTATATCAACTCAAGTTAATATTTTATGCTATTTTTATTAAGCATTTATTTGATTGCTTTCCGTCTTTTAAATGTATGATCTTTTCACAGCTGCGGGATCGAATTCGTTTATCACATGAACAATTTCAATCGGCCCTTCAATCTCTTGGTGAACATCATTCTACGCGACTCCAAGAAACGGAAGAATTGAAATTGGCTCTTAGAAAATTGCATGCTCCCCGTTTTGCCAGGCTTTGTCTCGAGAGTACCTCACTTGGAGATTTGGCTAGATACGGAGTACCTAGGCTCGGAAGAGAAATTGGTCGAGGGCAATATGGCGTTGTATATTCTGTTAAAGGTTTTTGGGGCGGCTATGAACCTTGTGCTGTTAAAAGTGTCGTTCCACCAGATGAAAGACATTTTAACGAGTTGGCAATGGAATTTTTTCATACCAGGTAAGCAAATATCTAAATAAAAAAGCCTATTAATCGTAATTAAATGTTTTGTTTGAATAAACACAATCATTTGACTCTTTGACATATAACATCAAATTTAGATTGTAAAGCTGTATTTATAGTTATTTAAAAATATGCACGCATAATACATTCAATGTCATGTCTTTGTAGAAACATTCCAGAACATGACAGAATAGTACGTTTACGTGGATCTGTAATAGATTATTCTTACGAAGGATGTAGTCCAGCTGTTTTACTCGTATCGGAACGCTTAAGATGGGATCTACACTGCGCTTTATTGCATGCCAACTTATCATTTGTTCAACGAATGCAAATTGCTGTTGATATAGTAGAAGGTTATCTATTGATTCATTCGTATTGACTTATTTTAATGAACATGCTATTAATATTCGCGCTATTTGTATTTTAGGCATTCGATATCTTCATTCTCAAGGTCTGGTTCACAGAGACATTAAGTTAAAAAACGTATTGCTCGATGAATCGAACAGAGCAAAATTAACTGATCTCGGTTTCTGTATACCTGAAGCTATGATGTCAGGTTCGATTGTAGGAACCCCAGTTCATATGGCCCCCGAATTATTATCCGGAATATATGATAATTCCGTTGATGTTTATGCCTTTGGAATATTATTTTGGTATTAATTATATAATTAGATGGACGTGTGCTTATTTTTATTGGTGAAAATACAATTCTACGTTTATTGCAGGTATGTTTGCGCAGGGCACGTGAAACTACCGACTGTTTTTGAACATTTTCAAAATAAAGAACAACTGTGGTGCAACGTTAAAAAAGGTACTCGATAATATGTATTTCTTATTTAGACAATTAATCAATACAATACAATCAATAACTTTTTTCGACCACATTTATATCACAGTTGACCCTCCTATAATGACAGGTTAGGGACCGCAGACTAAGAAGGTGGGCTCATTAAGCGTCCATAAAAAAATTGTTTACAAGTGCACTGATTATGTATCTCGCCCGGCCGCAGCAGTCAACTTCAACGCGACACTTTTTTAAACTATTTTTTTTTAATACTATAAGTAATTATGCATTCAATTACTATCAGTGTCATCTAATATCATGTTACATGGAGACTTTTTTTCAATTTCTTTATCACTGATTATTAGCTGTACTTGTCAAAAATAGCTTTTATCTGCATTACTTTTCGAGTTTTATAATATGGGGCTTGACATATTTCTAATTGTTTATTTAATTCAGCCAATCGCTCTTTTGAAGAACCGCATTGAATAAAATATGCATGTGAGGAAGCTATCCGTCTCAGTCTCCCGAACTGCGCTAAGTTCTCTCTTTCTCTGTCTGTCTCCGAGCTTCAATGTGCAAGAGTGCTCTTTTTGGGACATGAGAATTCGGACATACATGTATGTCGATGCTCCCCAACAGCTTAATATCGTTTTCATTCATGTCTTCGAGTCCTTCCCCGCCCAAAGATCGAGCTATATTCATTATTCGATCGATCCCAGTTGTTGATATTACCTGGAAACACTTGGAGCAAGCATCCGTTCCATTGTTCTTGGAATTCTTTCGATGGAATTCTGGAATCTCATACAATATCAGTTGGGCGCAGAAGTGTTGCATTTTTTTAATGCCTTGCACTCTGTTATATTTGTTTTCATTCAATACAAATCGGGCATTTCGACAAATTTCGAGGGTTTCAGGGGCATAAAAAAGATTTTTTCATAATTAAAATGTACAATGTATTGGGCACATTTTAAATCACAGAGTCCCGGAACTTTTTTGCCTCGACTACATAATATCAAAAACTGTCACTATAAATTTCTTACATTTTTTTCATTTATACATAGGTCTCAGGCCTGAAAGATTACCACAATTCTCGGATGTATGCTGGTCTTTAATGGAAAAATGCTGGGCCGCCGAACCACTGCAAAGACCGCTCCTCGGTGACGTGCAACCTATACTCGAAAAAACCAGAGACCAACCTAATTTTGATACAAACATTCCCTAATCAACATGAATTAAAACATTATCTATATATCTTCAATCAATTTTTTTAACGTAAATTTAGTTACACGCTTAACCAATCCAAAATATTGCAGCAATTATAATGCGTATAAGTAATGGGTGGTTTTTTAGTTTTTGTTGTGCAGTCCATATTGAATCTGATTACACCATAATGTGAATGGCCTACGAGGTAAAAATGTATAGCTTTGATGCTTTTAATTGTCCGTTTTAATTTGTTTTTAATCAGTATACTATGATTTTATCAATTTTTAATCACATTTTTAAACATATATTATTTAATTATTTGCCTTTAAAATATTATATTTAAGAATCTATTTTATTATATTGAGTCCATATAAAAGTTATCTACAATGATAGATGATAATTTTTGTGGCCAGCATTCATTTCGTATAATTTAATTGAGTATTTTTACAAGATCAATTATTTAGAACTTTTCTATAATTATTTATATTTAAAACTTTATTTTATAATAATTGAGTGATATGCTCCATTTTTTGTAAGCTTTTTATCGAACGAATTGAATACTTTTGATAGGAAATGAACCGTTTATATGCTTGGATACTGTGGTATTTTTAAAAATTATTTTATCAAAAAGAATATTTAATGAACCTAACAGTTAATATATTCTTTAAAAGTATTTTTAAAATATGACGATAATATATGCCAATCTGTATAATATAGTATTAACATAAGAATTGTTGACGCTATTGTAAGGATGTAAATATTATTCTTAAAAGTTAATTCGTTTTATTTGGATATTTTATTAAAAAAAATTATTAATTGGAATATTGAATTTTTATGAACTGTTGTATTTATTTGTATGTCTGAGTTTTTATTTTCATTCCTTCATTTTCGTCATTTTTTATTTTGAAGGAACAGCTAATTCTCTTTTTACAAGGCTGCATTCCAGAAATTACTATTTAAAATCATTGACCATCTGTGAAAATGGTCACTTTATCTTGATTATCATCTCGAGATTTAAGCAGAGTGCATAAAAACCGAATTTGGTGTATATTAATGTGATTCGCGTCCAAAACTAGTCATTAAATGAAAAAAGAAAACCATCATTAACTCTTATATTCTTGTGATCAACGTTTACTATATTTATAAATATATATTTGATATATAATGGTCTTTGAAATGTGTGATATTAATACGAATTTAAATAAGATACAACAAATAATAATGTTATGTATATGATATTCGTGCCTTTGATAATTATATGTATGAAATGTGATCGTAGTTTTTTTTATAAAATTGATAATAGTATTTTGAGTTTTGTATGCAAATTTTTTCAATGAATATTTTTTTTTACATAAATCATGTAGTACTTTAACAAAAATCACTTTGAATAAAGATGATAGTGTGATAAGTTTTCTTTGATTAAAAACGTTCCAATGCTTGTAAAACTGAAATTAGATCAAAACACATGCAACTTTGGTTCTTGAAAAGATAATCATAAGATTTTATTATTTTATATGTATATTGTGATTTTAATTACGTAATAAATTAACACAATTTTTTCTAAAAAAGATGCCTGTTTTATTATTTTAAATATTATAGTAATAATTACAGTAATAAACATTAAAAAATAATCTTTCAGCTTTAGACTCCAAGACCTTTACAATAAAATCCCAAACATTATATTGAATAATTTTTCCCCATCATAATCTATATTATAATAAACCACATTCAGTTAATGCAGGAGGGATGAAAAACATGTGGCAGTTCATGATACCCCGAAAGTTCATAAAAAACTTTGTTTTTAAATTTTATTATAAAATTTACAACTCAGTTTTCTTATTTTCACTGTTTACTGATAAAAACTTATTAGTAGCCGCCCAAAGATCGTTCGCAAACAAGACGGGCTCCTCAAATGCAGCAAAATGTCCCCCATTATCAAATTCACTCAATTGTACTATATTTTGGTATTTATCTTCCAACATCCATTTTGTCATATATACCATTTCATTTGGGAATACTGCAATTGCTGTTGGAACTTTAATTGGAATGCTAAAAACAATCAAAATATATATTTAATGAAACAATTTTGTATTCATATTACATTGGATCTTGTTTTATTTAGAGGTTGTGACCTTAGGGCCAATAGATAACAAGTATGAAGATGGAAATATAAAAATAAGAGTTTTTATAAGAGAGACATTTATTTAAAAATAAAAATCTATACTTACTAGTCTAAAAATAAATTTGATTGTCTACCACTAAAAAACTCTGCATACAATCTCACAGATGTTGTAATACATCCACTTGACCAATAAATCATAATGTTATCTAAAATATCTGTAAGTGCGTATTTCTTTGTAATTCCACCGTCTCTAAGTGAGAGCCATTCAGGATTAGTCCAAAAAGAAAACTTTTCCATTATATATCCCAACAAACCAACTGGAGAATCTTTCAATGCAATGCCTATATACAACATAAAGAAATCTATATAATAAACATCATTTTTAAATTAATACACATTTCAAAACAATTTCTTCAATCTCACCGACTGTATCAGGCTTCGTGGCTTGTATGTGCGCATAGCCGCCTTCAGTTAACCAAAAACTAAATCCATTTGATAATGGATATATCTTTTTTTCATGCTTCTTATCTACCACCAATGATGGATAAAAACTTCCAATTAACAGTTTCAAAAACGTCTTTGCAGTCATGGCTCCAGCAGCATTGGTATGATATCCTATAATTTTCTCTGGATATAAAGTGGCCATAGCACTTGTGATAGCTGCGCCCCAATCTCCGCCTTGTATTACATATTTTTTATAACCCAAACGTTCCATAAGATTTCTCATTATAACGCCTATGAAAGCTGGACTCAAACCTTTTTTAGACGCAGCCTAAAATTATAAATGCATCACATAAATGTCAGCATAAGAAATTAAATTATTCTGCATGTTGAACAACATATATTACTTGTGAGTATCCATATCCAGGTAGACTCGGTATGACTAATTCAAATACAAAGTCTTGATCAGATCGGGGTTTTGTCAATAATGGAATAGCGCCATAAAATTCTCGCACACTTCCAGGCCATCCGTGAAGCAACAAAAGTGGTATTACTCTCTTATTGCTTGAAACTGGTTTAACGTGCAAAAAATGTATATCCAAGCCTTGTATATTGGTTTTGAATTGAGGATATTGGTTCAAATATTTCTCTCGCTCGGCAAAATTATATTTTGTCTTCCAAAACTCAACAACTTCTTTCAGATATTTATTATTGAATCCGTATTCGAAGGCTACGTCTTCAAGAGGTTCAGTAAAATAATCACTATTTTCTAAACGTTCCTTCAATGCACTCAATTTCTGAAAAATTTAATTCAATATTATAATACATACAACGATTATAGCATTATAATAATATTGTAATTCAAAAGATGACTTTAACGACTAATAGAATATTTGATCTCAATCAAATTCAGATACAAATTTATCAAATAAATATTAATTCATTAATGTAATCTTGCATCAAGAGTATTAATTTGAAACAAATCAGACAAACGCTTCATTTACCTTTGGATCAAATTTAATTTTGAACTCTCTGATTGAATTATCAACCGTCAATGGTGCTTTTCCAGGTCCCCAATATTCATCGAGCGGTAAGTCAGGCATCGGAGGCACAAAATTTAAATAATTATTGATGCTAATTCCTAGCACCATTACTACAGTTATGACGGCTAAAAGTATTATATGTTTCCCCATCTAAATGTTACATTTATATGCTTAAAAAATCAGTTTAAATCATATTAGTAAAGTGATGTTTGATTGTGATAGTTTCAGAACCTCTTGAAATTTTCTTTAAAGAAAAACTTTTTGAAAATAAGAAAAATTACATGATTGATGACAGGATTTTTTTAAATTAAAGGAATATTTAAAATTTATAAATGTTATAAAAATTGGATGTTTAAAAAAAATCATAATTTTTTTTCATTCACATAAAATATTGATTTACCTTATAATAATTGAAAGACATATTTAAAATGATATTAACCCTTTGCGTTCGTTTACCTACTCTCAACCACCATAGCATTTTTACCGTCCCGGTCGTATATCTGCTCTTAGTCACCACAACAAGGAACCGTACAATTCTTAACTCTATTCATTCATTCATTCAGTTCATAATTTCTCTGAAAGTATTTAAGCAACCTTGTCGCAAACCAAAACATTTCCCCAACAAATAGTTCAATCAAATAACGAAATTCTTTCCACACTCGCCATACGAAATTCTGTGGCAAATCAGTCGCCTTTTGAGAGTGAAGAAATCGACAAGCTTCAGAGATACGTCACAGAATTTCAAATAAAGCTTTACAAATCACGTTTAACTGTAATTAGGTATTCTCACTTGTTAAGATATTTCAAAGTAATACAACAAAATGACAAAATGAATGTTACTGAAAGTGTACTGCGAATCTGAAAGTAACGATGAAGAGTTTTATTTGGGTACCTTGAATTTTGGCACCATTAGCGCGAGCTCCTAAAACTATGCTGCTATTTAACTTGCACACTTAGTACAAACGAAAATATATATCAACTGTAACAAAAAAGAATACTGTTGCTGCTGTTATATTCCTAAATTTTAATTAACCAATTGATTGCCTGCTCTTGTCAATTTTCATTATATTTTATCATATCAACAATCATATTTTGTAATATTGGCATATACGTGTGAATTTCATTTTGCTTGTGTTTATATTAAACAGACATTTTGACTGTTTAAATAGTCGGTGCCTCGATGACACACAGCTCCTACATTCCTCAGTTTTTCTTATGATCAGAGCATTAAATTGCTTCATTGACTCTGTCGAGTCAATTTATATCTTTACATTTTCATCATGTAACTTCTTGAGTCCTAAAGGACGCTCATCATATTCACTTATATTTTGTACCCATGTTTATACTCTCGTCTCGTCTCAACCTGCCAACATATATCATACGTAACACAATTGATGCAGCCGGTAGGATTCGTCCTGACCAACTCGTCGTACATAACACTGCCTAGCGATCAGGTGATATTTTATTATTAGCGTGGAAAAATAAGAGAATGGTCACTATACTTAATATGGCACGACAACTATAGAAATAAGATTGCACCATCAACATTAGCAAACCCAATGTTATTATAAATTACAATATGAATACAGGAAGCATCGACAAAGCTGACCAATTAACAAGTTCATATTGTTTTATGAGAAAATCTTGCATATGGTGAAGAAAGATTTTTTCTGGCAATTAGAGATCTGTATATAGCATAGAAAATAGGACGCAATGTCACATTTTATATTTGATCGAACAACTTGTATGTGATTTTCATGAAGAAGCGTCTTCAAAACCAGTAAGACCATCGGCCATTAATGGGAAACTGCATATATTGCAGCACTGTGAATATGTGATAAGTAAAGATTGCTCGATATGTTCAAACAGAATTCCGACCAGTACGACACCCATGTTCAAATTTAATACGTCCGCAAAGGGTTAAGCATAACCTAGAGATGTAAAACAATTAGGTAAATGAATGAAATTGAATTGAAAAGGTCTTAATCTTACAATGAATACCATATCGCAAATGATGCAATAAAAAATTTTAATGCCATGGATTAATGTAATTTATTTCAATAAGATATTAATAATTCAAAGTGTATTTAATTCACGGATAACTAGGCCCTTACAACATTTGTTTTTTTAATGAAAACATGATTTTTATCCTTATTTTGGATTTAGTAATCTTTATGGGCCTATGTTATTTTAGGTTATCTATATATTTGGGTAATTGAGCTCTTACAATAATTGTGTATATTCACTTAATATGACTACATAAATAATGTTTATAAATAGACTTAACATTAATGCTTAGTTATGGAAATGTGAAGCTTGTCTTCTATGATCGAACAATAATAAACGACACAAATACAATGATTTTATTAAAGTAAATGATAATATCTATATTTAGTTTATCGTGTGTTTACAAAGTAAACAAAATAGATATGACGAGCCAGCTTGAATTGAAGAATGATTCAGCAATTTTGATATGTAATTCAATAAGGTAATTTAATTGAATAACCTTGAATTGGGACGCTGGTCCGCTTCAACCGACTAGAAGTAACTGATGGCAGCAACGATCAAAGAGTCCACTTACTAAATTATATCAATTATGTTACGTCATTGTTGTAAATCACTTATACAGATATAACTGGCGAAATTAATATAAGTCTGTCACCTATATGTGATGCATAAAAGCAATCGTTGCATGCAAATATTTAACATATAATAAAAACGGGTCTGCAACCTTGAATTTTTTCTCTATTTATTTATGCACATTTCAATCCGAATGCTCTTATAGAGCGAGAAACAAACTGTATTCTAGAATACGTTATACAATTAAATTAAATAGAAATACAATTTAATACATATAATATAATAATACTGCTCGAAATAGATAATCATTAAACATGTTTATTAAATGCCATTATCACTGGGTTTTAAGTACCACTTACAGAATGAGATTTTTACCTCATCATTTATAAATTACGCGCCAAATCACAACAAAATTATATTTATTAATTAATGTTTTACTTTTAATTTTTATCTCCAATCTCGTAAATCAAAAGCTATACGATATCCATTGCTTTGTTTTTTTTTTATTTAAGCTTAAACAATGAATCTTTTAAATTCTTTTTTGTTAAGATAAAGTTGATTATCTTGTGGATAAGGCATTGAAAGGCAGACATCACATGATATCACTAATTAAATAATGGAATTGCATGAATTTAAATCAAGAATAGTATACTTAAAAATAAGCCATGTGTCTCAATGATAATAATGAGTAGAAGTTCACTATATTAAAATGCTTTTTTAATAAGCCCAAATAATATTTAGCTTCAAGTTTTAATTAAAATTATTAACCAAGGATAAAACTAATTAATTTACAAAATTTGTATGAATCAAAAGGATGTTTTTTCTTATATTCTACTGTATTTGTTTCCTGTAAATGCTTCTAATTGTGTACATTAATATTTTTTACTAAAAATTGTTATAACATTCACTTTGTCTAATTGGTTAAGCACTAGTACTATTTTTCTACAGATATTGTTTAATAATTGGGAAAAAAAGATTGCATTCTAACATTGATGAATCCTCTGCTAAATGTTCAGTACAAGTAATGTAAATCTTATATATAATTGATGATTTTACACATATATTTGTAAGCAAATTAATAGTAGAATATCAAATATTCTAATAATTATTAGTGCTTGAATATCGCTGCAATAACACAGATTTATAGAAATTGGTTTTATTATTTTAAGTAAAATAAGATAATAATATAGTGATTATAACAGTCTCAAACTATCAGAATATTTATGATGGCCATATAAGAATCATACGTATACATAAAAATTTGCAACAATAGCAATACAATTATCCATCACTTTCTATCTCAATTTATAATAAGTACTTGGCCATTTTCCTTCTCAAATTCACTCCCCAGATTCAATCAATTATGAAATGAATCTACAACAAAATCCCTGTAACTGACTTAAATCTAAATATTCTAATATCTACGACAAGATACCGGAAGAAAATATATTGAATTATTTTCAGCAAAGTTCATACAATCATGATTAATATACAATCAAGGATAGGACTTTTCATATTAATTCATTGTTCAAAGACAATTGAAAGATTACATTAAAAGATGTGGCACAATATATACATCTTTTAACGTAAAAAATATTATTAAAATACTCGTTTTTAAATTCTATATTATTAATTTACAAATCAGTTTTCTTATTATCACCGTTTAAAGATAAAAACATATTAGTAGCCGCCCAAATATCGTTTGCAAACAGGACGGGTTCTTCCAACGCAGCGAAGTGTCCGCCTTTATCAAATTCGCTAAATTGGACAATATTTTGATATTTATCTTCCAACATCCATTTCGTCATATACATAATTTCGTTTGGGAATACCGCAATTGCTGTTGGAACATTAACTGGGAGACTGAAAACAATCAAACAATACATTTAATGAATTTATTGTGTATTTATATTGATAAATAACAATCTATGCTTACTAGTCCAGGAATAAATCTGCTTGTCGGTCGCTAAAACTCTCTGCATACAGTCTCACAGATGTTGTGATACATCCACTTGACCAATAAATCATAACATTATCTAATATATCTGTAAGCTCGTATTTCTCGGTAATTCCGCCGTCTTTAAGTGAGAGCCATTCAGGATTAGTCCAAAAAGAAAACTTTTCCATTATATATCCCAACAAACCAACTGGGGAATCTTTCAATGCAATGCCTATATACAACATAAAGAAATATATGAAAAAAAAAACATTTTTTTTTAATTAATACACATTTAAAAACAATTTCTTCATTCTCACCAATTGTATCAGGTTTCGTTGCTTGTATGTGCGCATAGCCGCCTTCAGCTAACCATAAATTAAATCCATTAGACAAAGGATATATCTTTTCTTCATACTTCTTATCTACCACCAAGGATGGATAAAAACTACCGATTATCAATTTAAAAACCGTCTTTGTAGTCATGACTACTGCAACATTGGTGTGATATCCTATAATTTTCTCCGGATATAAAGTGGCCATAGCACTCGTGATAGCTGCGCCCCAATCTCCACCATGTATTACATATTTTTTATAACCCAAACGTTCCATAAGATTTCTCATTATAACGGCCATGAAACCTTGACTCAAACCTTTTTTAGACGCAGCCTAAAATTATAAATGCATCGCATAAATATCAATATAAGTAATCAATTTATTCCGCAAGTTGAACAACATATATTACTTGTGAGTATCCATATCCAGGTAGACTCGGTATGACTAATTCAAATACAAAGTCTTCATCAACTCGGGGTTTTGTCAATAATGGAATAGCGCCATAAAATTCTCGCACACTTCCAGGCCACCCGTGAAGCAACAAAAGTGGTATTACTCTCTTATTGCTTGAAACTGGTTTAACGTGCAAAAAATGTATATCCAAGCCTTGTATATTGGTTTTGAATTGAGGATATTGATTCAAATATTTCTCTCGCTCGTCAAAATCATATTTTGTCTTCCAAAACTCAACAACTTCTTTCATATAATTATTATTGAATCCATATTCGAAGCCTACGTCTTCAAGAGGTTCAGTAAAATAATCACTATTTTCTAAACGCTCTTTCAATGCACTCAATTTCTGAAAATTTTAATACATTATTGTAATACGTGCGACGATTATAGCATTATAATAATATTATGATTCAAAAGATGACCTTAAATACTAATAAAATATTTGATCTCAATAAAATTCAGATACAAATTTATCAAATAAATATTAATTCATTAATGTAATCTTGCATCAAGAGTATTAATTTGAAACAAATCAAACAAATGCTTCATTTACCTTGGGATCAAATTTAATTTTGAACTCCCTGATAGAATTATCAACCGCCAATGGTGCATTTCCAGGTCCCCAATATTCATCGAGCGGTAAGTCAGGCTTCTCAGGCAAAAAATTCAGATGTCTAATGATGATAATTCCTAGCATCAATACGACCGATATGACGGCGAAAAGTATTATGTGTTTCCCCATCTAAATGTAACAATTTATATACTTTAAAAATCAGTTCTAACTTCTTCTTCTTAATGTGCCATATCCGAACCATCGGACGTAGGCGATCTCCATAGGAGATTTTACTAGGGAAAGGATTTTAATGTGGTGGTTTCCCGTTGCCTTCCACACGTGGTAAAGTAAGGATAGGATTATTTGGAAAGGTAGGAGAGGAGAGAATCTATGAGTGAGTAGCGAAATTATCATTATATATAAATGATAATTTAATTATTGTTGCAAATTCAATCACTCACTAATGGGCGTCCCTGCACGACTTCATTAATCGCCTCAGCATTTACTTTTTCTAATCCAGGAAATCAGGGTAAACCTGGATCGATCAGAAATATTAATATTTCCGATCTCCCAAATGTGTTGGTACGGTGAAATTTTTTTCCACAATCTGGATTTGAACCCGAACCTTTGTAATAAGAGTCCAGGATCTTATCCACTATACCAACACTTGGTCCCAATCCCAAGTTCTAACTTATTGTGCTTGACTGATTGCTCTGTGATTGAGCAAGTTAACAAAAGCAAAAGGATAAGTTAAATGCCAGCCACAGTATAAAAAGATTTCTATGAAAGACAAGGGTACAAATGCAGATTTTGACGCCTTTCTCGAAAGATTGTTGTACGCTTTAAAAATATAATTGAAAGAGAGAAGAGTTTTTAAAGACTATAAATTTAATTTCATCAATTTCAAGCTTGAATAACGAGAATGCATATCCAAGTGAAGCCTTTGTGGACATGTTAAAAGAACTGGCTGTAGAAGAAGAGGATAAATTGACCAGTGCTCGAGATTCAAAACACTATATCCAGTGAAACATGAGTTCATCAACAAACAACGATCATTTATATTCACCTGGAATATTAGGCTTCTGATAGAATTACCTTAGGTGAATTTCTTTCATTATTTAAGGATGAAAAAATGATAAGCTTTCTGGTAGCAAAAACGACCTAGTAGAAAGTATAAAGTGGCATCAGAATTTCTTTTTTTGATGTGGCTTTTAGCAATCCTTTTTATGAGACCATTGTCAATCATTTTGAGACAGTTTTTCATAGTGAATGTATGTTTTTAAAAATGTGATAACCAGCCCAGAAAATTCTGGGAGCTTCTAGTTTAAGAATTATTGTACTAGGAAAATTGCTATAGTTATGTACATGTTAACAAGCTTATGTATTAAAATCAAATTTAGAAGGTAGTTTGGTGCAGCTTGTTTAAAAATTTTATTTAAAATGAGTGAAAAACAAACTGTGGCTCATATATCAATTAGGGATTCTATGTTGAGACGTCCTGGGACTTTTTCCCGAGACTTTCAGGCTATTTTGCTGTTTCAAGACTTTGTGATTTAAAATGTACCTAATATATTGCACATTTTAATTATGAAAACACATTTTTATGCTCCCGAAACTCTCGAAATTCATCGAAATGAATAAAAGGAAATATAACAGGATACAAGGCATAACAAAATAATGCAACACGTGTGCGCCCAACTGATATTGTATATTGTATGAGATTCCAGAATTCCATCAAAATAATTCCAAGAACAATGGAATGGATGTTTGCTCCAGGTGTTTCTAGATAATAGCAACAGCTGGGACAGATTGATTCATAGAAAAATTCAGAAGGAGTAAATGAAAGATCAATGTTTTGTAAATACAACATCAGTTTGTCTCCTAACTTCGAACTAGTTCGTGCTGTTCTTGTGTCTGTTTTCTGATGGACATCTTGAAAGGGTACGTCGGATTTTTTTTTAATAAAAACACCAAAGCAGACATCACTGATGCGGAATGTGCAAACAATAACAAATTTTGTGAAGAGGAAAACGCTTCCAGAATTCGTTGCCTGGCTAGCTGCGCTGGGTGGTTTTTCCATAAGAAGCATTACGAATAGTGATTCCATTTGTGAATATGTTATTGTAATTTCCAATATAAAAGGCTTAAAAGAAGTAAATTATCGCTTTAGTCCGACAATGGATGAGACGAGCATCAAAAATAGAAGATATTTTAATATTATAGTACATTTTGAAAACGATATATTTAATATAGGACTTATTTATATTTCAGGAAAATGTGATTCTTTTGAAATTCGTAAAATTGTTTTGAGTCGGTTGAGTGAATTTGGAATTGTTTTTGAACGTGAAATAGAGTCGAGTCCTGGGAAGTCCCAGGACTTTTCCGAAAAGCCGAGACTTCAGAAGAAATGTGCTTAGATGAACCGAATGTCCATATATATTTAATATAAAAAATACTGTTTTCAATAATAGTAAGGTTTATGTTATGTTGATTGTTAGCTTTATCATCAACGAACATTAATTTTCATTAACAAATGATACATTTACAACAGCAAATGCATTCATATTGTGTGATCTGAGACACTCACTATAAATTATGCCACTTTTTTGCTTGTTTACTTTAAACGGATTGTAAAACCAACTTCCGTAGTAAACTTTGTACATGTACATGCGAAAGTCGATTGATGGCAAGAAATTAGGATGGCAAGAAATTAGGATAGGTAGTCATTTTTATACACAGAATACATAAAGATTTGTGTAGAAAAATTTTAAGCTATCATTTTGACTCGGGAAACAGATTATTTTTGTTCCGTTGGAACTCGTCGTTAATTTTAGTTTAAATAATATTTTAACTAAATATAATAATGGCAATATATTTATTCAACAAGTTAAATTATTACGCTTGAGTAAATATAAAGATTAATGCGTTTTTTGTGTGTATAAAGCCGAAATATATGATCAATCATAACAATATGTTATTCATTATATCAACAATATGTTTGGTGACAACGCCTTTTTAACTTAATTTAACTGCCTTTATTTTAATCAATATTTCAATTACAACTGCACATAATTACTGATTATGTCCTCTACTTTTAAAGCATGATTTTATAAAACATATTTGAATTCCTCTGAGAGGAAATATGATGTTTTTCTTTCATTAGGTATTATCTTAAAATCATCAATGGGTGTAGTTAAAAATAAGCTGTATGTCCAAATAGTAATAATTAATAGGTATTCACTATTTTAAAATGATTTTTATAATAAACCCAGGTTTGGCTTTAAGTTTTAATTAAAATTTATAAGCGAACAGCACTTATTGATTAAGATAATTTAGATGCATCAAAAGATGTCTTTTCTGCTATAAATTTGCTTTCTCCAAATGCTTCTTATTGTTTACTATAATCTTCTTTTGTGAGAATTTTTATAACATTATCTTTGTTAAGCACTATTTCCATCGGGTTAATAAACGATTTTAATACATGATTTTTAACATTTTAATAACGAAAATTAAAGTAATCGTTTTCATCTATTAAATTACTTTATATTTGGAATAAATACAAAATTAAATCGATTATATTAGTATATTGATAAAACCCTAACTATGTCATAGACAGTTCCACCCTCCGCTGTTTTTAATTTCACTTTGAGCCTAGATGGTAATAACAATACTATTTACGTCCATAGCAGAGTGACCTAGGGCCTAATCCGATATTAAAAACGTTTCTCACGTTTCTATCCTGGCAACACCATATCGTTTATTCACACTGTTCACAATATCGACGAGAGCAGTACGAGCGGACATCTAACAGCGAAACAAAAATTTCAACTTTTGCCTGTCATCAGCAAGAATATCAATAGAAAAAACATTTGGATTATAGAAGGGACGTTGGTGACGAATTCTAGGCTGTTTACCAATGACAAAAATCACCTGAATTTTTGTTAGCTACTTTTTAATATGTACATTGTTTTAATTTTGTGCCGTTCTTGTTTGTTCACTTCTCTTATTTACTGGATGAATATCGCCTATTTTAGCAGCCATAGGTGCTCAATTACTAGAATAAACGTTTCATTATATATTCAGTGGCATTTAATTTATTTAATTAATTAATTTATTTATTTATTGATAAATAATATTTATTATAAATAAATATATATTTATTTATAATAAACACCACTCTAAGCTCGAATAGCGTTGTCGGGAAGAAATTTCAAATTGAATCCTTGTGACGTCATAGTTGCTCACGGTGCTCAATGCAAAAGAGGTAGCAGCGTGAGCAGTCATCATGACATTTTTTATAATGGCAACTCCGGATTCACGCTCCACCGCATCGAAACTCGTCGGCGAAATAGCGTCGGCGGGAAGAACTTTCATATTGAGCAATTCATTGCTTTCTTGCAAAAAAATAGAAATATCTACATATTCAGCCATTGTAAACTCAACTAATCTTGGAAATAAGATTGACGCCAATTTCGCGTCTTGTTTCAACGCAAAACGGCGTCTGTCACTATGAAAACTGTGAACAAAGCGTAAAAAGCGTATAGTGTTGCTAGCTTCTTGGTGCGGTGTGAAACGTGGGAAACGTTTTTAATATCGGATCACGCCCCTATTTCATCATAACATAAATAATACGCTATTTCCATTGCTAAAATACAATGAAACTAATTAATTATATTGTATTTTTGCTTATATTAATGCATTTACACATCAAGCCTAGACAAATTAATATTCATCATTAGATTTCATAACAGTTTTCTCTTGCACATTAAATATTTTTACATAAATTTGATCCAACGAGCTATTGAATTACATAAAAATAAATGATAATTATGCCTTGATATAATGATGATGTGCAATGATATACTTAGGGCGTGATCCGATATTAAAAACGTTTCCCACGTTTCACACCGCACCAAGAAGCTAGCAACACTATACGCTTTTTACGCTTTGTTCACAGTTTTCATAGTGACAGATGCCATTTTGCGTTGAAACAAGACGCGAAATTGGCGTCAATCTTATTTCCAAGATTAGTTGAGTTTACAATGGCTGAATATGTAGATATTTCTATTTTTTTGCAAGAAAGCAATGAATTGCTCAATATGAAAGTTCTTCCCGCCGACGCTATTTCGCCGACGAGTTTCGGTGTTTCGATGCGGTGGAGCGTGAATCCGGAGTTGCCATTATAAAAAATGTCATGATGACTGCTCACGCTGCTACCTCTTTTGCATTGAGCACCGTGAGCAACTATGACGTCACAAGGATTCAATTTGAAATTTCTTCCCGACAACGCTATTCGAGCTTAGAGTGGTGTTTATTATAAATAAATATATATTTATTTATAATAAATATATATTTATTTATAATAAATATATATTTATTTATAATAAATATATATTTATTTATAATAAATATTATTTATCAATAAATAAATTAATTAATTAATTAAATAAATTAAATGCCACTGAATATATAATGAAACGTTTATTCTAGTAATTGAGCACCTATGGCTGCTAAAATAGGCGATATTCATCCAGTAAATAAGAGAGTGAACAAACAAGAACGGCACAAATTAAAACAATGTTCATATTAAAAAGTCTAACAAAAATTCAGGTGATTTTTGTCATTGGTAAAGCCTAGAATTCGTCACCAACGTCCCTTCTATAATCCAAATGTTTTTTTCTATTGATATTCTTGCTGATGACAGCAAAATTGAAATTTTTGTTTCGCTGTTAGATGTCCGCTCGTACTGCTCTCGTCGATATTGTGACAGTTGAACAAACGTTATGGTGTTGCCAGGATAGAACGTGAGAACGTTTTTTAATCGGATTACGCCCTTAATAATGGTGAAACCCTAAAAATCAATACTCAGGCATGCTGACAGGAATTATTCTTATGTGGAAGTATGTATATAATTATCTTTTTTATTTTAATCTTTGAAGTAATTAATGAATAAGAATCGTATAGGATATATAATTTATAAATCTTAATGGGTGATTTCTCAAATATTTTTGCTAACTCTTAATGATATGCCATGACTAACATAAATTTCCTTTTTGGAACATAATCATTTACATAGATATATTAAATCTTTTGGCTTCATAATTTCAATTATTAGTGCTTACCTCAATTAAAATTATTATTTTGATAGTGATTGTTGTTGTATTTTACGCCTAATTGTTATTATACACAAATACTTACGTGCAAATAGTAGAATATCAAATATTTTGCTAATTGCTAGTACTTGATATTCAAGTATTTAAGAGACATATTAATATTCAATTGATTTCGCATTAAGTAATATTTTCAATTAGTAATTCCAGTTTATTGACAACAAGCTTAGCTTCGATTTTTTTTAGTTAAACATGAATTTAAAAAATATGAAAGTAAGTAAATCTTGAATTAATTATACCCAATATCTAATATTTAAATAATAATCTTTGTTTGTTCGTATTTAATGTGCTGCCATACCGTTCATCAGATTGCTATAAAACTTTGTCAACTTATTGTTTACACTTGCGGAAATAACATAGGCATAGTAAAAATATTGTTTATGTGCGCAATTTATTATGCGAGACATTTGGCGTATGCACTATGTTGGCGCATATTGGTCTGGTAGTTGCTAAGGTAAATAAAGCACTACAATCGTCGATCTTTTATGTATTTACCAAGTGTTCGGTCTTCGGTGGACTATACCGTGAGACGGAAATACTTTCTTTGTGTGGCATTGTAATGCATGCCGGACAATCTCTAGTAAATAATACAAAATTGATTATAAAATATTTTCTTTATTTCAGGATAATCTGATTTACAATATTTTAGTCAAAAATATTTTTTCAAACTACTTTTATTTGAACCATAATTTCACTCGTTAATTCATATAACTACTGCGAATTTTAAAGAAATTTGTATAAAATCTATACACATATAAAATAAATATAAATTTAAAACAAATATTATATTTAATTTTCAATATTCACAATTAAAAAAATGTTTGGACAATACATTAAAAATGCATCAAAACGCTCATTGATCTTTTGACGCTAAAATTAAACTTGGTAAAAATCAAGACAATACTGATTATAAAATAAAGATCAAGTAATGCAAAAAATTACAATCAATGTAGAAATTTTTATATCAATACATGGATTAGGGATCGGCGATGATGAGATGTAATACCAAATGACTAAATAAAAATAAGAAAGGAACATATCGTCTCCCAAGCAATCACATACTTTTGTGTCTATTTTTTCTATTGCTATGTTTTCAATAAATAAAATATAAATATAATACATTTAATAATAAAACTTCTATACACATATTTAAAAATTATAATTAAAATAATAAATAATTAACACATAAAGACAATAAAAGTGAGGAATTACGATTATTTATAACAGACAGCATGAAATAAAATTTTGTCATATAAAACATGAACTAATGGAAAAAATATTGCCGATCCCATTATAAAAACTAATATACAAATACAAAATTTGAGTTCTCAAAAGACCTTTTATGTATAATAATAATATATAAATTATTATATTATTTCTGAATTTGTAATAAATTCATTTATTTACAATAGACAAGATTATTTTGTATATTTATGTACAATTGCAAATATACCCTTTAAGCTTCTCTTTTTTATTTGATATTAAATAGATTTAATATATTTAGATCCTTGTTGTCTACAGTTGACAATAATTGGGCTGTTTAAAATTTACTAATCGAAAGTGCAATACATTTTTAGAAACATGATAAACGCACTCAAAAAAAATTAAATTCAAACAAACATTTCTTTGTCACAAATTTAAAATTGTGTTTATGAGCGTCTAATATTTAATTATGGAAACGCTCCGAGAAAAACTAACGTAAGCATGTACGTATGTTAGTATAATTATACGCGAGCTTAATTTAATACACAGACAAATCTCTACTTAACAAACATACCACGCATTAATAAAATGCAACTTGCAATTGCACACATCGATTTCTACTTGCCGTTCATTCATATCTATAAAATAACATGCATATGACGCATTATTTCATGTCATTTTTGTTCATAGAAAATTGCAAAACTAAAAATAGTTTCCGCATGTTCAGAAGAAATGTTAGAAAGATAGATTTTTTTAAACGATCCAAAAAGATTATAGTAAAATTTATTGTTTAAATTATTAAACAATGTAAAAAAATTGTAAATAAAATTCGCTAATTAAGAATTGCTTATGCGTTTCTATTAAACCTATTGCACGATAAATTGGAATTTTATTATCGGGTTATCTAAAAATGACGAGAAAATAGATGAGACACTATGAACAATTATAAAAAATGCTTCAAAGCCTATCATAAGATCTAAAGTGATGCAATAGGGTCAAAAATAATTATGATCTACACACATTTACAAACTCGCAGTATTTTTTTCATTACAAACTACAATGCTATTACTATTTTTAGAATAAAAAAATATTATCATTTATAATTTCTAGAGAATGTCTATTTGTAGCAATTTGTGATTTTTCTAAAAAAAAGTTTATATTGCACCCAATCTTAGAACAGATTTGGATTCGTACAGATCAAATCATCCATCGAAAAATTATTTGCACATTTACATTTTTAAAAAACCGACATCAATATTGGCGTACTCGCCGAGACTGATTTTTGTATTTATAAATTCAATTTAAGCGTATTGTTATTTTGTACAAATTGCAATTTTTTTACCAATCACGGACGGTAAACAAATTATTCTATGTGTCCATTACGAATAAAAAATTAATAAATATAAAACCCATGTAAAGTCAACGTTTAAAAAAAGATACACAAACACACGCATCATAAAATATCAACCATCTTTAAAGCACTCAAATAATTAACTTCTATTTAAAAAAAAAAAAAAAAAACATTCTCACGTGTATATATATGTAAATATATTAAGTTAAAATGTGCATATTTTCTCATTTTAACTGATTACTTTGCATTGTATAATAAGTATACGATGGTCTTTGGTTATTTTAAAGGGTCAATCATTGCTTAAACGTCAGAAATTAAGAGATCGCGGCTTCAGGGCAGATTTTCTCAGGAAAACGTAGGCTTGCTCAGTCAGGTCCAATTGGTCTTTCGTTCCGCCGTACGCCACCATCTCCCATTTATCATCCAACTGTAATTATAAAAATAAAAAAAATTAAATCATAAATACATGATTTTATATTCACCTGAATTAACGAAACATCGAATATAAAGTAACACGAAAATTTAACCTTTCCCTTACGATGCTACGTATTTAGTATTGATATTCGATAATATATATATCAATATAGATAGTATATTGATATAGTGTAGTAAATACATCATAGTAAAGGAAAGGTTAATTGCCTGGCATATTCAATAGAGAATAACACAACTTGCGCCCGCGGTTATTACACATTTTAATTACAAATTTACATACAATAAGTGTGCGGAAATGATCTTAAAACATAGGAAGATGACTTACCCTGCTTTTTTTATTATTATTTTCACCCATATCTCCAAATTTAATAGATCGTACGGCAGATGGGCGGGTAGGAGGGTGGTCTAAAGCATTTAACTGTGAAGACAATACAACAAATAGCTCAACTTCACATAAAGCACATATAACAACAACAAAAAAAAAACATAAAAGAAAACAAGGCATTCCAAACATTCAATTTATTTTTTTTAAACAATTTTGTTAATATTCACGTTTTTAGTTAGATTTGATACGATTCTTTATTGGCATTCGAATAATGATTTTATGTACTGATAAAATGTAAAATTGAAGACATTTATATTATGACGTTTTAGCGTATTATTTTTTTTATAAAATATAAAAATACAGTTTAAAAAAGATTAATTGACAATGTTTTAAATGAGTTCTTTTATACATTTTTTTTTAAATTCAATCTTATTTGTAACTTAAAGTGAATTAGTTTAAAAAAAATTTTTGGTAATATAAACGCTTATTAAATGTATAATATCGTTGTTTTAATATAAAATTAAAAGATAAGAATTATGAATAAGAAGTTATGCCTACATACCACGATCAGATATAACATGCACTTGTCACAAAACAATTTTGGGTTATTCATAAAAAATATATATTAGTATAAAATTATCTCAAATTCCATTTTTTTTTTTGTTAGCATCAATAATGCAAACCGTCAACTACGTTTGTTAAAATGGTTGTGTTAGATTGAATCGAATAAAATAGGAAATGGAGACAAAACAAAAAAGCTATTCTTGAAAAAAAAGTTTATTCGAGAAATATTTGGAACAATTTGGACACGGATCAACATGGATCAATACAATATTGACAGAAACACATTTGTAGTTCAGAACAAATCTACTACAATCACAAGTTATGCTGACTTTATACAATGAAAAATAAAATAAATAAAAACAAATAGAATATGAAAAGCTAAAAATTATAATAAATAGTAAATAAATAAAAAAAAAACAAAACTACAAACAAAAATAAATAATAGAAACTTTGATAAAAATAACCACATATCACACAACATACACTGTTATGACTTAATAACACTTGCCAACACTGGAATCTGTCAATATTGGAGGATAACGAGAGTGGTCAGGGAATGGACGAAAAGGATTATAACTTTTCATTTGAAAAGTGCATCACGAAAGCGACATGCGCGTCAGATTGCATCGACGCATAGGAAACGATCTGCATTAAAACCATCATAAAACATTTTAAATACTTATTCGTAAAGAATATCTTTGATGCGACTGCTGGCCAACCTTAATCGTTCAGTTTTGATATTTTTAAAACGGAATTGTTATTCGACATTCTTAAATACATATTATTAGTCTAAAATCTGAAACTGTGTTAGAGTATTAATATGTTATTAAAGAAAATACACCGCTAAAAATAATTGTAAATAATAATCCTTTACCAAAAAAAAAAATTGTTAGAAATGCAAAAACAAAGAATAATTTTAAGCGGAAACATTTCAGTTAATAAATGGTGATATATTACAGTGTTAAGATGAACAACACATTCATTATATTAATAGTAATCAAAGAATTTTGCGAAGAACATGCGATTTTTCCACAATGCTATTGATGAAACAATCATATTCATTCGTCCGTTTATTCTTACGAATCTCACCCTAAAATACAACATTTTCAATGCTGACATAGAATAAAAATAGCTACAGTACTGATTCAGAATAATATTACATAGTTAAAATATTAGTCTACCGCATTTAAGGAAATCGTCTCAATTCATTTGAAATATATATCTATCGACTATGAGGAGCTTCAACGAAATGAATAAATAAAATCAGTACTTTTTTGGCGACAATCGACACTAGGATTTTGGTAAATATATTTACATTTATCAAACTAATAATACTATTCATACCAACAACCATTTCAATGACAACCAATGTGTGTTCAACATTTTTAAAATGTGTACATACGTCTAATAACTAAAATTAAAGATACGCGCCTCGATTCGTATGCTGCATCATTAGTATTTGGGGATAAACTGACTATTTATTTGTAAAACGTAGCACCTGAATATGTAAAATTTCGAATGGCTAACATTTGTACTTATCATTTGGTCTGTTATACACGCGTCATTAATAAGTAAAAAAAAACGGAGCAATACGTTAAAATTAAGCATTTACATGTGATATTATAAAAAAATAACTATTATCTTTGGCTCAGCTACAACATAAATATAAAATCCTATCGTTATGATAAAAACAGCCAATGTTGCATGACAATTAAAGAAACAAATATGAATCATTTTAAAAATAAGCTGTATATCATATTCAAATTGTTGTGATGATATATTGCAATAAAAGACGAAATACAAACATTAGAAAGCTTTCAACCAATCTAAAAATTGGATATCAAAGCAAAAACGGTTAAAAACCATGCCAATTTGGTAACGGAATTAATATTAGATTTCATAAAATGGTAACATTGAAAATTCCATAATAAACAAAATACGTATCAAAATCCTCCGAATCAAAAATTTATTTAAATGACGTCAAAGCTTTTTCCGTGACAATAATGTGCCAAAAGAATGAAATTTAGACGTTGTTTTCACCCAATTAATTCCCAAGCCGACGGTAAACTCATCTACAACAGCTACATTGGATCTCGTTTTAAAATAACTCAAAAAAAAAAGATTTAAAATTTTTTAATCAATGTAAGTCGTGTATTGTGCCGCAATAAAAATGATATATAAAATGAGCAAATGAAAAAAATAACCATTGATATTTCCAGAATTTAAAATCATAGTTATGGTTGTAGTTTTACTCCCTAATAAAATGTATGAAGTTCTATTGTGTGTTAACGCTTTGAGTGCCAAAAATCGGAGACAGACGGGTGTATTACGTCTCATCGTACATTCATATATCGGTAGCAATGTCACACAATGAGAATTCGGTGCAGAATGAGATGCCCATTTTTAAAAATAAAGACGTTTATTTATTGTATGAGTACAACCCATATTATGTCATCTATAGGCGTTATTTAAAATCATTATGTAAAAACAAAATTAAGCTTGCATGATAGTAAATATGCTTAAATTACTATATTTTCCAAAAAGCACTCTGCTCACAATTCATTTTATCACTATGTTATGAACATCAAGTAAGACGGGGTTTCACAAGCCATTTTTGTACAACCCTGTCCTTTTATTTTCGCAACATAAATAGGCAAAAATAGCTGAACAACAACAAGTGGATGCTATGCAAGTTGCTATAGTGTGTGCTATTAACAGTCAGTGCTAAGGTTCATTTATTGATATGCAAGTTGTGGCGGAGCTTAGAGAAAAGTGGGTTTACATATGAACATGCTAGGCGTGTTCTCGGTACGGAATGGGCTATCTAAACAAATACACACATAAATAGGGAGGAAAAAACGCCGAATGCAATCGTACTGAAGAGAAATAATAATTGATAGATCAGAAATCATACTTGGAAAAATAATCAACAGACTAAAATAAACGCTCATTCGAAAAGGATCCATTTTCAATGCCGACCGACGGACAAAACACTTCCCTAACTATATAAAACAACCATTTTTACACGTAAACTAAACTATCTTTCATCAATTTCGTATCCTAGCCTAATCATAAAAAAGTAACAGTTTGGTATTCATTTATAAGTATAAGCCGCTTTAAAATATATTAATATTAGAACAATCTGTATAGATGAAATAAATATTCAATATATGAAATTTCTATCAATATATATTTTAATATTTTAACAAAACAAAAAACTATGTTCACGAGATAACCAAACACCGTGGTGGACAATTTAAACAAAGCAATATTTATTGGAAAAAAAATCATCTATATAAAATATACAAACGTTTTGAAACGCGCATATTTTGCATCTGTATATACAGTTGGCGTAATGTAATTTTTCTAAAATATCGAGAGTCATTTGTCGCACCACCAGTTATCACTATATTAGTGATGAAAACTCTTTCCAAAATTCGTCATTGGAATTTTTAAAATCCCCGCTACCGTGTTCCATGTTCTCGGATTTAAAAACGTCATTCTTCTGCCATTCAACGTTTACGTTTTCATTATTGGGCCTCGTCTTAATGTTTGCCAATTTTTGAGATAGAATATTGTTGATCGTCGATGCGGACGGCTTTTGATTAGTAACTTTGTAAATATGATTGACAAATGCATTTGAAAGCGTATCCCTAGGTGCTAAAATATTATTATTGACTTTGTTCGTGATATTCCGCAAGCAATTTGGTTTTCCGGTTGAAAAACTGCGTAAATCGTGAAAATCTCCGTTGATTGCTTTGAAACGATCGGCCTTTAACCGAGAAAAGCTTTGCGCTTGAGACGACGAACCTACGTTATAATTCTGGGTAAAAAAATTAATGCTACTGTTTTCGTTGTTTGGTTCCGCTTTTATGTCTTGATAAATATGATTGTCATAACTAGTTTGATTAGATGTAAAAGAATTATTGAAAAAATATGAATTTTCATCTACTTCCTTTTTAATAATCTTATGGGTAATATTAGTAGGGTACATATCATTGATATTTTTGAAATTAATATCATGATATGAATTTTGGTCATATTGGGGAGGTTCAACGGGTAGGGATAGTGGATCATAGGAAGGTTCCTTGTGTTGTACCTTAATCAAATTGTTGGTCGAGGACACTGTCTTTCTTTCTGCTTTCGCATAACTAGAATTGGGCGTATCATCTAAACTCAATATGCTGTGAAGGCTCGTAGACTCTTCTCCTATGTGTTTGGTAATCGAAGGGGGCGAAAACATTCCAGTCGTATCCAGCAGGGATTTACTCTAAAATTAAATTTAACATTAATCAGAATTAAATCATTTTCATACATAAATTTGATATTGCATAAATATGTAATAATTACCGGAGTTTCAATATCGAATAAGCTCGTAACTTTTTGGTCATTCCCATTATTATGTGAAATCGGAGGAAGAGTATCAGAGGAATGGGGAGTACTTGTATTCCAAGAATGTGCGAGTACTTTTCGAGCACGTTTATGTCCTCCGCTCGGGACAGCGTTTTCTTTTCCTCCACCAGTTGTAGGTTGACTTCCGATATTTGAAGTATTTTTACCCATTTCGGATGACAGACGCTTCAAAGATGCAATTCCTGAGTCGTATTGAACCTAAAAGTATCACACAATTTATATCAATGAATTCATTAAAATTTTATATTAAAAGTGAATTAAAAAACCTCAATCAAAATTACCTGATCGTTTTGAGTCGACGTGTTGCCATCAATGAGCGTAACATCTCCCTCAGTTGTATATCGAGAATCTTCTAGCTGTGAACTATTACAGCTCTCTTCTCTTTTAATCATCTCCGTTATGTCCTCGACTAAACTTCCCGGGGAACAGAAGAATTCTAATTTTAAGGAACCGGATTTTTTCTCAATTTCTGCTAAGGCGTTTTTGAATGGAGTTGGAGTCCTTAAAAAACAATAGAATAAGTATTTAAATAGAATATTTTATTATAATATTTGTATTATATTATTTAAATATATTATAATTTAAATACCTAGGTGAATAATGTAGCATTCGCCGTGGAATCGGGGTAATATATGAAGTATTTTGACAAGATCCTATGCTTATATTTGGTGTCGGCGTATGTAATGGGCTAACTCCACTTTCCTAATAAAAAAATATTATCAATTAAATTGATTCAAATAAAAGATATAGATGCATTCAACATATGTTCATGAAAAACTTACTCTAATTAACTTTGGTGAATTGTGCTTTTCAGGTGTAGTCGTTAATGAAACATCAAACGATAAAAGATTATTAGGACTATTGAAGAACTGAGATGGACTAAATGGCAACTGTTTTATTGGGGTATTATGTTTGGTGATTGTTTCCTCAGCTGGCATCTAAAACAAGAAAAGAAAAATTAGCAATACAGTAGAGATGACGAAGCATATTTCAAAGCATAATAACAAAATCGATATGAATACATACTGTAATTTGATTGCTGGGTACCGAAGACACGGTTGTTCCTTGTTTTCTCAACCAAGCTCTTCTCAATATCGGAGGAGGGGACGCACTTCTACCGGGGACGTTATCTGGTGACATTTCGCAGGAAAAGCTTTCGAGGTTTTGTTGTAAAGAATTTTTGACTGTAAAACATCAAACATTCAATTATTTTGAGATCATCTTACAATTGTATATAATTTTATGTTCATCTATTACATAATACATTTTAAATACCTGGAGTATTCTTTTTGCTATCGCGTCCCCATGGTGTATTACGATCATCGTTGAGTAATTTCTTCGCTATACTCAAAGTTCGCGGCGACATTGTGTTTTCCAAATTTTCCATTTCTGTGAGCCTAAATTAATAATTTTACAAGATTATAATAAAATTATAACAACGCATAAAGTGATATTATTAAAAAACGCATTTACCTCAACGGTGACTCTTCGTACAGAATCAAATTATCTTTTGGTTTTTCCGGCGTCTTCATTTCTTTTTCGGATTCATTTTCAGATTTAACGTTTGCTTTATTTTTGAGTAGTTGTCTGAATTGCAAGAACGGCTTGGAATATTTTTCGGGGGTCGGAACTATGGCGTAGATCTTTTGAGACGTGTTGGGATCGCTTTCGTCGATGACAAAATTACCGCTTGGTTCCGTACTCGAATTGGCACTATGGCAGCTATTAGATAGTTCGTAGAATTCAGGCGTCCATTCCTAAAAAGACGAAATGAAATACACCGATGAGCAATCTGATGTAGGATTTTTTCTGATAAAATTTAAAAAATATTACATACCTCTTTGTAAACAACTTTAACATCGTTCTGAATGTTGTTTTGCGTGTTTTGAACGTTAGACTGTGAATTTTCTTCAATGGGTTCATTTTTAATGTCATTTTCATTCTGTTTGAAGTCCTTATAGGGGATAGTATCTGGAACTGCATCGCTCAAGCATGAAGAATCTGATGTCAATGTGCGCGTATAACAATTGTGATCGTTCGCAAAATGATGAGTCGAAGTTATTTTAGGATATAGAACAGCATTCTCATCTTCCGGGTTCGATGCAGTCGGCAGAGAAGGTTTGAGTAGTTTTACTTTGTGCCTTCTGCGTCCTCCCCAAGTCGGGAAATCGATTTCGAATCGTCTGCGCATAGTCGAGTTCCAATGATTTTTGATAGCGTTGTCCGTCCTGGAAAGAATAAAATGCAATAAATATTTAAAAGATTAATAAAAACGAGATATTCATTTTTTCAGACTATTTAAAGGAATCACATCTTACCTGCCAGGCAACAGTTTGGCAATTTTCGCCCATTGATTTCCCAATTGTTGATGAGCTTGATAGATGATGTCGTCTTCGCTTTCGGTCCATGCGCCTTTATTGATGCCCGGATTGAGATGATTGTGCCATCTCTCTCGGCATTGCTTTCCAATTCTGCCATTTAAGTGTCGTGCGATTAAGGTCCATTTCTTGGGTCCGTATTTATTGACCAATTCGACGACTTTTTCGTCCTCCTGAAATAGGATAAAAATAATATAATAAACATTTATTCAAATTTGAACGAAATGAAGAATGATCAAAGCGAATTAAAATAATGATGCGAACTGGCAATAAACAGGTGAGAGAACGAACCGATTGAAATAGAAACGATCAGGTCATGTGGCACAGCGAACGGATTAAATATGGACGAAAGCCAGAAAAAGACGCGAAGCTGATGATGATACAAGGCGAGGTAGGGCAAATTGGCTTGAACGTCACGAAAAGTGAAACTTCAAGCAGCATTTGATCAGAAAGAGAAGGTAAATCGTTTATATTTCCATGTCCATCGCCTACATTATAGACGCTACGCGCATGCGCCGCGCCGCCTCTACTGTGTATGTGTGTGTGTGTCTATACGTAGCATAAAGCAGCCACTAGGCAGTAACAAGCCTATTTTATTATATATTACACAACACACAGCGCAATATTTTAGCTAAAAATTTCCGTTAACAAATGGAGAAAAAAGTAATGCACGAAATCAACTTTTCCTGGGAGCTAAAAGTTTCTTTTTTTGTTGCAAAAATAATGTTGTGATTTAGATTTTGCATCAGGTTCATCTGTTTGAATAATATGAAGCAGTCGAGTGATAAAAAAATTCAAAAGTCCACAACACCTGAGCTTGCAGATGCTGAACTAGCAATAGTCCGTTACGCTTCAAGGCCGCGAACTTCAAATCGATGTTGAGTATTGCATGATGAGAAAAAACTCATCTCACCTTTTGCTTTCGGCAAACATGATCAGAATGATAAGTTGAATGAAACATTAACCGGGCAGAGGAAAAAATATCGCAGGAATGTCCATTACTAATTTATTATTCGCACGTTTCCATTGAACGTTTTTTTTTTCATGGCTCAATAGCAGACCGACCGGTTGTGGAAGAGGAGATTAAAAAAAATGGCTAGGATTACGTCATCACCGTTTACACCAGCTGATTGTGAATATTTAAATTTATTTACTGGGTCCATGTGCAAAAAATTCAAATCGCCGGCGTATCCTTGTATCGGACGAGTCGAACCGATCGGATCGCTCTCGCTGTTTACGAACCATTTATGTGGCACGTTTCACTTTCGATTCGGCTACGCATGCGGTTCGATTGATTTTTTTTATTCAATGAAAGGTAGGCGAGGGCGTGGAAAATTTTGAGGAACACTGAGGCGCTCTCTTTGCGCCTAAGGATCTTACGCAGGACTCGATTCACGGCGAGCACGCCCCGTCACGCAACGCTCATTTCGTACAGATTCCTTGCGTCGAGGACCAGGAGTGCTCAAAGTGTCGTTCGTCCTTCGTTCGCACATGCCGTTCGCAAAAAACTTCCGGTGTTGCTGAAAATTCTCGGAAATACAAAATCTGGCGTAAATTAGCCGAGATTTCACAGCATGTGTGCTTTTGTTCGACCTTCTTTTTTGCTAGATTTTTTCGCAAGCGCGACTCCTCGAGCTCGAACGTCCGATCGCTATCACTTTCGACAGCACAAGTCGTCGAATTCTAAACGCCAAAGACTCTGCGTATATGAAAAATGTAGACATACCTCTTTCGTCCAGGGTCCCTTGACTAAGTCGGGATTGACGACTTTGGCCCACCGCTGCTGGCACTGCATGTCGGACCTGTCCAGGAAGTTCGAAGATACGGAATACCAATTTTCGCCATAGGTATCCACCAACTGCTTCAGTTGTATGTCCTGGAAAGCAAAAATTGCAAAATCGTAATGAGCTCGCGGTCGTCGATTTTTCGAAGGATGGTTTAAACGAGGCTGCGACCACACCCATAAAGGAGAAGACGGGTAAGCGGCGCATAATTTTTCTGTCAACGTTCGCGGATAATTGGTGGCGGTTTGCATTACGCCACGAAAGCAGTCATACGAGAATTAAGTTCGACAATGATTTCGATCGATCATATCGGAAGAAACACCTGGTTTGTAGTATTGGGAAAATGGGCGAAAGCCTTCGATCAATTACTGCGTCGCTTTCGACTCGAAGACGATTTAATGGACATGGGAAGATGAAAAAAACACTTCGTAACCCTACATAGGTGGATTCGAACGATCGAATTACAACACTTCAATATAAAAGCCTACTTGTGGCATCTTGCAATTTTGATATATTCTAGCAAAGTAAGTCCGGATCATATACACCAAGATTAATATCATCATTATCATCATAGATGCAGCCACAAATAGTCCACTGCAGAACTATGGGCCTCTTCAATATCCATTCACAGGAAGGGGTTACATCCATCTCGTCTGTATCATACACTCACCTCCTCATTTACTAGATATTGAAGGTAGCATAACCTCCGAGTTTCATTTAGAACGCTCACCCAGCGGATCTCTTGAATGAACGTATTGACGAACGCTTTCGCGATCGTCTCGATAGGAAATGTGGGAGGTTTGTAACAACTGAGCAGTTTTCTTCGGGAGACAGTGGAAAAACTACTCTACACGACCTCTTTTTGATTCTACTGGAAAGGCCTTTCTAAAATTCAAAAAGTCCAGTCCCTCCTTTCCTCGATTAATATATAACTGAACGAAAACGATGGAAATTTGGATATGCGGAGACTTACCGTATTTCTATTAGGGATTCCATATACAATCAAACCTCTTTTTGTGCGATTTCAAAGTTATGCGAACTTTTAAAGCAATTTTATCTTTTTTTTAGTAATTTCATAACGAGTACGTATCGAAAAATTTAGAAAAAAAATATAATTTGGGACTGTGTAAATCATATTGCATCTGCTATCGCTGAATTACGATCGCGCCTTTTATTCTGGTTTAGATTTTTGAAAAAAATGATTTCACTTTTTTGCATTTTTCCAATGTTTCGTCTTTTAAAAATACATTCTCCAAAGGAATTTCCAAAATTCCAACTACTTACGGAGTGATAGCTAATTTTAGTGACACGGCAACCTGGCCGGTCTTACCATAATGAAATCTTTTAACGCGTTTTTCTCGAAACTACTTTTTTCAACACGGTTGACATCATATCTCAAGTTTTAATCATTAATTTACTTCAAAATGGGCACGAATCTTTTCTATATAGTCCCTCTATTATTCCTACCAAAATTTTGTCAAAATATATTTTTTAACTATTTAAAAAAAAATTAAAAACAGTCGTCATTTTGTGATTTTTTTTTTGTGTTAGGGACTAGTGCCATCGTAACTAATTATGAATTATATATTTGGAAAAGAGAAAATTTACACAGAACAATGATGACATTGACACTGGGTCTATTATTTCTTCCGAAGAAGAGAGCGATTTTTGAGTCATATCGAAAATCGCAACGAAAATTATCATAAAGCGATGATAGTTTGTAATTAAAATAATTAGTATTTCTCTAGTGGATGTCTGGTATTTGAGATGCCAGATATCCGACATCCTTAAAATTTGACCAATGATGCAAGACGTCCTTTAAATGTTACCAAAAATGTTAATATTTAACTGCCTTATTGTTTTCCTGTTTTTTATTAACTTTTTTTATGCGATTTTGGATATATTTTATATAGCTGTTTCAAAGTTATGCGGTTTTTAAAATCCATGGAGCGCAGCTTTTTTTTGTGCGATTTCTTTTTGTGTGATTTTCCGCGAAACGCATCTCCGCACAAAAAAAATATTTAAATGTAGTCGTTCAATCTTAGCCATCTTAATGGGAACTATGAGTGGTATTTAAGCTTTAAACGTGTGTACTTCTTTAATTATGTTTTTAAAAATGTGGTCACTAACCACATCTTCTGAAGATTTGGTCCCGAGATGATTGAGTTACGAATCCAACTGCCCTCGGGACTATCTACAGCTTCCAAATTTCCTGATTTTATTTCAACAATATCAGAATGTCCTTTAATAATCGAAGATTTTTAACTGAATTTGTCTCAATTTGTATTAAGCTGCATTATGGCATCGGATTAGAAGTTTTGTTGCATAACAGTTGTTGTCTAGCATAATTCTTGGTCGATAAAACTATTGAATATGAGGTGTTTTTTTTATATCGTGAACAAGATGTCAACTCCGAAGTCAAGATTGCCATTCGTTGAAAAATAAAACTATGAAACCGAAACGAGCGATAAACTTGTGCTTGCGGCTGAATCGCACAATTCCCACATGAGCATCACAAAATAAAATAGATCTTCTTCATCACGAATTATGTAACGAGAAGAGATAAAATAATCAAATTACAAAAACATACAAGTCATCAAAACAACGCGTTCGTAGCGCAAGTTTTGAAAAGCAAGCGTCGATACATAATTTCCTCAGGTACGCGATGATTCTTCTTCGTCCCGGTATCACAATAGGGTCATTTAAATCCCAAAGATACCGTGGAGAAACGCGATTGGGCGGTGTTGATGAGTGCGCACCACAAAACTAGTTTCTAACGATTAGGGGAGAGTGCATTCACTGCAGAGTGCAACCCTTAAGACGGGAGGTGAGCCTAAGCAGGTAGAATAATTCCATATTAAAATCCGGCCCTCTCGTAAATCCGGATAGACGCAAGGGTCCCGTCGTGACTAGTCGGAGCTATTACGACACGCATTATAAAAAGAAAGAGTTAGAATCGAACCTTTCTGGAACGGCACCATCGGGATCGTCCAAATGCGAGGATCGGAATCAAAAACTCGACTCGTCCTGCGACCCAGTCGCGTACAGCATTAAAACATCGCCCGAAGCGCAAAACGAAAAAAAGATTCTCACGCCGTAATATATGCAAATCGATAAATTTTAAGCCACACATGACTAAAAAAATCGGAAATATTTAGAGATTCATAAAAAATAACAATATTCATCGATCAACCGAATGACAATCGCAGCCGCGTGCAACATCATCGCCGACGAATCGGTTGCGAGTTTAGTGATCTTTCCAGAGTGGAAAAAATAGACGCAATTCTAGGAAAGTCACCGCGCATGCACAATTACGTGACCGAAATTCGAATGTCGTAATTTTAGGACGATCTCCATGACTTTGAAGTAAACGAGACCTTCCACGCCACACCGGCGCATAGACCAAATAAAACGAAGCGAACGATAAAGATTTAACCCTCGAGAAGACACAACATTGCGTATGCAACGACGAGGATGCAGCTACCCCGCAGGAAGATTACGGAGCGACGCCCACCCGCGAGATGTACCCTTTTTTATTACATCCCAGCGATTAAGCATGTCGAGGTATTTTGGATGCACAGAAAAAATGTCGAAAGATTAAATCCGAGGATGTGGTCATAGACAAAGCGGACTGTGGAAGAAAAATACGAAACATAAAATTTAATTCAACGTATCTTTTACACATTTTAAACCTTAAAATGACGAATTTAAATAAAAATCCATATCAAAATATGCAATGCCGATGTTTATCCTATTGCCATCTGAACGAAGGATGAAAATTTGACATTCATTGGCTTTAAATGAAAATTTAAAAAAAAAGCAGAAGACCATTGGATTTATTCTATACATTTTTATTAATGCATTTCCGTCATTCTATTTAAATGACGATCGATTTAGCGCGTCGATATTGCAAATATTTGACCGTGGATATTTAAAGAAATTTGTCCATATACAAATATGGACAAATTTTTGATTTTATAAAACATATCGTCAAGCTAAATAAGTTTCAAGAGCAATCGAAATGATGTTAAGAATGGAGTAAAATTGACCTCCAATTGAAATAATTTATCGAGATTTATGATTTTTTAAGAGTTATGTCTACGATCCGAAAGAATCCAAAAACGTATAAAATGCTGCACAACAGCATACTTTGGACTACATCCTCGTTCGGCATCAATCCACAATGACGCCCACGAAGATATTGGAATCTCTTAACATTTCGAGGTCTTCTGATAGATCATCAGCTATTTACGTTTATCCTTGTTTTAATTCGAATATTTTATTATTATTTCAGTATGTGACTAGACACATTAAAAAAAACGATAGCCTGCAGTGTAAGTGTTCCCATGGAATTAATGATTGCAGCCTAAATATAAAAAAGGAGTTCAAATGAACACGTCCTCGCGGCAATATTGTGACAGCGATGTGAATTTTCCCACCCCATCACATTCGACAGAAGGAGGACGAACATTGTCGAGATATTGGAGGGTTGTAAATTACTCGAGCGTGATATCCTGACAATGTGCAATTGTCATCGATGCTTTTACGCCGTGGTGGTTTCACCTGGACGTTGCGACGATGCAAATTTGTGATTCGTGACCTTCGATCGAGCAACGCAAATATTGACTTTTTCCATCGTTTTAGAATAGGGTACGGTACGAGTACGATCTCGGCAGACGATAGTCCGAAAATAAAATATTCCAAGGGGCATCTGGTGTCAAATTTCGCATCTAAGTCATGGTTAACCTTCGCGAATATTTAAGAGGTATTGTCACAGCGACAAGGCAACAAAGTATGAAGCGAATACATAAGCGAGATCCACGTGGAAGCGCTCCGACGATCTTCGGAGACGCATCGGGTCATCCTGGACGTCGTCGCTGAAGACAATGATTTTCGCCACCGCTCTCGATATGGGACGACCTTTGCTTGGGTTATGAAAGAACGAGAGAAAATAAGCACCAGAAGAATGTAAAAAACGAAACAAACCTGTTCCAACATAATCGCATAATCATCCAATGGTACTTCTTACTCTAGTATACCACGAACGAACCACAAATCATGGCCGTTTAAGTTATATCGCGTACGAAGACAGGATGTTAAAATAGCATATGTGGAAATTCTGTCTCAATGTGTGAAGAAACGGCAGTGCGTACAGTTTATAATAATCGATCGAAGATGAAGAGGCGCGCCCTTTCAAAGACTCACCTCCTGTTTGCTCCATCGTCCCTTGTTGATGACGATCTTCCTGGAGTAGGGGCCAGGCGGACCCGTCACCTCGTCGGAGTCGTCCGACGACTCCTCGCTGGATTCCGACTCATTATTCCGACTGCAACGAGATGAAACAAAAATTAGTGGCGAGATCGAACAAGTGCAACTGCGACGCGGCTCTCGGGCTATCAGCCACTTCGGTTGCGTCCCAGTTTTCTTCGACTCAAACGGGAGGTTATCGTTCGGACGCGTGACTGCCGAACACAAAGGGTTATAAATAAGCGACGTGTTAATTGAACCGCTCTACCGGCTCGTAAAAACAATAAATCAAAAAGCACACAACCCAACGCGTGCAATTCTGATGGACGTGTGAGAAACGCTCTTATTTATTCATTCTATGAGCGGTGACACCTGATCTTCACAAATCACCATAAATATTGAAATAAACCGATTACAACACTCTCGAAGAATGTAGATTCGAACAGGACCATGGCGCTATCGGTCCACGAGAAGCCCGATAAAATCTCGACTTGATACAAAAAAAACCAAGCTAGATTCATTTATCATGAAGAAGATTAATCCAGGGGCGTCGAAGTTCAGATTGACAAACAGAAACTAGATTACTCGGACTAGTATGATAATAGATAGTCAGTCGACAACTCCTCGTGAGACTCCGCAGCTAAACGAAAAGGATAAAGCTGAAAACGCACGCAGGCGGTCGCCCCCGGCGAATTCTTCAGTCCTCATTATGGAAAGTGTGATCACATCCGATGACTGTGTTTCATATTATGCATTCCATGATGTATTTATTGTTTTAAGAATAAAATTAATTTCATTATCGGATTACTCGGAATCGTTTCCGACATAATGCTGCACACATTTTTCTAAAATTATTAATGCACATTTCATGCTTAACCTTTCCCTTGCGATGTTTCGTATTTATTACGCCATATGGCATTATAAAACTCCGCATTTATTATATTTCGACATTTAATATAGCAATTTTGTAAAAATTCCCATTATTACAACTTTACCACAAATCGACTCAGTGTAGTAAATACACCATAGTAAATGAGAGGTTAGATCTCACGATCAACATACTGCGTGAATGAATGTATTTTATCTCGGCTATAGTTGATCTACACTGTAGCATTTGGTCCCAAAATTAAGTATTTACAATGATGTCAAATCGAGATATTAGTGTTTAATTATTTAAATACAAGCTTCATACACGCTGTGACGGTCCTGATAGATAAGTGGATTTATACGGATGATAAAGTGGCGGACAAGCAAACATAGCATTTATGTTTATGATTAGCTCACTACTCAAAGGATTAATGACTCTTTAAAAATAAACTTATCAAAGAGCATAAATCCACTTTTAGACACCCCATTTGAATGAATATCAACGAATATGACGAGATGAAATCTGTTTTAATACGTTTTTAACTCTCATACGATTATTTCGAACTGCAAGAATCCGCAAAATATTGCAGTAAAGTATCATGTCGTTTATTATGCATACTTGGCATTCCAAGCAGCAGTGGATTTCAGACCTTCATGTGGACCAAGCGAATGGAATTTCTGGGGTCGAATCCAAATTATACACCTAATCAATGAATAAGCAATGAATGTGATGATTGTGGATTTTGGATCCCCCTTTTTATTAGGGCAGATGTTTTTTTTTTCCATTGTAATAAAAGCGCCATCGATAGCAAAATATAAATAATTATGAAGGGCTGTGATGTTGAATATATATAAAAAAAATCTTATATGAAAATTCGTATGCAAAATTTCCCATGTTCTAATTGAATTCAGTTTGAGAGTTGTCCTCCTTGCGGTGTAATGACACCCGGAATGCGCGATGGTGGGAGATGAGCGCCTCCTGATTATCTTTGAAGATCAACAGACAAGCAAAGCTCATGACGATGATATCAATCAACAATCTTATAAATGGGCTTGAATCGTATTAAATATATATGGATGGATAGATCTGATTATTTTATGGGGGAGGGGGAATTCGAAGCCGCTAAATTTTGCAACATTGCATTGCCACAGTATCCCATGAGGGGTCTCCCGGGGTGCTCAAAATGGTTTCCAAACGCGCATTCGATCCGAGAATCAATTTTCGGGGGATAAAAACATAATTAAAAATAGTTCAAACCGTATGAGAACCGCAAGATCAGCGTATCGGACGACGAGGAAAGATCTCGATTGAATTCCAATTGAGCCGTAATAAATTCATCAAATGTTGAATTGTTAATCGACGCACATGTTATGAAGGAGGAATAACAATATAAGAAGAAAAAAACTGACTGCATGTTAATCTCCAGATCCGGAATATGCTAATAACACATGGCCACAGACACGTGAAGGCTTTCCCGCGTTTTCGGCGGTCGCCATATTGGGCGTGTGAACAGCTGATCTTGAAGGATGACCAAATTCTTTCGCAGAAAATGCACACTGTAACCCACCCGAGTAGCAAAAAACTCACCAAATGTAAACGACGGATTTATCACCGAACGGACTCATGTTCGACGAAAATTGCGCTTTACAATGTGGTATGTAATAGAAATCGATTATCACTTCGACCACATTTCGGGTCCGCTGTGACCGTGGTCAAGGTCCAGCGGAGACTAAATGCACAGAATCGAATATTGCACAGGCAGGTAAAAGCAGGACCGCAAAAAAAGATCTTAACCCAAATCCTTACAAAACGCACCATGCCCGCTGATCATCACGCATTTCATTGCAATTTTCCGAGAAAAAATAATCAACAATCGATGCTGTTCATTCCAAATCTTCATCAGATTTATACCACGGCGATCAATGAAACATGGATTTCATTGACCAACTGATTTCATTACATGATTTAATTATTGTGCAATGGCAATTGATCAACAGATAAAATTCAAACCATTTCAGCGAGATGCACGAATCATTTTTGAATAATGAAATTAGTCGACATCAGAATAAAAAAACTTAACACGTTGAATGCGGGGTTGTTGGCTCGGCCGTATGTTAATCAAGGTTACGCAACATGAATTTTTAGACTGTCACACGTAATCGATTATTATTTTTTTATATATAAATTCTCGAGCCCAACATAAGCTTACCGCATTATTTCAAAGTATATTATTATTTTTAGAATAATACAAATATATTTCCAAAATTTTATCCCTCTTAGCTTTTAAAAACGCATTTAAAAGGCTTAAAAAAATTTAAAAAATCTAATTCAATAGCACATTCTATGCCTTTATGAATTGTTTTTTTAATGTGAGACATGTAACTATTTCGCTGCTAATGCTTTCGAAGTCATTAATTGTGGTAGATTCATTTAATATTTCGATTAATTCGTCTTCGTTCAACGTACAATCATCCAATATTTCTTCTCCGCCAGATCACGACAAATGTTTATTGTCCTTTGGCATTCATCTTCTATTGATGGTAAAACATTTTATTTAGAGATTACTTCAAGCCACAGCTTCATTCAGCATTTTTGACAATATCGACACAATTTTGAATAGAAACTTTTTTTCCCTGGCTTGTGGAAGTGTTAAATTTTCATCTTGATCGATGTATCCTAATATTTTTTCAAATATTCGACGAATATAATATACTTTAAATATTGAAATTACACCTTGGCTTAAGGGTTGGATTATAGACGTAATTAGCATCGTTTACGTACGGTATTTATATAAAAGAGATAACCTCCCGCATGCAATGTGTTAATCAACCAGTCAAGTCAATTTGCGTAAATACTATTCAGTATCGACTTCGAAGATCATGATCAGTCTAGACTTGAAATCGTCCTTCGGCAGGATATAGTTGCCGATTTGATACATCGAGACGTTCAATCGACACATGCGTAGCACTAGCATAATCAACAACTCCATTCTGGCAAATCATAATTTTGACAGCATTCAATCATAACTTCGAGACTTAAAAGAAGATCCATTGTGCGGTGCGCTCATTAAAAACCGACCGGCTTTGTTAACTAGTTCGAGATTCCAACGCGGAAGAACAATCCCCCCAAAAAAAGCATAAGATTGTTTTTTTTTTATTCCTCCACCGAAACATGTTTTGCGTTCTGCGGCGCGTAAGTTCCACGAGAAGGGCGAATCGATGATTTGTACAAAACATAATAAGTCATAAAAAATAACATGATAAAAGTAACAATAGCATTCGAGTACCGATGGTCGCTTATAAATAACTGAGACAGATTCCCAGAAGGCGAACCCAGTAGAGTTTCAGCGTCGAGAATGTGAAATCAGGTATAAAGATAGACAGAAGAATAAAATGTAATTTAACCTGTAACTGTACAGTTGAACAGGTAAAATTCCCAAAAGCGATGACGAAACATTCATCGTGCCAAGCAGGACAGATCGGAAGGAGTCGATATAATTTAGCATTCATTATGCATCAGAGCGTTAAAACAGGACGACGAAGCCATCCTGCTCGGGAGCCTCCCTTCTCGTCGAGCTCGAGGGGTCGTAACAGGATATACGCTCCGAGAGACAACTTAACAACAGGTCGCTTCCTCCGCGAGACCTTCTTTCCATCGACGAGACCGCATGCGTCCTGTTTTTGTTTTAAAAAAGACAATATTATCTTACAGGTAGGTACCGGACTCAGAGGTCGTTCGAGCACGAAGCCAATCACAATTTTCTTCGTCCGACAGAAAATGTTTTCAACGGCAAAAAAGAGGAGAAGACATAAAAGACGCGAACGTGCCGCGATGCAAAAGATCGAAATCCAAGACGGAGGCGTCGTAACCTAAATTTAAAGGCGAACAATTGCACCGACCGGATGATGCAGCGCCCTTGAAAAATGCACTAAGAAGACTACCACTATCCACAAACGGGATAAACTCTAATAAATCCAAATAAAAATAGCAATCATACGCAGGGAGCACGCCATCGAGTCATCATCGTAACAACGCACGCATCGAAAATATTGCATACAAAGGACAAGACAGCAATCTTCTTCAATGAGCAACCACAAATATTGCATCTGCAAGCCTTTAAATTGGCCGAAGAAGACAACAACACGGTATCACACGATATTTCAAGGAGTCATAAAAGCAGATTACACTGAAGAAATCAAATACCGAGTATTGGCATTGTAAGCTAGTTCCTGAGCGCTTATTTTATGACGTTTCAAGAAATATATTTGGATTTACAGTAGACTATTACTAGAGGACAAACACGGATAACCATCAAATTTCTACTTGGTTTCGATGATATCGTATTTACAATACAAATATATATTTATTTTAATAATCATTATTTATTAAGAAAAAACGCATATTATGTCTCTCTCCGAGCTCAACGTACAAGAGTGCTCTTTCTGAATCACTGGAATTCGCTCGCAAATACGCGATCATCCTACCATACAGGTTAGTTTTAATAATCAAGCTCTTATCACCCCGGGTCCATTTTTACAATCTTACTCTCGTTGTGATTTCTGCCTCGTATAACAAGATTTCTTAAGCTCTTGCTCGGTTGTTTTGAAAACCAAGCTAATCAACCAAGGTAAAAAAAATATTTTTGAAGCCAATATTTCTCATGAAAGATCGATCGCTTAGTGCAACTATGTAATTGTGTAATGTATTCAAAAGTGAAGCATCACACGAAGACCTCAGAAGTGGCCACCGCAAGAGGCGCTAAACAAAGCGCCGACTGAACACAAAGAAGGGCTTAGGCTGCCTTTGAATACAGCTTCTAACGGAAGGACCCAAAATAATAATAAAAATCTCTAGGACGGACAAGCGACAACCGGACGAACTGGTCTATGAGGTAACACTAAATGTCAGATTTAAAATGGACTTTGGCTTTGGAAATATGATAAATTCGAACAGAGCGATACGATGCTTTCGATTTTAAATACGAAGCGGATGTTACAAATCAGGATGCGGCAACCTAATTTGGAACAACCCCATCCAAAGGACGGATTTATCAATGCATCGAGCGTGAAATTTGTCAGACCTCATTTTCGTCCTTGCGTGGATCGCTGCACACGTGTGTATTTGTGAATTTTGAGAAACGCGCACAATAAGGACTAGCTGGAAAAAAAACGGATTCCAATCCGGGATGTCGTATTTCATAGACGACGATTCCTCGGGGAATAAAGATGGATCAACGTCACGGCTTCCGTGGAAGAAGTTAAGAAGGAAGAAATGCGTCATCATCAGATTTTGGACATATTGAACTTTTACCCACGCCGTTGTATCCTTTGTCAGGTTCATTCCGACAAAGAAGGATGAATTGCGCGCTTGTGTATCTAGGATCCGTGAGATCCTTTCGCCTTCCATTCAGTTCCTATCCAGATAGACAAAATGACCCGGTAACCTGTTTTCGGCGCAAGGGACAACATTATATTATATTCGTAATGAGCGTGGGGAACAAATTCCCCTAAAAAAGAGAAATGCGCCATCTTTATCGCAATGAGGGTAAATAATTTATGTCGACGCACTTTTTTCTCATTATTAATTATGTGATGTTATTAAAAGAAATTCTGTCGGATATGAAAGGACCCTCATGTTAATAAAAAAAATTACGATCGATGTTATAACACCGATCGCATGGATCAACAATCAAATCGGCATTTTTAAATGAAAATATCATACAGTCAAAGCGCAGTTTGAAGACGGGAGCTTTTTAAATAAGCCGTATCGGGCAAAAAAACCATATGAAAATATTAAGTACGAAATCGTTTGCACGTCAAGCCCCATTGTAATTGTCTAATTTAGCAATTGCCAAGTAAATAACCAAATAAAGATATTCTCTTCGGCGTGTTATTCGCGCCCCGAGGCAAGACACGATAAAAGCACGCAACATCCTGTGAGGGCAAAAAAGACCTCGTTAACATCTAAGCTCTTTTTAAAGATTAACTAGGCGAGTAATTGACGACGAGGAGGAAGCTCACCGTCCCGTTAACACTCGGGAGTCCGGTCCCGCGTTAGTGCAAAATCCATCTATTTTTTATTTAGTTTTACGACTAAATACGTGTTTTTTTGCAATGCTCACAAAGATATGATCGCTAAATATCAGCGAGACCTTAAAAGTATTTGTAGGCATTATCAAGAAATTTACAAGGATTTGATAATTGCAATGACTTCGAGCCAACCAGAATGGTGTCATTAGAGTATAGTAGCGAGGTAACGGAATAATAAAAAAATATTGTTTTAACCTTTCCTTTACTATGGTGTATTTACTACACTGAGTCGAGTTGTTGTAAAGTAGTAATAATAGGATTTCTTACAGCATACTACATTGAATCTCAATACACTTGGGTCTGTTTTTATGCGATAGATACGTTCCACGGGGAATCGCATATAAAAAATCCGCATAAAAAAAGACTTACTACACAGAAAACTGAGGGATAGGTTCCGTCATTTTTAAAAACCGCACTAGATTGACTAGTTTTTTGTATATTTTTTTAGGGGCAGAAGTGTCTTCCACTTCAATATCGTCTTCTGTTTCTTTCCTGCCATATATAATACTTTTTAAAAGTGGAAATGATAGTGTTATCTAGTGGCTGAATTAAACATGTCGTGTTGGGTGGAAGAAACACTATTTTTACATTTGGATGTTCTAAATCTGGATGCCTTTTTTTATGCGCATTCGCATAAAAAAGCTTTGTGCTCTATGGAAAAATAAGGGATAGGTTCCATTGTTTTTAAAAATCGCATATAAAAGATCCGCATAAAAAAGTCCCAAGTATACATCTCTAGTGGAGGCAAAATTGTTGGATAAGGGTTGTATTTACGCATTATGCCTTTTGCTATATTCCTGTAATTTTCAATGAATTTCGAAGCATTTTAATTCAACAATCCATGTATTCTTCAGGGTTCATTCCTTGACGACTCATTCTAAGATCGAAGGTGTTTAGAAAATCCATTTCTTAATAGCAATTAATCTAATTTAATGCTATCAATCGACATGAAAATCCTTAAATTACTAAGTAATTTTCACAATCTCCTTTAGTTTTGGAGCAGAGTTTGGTTGTTTACGACCAAGAAACAAACAAAAAATGAGGCACTTTCCATTATTTGCCTAGAATCATATATTATAAATAAATGTGTTGTTATAACACGTCACTCAATAAGTTCGTAGGATTTTTTTAAACTATTTTCTTCTTCATTTGGGGTTGGTTTCACGCAATTTCAGTATTTTTCGCAATCAAATATATATTTTGTTACTGATGAAGAAAGTTTTCTGAAAGTTTTTATATTAAATTTGCGTGTCAGTTTTTATCAATCATTAACGTCATTCATTGAGTTAAATTTACGTGATTGTGTGCAATAAATTTGCATTCAAATCATACATATTTTGTAAGAATTAGAAACTTGTGTACACTTTGAAAGTCGCTCGATATGACAAACACGTGGTATTGAGTAAAATGATTTCAAAAGACTTATTCTATATGCTTCTTCAAAGAGATCGTTAAAGTCTATGGTTTTTATGTAATATGCTTTATAATTAACATGAATAAGAACGATGTTATGAGCATTTTCGTCGCCAAAACTATGCGATATCATTCGGACAAAGGCCCCCGGTGCCTGAGTGTTAACACTTCCAATACGGACTGCGACTGCTTTCTTCGTCAACGCAGAAAGCTAAAACAGACGCCAAAGAAAATGGGTCAAACTCCGAGTCTCCCGAATGTCGAAAATAACAATTTGGCTCCCCCCGAGGTTACGAAGGCGACCTGATAATTTGAAAAGGTTACCATGGGAGTGTACATGGAAATAATAATACATCTGGTGCAGCGGACAGCTGCAAGTTCACGGCGCCCCCTACAATGTGCAAATAAAGTGGAAAAAATGACGTACGTGGGGAACGCCATCCTCGTCGCAACTGTGACCTTTGGTCCTCAGCCCTCAAAGCGCATAATTGCGTCGTCTTAATTGAAAATGTCATACGAGAGCATGCGCTAATAAATAGGCGATTTAATGCACTCACGAAATGGCACTTCGTCACCTTAATGGCGACGAGTGTGCAATTACCTCGATTATATTCCGCGCCGCTCCAAACAAAAGCGACGCCTAATTTACATGAAAAGCGAATTAATTCCTATTTAAAGTTTGAAGATCGCTGGCCTACATAATATTCAATGTAAAAGCGCACGACAGATATTCATTGTCAAACGATGATACATGGACAATGTTATATATCACGGGAACACAATAAGGCTCGCATCCAACAATACACTTAATTGTGATAAACATCATTTTTATTAAAAAAAAAAAAATGTATAAATAATCAATAGCGTACTTCACAATAAACCAATCGACTCAGATATAAAAACAATATTTGCACAACGCGTATTTATATAAACGCGAATACATAGTGTAAGCGTCGATATGAAAATAAAACCTATTTACCGAACATTTAATGAATTACAAAAAAAAATATTTTGATGAACTCTCTAAATTCAATAATGAAATCATTAAATAATACAACGCTGTTGTTATATGTGGAAATATTTTAATTGTCAACACACGTCTTTGTGGCACGAGTAGGGAAGCCAATCCCCCCGCCAGTTTTAGATGCTCATGAATCCCGGGATTAATAAACGTAATCTTGAAAAATTCGGGATGGAAATTTTTAAAAAAAATCCTGCCGAAATCTGGACGCTTGGAAACAATGGCGTAACTACTAATTGGCGAGCTTAGGCGACGCCTAGGGGCAGTAATCTATGCATACATATATATCTTTCAAATTGTTATATCAGCTTTCCCTACCGGTGATGTATTTACTACACCTCGACTCTAATTATGGGAATATTGATATGAAATATAATAGATACGGGGTTCAGAATTTTTGTATTCCTCTGAAATATAATTACGAATCACATCAAAGTATTATTGTATGTAAGTATTCATCTGCAGCGACGGAAATAAATAATTTGTCGGGAAATCGGGAATATTTGAATTTTTTAGTGTTATTATCTATTATTTAATTGTATTTTTATCTTTTCTTAAATAAATAAAATTCTTTCGCCTTCAGATTATTTTTTATACTAAACAAATGGACTTATTAGTAATTTTTGATCAAATTTATCAATGTAATTTCTTAAGCTATTGTAAATCCCGGTCCCGGGATCCCGGGATGGTCTAACACAATCCCGAAATCGAAATTGCTAAATTCATACTGTGGATAATGATGCCTTCAAGGATGAGTTTATCTATTTAAGGGTGGATTTCGAAGGTCCCTGCATTGAGGGTCCCTGTTGTGTTGGAAGCACATGGATAAAAGGTCGCGTAGGGGCACGTGCTGCTCGCTGGCAGGCGGCTGCGATACGAAAGGTGCTGGTATCGGAAGCGGGGAAGAAAAACGGCATCAAAAGTCCGGGCAGATTATATTATCGTGGGGGGGAATCGGCCAAACAGATGGCTCAAAAGGTGCATTAGACTTGTTGTTCGATGAAAAGAAATATTGTTTCGATCGAGCCTTCGACAATCTGCCATTATTTATCGTCCTCCGGGACGTCTTGCAAGATTGGCCATCCCCCGTGGTCGAATTGAACTTGCATCGCCCCGAATGAATGGCGAAAAAAGCGCGCGTCGACGGGGCTTATCTATATTTGAGGACGCTTTTGGCGCAACAAAAGAATTCGCGCGTGGGGAGAATCCTTCACCTTTCGCGTTGCTCTTCAATATTCGAGCCGTACTTTATACAGTACAATAAAACCCCGCTTAACGCTGTTTCAGCATTAGGATCTCGTCGCAAATATAAATGCATTTTCATGGCAATTCACGTAGTGAGACCTCGTTTAACGCTGTTGCGTTAAACTCTAAAATTTATTAGAACGCATCCACCGCGTTAAGCGAGGTCTTATTGTATCTGCGAGATGGAATCTACGCATGTAAGCCATGCAAGCGCATAATGAAAGTGTATTGATGATGAAGTGTTAGAGCAAACGCGCATTGGTGTTTTTTACGAGCGCATTTAATACGATATGAGCCATCAAACGTAACAATCCACCCGCAGAAATTATGTCGCTGCATAAACCGCAATCGCGCTTCTATTTTTTAGACAATAGGCTTTTACGACGAGGGGTTGGTTTCTGCATGACATTGACATCCGAGCGAAGACAATACATTATGTCTGCCGGCCGTGAACCCACTCATCGCCTGTTAACGTCGACGTAGACATTGTAAATGTATCCAAACAGAAATGACCATCATCGTCACCATTAGAATATCGACAAGGGGGTTGGACGCGGCCATATGCCACTGCGGATTGGAAGCACGTACCAGTTTTTTGCGACGACGAGGTGGTCTCTCGCAGATCCGTAATTAGCCGCTTATTTAACTATACGACGCAGCATCCGAGCGAGCGGCGATCTTCCATGCACACAATCGTGCGAGGAAACGTTTGAGCATCGCTGCTGGCCAAATGCGAATATAATACATAATAAAATAATATTTGTGAAACCGATAGAAAAACAAACACCACCAGCATCGACGACCTCTCCCAGAGACGCATACCCTCAAAGTTCACGGACCACCAGTTAAGAAACGCTCGCATCGAGGATTATTCAAAACACACTGCCGACTGATGAATTGATTTTTTTTGGGCGACGTTTTTCTATTCAATAATGAAGTGAACTTCAAATATATTTAAATTGTACATTTGAGTATCACCATTACGGCGTAAGACCTCTTTGATGAGCTTCCGACTAATTCAACCAATATATGTATATTTGATCGAGTGTTGGTAAAGTGCGTTAGTTCCGGGACTCTTCAATTTCAATTTTAATAAAGCGACAATCAGGACCGTATAAAAAAATTAAATAAAAAATGCGTGAGTCTCTAGTGATAGAATGGAAACGTCTTATAGCTCCTAGGAAAATTATTAGCTAAAAGATTGCGCCGTAAGTTGTGTAATATATAATAAAATAGGCTCGATGTTGGTGTAGTGGTTGCTTTATGCTACATATAGATACACACACAAACACAATAGAGCTATAATGCTCTATAATGTAAGCGACAGATACGGAGATACTACATACGAATTTCCAATTCTTTCCGATCATTTGCTGCTCGATGTTTCACTTTTTGTGACGTTAAAGCCAATTTGTCCTACCGTGCTTATACAATAAATTACACTTCAATAAGATTAACAATTTTGGTATAATCAATGAAAAATATATTGCAAATCATATGACATTATTTGACAGCACGTTAGATTGGTCGGGTACTAATCATTACCGTGATTATTTTTGTTTTGCGACAGATAATACGTGTAAGCTCGGAAAGATCAGCGAGCCCGCCAATTGAATGCCGTATCAATTGAGCAAAAAAAAAATTAATGGAGAGAATTTCAACTAATGATTCGCTACTTAAAACACAATGAAAACGAGTTTTTTCTCAAACTGCTGATGAAAAGTGGATTATTTACAACACTGGTTGAAAAACAATCTCAATCGCCGATGGGTGAACAGATGATCAAAAATGCAGCCAAAATGCGCGCGACGTTGTCTATCTGGCGTGATTGAAAATGTATTGTGCATTTGTAGCTGCTGTCATCGAACATATTGATTGCAATATGTACACAATTGTTTAAATTGAAGCGAACAATCGATAAGAAGATGTCACGATTGGACAATGAAAAGGGTTATTGTGTTCCAAATAACAACGCCGTAACAATTCTAAAATAATTATAATTCAAGTTGCAACGTCATAGTGCATTTCACCGTATAATTCAAATTTGGATCAGTCAAAATAATTTAAATAGATGGAAAAGATCATCAATCATGATGCGCAATGATATCAATCATACAGCGAGTATCAAATCGACAAAATCGTACGAGGTCTCAGGGAATTACAATGCTACGTTAACTCGTTCGTCGCCGCGTCCATCAGATATGCGCGACGGGCGTTCCCCCGCAGAGGCCCCGTCGCGTAATTTTGGTGGACGTTTTCTTCCTCCGCATAAATACGATTTAACAACATTAATTTCTACGTAATGGAATAAGCACATTCAAATATAAAATTTATCTCATCTTTTTGTAACAAAGAGTGCAATTCCTTCTAATAGATTTGCCCTGCGGATTTTTATGAATTTCTAAGCCGTAAAACGCTTTTTTCGCTTTCTTCTTTTCATTTTTGGGCCTACCATTTTCCGATCACAACCATTCTCTTATTAGAAGTTTTAGTATAAAAAAAATACTGATATGTTTGCAGAAAAAGTATGCTTTTCAACCTAATGAAGGCTCTGGGGTAATTGCAGTGAAATCTTAAACAGTTTCCGAACAGCGGATCGAGCGTCTCACTGTTCTCGAAACATCTCGAAACTTGCATTCCCTTGCCTGTTTGCATTTGCTTATTTTCACTTTGTTTTCGTCAGTTTAGCTAATGACAGAGTGATTGGTGAAACTTATCGACCTAGGATAAATAAGATGTGCCACGTCGCATACTGATCGTCCGCGTTTTATCCCGTGCGTTATAATATCACATCGCTATTCCTTCTGTTCCGATTATCGAATTTGGCTGATTTAGGCTGGGCGACGAGAGTGTTAAGCGAGGTGTCACTGTAATCGTTTCGACATTTCTCGGATATACATATAGAAAACAGATTAAAACGACATGCCAATATTGTACTCTTTTGAGTCGGATGCATGCACTTTCAGTCAACACCAGCAATGTATTCCATTTAAAAAAAAATCGCATCAAACGGCGCGATGCACTTGAGCAAATACTCCGGGTAGATAATAAAACTGTCCGTGACCATTTACGCCAAATCGGGAAGGCATCGAAGCCTCACAAACAGGTAGTACCGATTTAGTAACAGCAACAAAGTTCAATGACAATCTATCTGCAGAGTGCACATCCTCTGCCCAGGCCGCCACTCATTACGCGCCTGCATAAGAATTGAAATGCTCTATCGAAATTGTGATGTGTTTACATCGACGAAACCATTTGTGCAGACACCCACTCATTGTTGCCAATTCGACGTCTTCGACAATAAAGCGGACGAAAAAATGCACGACAAAGGCCTTCGGTCAACCGAATAGTCACCATTGTTGTCCTGCATTACGACGCTTGACCACACGCTGCCAACAAAACAATCCGAAAACTGAAAGACTGTGAAATTTTGTCTCACCTTCTCCTCGCTCGACGACCATCGGGCGTCGTCCTATGCAACAAATTGACATTGAATTCTGCTGCAAGACTAAGATCCATTCAATCATCTTTTCTAACGCAGTTTTTAAAGCATCGACACTTCAAGAAGATATTGTGACTAAGAATAAAATATTCGAATCACATGTCGGTCTGATACATCACGCATGCAAACATATTTTTACGCAATAGTCGACGATCAATATTCTGCATAGAAATGATGAATATCTTATGTTTTTATAAATAAATCCCATAGCATATGCGTTAATGTCATTCGATCACGCCTTTTACATTATGCGTTCACCTCGCCATGCGCTCGATGTTGAAACGATTTTATACAAGAACGCTTCAAATGATTTTTTTGAGCGCGACAAAATCAAGCATGAAATATTCCATTGCGCGTCGATTATTTTTACGCAATGAAAGACGCACAGCGAGGATTTCACGATGCTTTAAAAAAGAAATGAAAGACTGCATTCCGACGGCCAATTGAAAATGTTAATCATTTCGGCTGCCGCATTAATGCATTTTCGATTTTAGTATGCAAGTTTCGATTGTCGAAACCGCTTTTTTCGATATTTCCGCGTATTTTTGGTATTTTTAAACGTACGGGGGAGATCAGTAACCTTTCGCGCATAACGGGTTCGATTGTCGCGTACAGTTAGCTCGTTAAGGGCGAAGTTTTAATCTCCGAAACGCAGAGCGAGACGATCGGCGGCTCAAAGGGAAACGAGGAAGATCGTCGTCCGGTTGTTTGGCACATATTCGCGCCGGGTGACAAATCAGCCGTCCATTGGGCCCCGGGGCATCGTCGACGGGCAAATGCTGCATAAATCTCCTACGATCGAATAAAAAGGCGATAAAAAGGGCGCTCACAATGAAAAGCCCCGACAGCCGACGCAGGGCGCAAAATTTAAAGCGCATAAAATGAGCGAGAACAAATTGAGCGTAAGCAGCTTAATCTCCCGAGTCGGAAAGCGCACAGCGTTGAGCCGACAGTAAGGCAATATCCCAGACGTATAAGGCGAGAAAAAATGGAACAACAGCACAGGTCGAGCCAGTAATTTAAAAGTGGTTCGCATGTTACGTAAGTCTGAAACGGGAAAAGGGCATTGCCCCTCCGAGTCAACCTGGGCTGGGAAGACTGGAATCTGGAAACATGGAGTTGGACAAGAGGCGTGCAGCAATGCAGAAAGTATGAGGCTGACAATGACTGTTTTACATAGCGTCCGTCTCGAGGCTCCAGTGTCAATACGCCATGGGTGTCAGCTTTTTTTGTTCCCCGCGCCTCGTGCGTTATAGTACTTATTATTAAGGTCAACATGGATAAAGTCGAAACCCAAACAAGAGCACCGGGACTCGGGACGAGAGCAAATACCGAACTCTGTACAGCCGCAAGTGAACAAACACTTCCGACAGAATAAGGGTACAGTTAGGTAGAAGCAAGGAGTCGATGCACCCTCGGATATTTGCAAATGATCTTATGCAACCGGCTATTATGTTGTCCACGAATAAATTTCGGCCTCATGCCGAAGACGCGGCTTAGAATACGCGAAACTGAGCCAACCAAGTAAATAAACTAATAACTCTTTGGGGTCCAGTGTCAAGACGTATTTGACATCATTTTTTTACTGGCAGGTCCAGTGTCAATACTGTCTTGACATTTCTTTACGGATACTTTTAAAGATATTTTTTGGCGATTTTAGTATTTTTTTTTAAACTGTGGAATGAAAAAAATGTTCTATAATCTATGTAATTGCTTTGCTGTTAGGAACTAGACCATTTCATTGTTTCCTGGAATGTAAAAAGAACCGTTTGGGATGGGATATTTTTGTCCGCTGCAGATATAAAATCACAATTTCAAACAATAGTCTTTGGCAAATTGTGTCACCGTAAACATCTCATATTTTTGAAGTGGTCTTACACTTTAATTATTTTTCGTGAGTTTTTAAATGATAATGAGTCCGGAAATAAAAGGTTACCATGTATTCACCGACAGATTTTACACTTTTGCATACGGTGTGGAAAGAATTTTAAAAAACCAAGTCGCAGATTGCTTTGAAAATTTGCGAGCTTATTTTAAACATATATGGCTATGGCAGTTTGTAAAACCAGGTGAAAATGTTAATTTTATCTTACGTTTTACATTAAAAAAAATACCCCCAAAAAAGGTGTTTTTTCCAAACTTTTTTAAAATAGCGCCATTTTGTTATTTTTAAACAAAAAGTTTTAATTAACGATAATAAGGTAGCGAAATGCTTACAGATTAAGAATCTTTTTTACTTTTTGATTCAAGTAAGCCTGAATGAAAATATTGTTCCACCCCGTGGACATGCATCTTTTTTCACATGTCATTTTGATGTTTTAAAAACGATATAATATATATATTTTTAAATTTCGAATTATTTTTTTTAGTATTATATAAGAGTGTCATAATAAATCTAAAAAAGATTTATTTAATTATACGGTGTATTTACTGTGAAAAAAATTGTTAAAATACCGGGCGTAGATCGACAGATACCGGGCGTAGATCGACGACCGATAACAAGGAACAATTGAATAGAAATCCACATTATATATATGATTCTACAAACTACAAGGATTGTATGATGTGTTCGAATCATAATATTCCAGAAAAAATAAGACGGACATCGTTATATTACGATACGTGCGAGAAAAAGCTCGACCTCCACCCTGGAGATTGTTTTAAAAAATACCACACTTGCGTGATTTTAGGAATTAATTTTTGCAAATTAGTATTAAATATATCTACCAACATCATTCGTACTAAATAAATATTTTTATTTATTTATTTTACCACGTTTCTTTCATTTTTCACCATAAACATATTTTTCAATAAATTCACTGAAAATGGCTCGGACCTGGTGCAACACTTTTAGGAAAAACCTTCGGACCGCAAAGGGTTAAAAGTGCAAACAAGTTTAGATACAAATTGCATCATTCCAAATTTTTAAAATTGAATAAGACCTCGTTTAGTTTCCTCAACATATTTTTTATACAAATTAATATAAAAATCGCGTGTTTTCTTATTTACTTTGTGTTAAAACAACCTTGTTTAACGCTGTTTCGTTTAACGCTTTGTCGTCTAGAAACGCATCCTAAACAATAAACGTGATACTGTACACCTTTTCATTTGTTAACACATGTAAGATCGACTTTTTACTCGGGACCACCCACTTAACATAAAATCAAGGAAAATCTAATGTAAGTGGGTCATAACTTTACAGACTTCCGTTCGGGATACTAACACTCTTGATGAAGACCGCTTGGGTTGACTCTTCAACCTTTCTTAGAAATATAACAATACAATTACTAATTTGACATGCGAAGATCCTAATGAGTACATCTGAGTACGTTTATGACAAAATATTGTAAATTATAAATAGGATTACAGCTCATACAATAACTCTTCGACTACATATGTTACATTATATAAATTTTTAAGCAATAATGTATTACATAAAATTTATTTTTATCATAAAGAACTGCATTACGATACGATGCTGTGGTTTTGTTTCGATCAAGCTTAAAAATGCAGAATTGTTAACACTTTCATGGCCGGCGATGCATATATTGCATAAAGGGAATCCAATTCCGTTTTAGGCGCTCATGAATCCCGGGACTAGTAAACGTAGTCCCGAAAAATTCGGGATTGAAATTTTTATCTAGCAGAAATCGTACACCTCACCAGCACAATTAAGGCTACTGAATCGAGATATTCCCGTCGAAATCTGGACGCTTGGAAATAGTGGCGTAACAGAACATATATATTTTTCAAATTGTTATATTTCTTTTTTTTTTACTTTCCCTACCGGTGATGTATTTACTACACCCCTACTCTAATAATGGGAATATCGATATGAAATATACTAGATACGGAGTTCAGATCTTGTATATTCCTCCGTAATATAATTACGAACCACATCAAAGTATTATAGTTTATAAGTATTTATTTGCAACGACGAAAATAAATAATTTGTCGGGAAATAAAGAATTTTGCAAGTTTTAGCCCGTGTCTCAGCAGAAAGGAATTTTATCAGTCACATTATTGGTATTATACGAAAATGGATGCTCACGTGATCATCAACTCGAACTAGCATTTAAATATCTGATGACGATACCTCTACTACTACGACTATTTTTTATATTAAACAAATGGACTTATTAGTAATTTTTGACCAAATTTATCAATTTAATTTCTTTAACTATTGAAAATCCCAGTCCCGGGATCCCGGGACTGATCCCGAGATGGTCTAATGCAATTCCGAAATCCCGGGATCGAAATTTTGGCTCGGGATTGGATTCCCGTAGTCTTGCCATTTGAGCAGCTCAACACCTTTGCGCCCACTTTGGTGATTCTTTCTGATTTATGTTTTAGGTAGTAAGTCTTCAAGCAAATTAACAACGCTTTGGCAATGAAAATCTCTCAACTGCAGATCAAGCCTTCGAACAGTCCATCAACTCCAAACATTTAAATTTCAATAGAGACTGGATAAATGATTTAATTTCTCGTCGACAAAAGTGGCACACCAACATCAATAATCCAAAGCGAAAATGGCTCAAATGAAATGCTTGCAAACAGCGCTCAAACGTTCTCTTAAGACTTTAGAGCGGTGCGTTAATGAAGAATTAGAATAAAAAACACACATCCGAGTCGGCGATCGCTGTTTTCATTCAAATATTAATGGCTTTTTACCTAACGAGAGACTAAAGACACGAAAATATGAATAGCAATGCGAACATAATTGGATTCGTAAAGCACAAAACGCTTGCTTGCTACACATTTTTTGCACCGATGGCAGAATTCAAAGCGCAGAGCTTTAATTACCCCGGCGAGATCTCGCAGGGCAAGGATGGTGTCTTCGGTCCAAAAGTGGCGCTGACACCACGTAATGATGTAATCCCACCATTGTTTCTTCTTAATGAAAATATTTTTTACGACACCCGACAAATTGACTATGCTGCGCCAATTGGACGTTGACACACGCAGCGCGATCATATCGACGATTGAACATTGCTAGCAATCTATGCGATATGGGCAAATGCGAAGAGCAACAAAAAAGCGCGAATGCAAATATATTCGGATACGTATGAATGATTGCTTTCATGCGGTGTGTGAATTTTTCAACATCGAAGGTTACCGCAGCGATCGAGGGCGACGTAACTTTGTTGTCCGATTTTAATGAGTCTTTTGATTGAAATTAAACCACGAAGGTTCTTCCTCGGTATCCAAATAGGATGATAATCATATATTTAAAAATAAAACATACTGACATTGCATATCGTCGCGTTAATTGTATCAAATCATTCAGTCGATATACACTTACCATGGAATGACACATTCGCTGATATTCAATATATCCAAGCTCCTATAATAAACGAGCCATCGCATGTAAATTGCCATCCGATGAGTGAAATCGATATAAAAAGATCAGCAACAAATACAAAGATTGAAACCAAAGACATGTTGTCTGAACGGATTCGAGCGCCAAGCGATCCGCAGAATCCTAAGAAAATTTTTAATGATGGATAATTGAAAAGGAGATATGTATAATCACGAACTCTAGCATCTGTAAGAAGACATTCCTGCAACGAGTTTCATCAAGATGCAGCATTCCCAAGAAGGATACATGTCCGAGCGCTTGAATACTGGATCTAATATTTATGCGAATAGATTTCTCCACAAGGTGCTAAAAGAGCTAGAATTCAGCCAAAATAAATATTTAAGAACTGCACTGAGCAATGATCCGTTACTAATTACAATATCTGCGCGATCAAAGACGGACTTACATGTCCGAAATGTCTCAGGCATTCAAATATGATTTAGGAAATTGGACCAAATCAGGATCGACATAATCTATGGTTTACTTTTCAAAATATGGAAATAGGGAAATATTCCAAATATGTTAGTGCATTTATTGTATACTATTTTAAAATTGCAATGGGCTTTCAAAGTTGAGATGTATTCAAAGGAACGAATGCCAAAGAAAGTTCTAATGGAAGATCAAAGACAAAATAATCTACACCGAAACAGGTATATTGGTATAACGTAGATTTGTTAAAAGACCCGTCGAAAAAAAAGTGGCATTTTAAACTGTACAATCTCCATGGACAGGTATCGTGCACTTCTAGTCCTGCTTGCTTTGCATTCCTGCCCGGACCTACTAAAAATCGATTAATCTTCCCTTTTTTACATATCGACGGCGAAGAAGAGACGACTCGAAGCGTATCAATAATGCAATTTCGGATGCACGTAACATTCGAGCGTTCAGCAGGTATGCATTAATATGGTTGCAGTGGAACCTCCATTGTTATGGTGGGAAACAGTAGGGTGCGGGGAGGGTTAGAGCGTTCCCACGGTGTTGGGGTGTGCAGTGTGGGGTATGGGGTGTTGAATCCCCACCTTTGGGGTGAACTCCACAAAAGACGAATGACCCAGAGTACAGTGCAGCCGATCGAGAAATAGATCGCGTCATCGATCGATTTGCGTAGAACAGTGCAATCTAGGGCCGCATTTAAATTTAAATCCGACCGAATTATAAATTTAAAGCATCACATATTTCATACGGTGGAAGTCGTGTAGTAACCAGTTTGGCGGCGCACGACGTTTGAAAGCGAATGCAAATGGAATTAAATCGAAAGTTGTGAATAAATCACGACGGCTTCACTTTCGTCGGGACCCCTTCTTGCACCACCCGAAAGAGGGGTGACAATCCTGAAAAGGAGAATGCATTAAAAGGATGCCAGGATCTAACCTGCACTTTTGATGCATTAAAGAAACAAGCACAGACGCGCTCTTTGCATACAAATTCGCCACAATAAAATAATCCGATACGGACGAATCCATCACAATGAGATCCTTTCGCAAAATATACACACATAGAGCATGCATCTGTCATATATAGGATTTCAAAAATCATTTTTAAAAAATCAATCGATTCAATGACACAAAACCGGCTCTTATTTACAGATACAATTTCCACGTAAAATACGAAAAATGTATACAATCGATTAGCATAACTCTAATGATGCTAGAAATATACAGTCATGAGTATTTTATTGTAATGGAAAAACGGTCATATTTTCATTAGATATGTAAATAGATTTCCATAAAGAGAAGTCAAGCGCAAAGAATAAACATAGGCAAGGAAGCGCATCCAAACTGTCCATATGTCACGAAGATGTTATATGAATGTACAATCATTCCCCTACTTTTTAAATAGCAATAATAGTTATCCCTAAATTGGTATGTTTATGGTAAATATTCTGAAAATGTTAATACTGTAGATTGTATGTAGAATATCACGATAACAACTATAGAAATTTGATCATTCTTAATTCATGTCGTAAATTAAGTCAATACAGATGGCGAATGATACTGAAGCATGAAAAATTCTGAGTAAAGATATACGAGGTGAATTGAACTATTCGGATTGTTACAAAATAATGAATTATTTTCATGGACTACCAATAAATTTAAATTTGTTATCTCAAGGATTTTATTCCCAATCTGGATTTTAACCCGAACCAGAAATTAAATTTATTAGAAAATGTATACCGATTGAAATTGATACAATTAAATCAAATCAACCCCCTATAGATGGCCCTGCTTGACTTAATTACACTTGAATTCTTTTTGTGCGGTAGATGCTTTCCGCAGAAAATCGTACAAAAAAAGCTATGACGTAGATGGAAAAAGTGAATATGCGTTCCATGGATTTTCAAAACCACATAACTTTGAAACAGCTATGTAAAATATATACGAAATCGCATAAAAAAGTTAATAAAAAACAGGAACTCAATAAGGCAATCAAAAAATAATATTTTTGGTAACATTTAAAGGACGTCTTGCATCATTGATAAAATTTATCCAAAATATCTCGATACGTACTCTTTATGAAATTTAAAAAAAAATGCTTTTAAAAAACCGCATAACTTTGAAATCGCACAAAAAAGATGTTTGGGTGTAATTGTCTCAATTAATGATCTTCGATTTATAAGATCGTACGTCGAGCAAAACCTGTGATTGTTCTTTAAAAGAAAAAAATATGTTTTTGTTAACGTTTTATTAAGTAAATAAAGAAAATTTCGTGGGAATGGTTTTACAGATACAAGATAAGTTTTGCTTTCAATATAAAACCAGTCACTGTTGGCTGAAGTTCTGAAAAGCAACAATGGAAATAATGAAGACGAGTATTAACAATTTCAGCAACATTTACAATTCACATCGGAAAGCATTCCGGAAGATCGAAAGAAACCGTTAAATCCAAGGGGAAGATCCAAAAAATGAAAAGAGGTCAACTCTAACAAACGAGTCGTCGATTGCCGAAAGAAAAAAAAATATGCACAAAGATCAATAATAGTGTCTGAACTTTTGAGACATTGTCCGAGAAGAGGCGACCTTTCTCATCGCGAGCAAAAACCAGAACCACGTGAGATAAACCAGGAAGAATCCGTCGAAGACCGGTTCTTCTCCATTGTGCACTCGGCACGTCAAAGATTTGCAGAAACGTCAGGACGTCGAATTATCGCCGCGACTCGACATTATTAGTCGCCTTTCAATACGCTGCGACTTATCATCGGCCGTTCGATCCCTCGCGCCTCCCGAAAAACCAGATCGATATGTAAAAATTCGGTCAATTCCCACGGAGACGTGGAAATGCGGAATAAAAGTCGCCAGAAAGAGAGAGACCTAATTATTGACGACAAAAAATATCTGCCGAATAAAAAGGCCAGACACTATTGTGATCAAATCTCACACAGACGACATTGGGGTGTAACGCCCTTAAGGTTTCTGGTGCTGCGCCAAAAAAAATGCGAAATCGGGTAAAATATGCATGCAAAAAAATAAAATAGGGTAGAATGCCCGATAAAAAAAATGCACTAAAAAATGCATGCTGACACATTCGAATCTTTTTACAGCAAGCTCCTTCGTCCTTTCGTTCTGCGTTCGAAATTAAATTGATTTTCAAGAAAAAGAACATAAGCAACCCATAAAAACCAATCAATGTATCGATTGTGATTACGACGATAAAAATGCGATGCTATTAGAGTATAAAGATATAATATTTTTTCTTGGCATTTGCTTAGCATAGATAAGGAATCCCCCTCGTGCCATCGCGACGAACAGCTGTTCAATTTTATGGAAACGGGTGTACTTTCTTATTGACCGACGCTTATATAAAGGAAATGAAACACAATACGAACAAATGATCCAAGAGGTAGGCAAAAGCATGTGATGTAACGTACAGGACGATCATAAATGCATTTATCTATTCGAAAATAAGATAGAAGCCCCCTATACAAATCAATATTTCAACCATAACAGATGAACGATCAATGAGTGATCGAGTAAAACAATATTAAATCGCTTTGGACAAAAATTGCTAAAGGTGTTGCATCAGCTAAGCACAGCTACGATGTGCCCTTAAACATGTTTACGCGGTGCTTAAACAATTCGCGCAAAACGATCGCCGACTCCAAAATCAGCGATTGAATACGATTCTTCTTCTTCACGATGTCGAAGATCTATCATGACAACAATCTTGATCTTGGAGGCGGCAGCTCTGAACGACGATTGAATGCTGCATTGGAACCAGTCATGCAAGTTTTTCATCCATGAGATACGTCTTCTTCCAACGTCGCTTCTTCCTTGTAATTTACACTACAGAATAAGACATGCGACTTCACATTTCTTCCCTTTCGTTCCTTGTTCGCGCTATCGGACGACCTTTGCCGAAAATATACGGCAATCCCTCGAATTGAAAACGCCTGCGTCGAGTGCAAACGCTTCCTTCGGGTTGATCCTTTCGATTTCGTTTAAAAATTCTTAAGGGGGAAAGCACATCTGATACACATAAATAAAGTGAAGCATTGTCAGCGTGGTCCTTCACCTATGGCGTCGCTTCTTCAAAGGGATGCATTCCACATTCACATTTACATAAGTCCACGCACACATCTTTGGCTCGGCCATTCTTCCTTGCGCCTAACACCTTTCAAGGGGAAGAGACCGCCTTTCATGCGAGAAGGTTGTTAACCGCGACCCCGTACATATGCGCTCTTCGTACCCCAGAGCCAAAAGACAATACCGACATAGACACACATTAAAAAATCATGTATTGGATTACGCAATACCATCATGTATACAAATATGCTAGCACGTGGGATTGATAGGACGATTTGTGTGCGTTTTATAAAAAAAACATCTGTTTGATGCGTTATCAGCATGAATGAAATCGTTCATGATTTCGACATACTAAAAATTTAGCTATTTACAATAAAATATTTAGAAGCGCCGAAAATGGTCGAAATCACAATTCCAAGCATCTATTTCCTCGCTCTTATGTGGAATGTCGAAAAAACTTAATGGACACATATAAATTACGAACATCATGACCAAATTTATGTTCATTCGACGCACGGCCATTGAATAATTTGACAAGGCCTATTGGGAGCGCGTATCATTTATAATAAATATCATTTGTGAAATAAGTGTATTTTGCTCGTTTTTGTTAATGCAATTTACTGAAAAATTCGCGATAAAAAATCTCAAAAATGCGTAGATACTGGGATCGCAAAAATTACATATAATAACACATCCGGAACCGCACGCACTCGCAAAAAATTATCAAAGGCATCAACCCGGGCAATAATAATAAACGTATGTAATGATCATTGGTGGGTAATTGACGCCGCTAATAGTCGTTCGCATATGGATTTAGATTGTCTTATTGTCATTAGTCATACACTCATTTTTTTTAAAAGGGCATTAATAAAATTACACACTCGAAGAATAGTGACCAGCAGTTTTGGGGCGCAAAATGGCCGACGGTACGAATATGTGTCGGATTTCTTACGGCGATTTCGATAAATCCGAGGCGCGTATTCGGATCGACCCGAAAAAAAAGAAGTGGTAAAAGAAGGATGTGTACTCTGACACGGAAGTAAGCGCCTTCCCGTTAAGGGCAGATGTTCAGCGGTCGCGTGCTACCGACCCCAATCGTCTCAGCTTGTACAGGTATACAAAGTCATGAAAATGTATTGTCTGCATAAATCTACGACAGACTATTTTTTTCTTGGGCCTCATAATACATGTATCCTTAAATTTAAATTGAACTTGGGGTAGAAACCCTTCGACAAACAAGACGTCGAAAATATATAATTTATTTCGTTTTTTTTTTTGCCTTGCATTCTTTTGATGTCGACCCAAAATTTTGATGCAAGACATAAAAACTAAATCATATTCCACGTGGTGTGCTCCACAAAAATATTGCACAATGTCCATGCCGTACAAAATTAACACTCAGAAACCCGGTACCGCGGAAATTTTCATATGCGCGAATCGCACAAGTTCTGCCCATCTGTTATCCCGCTACACAATGGGCGTATATTTTTTCTATGGTTTTAACATAATATTATTTATGACTCTACATGTGTTTTTTCAATGGCTCACGATATTATGATTAGAAATATTTGTTAGATCGAAAGCTTTCGAAAAATTGCACATAAATGGACCTAATTCTATATACTTAAATCTTTTTTGTGCGGTAGATGCGTTTCGGCGAAAATCGCATAAAAAAAGCTATAACTAACATAGAAAAAGTGAAGATGCGTTCAATGGATTTTAAAAACCGCATAACTTTAAAATAGCTATATAAAATATATCCAAAATCGCACAAAAAAAGTTAATAAATAACAGGGAAACAACAAGGCAATTAAAAAATAACATTTTTGGTAACATTTAAAGGACGTTTTGCATCATAAATCTTGTAGAAATAATTAACCATTTTGAAGTTAATTAATTAATTAAAACTTGAGATATGATGTCAACCGCTTAGAAAAAAGTAGTTTCGAGAAAAACGCGTTAAAAGATTTCATTATGGTAGGACCGGCCAAGTTGCCGCGTCACTAGTAGTTAGTAGTTTGAAATTCCTTTGGAGAACGTATTTTTAAAAAGTCGAACATTGGAAAAATGCAAAAAAACCCATATATTTTTTTTCAAAAATCTAAACCAGAATAAAGAGCGTGGTCGTAATTCAGCGATAGCTGATGCAATATGATTTACACAGTCCCTAATTATAATTTTTTTCCAAATTTCAATTAGTGTTGATGATTTATTTCCTATTTTATCCAAAATATCTAGATACGTACTCTTTATAAAATAAAATAAATGCTTTAAAAAAACCGCATAACTTCGAACTCGCACAAAAAGAGGTTTGAATGTAAATTGTTTATAAGATTAGAAATATAATCCTCAATGCATACTCCAAGTCTAAAACATTGAAGAAAAATAAATTAATTTGTCAAAATTAGGATGAATTTTAAAAATCTAGAAAGATATAGTTTTTTTTATTTTTGTTCGATTTTTGAATAATGGTATTTGGATGAATTATCATGTTTCTCAGAAATCCAGGATCATTAAATGCGATCCTTATTTTATTTTCAGTCACTTAATATATGACAAATCCGTGGCATTGTATAAAAGGATTTAATATAAAACTTACATTACCAGTTTAAATAATGAATATGATATTATCAATAAATGCACAGTAATGATTAAAATTCAATATATTTATTAAACACGCACATGCGTGTTTTAAGCATAGCGAAATAATATAAAAAATGGCAATCCTCGACGTAGACTTTAATTCGGCTTTGTTAGGGGAGTTGTAAA